>CM062811.1:1250508597-1251708597 GCA_031772625.1 Pinus tabuliformis
CCTTAGTCCAACCTATAGATCCCCACAAAAATCCAATTGCTAATCCTCATTTATGAGTGATCATGTCTTGTATGGGGTGATCAGAGATCTAGGAGTGGATGAGGGTGGCTTATCTACCATCATCTCAAGTATTAATAGAGGGAATTTTTTCCACCACCCTCCCTCATGGCTATGACGTGGAGTAAGTTTGGAATATGGATCATTCAAACACCAATGAATTGTCAAACAAGTTGGTCATTTCTCACATGCAACTTTGAATTGGATTAGGTTTTGGACTTGAGAATTTTCCCGACGTTATTTTACATTGGTTCATGATGGAACTCAATGCATTTTAGTTTGGTTATGTTAGTAGGTTTTTGACCCTGGCGGGTCATTTTCTTCCCCCAATTTTCTTGGGCACAACTTGGGAAGCTTGCCTCTTTATTGGTGAATTGGTTGTCTAGTGTAGTCATGCTTTTCTCAACAACTTTCTAAGGGAAGGACTAGGCCCTTCTAGGCTATGTCCTTACACCCTTCATTGGTTTCAATTATGGTTTACTTCTTCTTGTCTTGTGATTAGAGGACCCAACTAAGGGGAGACATAGATTCCATTGTATGTTGGAGAGCTTTGAATCAGATTTGGGTTTTGGTTATCTCTAATGATTACTTGATGTCCGCATATTGATATTGGTTTTCTCTAGTTATTGGTCAATGCATCTTTAGTTATTGGTTTTCTCTAGTAATTTCTCTAAACTTCTATTTTAGTGGGTGGTTGCAAACATGAGTAGTTTCGATTCAACATCGATCACCATATAAGATGCCAAGGAAACAAGCTAGGTCTTGCCATGGAGTAGGTGGAAGGGGCTAAAATGGAGTTCACATGCAAGGGCTAGAGCTTAGTCCTTCGCTTGGCACTTTTATATGCAGACATCTCCCAAAATTAGTGAGTTAATGGAGGAATAGGAGAAAATTATCACAGACCATGATAGTGACTTTGACTTTGAAATAATTGCAATTGTGATTGACTGAGTGCTTGACACCAGTGATACAAGAGGTCATTTGAACCAATATATGCACATGATTGACCTCTATTGGTAGCTTAAGTCACTCTTGTGTAAAGTCCTCCTGGCAAGAAATGACACAAAAGATGAAATTTTATTGATGATGGATGAGCTCCACTTGTAGTTCAGAGAAATGGATAACTACCTAGTGAGGATAAAGACAATTATCATGCATGGAAAAGGACCTGCTCCTCACAACAGTCATATTTGGTTTCTTAGCTAATCTTTGCCTATGAAGGCTATTACTCTTTGTTTTGCTATTAGTTTCTAGTGTTTAGATGTTAGTTTATAGCTAGTTTTCACTATAGACATTCATGTTAATAAGCCATGGTCATGTGTTATTTTTGAGACTATATGCTATATATTACTTTTTTGGAAAAGAGCCCTTTTGTTTTGTCATTAGTCTAGTTTCCCTAATGATGGACTGATCCAAAAATAAAAACTGAAGGTTTCATTAAATAATTTGCAAGCTAGTTCACGTCTTTTAGATAATGGATCGTGGTTGCAAAAGTACACAAACTTAAGTAAATTTTGCAAAATTTTAACAGTTAAAAATGGATAAGCATGCAACATCAAATATAAGAAAATTGATAACATAGTTCACCCCTCTTGGGCTATGTCTCTGGCTTCCAGTGGTGACTGCGTTATTATATGCTCAAATTCTCATTACATCAATATACAAGCTTCATTTTGCAAAAATGACACTACCATTGTGTCCAAAATGCTAAAACCCCCCTATTTAGGCTCTTCTTGAGCTCAAAAAGGCTGAAAATGAGAAAGTTATATCTATTTCTCTAAGGCTGCCTGTAAACTCCGAAACAAAACTCAATCATTCTGCAAAATTGCTCAACAAATTTGCTCTAGCCCAATTGGTAAGACATTGGAGTGGTTGGGCAGAGGTCATGGGTTCGATCCACACCTCTTGTCATTATTGTCATTGGTTTTGTTATAAATATTAAAAAATAAATTAACACATGGGTCGTAGCCCCCTTTGAAAACCCCGCTCCTCTAGTCATATGGCTTCATAAGACTATGGGGCATGGGGCATAGACCACGTGCTCTCCCTGTTACGCAGTAATTTGTCACCATTGGTCACCGTCCCTGTTACCCCTTTCCCGCACTTTGGAGGACTCATTCCAGGACCTGTGAGAAGTGACATAGCTTGAAAACACTTTCATTATGTTCCCCTAAGTATGGACTTCATATGCCTTGAAGACATCTCCTGTAGAATATCCTTAAAAAGTCCCCTTTTTCCATTAGCGCGGATCCCCAGTGTATCACCCGCGCCAATGGGGGAAATTCTCTAAAGAGGGCACGCCCGTTGGCGCTCTGTCTCAGAGTCTTACCCGCGCCAACCAAGTTTGGGAAAGCTTTTTAACAAACGCACGCCCGAAAGTTTTTTCCTTTCGACTCATGAGGCTTTTCAAGGATAATGCCAATCTCATGGATGTCGAGATTCATCGTATCTCTATCCATAATAGCTTTTCGAGGATAATGCTTATCCCATGGATGTCTGGATTCATTGTATCTCTTCCTCCTCCTCCATCTATAAAAGCTTGTTCTGGTGCATTTGACAAGCTAGTTTTGAGCATAGGAAGAATTATACTGTCAGAAGTATGAGAGATTGCTGTAAGAGTATTCTTTGCATTCATAATCAAAGAGAGAGAGGCTTGTTCCCAATCCCGACAAGCTTTGCAAGACATATGTAGCTGATCACCCAGCCAAAGGAGGATTTGACGTCAGAACTATGGTTGTATTCTTCTTTGTTGTTTATCAATAATAGATGACTATCATTATGGTTCCACTCTTGTTGTTCATTGTAATGATGTTTGAGTTATATCTTTTCTGACCGATATATAATTGCATCTATTGGATTTTATGCTTGTATTTGTGTCGTTCTTTGCATGTGCAGGTGTCCATTCACGGAGATCGTGAGGATCGTGACCGGTCGGAGCAAAGGAACAAGAGTGTCAACTCTTCTACAACACTAGCGTTGGAATCCAAGTAGGCCCTCATAATCCACTTTTAATTTGCAATTAGGAACTTGCGTGATAGCATTGTTTGATTGTTGCTAGACCCATTTTGGGCTAGTGGGGATCGCCTCTGTCCGCAGAGGGGATTTACCTCTCCAACAATTTGGCGACTCCATTGGGGAACGCTATTTGTTGTTTGATTTGTAAACTTTGGACGGAGCCTGAAGTATGGCCAGATAGCCTTCGAAACACTATTTCTCTGCATTAGCGAAGTAGATCAACGCCACTTCAGTCAATCTCCGGTTTGGTTTACGAACTAAACAACTTGGAGTTTGTCTTGTCTCTTTGGTTTTCTCTTGTTTTGATTGCTTAGATAGCTTTTCGGGTTGGATTCTTTGCTGTCTCTTGCTGCCTGGTCTGTCTGGATACTGCTGGCCTAGTCTTGGATTTCTTGTTTTTTATTTTAGCATAGAAAACTTGATTGGCGCTCTTTTTTGCATGACAGTTGTGCCAATTGGCGCCACTTGTCAATGTACAACCCGCGCCAATCCTCAATTGGCGCTACTTTTAGCCTGAAAGTTTCACCAGCCCAGGGAACCTTTTAGAGTTTGCTTGTTTTGAGCCTTCCAAGCTTGGTTTTTGTGTCTGGATACTTCCTCTCAATCACTTGAGTGTGTTAGAGTCTTGTTTGATTGGTTTTTGGCCTTTACCCTTTGGGTGTTTGTTTTTTTCCACCGATTTCACATTTTCAGCCCTAGGGCATCTAGTGGCTTTGTGCATTGAGCCTTCCTTAGGAGTTTTGGTATTTTGTCAGTCCAGTCGACTTTTTGGTTACTCTCTTGCACTTGTTCAATGATTTTTAAGCTTTTTATTGCGTTATTCGAGTGATTCACTTCTTTTTCACTTGGATTTCGCTTGACTTCGTTTGGGCTTAGATTACATAGTTCATTGAGGTCTTTGTGATTTTTCTCGGTTTGAAAGATTGTCTTGGTGTTTCAGACTTGATTGTGTTTTCATTGAGTGAAATTTGTCTTTTTAATCTTTGTTATTATCTCTCAAAATTTGTTTAGTGCATTTTGCCATCGAAAAGAAAACGAACAATCTCTTTTGCATTGCATTAGTTAATGGAAATTAGAGCTTTTCATTGTTATTAGCAATTAGTGACTTTAAAGAAAAGTTTCGTTTATTGCCATTAGCTGCATTAGAGTCATTTTTGATTGTTTTATGATCATTTTGTTTGATTGAAAGATCTAAACTCTCTCGTAGCTAGCATTCATCGAATGAAATGATATATTTTGGCATATAGCTTGCAATTAGGAAATTGTGAGAGATTACATACGGAAGGACCTGGAAACTGAAACCTAATCAAAGATCAACTGTAAAATGAATTGAATGAATCTAAAAACGCATTGGAACTTAACGCATACATCTAGAGGTCTAGGCTAGAGACATGTTCTGGCGTCGTTAAACCTAGTCACTGTTGTTTCACATTATGGTTGGGTGATTCCTCCTTTTGTGACTCAATAGTGTTCTAGCACGGATTTGTGCTCCCACGTACCGTCGAGTATATGGGGAGACCCCACTAGGTTATCATATTTTATCCACAGGAAGCCGTGTTTGCTGCCTTACAAGCCGTAACACACTGAACACAGCATTCGGGAAGATTGACTGCCGTACGGAAAGTCCTTGGTTTTCATATGATTGCCAAGGTGTATATGCAGTTTTACGGATTTGTTTGGTAAACCCTTTGCCTAGTTCTCCAGAGTAGTCACTTTTGATCCTTTTCGGACTCCTTAAAAGAAAAGGCTCAGCTAAGCATTTTGTCACTTCGGGCTCATTAAACATTCGAAGGAGACTAGAGTCATCTTTTTGTCCTTTTCTCGACTCTTAAAACATGAAATGGTCAAGTTCAGTTCCTTTGTCTTAAAATTTATTCGGCCACGATTCACATTTACCCGGTTAGATCTTGTTTGCGTTAACTTGAGTAGGCTTCTTTTTCGACGGAAACCTTTCTGGGTTCACCAACCCAGGGATCCCCTCTGACGGAAACCCTGGTCATTTCGCTCCTTTTGGGAATGTTGGTGCTCCTTACATGGCAACGTTGTCCCTTCCTGGGTTAACTGTTGGGTTGCCTGTTTGGTTGTTCTCAACCTCTCTGGTCCCTACCGTCTCAACTGCTGGTCAATCAGTCCCTCCACCTGAACAACATCATGTTGATTCTAAGGTGGACCTCTCCCCTTCTTTGCCTGCTTCTACGTCCTCATCTTCTACTTCGGCTGGTGAAAGTCTCGATTCGAGTAACCAGGTGGCTAAGAAGAAGAAGAAGAAGACGAAAAAGAAGAAGTCTCCTAAGGGAGAGGTTAAAAGTGCCGCTACTCCTCCGAGTCCATCTCAAGTCAGGCCACCTTCTGCTCCTCCGCGGAATGTCAAGTTTCCTTGTAGATTGTGCAAGGATGACCACCTTCTTCGCGATTGTCCTGGCATTCCCAGGGTCTTAGGGGTATGGTCTCACGATCCGGCCCGCCCCTCATCGTCCTCTAAAGCTCACGGCGATGCTACTCTATTAGCTGGAAATGGTAAGGGAAAAGGGAAGATTCGAATCCCTTGTAGACATTGTGAAGGCAACCATCCCCTTCACCTTTGTCCGCTCATGGATAAAGCCTCTGTTGTCTTGGAAAGTCTCACAACTCCTTCACCCCAACTACCCGTTGGCTATCAATGTCTCTCTGCCGCCGCAGATCGTTCCCCTGTTGACAACGAGATTGACTTAAATTCTTCTCTTGTCAAGGATCCTCTTCCCGAACCTGGCTGTGCCCAGCCTATTCCAGACCAACCATTGGTCGGAAAGAGTGTCGACTCGAGTTCACCACCCGTCGACCACTCTGTTTCGGAAGAGCATCACTCCCATGTTCTTCTCGTCTCCTCAGATTCTCCTGAGTCCAGAAATGACTCTCCTATCCCAGCTGCTCCCGAGAGTCCTGCTTCGGTTCTTTTAGAGCAGGGGGGCAATCATACGATTCCCCCACCAAGTAGTTCAGTCGTTTCCTTCGACTGGAGTCGTTTGACCACCTCCCGCCTTCCATCCCATGTGCCTTTTTGGGTCACAGTACACGCCTATAATAAGGCGATACCTGGCACTGTTTTGGATGAGGGGGAATCTGTCAGTCTTATGCTTGCCACTACTTGGCAAGCTTTGGGTTCCCCACAGCTTGTGCCAGTCGCGCCGAATCTGACGGCTTTTGATGGAGGAACTAGTCAACCATTAGGGATCCTTCCAAAGTTCCCTATTACTTTAGGAGGCAAAACCGTCTATATAGACGTATCAGTTACCCAAGGTGCTTTAGATTTCAGTCTTCTCCTTGGCCGTGACTATGTTTATGCCATGGGGGCCCTTGTCTCTTCACTTTTCCGTGTGGTTTGCTTTCCACACGACGGAAGAATCGTGAATATAGATCAATTATTGTTCTTTAGTCCCCCGGTGCCTCCTGCGCAGCTGCCAACCCCTCCTGGTTTTTACCCACCGGTTGTGTCTGCCCCACCGCAGGTCAACTATGTAGCTACCTACCCCGCACCTGTATCCCATAATGATGTCATCGTGCATAATGTTCTGGGGGCATTGGATCCTGACTTCCAAGATGTTGTCCTTCCACCGGGAGTACCATTCTTGGACGTGATGACTTCATGTTCATTATGATGAAGTTCGTCCAGAGCATAGTTCGTTTTCCTATGTCAAGCTCCTTAAAAAATGAAACTAGGTCTGCCGGAGCATAGTTCGTTTTCCTATGTCAAGCTCCTTAAAAAATGAAACTAGGTCTGGCGGAGCATAGTTCGTTTTCCTATGTCAAGCTCCTTAAAAAATGAAACTAGGCTTGGACGGAGCATAGTTCGTTTTCCTATGTCAAGCTCCTTAAAAAATGAAACTAGGCTTGGTCGGAGCATAGTTCGTTTTCCTGTGTCAAGCTCCTTAAAAAATGAAACTAGGTGTCTGAGGATAGTTTTGATCTTGTGGCGACCTCGTTAAAAAATGAAACAAGGGTTATGAGGATAGTTCTTTTACTGCGTCAACCTCATTAAAAAATGAAACAACTCCCTTTCCAAATCAAGTCTTTTGATTAAGATCTCGTAAAATACAAGTCGAGTCTTTCCTAGATCTTGAGAGTGAACCTTCATTCCATCCACTTTGTTGAATGCAATGAAGCTTGGGGGGCATGTACCTCGAATTGCGTTATTATGCTGGGGGCATGTGAACTGATAACAAGCATAGTTTTTCGTTTCAAGCTTATGTAAACATGAAACCGAATCTAAGTAGAGTTCTCCATGGTTCAAGCTTGTGTAAAAATGAACCCATACCCATTTTACATCTCGTGATTGCCGTTATTTCTCTAAATTCTGTTAGATGAGACTTTGTTGTTTCATTCCATTGCTACCATCTCTTTGGCCGATCATATGCTTTCACTTGGTTGTTTATCCTTTCCTGAGGAACCGCAGCGATGAGTGGTTTTATTAGCCAACCTCTTGACCATTACATGTTTTGAGTAGTTCCACCATTACCGGAACCAGTTGCTACCCTTTATACCACTCGTTCCTCCAGGACGAGTCTCCTTTTAAGCTCTTTTCTGACTCGTAAAAGATGAAAAGATAGCCGAGTATTTTTCCTTTTTTGACTCGTTAAAGAGAATAAAAATGGAGGTCTACTTTCAGCTCTTTTGCGACCATTTAAATGTGAAAAGATCGCCGAGTTACCCCTCTTGACTCGTTAAATGTGAATAAGAGGTGGTCGTCTTTAAACTCTTTTCCGACCGTGTAAAAACGAAAAGATCGTCGGACCCTTGTCATTTCAGGTTCGTTAACGGTTACGAAGCGATGTGGTTTCGATCGCTTTTTTACTTTTTCAGGTCGAAATCACTACTCATGAAAAGTACTCCTCGATCGTAAGGGGCGGGCGGTTCTTTCGAGCATTGTTTTATACTTTTTTCGGGCTCGAGAGACACAACTTTATGAAAAAGTACACACTTGGAGTTTTCTTTTCTACTGTCTTTTCAAACTCTCTAAACATGAAAAGACGCCGAGTTCTTCCTTTGTCAGACTCGTTAAAACCTGATGACATTGGATTCTGTCGAAATGATGCCTCACAAGCATATGCTATCCCCGTCAAGCTTGTTAATAAAAATAACTGGGGTACTCGCCAAAAATGGTGGGGGAAAATGGAACCATAATTATTGTCGTGTCGGCAGTATGTCGCTCTTGAACATGGCACTTGTCTGCTTTTGTGTCTGGGTGGGGACATCTCATCTCGTTTTTCACTTGCCTCCATGGATTTGGGTAATCCTGTTTGACCTCTCATCTGCTCATTGCCTCGTCACCATGACCTTTGACCCATTGATGTCAAATACTCCAATTCCACTGTCGTGCCGCCAATATGTTCAAGAGAAGTTGACCTCTGCAGAATAACAACCTCCTTCTGATAGCTCACATAATTCTGATCCACCACAGCATTCTTTCTCTGTCTTCGATGATGTGGGAAACACTATGGCCCACCTTCGATCAAGGTCACTTCCTGTCGACTTCAGCTCATTATCCAGGAAGCTGATCTAGAGACTCCCTTCCGGTGCCTTGGAGCCTGCATGCCTCAATGGCAGGTTCTTCGTGTTCGATGTGAGGTTTTCATCATTGGCCTCCGATCGAATGATTCTATGGGTGTTCGACGCCATCTCACTGATTCACATGCCGTAGATTGTACCTATAGTACCTTGAGGGCCATTGTCATTATTGGTGGTACCTCTCGCGTCTGTTAACAGTTTTCATTATTGACTGGTAATCAGACGATGTTCATGCATGTTCGATTTCAACTCATATATTCACATGCTTGAACTTGTACTTTTGTTTGGGTCGAGATGGAGCGCAAGACCCTGGATTTTGTCTGTTGGAATCCACGCTGCGATTTTATGGATTATTGTTACATGACTCATTCATTGGATGGCTGCGACCATGCCTGAGTCTATTCATCGATCCTCACTAGATGGCTGCGCCCATACCACATATATCATGTACTTGAGCTATCAGTT
This sequence comes from Pinus tabuliformis, assembly GCA_031772625.1. Taxonomy (NCBI): domain Eukaryota; kingdom Viridiplantae; phylum Streptophyta; class Pinopsida; order Pinales; family Pinaceae; genus Pinus; species Pinus tabuliformis. The sequence continues at coordinate 1,250,517,676 of CM062811.1, forward strand.
GTATCTCTCTATGCAGATTCTCTGGCGGCAGCTGCATGTGTTCTTGTAAAGCATTTCACCCCTCTCTCTCTCTCGGGCCTCATGCTTTAGGGGGTATCTGTTACACAGTAATTTGTCACCATTGGTCACCGTCCCTGTTACCCCTTTCCCGCACTTTGGAGGACTCATTCCGGGACCTGTGAGAAGTGACATAGCTTGAAAACACTTGCATTATGTTCCCCTAAGTATGGACTTCATATGCCTTGAAGACATCTCCTGCAAAATATCCTTAAAAAGTCCCCTTTTTCCATTAGCGCGGATCCCTAGTGTATCACCCGCGCCAATGGGGGAAATTCTCTAAAGAGGGCGCACCCATTGGCGCTCTGTCTCAAAGTCTTACCCGCGCCAACCAAGTTTGGGAAAGCTTTTTAACAAACACACGCCCGAAAGTTTTTTCCTTTCGACTCATGAGGCTTTTCAAGGATAATGCCAATCTCATGGATGTCGAGATTCATCGTATCTCTATCCATAATAGCTTTTCGAGGATAATGCTTATCCCATGGATGTCTGGATTCATTGTATCTCTTCCTCCTCCTCCATCTATAAAAGCTTGTTCTAGTGCATTTGACAAGCTAGTTTTGAGCATAGGAAGAATTATACTGTCAGAAGTCTGAGAGATTGCTGTAAGAGTCTTCTTTGCATTCATAATCAAAGAGAGAGAGGCTTGTTCCCAATCCCGACAAGCTTTGCAAGACAGATGTAGCTGATCACCCAGCCAAAGGAGGATTTGATGTCAGAACTATGGTTGTATTCTTCTTTGTTGTTTATCAATAATAGATGACTATCATTATGGTTCCACTCTTGTTGTTCATTGTAATGATGTTTGAGTTATATCTTTTCTGACCGATATATAATTGCATCTATTGGATTTTATGCTTGTATTTGTGTCGTTCTTTGCATGTGCAGGTGTCCATTCACAGAGAACGTGAGGATCGTGACTGGCCGGAGCAAAGGAATGAGAGTGTCAACTCTTCTACAACACTAGCGTTGGAATCCAAGTAGGCCCTCATAATCCACTTTTAATTTGCAATTAGGAACTTGCGTGATAGCATTGTTTGATTGTTTCTAGACCCATTTTGGGCTAGTGGGGATCACCTCTGTCCGCAGAGGGGATTTACCTCTCCATAATAGCTTTTCGAGGATAATGCTTATCCCATGGATGTCTGGATTCATTGTATCTCTTCCTCCTCCTCCATCTATAAAAGCTTGTTCTGGTGCATTTGACAAGCTAGTTTTGAGCATAGGAAGAATTATACTGTCAGAAGTCTGAGAGATTGTTGTAAGAGTTTTCTTTGCATTCATAATCAAAGAGAGAGAGGCTTGTTCCCAATCCCGACAAGCTTTGCAAGACATATGTAGCTGATCACCTAGCCAAAGGAGGATTTGACGTCAGAACTATGGTTGTATTCTTCTTTGTTGTTTATCAATAATAGATGACTATCATTATGGTTCCACTCTTGTTGTTCATTGTAATGATGTTTGAGTTATATCTTTTCTGACCGATATATAATTGCATCTATTGGATTTTATGCTTGTATTTGTGTCGTTCTTTGCATGTGCAGGTGTCCATTCACGGAGATCGTGAGGATTGTGACTGGCCGGAGCAAAGGAACGAGAGTGTCAACTCTTCTACAACACTATCGTTGGAATCCAAGTAGGCCCTCATAATCCACTTTTAATTTGCAATTAGGAACTTGCGTGATAGCATTGTTTGATTGTTGCTAGACCCATTTTGGGCTAGTGGGGATAGCCTCTGTCCGCAGAGGGGATTTACCTCTCCAACACTCCCATTGCACCTACTCCCGACACTCCAATCATGTTGTATTAAATGTAACCATGGGCCTTTGGGCCTTGGGCGCGGGCAGGGTGCCACATGCCCCACTCGAAAACACTTCGTCGATAGTCCTGTGATGTGTGTGAAAGACCATGGGATGGGCCGGTTGGGCACATCTATCGGCCCACCCTTTCCTCCAATAGCTCCACCAATACACAATAAATGGAATTTGTCACCCATAGTTCATCGAGCAATATTGTAGCCCGAAGGTTGTGCGTGAGGTTTGTATAGTGGAGGTCATGGGGTCGAATGCTACAGAGGCTGTTAGTCTATTAACAATTTTTTTAGCACCAACTATTGGGCCATTTGACAACCTCTCATAGGGCCATGTGGTTCCCTTTGATTTGTCCATGTGGTGGCCTATGATTGACCCTAATACAAATTCATCCGCCAATAACTATGCACCAACTGTCCTTATGGGATTAGCCCACATGCCATCCGTACAACTAATTCATCCTATTGATGTCAACACCATGTTAGTGTATGGACTACCACATGGCATCCGTACCTGTACAATCAACCCTGCACTTTGAATTTTTTGTTGTTTGACCAAAACTATAGAACGCGATAACTTCCTCATATGGTGTCAGATTGAGGTGATTCAAGCGTTGTTCGAATCAGAACAACGAACTCTACAATTTGGCAATGGTTTCGGGAGATTTTGAGCACTTTCACTCCTCCCCACTAGAAGCTTTTGGACCACCAAAAGTTTATTTTTACTCAGCAAGTGAGGGTACAAATCCCTCACTTTCTTGATCCTTATCCATCTTTCTTTGCTTGGGTTGGTACCTTTGAGTCCCACACAAAGATACTCCACATTGCCCCTACGTGAAGTTCTTATTGTTCTAACAAGAATAGTGTCTTCCTGCAACTCATTTAAATATTCAAGAGAAAAATCTTCTATAGATGGAATTTGAACATTCTCTTCTTGATCAACGATCATAGGAGGCTCATACAATCTCAAGTTTTCCACATCCACAATAAAATACATTTGAATGTAAGGTGGCTGAATCTAATAAAAAAGGATTGTTAGCACTCTTCTCCAAGATTTTGAAAGGACCATATCTGATTGGTTTGAGATTTTTACCTTCACCTTGTAATCTTTCCTTGCTGATGTACAACCAAACTTGATCTCCCACTTGGAAATCATGATCAACCCGATGCTTATCATATCTTGCTTTGTTCTTGGCTTGGATTTTCTCCAATTGTTATTGTACCATTTGATGCACTAATTGGATTTGTTCATTGAAATGCTTGGCTTCATCCACATCACTATGCCCATCTACTGCAATATCTTTACCAAAGATGAAATCCAAAGGAGACTTTGACAAACAACTCAAACAAGCATCAAATGGAGATACTTGTGTAGATGAATGCTTGGAATAATTGTAGGTATGCATGATTGATTTATGATTAAGAATGACAAATGCATTAACAATAGGCCTTGATAACACATATGCAAATTTGTTGTAAATACCTTTCTTATACTTGATAACCAAATGAAATTGCTACAAAAATCCCATCCATCTGAAATACCTGGATTGTTGTAGCTTTGTTTGCAATTGTAGATATTGCAAAGGTTATTGGTCAGTATGAATAATTGTCTCTTTACTCATTAAATAATGCTTCCATTTCTTCATGTTTTGTACCAAAGCATACAACTCTTTATCATAAGTTGGATAGTTAATTACTGCATTGGAAAATGTTTTAGAATGATAAGATATTGGCTTACCATGTTGCATCAATACTGCTCCCATAGCATATTTTCTTGCATCGTTTGAATTTAAAATGGTTTCATGAGTTTAAAATCACATCCTGAGAAAGCTTCAGATTTAGCAGTATCTTTAGCTTTAATCATCAACAACAATTTTTTTTTACTAGCATTCACAAGCCTTTTCATTTGACATGCACTAATAAGAGATAAGTTCATCTTCTTGCGATGTGCTCCAATAATATATTCAACTCCATCTTTGAAATATGATATTTTTTCTCATGACAATAGAATATGGCTGTTTGGTCATATAAATATGGACTCCTTAAGACAATCCCACAAATATCAAGCGGTACAACATCAAGCTCTACCTCATCTATAAAATTAGTAGTGATGGAAAATTTGAGTTTACATTTTCTTATCACTTGCAATTTGGCATCATCACATACCCAACCCAAAGGTTAAGGTTTTGCATGAGGTGTAGTCTCTAAATTAAGTTTCTTGACAATTGCTTCAGAGATAAGATTGACTTGAGATACATTATCAAATAATGTATCAACCTTTGTATGTTTTGTAATGACCATGATATGAAAAAACTCACTTCTTTCTTTATCACTTTGAGATTCAAGAGGCTTATTAGAGGAACTAGTACTTGTGTTAGAAGTTATACCTTTCATCCCCATGGCTGTGATTTTGGTTTCATCACCTGAATCAGATCCTAGATCTTGTTGAGTTGTAGCAACAATCTTTTATTTCCCCTTGTTATTGAACTTCTTTGGTCTCAATTCTAGATGTAATTTCCAACAATGGCCTTCATCGTGGCCATCTTTTGAACAATGTTTACAAGTAAGTTTCTCTCCCTCTTTATTAATGGTAGCATTCTTCTTACCTTTGCCTTTAAATTTCCCCTTTCCTTTATCTCTAGATTTAAAGGGTTTCTTGTTGGACTATTGAGGAACATTCTTGCCTCTTGATTCTAAATGAGTAGCTTGAACACATACTTCATCTAGATTGGTGGGATTAAACATAAGTATAGTATGTCTCAAATAACTATGCAATCCACTTATATATTTAAGGAGAGTATCTTGTGAGGTTAAATCAACACCCAAGATTAATGCTTTTTTTCTAAATTCTTATGTGTAACTTTGGACACTCTGACCTTTAGCTTATCTAAAATTTTGCCAATCCATTATTGTTTTTTGAATGTAAGCTAATAGATAAATTGTCTTCTTCATGCAGTTATAAAATCATTCCAAGAAGAGATAATTTTACCACTTTTCTTCAAATCTTCTTGAGTTATGGCCTCCCACTAGATGAGAGTTTCACCTTCCAAGCGAAGAGAAGAAAGTTGTAGAAATATGGTGTAGAATTGTAACTGCTCAAGAAATTTTACTCTCAATCAAGAGACATAATTCTACTGTATTGCTCTGCAAAAATTAATTCACAATTTAGAACAACAATCTCAGACATGCAATAAAAAATAACACACATGCACAATATTTTTCTAGGGGAAAACAATTACTAAAAACCCCTTAAGCATGCTTGCATTAATCATATGAATAGAGATTGTATTACAATTTCTATCTCAATCTGAGCTCAACCTGCAAGTGAATAGCCTATCTCTCTTCTCAATGAGAAGCTTTGACCTAGACTTAGTCAATTTCTACCTCTACTTGAGCCCCTATTTCGTTGCACAATTCCCGAGGAATTAGGCCCATATTATTTAGGAATTTTCCTCCAACTGATAACACAATTCCCAAGGTTTCTCATTTGGTTGCATGCAATGCCTGTACACTCAAGACTAGTATACAACTGATGTTACACTGCCCTGGAATCTCCACCACAACTGGGTACTTGATTTCTCTACATGCACTAGCTATTTTGGGTTGACTGATAAGTTAATTGGATGATCGTTGAGTTAGAACACTATCCCACTACACAATTGACCTTCCACTAGTTCATTCAACAGTTAGAACTATTTTAAATGAAAACAACTTGAAATAATTGACCTTGATTGCTACAAATTAGCAACCACCCATGCTTAACTGAACTCCAAGCCCTCTAACTTGAATTTACTGAGCTAACTGAGTGACAAGATCCATGTCACGCAAGTTAACTGCCTCCAAGTTGTCTACTAATGTGGAAATTCAGTTTTTCTCAATTTGACCAGGGCAAAATCAAATTGAGACTTTCTTGCTGCATTTTTCAACCATTGGATATTGGTGACATCATCATCAATCTTTTGAATCCTGTAATAAAATTCAATTTGACTAACCCAAATATCCAACTTTTTAGCATGTACTTCTCCATTATACATTGACAATTCAAACTTTACATCAAGCTTAAGCAAAGGATACTTAGCATGTCCTCTTGGAGATGTAGGAGGAGTAGGTCTATCTGAAGAAGGAGGTGAAGAAGGAAGTGATGATGGAGGTGAAGGAGGAGGTGGAGGCTTTCCCCCATTACCACCATCACCTTTTGGTTGATTAGAACTTTCTCCTTGCAACCGTGTTGTTCTTCATTATACAACATTTTCACCATCTCAGTCATGTCAAATAAAGCTTTTCTAAAAGTTCTCTCATCCTCAAACATCAGTTCTTGTCCTTGTTATTCTTCATGTGCCATGACTTGTGGAATTTTGTGGACTTCTTGAGCCAATTTGAGGGTTAGGTGCTTCAAGTGCTCCTTCTCCTCTTCTCAATCTATACCTTGTAAGCATTCAAAAACCTTGCAAATTTTGTCAAACCTTCACAAAAACTAAGCTATGATACTAAATTAATCCAAAAATAAAAAGTGAAGGTTTCATTAAATAATTTGCAAGCTAGTTCATGTATTTTAGGCAATGGATTGTGGTTGCAAAAGTACACAAACTTAAGTAAATTTTGCAGAATTTTAACAATTAAAAGTGGACAGACATGCAACATCAAACACAAGCAAATTGATAATGGAGTTCACCACTCTTGCGCTACGTCTTTGGGTCTAGCTTCCAATGGTGATCACTATAAATATGCTCAAATGCTCATTACATCAACATACAAGCTTCAATTTGCAAAAATAACACTGCCATAGTGTCCAGAATGCTCAATAAACCTTATCTAAGTTCTTCTTGAGCTCAAAGAGGCTTAAAAATGAGCAAGTTATGCCTCTTTCTCCAAGGCCGCCTATAAACTTTGCAACAAAATCCAATCACCTCGCAAAATTGCTTAACAAATTCGCTCCAGCCTAATTGGTAAGGTACTGGAGTGGTTGGACGAAGGTCACGGGTTCGACTTGCACCTATTGTTGTTGTTGTCATTGGTTTTGTTATAAATATTAAAAAAAAATAACACATGGGTCGTAGCCCCCTCTGAAAACCCCGCTTAGCTGGTCATATGGCTTCATAAGACTATGGGGCACGGGCCACAGGCCATGCACCCTCCCATTGCACCCGCTCCCGATGCTCTGGTCATGTGGTATTAAATGTAATTGTGCACCTTTGGGAATTGGGCACGAGTAGGGTGCCACGTGCCTTGGCCCCAAACACTTTGCTGACGGTCCTGTGATGTGCGTTGAAGACCATGGGCTGGGTCGATCAGACACACCTGCCAGCGTGCCCTTTCCTCCAATCGCTCCATCAATACACAATAAATGAAAGTTGTTGCCCATAGTTCATCAAGAAACATCATAGCCCAATTGTTTAGGTGAGTGGTTTATGTAGTGGAGGTCATCAATTCAAACCCTGCAGAGCTTGCCGATCTATTAACAAATTTTTTGGCACCAATTACTGGGCCATTTGGCGGCCTCTCATAGGGCCATGTGGTGCCCTCTGATTGGCCCATGTGGTGGCCCATGATTGGCCCAAATACAAATTCATTGTCAATAACTATGCACCAAGTGTTCTCATGAGATTGGCCCACATGCCATCCATACAACGAAGTCATCTTGTTGACATTAGCGTACAAACTTCCACATGGCATCCATACCTACATAGTCAACCATGTGCTTTGACTTTTTTGTTGTTTGCCTAAAACTTTAGAATGTGATAACTTCCTCATACAGTATCAAATTGAGGCGATTCAAGTGTCGTTGGAATCAAAACGATGAACTCTACGACTTAATATTGGTTTTAGAAAATTTTAAACACTTTCATTTTTAACATATTTTTAATTCGCTAAATAACAAACTAATGTAAACCAGAAACTAAATAACATATAACTATTTATTATTAATTTAGAAACATAAAAAGAAATAATCATAAAAAAATCAATATAAATTTACTTGTTTTACTTAAAATAACTAAATAAACCAATATAAATCAATCCCAAGTCATAAATTAGTATAAATTCACTTTACCCAGTAACTATGGAAAATGACAAAATACATGTTTTTATATTTATTAAATAGAATATAAAATTGCTTCGAGTTTTTTTACGTAAGTGCTTTTTAGGGGTGTAGTTCAAAGAGGGGACAGTATGACTTTTTGGTTGGAAATTTGGTCAAATTTTTGATAAAATTATAGTTTTTTTGGTTATTTTAATGGTGTTTTTAAATCTAAAAATAGATTTATTGTTTTTAAAAATTTTAAAATATTTAAACTATACAAATTAATAACTTAGATTTATAATTTTTTAATTTCAAATCAAATTTTATATAAAATTAGATAAAAATCTAAAAAAAACCAAATACCAAAATGGTGCCTCATTAAACCAGTGTTTTTAAAAATAATTTTATTATATATAACAAACCATCCTCCTTTTTTAATGCCTCTCCATCTTAATCCAATAAAATTTTTTGATTTACAAATTTTGATTCTTGAAATTTAATATGAAACTGGTCTAATGAAATTTTGGGTTTTTATTGTTTGAGAGAAAATTGTTTGCTATTTGATTAGATGATTTAGTGCTTTCTAAAATTCATTGGAAAATAGATATTTAATATAATTTTTGATTTAGTGCTTTCTAAAATTCATTGGAAAAGATATAATATAATTGTTTACATGGTATAGGTTAACAATGTTACTATTTAAAAATATAAAGATATTTTTTTAATATTAATATTAAAAAAATATTAATATTTTATTAGACCAATATTATATTAAATTTTGATGTTGGTATAAAGACACCAAGGCCTGGTTAAACCACTAGGAGATTGACGAGAATGTTACATTGCAAAACGTTAATAACATTAAAAATATTGTTACTTCTAAGTTCAAAGAAAAAATGTGGTGTGAGAAAGATTTAGTAGCTAAAAGAAAACTAAGATATTATAAGGAGGTCTCAACCCCACCCTAGAAGATCAAAGGTATCTCTCTCTTTTAACTAGCTCAAAAAAGAAAATTAATATAGTCAAGATTAGAACGAACTCTCATGAGCTCCATAATGAAACGGGTTGTTGGGCAGTTCCTAAAACACCATGGATGGAAAGGTTTTTCCATCTCTGTGAGAATACGAACATCGAGGATGAAAATCACTTCCTCTTAGAGTGCCCCGCGTACAACCACATTAGATCTCAGTTTCAAAATCTTTGTTGCAATATTGACCTTCCTAGCCTTTTACGTTGTCAAAATTACAATGAGCTCGGGAGGCTTCTCTCCAAGCTTTTTGAGCATAGGAATAAAATCTTAAATCAAACTAAATAATTCATTTCTTTAGGTCCGATAGACCAAAGTTTGGTCTCAGTGGATGTTAACCACCACCATCATCATTATTAAATAAAAATAAAAACAAAAATAAAAATAAATATTTTTTAAGGTGTAGTTTAATTTATAGACAAAATAATTTTTTCATAGGATTTGATAAGGAGTTGTCTAAGGAGGTGGAGGAATTGCCCGTATTGTCAAAAGTGGGCAAAATTTTTTCAAAAAATCTTGTAGAGGTAGTGTTTGAATCGTGTTTTTGATGGTGGAAATGGATTCAACACCATCAAAAACCTCTAGGACACCTAAAAATTTGAAGTTTAACAACTATAACTTGGATTTACAAAAATCTTTCTAGATTTTCTCTAAATATAATCTGAATTTCCGTAACTTTCGAGCAACTCCTCCACCTCGTTAGACTATGCGTTTTGATAATACAATTTCAAACTAGAATGCCATTTTTTGTTGTTTAAAATACATTTTTGAATGCATAAATGGATCCAACACCCTGAAAACCTCAAGACACTCAAATTTTAAATATTACAAAATTTAAACTCAAGTTTTTAAAAATTTCTACTTGATTTTGGTAAAATTAACTAGAAAAAATATCGTGAAAAAAACATTTATAATATCTATAAATTAAATTATACTATTTTTTAATATTAATATTAATATCAATATAAAATAAATAAATATAAATAAACACAAACATCAATACAAATCTATTTTAACCTAGAATTGTTAAATCCTTAGAATCAAAACATTTAATTAATTTTTATACTCTCATTCTTTTTTACAAATTTAATCTTTCTCAAACACTTTGGATATGAAATTAAATTAAAATAAATTTATTTTATTAGTTTTAGCCCATCATTAATATCCATAAACAATCACAATAATGTTTACAATGCCCTAAAATTAATAAAGTTTATTTTAAGAATAAAAGAAAAACCATTCAATATTTTCAAAAGAGGCACTTTTATAATTATTGAACATGGTGGAAATTGAAATGCCAACATCATTATTTAATATTTTTGTGGATGGAGAGGTTTTAGGAGTAATTAGGTTGAGGTATATATATATATATATTTATTTGGAAATTTGGTATTATATTATTTTGAAGTAAGAATATAATTATTATGATTTAGTGATTAGTGATTGTAGTTGTTTTGTTGGGAAATTAGTTTATGATCATCCATTTAAAGTTTTAAGATTGAAAATGTTTAACTCTATTAGAGGGTTATTCAAAACTAAAGATAACTTATTGTTTGATAAGATTATTTTTATAGGATTATCAACTTAGATTTATTTTAAAATTGGATCAAGTATCAAGAAAGATTAAATTCTTTACTGTGTAGATTTTTTAATCATTTAATTCAATGTTAAGGATTAAATTCTTTACTGTGTAGATTTTTTAATTTTTTAATTCAATGTTATTATTATTTGTTTTATTCTTTTAAATGCTTGATAAATCTGGGTAAAAAATAAATATAGGGTAGTTTAAGTATTTTAGATGTTATATATATATATATAGATATATATATATATATATAGATAGATATATATATATATATATATATAGAGGTTGAGGAATGTTGAGGAATTTCTGAAAGTTATTTTATATATTATTATCAACCTAGATTCATTTTCAACTTGGATCAAGTATTGAGAAGGATCAAATTCCTTACGGTGTAATTTTTTTAATCATTTAATTCAATGTCATTAATTATAATTTTTTTATCTCTTAAAATGATTTTGAGTTGAAAATGGATTTAGGCTAATTTGACTTTTTTAGATGTTGTCATATATATACACATACAAATTCACTCATTTCAAAGTGTTTTTTGATTAGTTCAATGACCAATTTCATGATGGAAATTTTGAGCATTGGTAGAGATTTTGACAATACATATTTTGTTTTTAATTTGACTAATAATTTTGATTAGTCAAATGATCATAGTCATGTTAATGAGGTTTGTCATGTTGATGAGATTACTTGATGTTGTATGTTGATGTTTGACCATTGATGAGTTAAGGTGGAGCTAAAGGTTGATTGTGTTGATTGCTTGATGTACAAAGACTAATCAAAGCAATGTGCAAGAAAAAGCTGATTAAATGATGTGATGTGCAAAGACTTTGATGCTTGACCATTGATGATTTATTTGATGTTGCTTTGATATTTATCCTTCAAACAAAATGTAAATATGACACACAAGAACCATAGAACAAAGGCTGAAGAACATATTGTTGTGATTAGACAAAATCAATTGTACAAAATAGTTTATATTTTTGACCTCTTTACAATAATAACACTCTTGTTTCTCTCAGGATCAATGTTATAACACATGTCAACTAATGTTTAACTTGGATTACCCTAGAAAGTAATGCACCCTAGCTTCAACCAGCTTGTGTTACAACATATTTGACCATTTGAGCCTTGTCCTATACAATAATTAATACTTGACCATGAATTTTTAGATGAACAAACAATACAAAGAAGATTTATCTTAATTTGAGACTCAGCTGGAAATGAAAAGGTAAGATGCAAATAGTCTTGGAATACCAAGAGAGAACTCCTCATTTCTAATTCCTACATAGAATGCAATCAATTAGAGAGCCATGTTTATAAAATATGCACTATTCAATGAGAATTAAGTTTTTGTGAATTGAACATTTGTATGAGAGAGTTCTTGAACAACCTTGTAAGGAGGAAAGAGAAAGGGAAATAGAAGCAAAAGTGGAGGAAACTTGAAGAGGAGAAGCGGAGAGGATAAGCAATAGAAAAAAGGACAAAAACTAATTTTAGAACATAGACAAAGACCAGATAACTAGTAGATCTGATTTGTAACTTGATTGAAGGATTGTGGTCTCTTTTCAAGTTGAAGCTTGATAAAAAAACAGGTTGTAGCATGTTGAGGTAGGAGCCTCCTGTGGGTTGTAGCCTATAGAAAATTTGTGGGAGTTGGAGCTTCCTTGCAAGTTGAAGCTTCCAAAAGAATTGAGGTGGTAGCCTCCTGTAGGTTGGAGCCTACATAAAATTTGATGTAATAAGGGAGTAGGAGCTTGCCTTCACATCACTTTAGCCTAAAAATCGTGGTTTTCTCCCTTTATGGGTTTCCACTTACATATGATATCTTCATGTGTTGAATGTCTCTCTTGTGTGAATGCTTTTGAATTATGTTTATATAATCAATTATCTCTCTGGTAAAAGTTGAATAGATACATAAATCATTAGTTGCAAAAGAAAATACCTAAAAAAGGAAATTAAATTGAGTTAAATAATTAAAAAGATAAAATTATTGATTCACCAACCCTCTCAATAATTTCCAAATATTTATCATATTGTAATGTTTCCACTACTTAGTAATACTTTTAATGTCATTACATAACTTGTGTTTAAATTTTATATTACTTTAATATCATCAATATTAATATTTAATTAGAAAAAAATTCTTAATAAAAATGCATATAACACCAATTAGGAAAATGATGTAAAGGGTGTTGTTTTTAATTTTAATATTATAAAATATTCAATATTATATAATTTTCTCAAATATATTTTAAAGATATAAAATATTAAAATTAATAAAATAAAATTTTAAATTTCATAATATTTTTTTGGACTACGTCTTCATTATGTTCAATATATCACCTTAATCGGGGAAAAATTGAATCTATGAATTCACATCAGAAAGTACCTTAACATAACACCTAATCACCTTCTATCCCAGACCCATAGACAAAATTAATATATTTTAATATAATTTCATACTTATTATAAATATACTAATATTAAAAAAAAATCACAAATCAAATTTAACCTAATATAAGATTACAACCATTTATATTTAAGTTTAGTGATTTAAAAAAAATTATATTTATGTTTATTTTTCTTCACTTTAATCTATAAATATTATAGATCGTATGTATATTTATTGGAGTGTTAAGTATGTACTTTCTCTCTAATGTATTTTGAATTTCGTATGTATATTTATTGGAGTGTTAAGTATGTACTTTCTCTCTAATGTATTTTGAATTTCTAATTTTAATTAGAAAATAGCTTATAAATATCTTTAAAAATATTATGAACAAATAAAATCTAATATATATTTTTTTTAATTTTTTTTGGTTATAAACATATAGATGATGAATTATTGCAGATGATAAACCATGTTACAATATAAACTCTCTTTTTAAGAAAAACCAATTAATTAAAAAAAACAAATACATTACGAACCCCATTTAAATAGATAAATAATATTTTTACTTTTAAACCAAATAAATTAAATCTAATATACAATTCTAAAATTTAAATTCTTATATACCATTTAATTACATATAAATACTTATACTAACTTAAAAAATAGAAAATCATTTTCACCAAGCCACTTTTATGAATTCAATACCCTATCGAGGCTTTAAATTCAATGCAACATTCTAAATATGTATACACGAATCAGTCATTCATTTTCATTAACTGACTTTCCTTTAATCCAATATGTCATCGAATTTAATGTCTCAATTTTATTTTTAATTTTTTAATTTTATTAATTATATTATTTTATATTATAATTTATTTTTAATTAAATGTATGATATGTGTGTATACATATATAATTTAATTTAATGTAAGTTGATTTTACTCTAAGATATTAAATATGTCATCGAATTTAATGTCTCAATTTTATTTTATTTTTTATTTTTTAATTTTATTAATTATATTATTTTATATTATAATTTATTTTTATTTAAATGTATGATATGTGTGTATATATATATAATTTAATTTAATGTAAGTTGATTTTACTTTAAGATATTAAATATTTATATTAGATTTATTTTGAAAATCATGGTAGAGACAATAAAGCATGTAATAAAAAATAGTAAAATTAATTTTAATGGATTGTCCAAGACTAGAAAATGCTAAAAGATATTGTTGTTTTACTATGGGGAAACCAATAGCAAGAAACAAAATGGGCAACCATTGAGAATTGCATAGTTTGAGACAATAATAGAAATAGGTTGAACATAAACTCTAAGACAAACATATCAACAACCCCAAGGGCAAGCATGAGGAAGAAGAACTAAAAAGAAAATGCAGGGAACCTGAGCATCAAGCTGACAATGAAGTATCGAGGTTGATGGGTTGTTCATCAACCTTGCATGGTGATGGAGTTGGAAAGCTAGGCGATGAACCCATCTCGAGCTTGGCTAGTTGTCCTTCCACATCAAGCATAATATCTTTGAGCTCATCAAGTTTGTGCATGAGATTGACCTAGGACTATCTCCTATCAACTGTAATTTTCCTAGTAATAGCTTAATCAACAATATGGAAATAGTGATTTTGGTGGCCTCGTGAATTCCTTGTGTTTGGAACCTAAGATGCAATGACAACCATAATGTCTGAATCTAGTGTGACTTGACTTTCACGACAAATTTCTTCCTCCATGAAACAATTTCCTCCGAAATGTTCAAAGGCGTGTTAGCTGGAAGCTATGGGATGAAGACTCTCTACTTGTAAGCATGTTTGGGATCCCCTTGAAGCACCGTGACTGCCACTACCACATTGAAATTGAGCTCGCTGATGAGTCATGATTGGTGGTGATAGCAAGACGGTACAGAGACCAAGACAGAGGTGGGAGGGGAATTGCATGAGACGACCATGAAAGAGAGAGGCCATGATTCCTTGCTAGGTAGGCTACGTCGACAACATTCTCGAGACCATACCTTCACCATTGGAAAATGTCTCCAGGGGATGGGGGAAACTCAATAATGCAGATGGTAGGAAACCCACCCAAGTAACCATAGGAGAGTCCAGGGGCATGGCGGAAAAGGGCCGCAACAAGAAGAGATGACAAAGGATGAGACAAAGATCATGCTAGCAACAAAGGATGAGGAACATACTGAAGCAAACCCAGTTCACCTAGATGTGTACACAAAATTGTGCCAAAAGGCCTCTGCCTCCCTCCATGGGAGGTGAGGTCCCATAAATTTACTTTGAGGTGGTGGCATACGCAAATAAACAATGGTGGGAGAGTACGCCAAATCTATAAACAACATTGAATTCACGCCATACCACCCCTCAAAATTAATTCAATATAATTTAAATTTAAAAATAAAAATAAAATTATTTAATGTAAATTTACCATAATTTTTAATTAATTAAATTTTTATTTAAACATAAGAAAATAAATTTATATCATCACATATAAACATTAAGAAAAATGAAAAAAAAAAAAATTTGATGCTAAATCACCTTTTTGAATAAGTATATTGCTTAATGTGCTCAGCCTGGAGTATGCCGTAAAACTGCTTCTGCTTGGCTAAGAGCTCGTCTTCCTCAGACGTAAGGAAACAGGTTAACGGCCCAAGACCCAGAGGCATCTGGCAGGAGTGAGAGCCTGCTCCCGATTACGGACCACCAGCAGGGTTATGCCAGGTGGCGTGGTTTTCCTATTTAACAGTGATGAGTCAAACCCAGCATTCGCGGATAGCAGCCAGAGATGGCTGTCCTCACTGTTGGTTTGACACCTGAGTTGATAGGTTTTACCACCTTCGGAAAAAAAAAATATTGCTTAATGTGCTGCCATGTTGTCTTATTTCAGCGTGGGATGAATAAGACATGAAGTTGACATGTCTCAATTTTTAACGTTATGGGTATTGGGTTGTGGTGTGTCCTATGCAAGATTTGCAAGTTGTGTTTAGGTAGATATGGAAGTTGTGTTTAGGTAGATGTGGGATGAGTGTGACATGACATTGACATTGATATGCAAGATTTGCAAGTTGTGTTTAGGTAGATGTGGGATGAGTGTGACATGACATTGATATTGACATGGTTTAATTCAAAGGCTTGGGATCTATGCCTTCCTTGCTTTCCCATGTGCAGTGATAAACAAATACGTTTCTTATATGTTTCTATTTATATGTGACATGTTAGTCATTAGCTTTTAGTGGATTGGATTCCCATGGGAAGTAATGTTTGCTTTTGTCTTTTCATCTAAAAGGTTTTCGCATTTTCCAAAGGTTTAGGTAGGAAAAGCCAAAAACCTTGTGTTGTTTTCTCGTGGTTTGATAAGATAGGGTGATGGGAAATGAGTGGTTTGAGAGAACCATTTATATATGTATATATATAAATACATAAATAAATAAGATAAAATAATTCAGATATAAAAAATGATTTAAAAAATATAATATAAATTAAAATATATAATAAATTTATAAGATATAAAAATTATGGTTTTAAAAAATAAAATATAAATTAAAAAATATAATAAATAATTTATTTTAAAAAATTAAAAGCGTATATTGTTATGAAATTAAGTTGTTTGTGATTTTTTAGGCTTGACCTGTGGCTTGAGGAGCCTAGGGGCATCTAAGCCATCAAAGTCACTCGAGGATCACACTTGGCCTAGGCCATACTAGCCCTTAGCTAGCTAGATTGTTTAACATGTCTCCTCCCCTAACACAGGGCACAACCACCCCCGTGAGGTTTGATCCTACGTTGCCTTGCTAACGAGGTCCATCCTCAACCGGTTGTGCTAGTGAGACTTGACTCGCAAGGTTTATTTTTTATAAAAATATTATTAGATATTTAAAAAACAATGATTATATCTATATATATATATATATATATATAGATAAAAATAAGTTGATTAAAGAATATTTTCATATTTTCTTTAAAAAAAGGTTAATTATTATATTTATTTAAGATAACCGTAAATATACTTGAAAAAATAGTGGTAAAAAATGTTTTTTATATATATATATTTATTGATTAGAGAATATTTTCTTATTTTCTTAAAAAAAAATGGTTAATTATTATATTTATTTAAGGTAACCATAATTATATTTGAAAATAGTTGTAAAAAAAGTTTTATATATATATATATATATATATATATATATATATATATATTTCTGCACTTTATTATTCAGAGGGAGGATTAAGGGTAATATATAAATACACAATAGTTCTAGAAGTCATGCTTCTCAAAAGACGAAAAGCTCTAGATTTCCTAGATAAACATACAATCCTACAAAACATATATCAAATTATGATTAAATGACCATATAAAATTGCTCATAGGTTTTTGTCTAAATACACTCTTAAGACATAACCGATTCTTTAGTAACATAACAATTCTTCAGTAACTCATGAGGTATAGATCAATTGGTTTGTGTGAGGTCTAGTCCCCACCAGGTAAGTTCAAATCTCATGGGGAGGGGTTGAGGATGGGAGCCACCTTTGGGGGAATTAAACTATCCCAAAGGGCGTCTAAGCTTGATCGAGATTCACACAATCTTGGTGATAACATCCCACTGGTGGAAATATTGTTCTTCCATCCAACATTGGGGCTGGTCCTAGTCTAGTCAACCTAGTTTGAAGAAAAAAAAAAGCAGTTCTTCAGTGGCTATATATAACAATCAAGAAAAAGAAAATGAGAGTATATAGAAAATGAAAATTGAGAATTAAACAATTGAGAAAAAATAATATTTTTTTTTTCAATTTTTTTTTTCAATAATATATATATGTGTGCGTGTGAGAAAAACATCAATATATATATATCCAAGGTTACTTCAAGTGATTTAGAGCTAGATGTGAAGTTCTTTGATATTGTTTCTAGTTCTTACTGATCACAGGTTTGACTCTTGTCAATTCCCTTGGGGCGAGGCCCCGTAATAAGGAGAAATGATTTACTTGGTTAACCATTCACGAAATGTGAGGAAGTATTTCAGAGTTTCCCATGCTTTCATTCCACACACACATATAATTAAAAAAAAATCATTAACGAAAACAAAACATGTGTTTTAGGGCCATTGCCAATTGCTCATTTGAGTGTTAGTGGAAGGGGGGATAAAGTATGTTTGGAAGGGACTAAATTATACAAGAACAAAACATGTGCACGTGTTTTGGGGCCATTGCCAACTAAACATCTATGTGGCGGTGGAAGGGGGGGTGTGGGGTGGAAGTGGGGCTAAAGTATGTTTGGAAGGTACTAAATTTATTTTTGAAGTGGGTGGTGGCTATGCCTTTCATTTGCTACTCATTTATTTACTTTATTTTTTAATAATTTTTATTTATTTATTTTTAAAATAAATTATTTAAAATAATAATAATATATAATATTTTTAATTTTATATGTGTGTGAAAATTGGGGTTATCTCGAGTGGTTTAGAGGAAGGAATGGAATTCTCCCTACCTAGGTTCAATTCCTACAAGTGACATGATGGATGTTGACAATACTCACAATATACATATATTCCTCATATGGAATATACAATGTTGTATATTAGTATTAGTTTTTGGAACAAGAAAACATTAGAAATGTGGGTACGAGTTGTTAGAATGGTTATAAGTTTGATCCAAATTTATAGATAACATCAAATTGAGAGCGACAATATTATATATTAAAAAAAAATAAAAAAATATTTTATATGACAATATATCCTAATAAATATACATTTTAAATATTATTTCAAACAAATTGGAGACCAATCTAGGACAACTTCATTTCAACTGTGTACTCGAATTGCTATATAGTATTCATATTATAATATATTAGATGTTTTTCCTCAAGAAAAATAAATCTTTATATTAGAAGTTGAATATACATGATACGATCCAAAGGGACTGTGAGGGCCTCACAACCCTAAAAAATTGTTTACCATACAAACCATGTTGGAAATATTGTTGTCATTGATGTCAAAGACAGGGGGAGACTACATATGTCCAAGATAAATATTGGAAAATGTAGATTATTGGAAATGTTGTTTTTGAACTTTTGATGCCCCATTTGGATACCCTATCTTTGAAGGCATTTTTAATCCGATTACCTAGCTCAAATGGGAGCATAAGAATGAGGAAATATGAAATATTTCATCATGATGACCCAACCAAAGTACAAGCAGGTCAAGCCAACCAATTTTACAAGTCGTCACCATAAGTGAACATACAAACACTATAAATAAAGGGTATATGAGTTCATTTGAATAAAGAAGAGATATTAAGTCACAAGAGGAGAATATGAATCATTTTTGGGGTGATTCTTGGAGTCTAAAGGTGGAAATAAAAATGTGATTTATGGGGTGAATGAGTTGTCTTGTAATTTTCGCTATAAATTGTCTTCTGAGGTGTTTTAGAACATAAAACTTGGAGGATACAGATACAAGACATTCATGTACACGTTGTTCAAAATTTAGGTCTTGATTTGCTATAGTTTCAGAGATATGGTCTATGAAAGTTAGGCTTCCTAAATGCTCATCAAACATGCTAGCTTAACATTTTCACTATAACTTTTGTTCTAGGATGTTTCATAATGTGAAACTTGGAGGATACAGATAGGAGATCTTCATGTAACTATGGTTAAAATCTTAGAACTTAGTTCACTACAATTTTGGAGTTATGGTCTACAAAAGTTAGGCTTCCTAAATGCTCTTGAAATTTGCTTCAAACATGTTAGCTTGGATTTTTTTTCTATAACTTCTCTCTTGGGATATTTCAAAACATGAAACTTGGAGGATGTAGATAGAAGATCTTCATGTACCCTTGGTTAAAAATTTAGATGCCACTTCACTATAATTTTGGAGATACGGTCTAAGGGAGTTGTTATGAATATAAATAATTAATAATCAATAGTTAATAATGATTAGTATATTAAAGAAGCATGTCTCAAAATACATTGTCGTTTATGAAAGGGGTACCCACTTAGGTATATATTTGGGATCCTCAGTTGTAGTCAAATCATATTCTCATTCACATGCACACATACACACATATCCCCAATGGAAGTCTTCATATTCCAAGTGTTTTGAAGATTATTTTGAAGTGTGAACTTTGTTCGTTACATTAGTATGAGAGCCACGTTCTCTGATCCTGACCATTGGTTAAGCTTTTATCCTAGACTCGAAGATTTTGGAGTTTCTCCTCTAGCTTGATAGTCAAATTTCAGCCTTTATCCACAAGAAATTGAAGTTGACTTTTGGTCATTACAAAAAAATAGTAATTTGGTTGTTGGCCATTAACAAGGGAAAAAATAAAAAAAGGAAAAAGACAACTAAATATTATAAAAAAACAGAGTATATATATTATTAAATAAATAAATAAAATAAAATAGATATAAAATAATAAAAAAGTTATAAAAAATAATACATGAAAAAATACACAACAAAAAAAGAAGAAACACAACCAACCAACACCTAGTCGGCAGCCGTCGCACGACCTCCGGTCACCACTGCATCTTAGGCACCTCCCGACGAGTCATTTTCTTTCACTGCCTACTTTTATCACCATCGAATTCACTACTATTGCACAACATTGTTATATATACACGATTCAGTTCGTACATAATGCAAGTTATTTGCACAAGGTGCCACTAAGAAAAAAATAGTGACAGTAGAGAGAGGAAACGCTAGAGTGAGCATCCATGTCTTCTCGTGTGTTTTCCATGAAAATCTATGTAAGGATTCACTGCCATTATGTCGCCACCTATGATGCTTACCACTTTCATTGCAACTTGCTTAGCAATTAGGTAACAAGTAGATCGAAAAGACCGTTTAAAGAGATGTGACTCATACCATTTGGTTGCCAGTTAATCATAATGTTGTTTCATTAAATCTCGAACAAGGGGATAATTTTATATCTATTTACAACATATGTTGAACAACTCAATTTGAAAGACTTATATAAGTGAGTAAGTAATTTTCTAATTGAAGTGGGGATTTTAAATAAGTCAAATGGCGACTTTAGAAAAATGTATTATTAAAAGTATTTAAAAATTCAAAAAGAAACATATATATACACTCTAATGCACTATTTAAAATCAAAGGATCACTTGTAGGAAAAGATTTTATAATCTCTATCAATCCTACTCAAGATAATAATTACGTTAGTACTGAATGTGCTAATCAATTAATGATTCCTAAATCGAATATAATTGAAATGATGGATTCGATGAATTAAAAACAATATGACATAGGGAATCTACAATTAAGTATTGGAGACTATACTTTTGTCTCACAATTCACTGTTAAAACCTTATTTTGTGACAATAGTGATATAATTATGGGTTCACCCTGGATAAAATCATTCGGGTCCTTCAGGTTAGGATATTCCG
This sequence comes from Pinus tabuliformis, assembly GCA_031772625.1. Lineage (NCBI taxonomy): Eukaryota > Viridiplantae > Streptophyta > Pinopsida > Pinales > Pinaceae > Pinus > Pinus tabuliformis. The sequence goes on from CM062811.1 coordinate 1,250,538,986, forward strand.
ACACATAGGAAATAGTTAAGTATAACTTGGTCTAGTGTACAGTTAGGTAAAGTGTGTTTCTTTGGTATGTACTTTTGGTAACTTACATTCCAATGGTCACGATCTATTCTAGAAATGAAGTGATCCGACGATTCATTCTCTCCTCGGTATTACTGACACTTGATGCGTGGCTTAACACTTGATTGGTCCACAATCTCTATTCAAAGAGCATGGAGGGTCATTTTTAAGGTGACCGCTCATGAGAGAAGCTTACGTAAATTTTCTTTCTTTTACATTAATAAATTTCTTGAAGTGGCCACGTTGGCTCAGGCTTTGGATTGTTTCCCTCTTTGAGGGTTTTAACCACGTCAAGAATACTGGTGTACTGATCTGTGATCTATTTGTGAGTAGTGTCCTTTGGTGTTCTATCTGAGGAACTTACCCTGTAAATTCCTACATGGTATTAGAGAAAGGTTCATCCTAAATACAAAAAATAAGTTTTTGACATTTTCCTACAAAATGAAAAAAATAACGCTTCAGGATGTTACATTGAATCCATATTCAATAAAACCAGAAGACGTAAAAATATCTTAAAAGTAATTCTTCAAGAAAACCAATAGGCAACGTAATATATGTAGAATGAAGTTAAAAACATTATCACAGACGAAAGCGATTAAGTTAATTATATCAAGGACCATAGTGAGAAGTTATTGACACAAATTAAGAAGCTTAAGAAAGATAAGAAGAAATAAAGTACAACAACTTATTGAGAAGGAAGCATCAAAATATTTAGATGTTCAAGTCGAAGAACAAAATACAAATATCAATCCAATCAATATCAAAACTCAAGAATATGACAAACTAGTTGAAGTAAAAATATTTTTAGATGTTGCAGTTCAAATGACAGAAATTTCAAGCGGAAATCAACGTTTAACTAAACGACTTCAATACGTGAAGGAAATAAGATACTTCAATTAAATCAAGAAGCCACCACAAATAGGATAAGGGGAAATCAAATCAAAATAAATCCTTATTGACACCCAAATCATAAAAGTAAACATCTCACCCAATTTGCAAATCTATATCACTCAAACAAAAAACAAGTGACTTATGTTCCCAAAAATATTGATATCACCATCATTTAGTCTTATGATAAAAATTCATCTGAAGTATCCAGTAACCGCAAGATTCCACAAAATATTGATTTATGATGGTCAGATCCCTTCCCAATTCGACAATTTTGTTTATCGCTCAGAGGATCCTATCCTCTTGTATCATCGAAGATGACAACTCGAAGAATTCTGAAATATGTGAATAGATTACAAAACAAAGAAACATGAAACACCTTATCAACAATAAGACTTAAGGACAAATATTTTCTGAAGAGGAAGGAAATGTATGAATATAAATAATTAATAGTTAATAGCTAATAATGATTAGTATATTGAAGAGGCATGTCTCAAAAGACATGACTATTTACGAAGGCATACCCACCTAGTTATATATATGGGACCCTCAAGTGTAACCAAATCATATTCTCATTCATACATTATATATATACTTATATCCTAAATGGAAGTCTTTGTATTCCAAGTATTCTAAAGATTATTTTTAAAGTATGAAATTTGTTTGTTATAAAATTTAGGCTTCCTCAATGCTCCTAAAATTTTCTTCAAACAGGGCAACTTGGAATTTTTCTATAACTTCTTTTTATGATGTTTTGGAATATCAAATTTGGAGGAGACGGAGGAGAGATCTCAAGGTACATGTGGTACCAATTTTAGACTTGTTGAACTCAAAAAAAATGTAGGCTCGCATGGAGAAAATTTTCATCTAAAAGATGAAATTATAAGATTTCTCTACACTCCTTTCTCCATGTCGAACACTTAGCTGATTTTTCAATATTCAAAGAAATTGCACACACTTTCCTCCACACATCATACTCATCTCTTGCACACACTATGGACTATGAAACATGTGAAATCATATGTGCAATAGACTCAAGAAAGGTACCTACTTATGGAGAGATTAAGGATTTTTGTACAACGATGCAGTCAACCCCTCATATTACAACAATATTCACAATAATGGTTATTAATTTACTTGTTGCATATGGATTGGTTTTAGGGAGGGAATGGAGCTTCCCTCTTGGGGGATATTTGATGAATGATGGAAGTTGCATAGTGCTCCCAAAAAAAGACGGTCCATTCACAAGAATATTGCAAGAACAAAAAAATATCACCTTCTTTGAAAATAAGAAAATTAATGCTATGGTTGAGTATATTGCCACACATCTTTGAATAATGCAATTCTCAATAATGTAGATATTATACATAATAATTATCGAAATTGATTTTCAAATGCTTGGAAGATATTCTTTGATGGTGCCACATGAAACACTGAATCAAGGGCAAGAGTGATTTTGGAAGGACCACAAGGTGAACATTTTCCAAGTTCCCTTTCTTTGTAATTTATTTGTACAAACAATGAAGCAAAATATCTGGCATTAATTCAAGGTCTCCTGTTATCCCATCAAAAGGAATTTAGTTGTGGGAGACTATGAATTGATTATCAATTAGGTAAGCAAAAAATATAGTACCAAAAATGATAGACTGAAATTTTATGTAAGAAGAGTTTAGGATTTCATTGACAAATTCAAGTCATTTGAAATATCATTTATCCCAAAGGATCTAAATCACAAAGCTACTTCTTTAGCTATTGTTGTCTCACATTTTGACCCTCACTCAGTGTCTGATATCTTTTGAGTCGAGATGTTGTTTCAAGTTTTTAACTGAAGAACACATTATTCAATTTCTTGTTGATGCTCATGATGAAGGGAATAAGGTAAATCCCATTGACAATAAAGTATCTATATCACTTGAATCAATATTTAACCAAAATGATCAAACACAAAGGTCTCAATTTACTGAAGAAATCGGTTCACAAGACTAAAAAAGTAAATATCAAAACTCTAGAAAATCCCAAATGGTTAAATCTTGGAGCTAACTGCTCTTAAAGTGAAATTGATCAATATTCATTTTTATATAGAAATTTTCAAGATGTCTTTAGAGGGACCTACCAAGACTTGAAGGAATATGAGAGGGAGGTTATTCAACATATTATTCCACTAAAATAAAATACTAATCCATTCAAACATAAACCAAGGATAATCAATCCAAAACTTAAACCTTTGGTTAAGTAAAAAATTGTTAAAATGGAAAGAGCTAGAATCATCTTCCAAATACGACATTCTGAATGTATTTCAAAGCCAATAACAGTTCAAAAGAATAATGTATAAATAAGGCTCTGTATGGATGCTTCATTTAAGGGCAATTACCCACTCCCATACATGGAAATATTGCTTCAATCAATTACTAGATTAGCAATAATGTCTATGTTAAATGGATTTTCTGGATACAACCAAATTTTAGTTGTTAAGGATGAGAAGCATAAGGGAATGTTTACCACACCATGGGAACATATGCTTATGCCCACATGAACTTTGAATTAAATAATGTTGGTGCAACATTTCAAAGAGATATGGACCATGCATTTGGAGATTTAATTGGAAATATTATAGCATGTTATCAAGATGGTTTAACAAATTATTCCAAAATGAGAGCTTCTCATTGGTCACATTTACAACAAGTCCTTCAAATATGTAGACAATATAAGATATCACTAATCCTAAGAAATGCTTGTTGGTTGTACCAGAAGGGAGGTTTCTAGGCCACATTGTAAGTCAGAAAGGGAGATATATTGGTCACAAGAGGATTAGAGCCATAACTAAATAAAGGCCCCAATCACAAGAAAATGAGGACAATCATTCTTTGGGAAGATTAATTTTGTTAGAATAATTGTTAGAAATGTATTCTCATTGATGGAAAAGGTCAAGAAGATGAAGGAAAAAGTAGAGATGGTTGCAAGAAGAATGAAGATTAGATCAAAGTATGGTAAAGGTGAATATGGAGAAGGTGCAATGACTTTGAAGCCATTTTTAGTTTAACATATTAGCTCAAGAGGACTTGGGACCATTCAGATGGGTAGAGTTATGAAAGAGATTTCTAGTGGTATATGGAAGTTTGAAAAAGGCCTCTTGGATTAGAAGCTATTGCTAGTCCAAGTTAGGTACTCCCAAAAGTCAAATTGCAGAGTTAAAGTTGGAAGAATGGTCTAGTTGGTGACAAAATTGGTGCAAGTTTGGATTTTTTCCTTAACGCGATTGAGCCGCTAAATCCAAGATTTGGACTAATGTAGGTAGACAATGATGTGATAAAAAGAGTTTTAATTGGAAGCGGCAGACCCACACTACACAACTCATCGCTGTAGAGTTTCCTCAGAAGGACCAAAGGTACATACAAAGGTGAGTACCCGGGATGATGTAAACTCGAGAGGAGTTAGGAGTGGTTGCATGCATTTGATTACTGGATTTTAACTGTGGGAGGTCCCCACAAGGCAAATCACCTTGGGAGACTGTCCTTGGAAGATCTGGGCGCAACATAATTTTTGAAGGTCAGGATGATGCAGGGTCGAGAGATGTGGCACAAGGAGAAGCAGTGTAGTAAAAAGGCTCAGACCCTTTAAAATTTTTAACAAAGGAAATGGTTGAAAAACCATAGTCCAGGAAACCCTATTGCCTCCATCCTCTTGACAAATGAAATGGTGGCACATGAAAATATTTACTAGTTTGTGATGATGTCAACTTGACGTCGGTAGAGGGGACACATGGCATGTTTTTCAACGTTTTTAGGTATTCAGGTGGGAAAATATGAGTGACACATGTCACTACTCAAATGGAATCATGTGGTGTCAGTAACATGAGCATGATTTCACCCCAAAAGGGATTCACTGGAAGGTTTTAAAAGGTACACAAGTTATGGTGTCTGAGATGATTCAACTCCAGGAATATGTGGAAGTTATTTGTGATGACACACCTTGACCAATCATTGATTGGTTTACAAATGTATGGAAGGTCCCACCACGACACATCACCCTGATCCCTAGACCCTGGAAGGATTCAAGCGAGTGCATGCTAAGGTGCTCTGGGATTAATGAGATTTGGGACACGACAACATATAGAGTTAGAGATCAAAGGAAAATGGTGAAGGCACATTTGGCAGTGGCGGACCCACGGGACATGTTATCCACTGCAAAAGAAAATTAGAAGGCTCAAAGCAGAGAGCTCTGGGATGACTAGGCTCTGGGACAACCTAGCATACAGGTGGCACAGGTGACAACGTTGTGAACCAATAACGAATTTGCACCGGGGAGAATAAACCAGGGTCTAAAGCAAAGGAACAACACTTGGTTATGTGCAGAAGTCATAACCATGGTCATAAAGAATTATAAAATAAAATAAGCCATCAGGGCTTAAGGTGCCAGAGGCCCGTGAATTTAAATATGGTATTCTTTTGGAAATGTTGTTGGTTAAAGCCTTAAGGATTTTGGATGAATGAGTTGATAGCTAAATACAATGCTTTGACCTATATTTTGAAGGTTTAAAGCATGAATGATTCTACAACATAAATTTGGCATTTATGTCATAATAAAGTAGAGCAGTTAAAAGGATACAAGGAAGGCATGAATGAGTTGGTATCATGATAGCAACATGGATATATTTGAAGGAAAATTTAGTAGTTTGGCTAAACTTGGCGACGCTCCAAAATTAGAAATATCTATTAAATTCTGATAAAAATTCTAGAATAGAAAATTAGTAGTTTAGCTTAGTTTTTTCATGCAAAAATAGGTAAGGAGAGTTATAATACTTGAAGAGCACATGCATATGACATGTTTGAAGTAGGAGAAATGAAAAAATAAAGATTCATGCAAGCATTAAATTACAAGTTAACTAAATAGAAAAGAACAAAAATATCAGTCCAAACTCTTTAAAAACATAATTGAATTTGTAAGAAAATTATTGTTAGTATTTGAGATGGATTGATGTTGCTCGTGTGTTTGGTGGTTTAGTGATCGAATATTATTGAATGATGTTTTATGGTGGTTTTGGTGAGTGTTTGAAGTGAAAAAATTATTTTTTTTTGTAAAAGGAGGTGACCTTCACGATTTGAGTATGAAAATGGAATGAAAGATGAATCATTGAGGCCAGGCAAGAGGTAGCTTGCAAATAAGGGCTTGTAGCTCCTTCCAATAATTGCTTGTAAAAATTAGGGTTTGGAGCTCCTTTTGGTGGTAGATGATAAACTTAGGAGTTGTAACTCCTTTTAGTTGTAGATGATAAATCAGGGAGTAGTAGATTCCTTTTGGTTGTAGTCAAAGAACTTTGTAACAACAAGTAGCAACTTGCCTTTGTGAAGTAAATTGAAGAAATAATTTGAAGAATCTATGTGCACTATTTGTGCTATTTATGTTGATTCTTACCATGTTCATCTGAATTAATTGTTGAAGTATTCATTGGTTTTCTAATTTATTTTGCAAGTGAAAGAAATTTTTAGAATTCCTACAATATTGATTCATCCCCCCTCTTAGTAATTTTCTGGTTTCTAACAATTGGCATTAGAGTCACTGGCTACTTCAGGATTAGTTTAACAACTAGAAGTAAGATCAAGGACCATGGAAAACCAGGAAGGAGGATTCATGAACATGGCACCTATGTTAAATGGAACAAGCTATGTGTTTTGAAAAGTAAGGATGAAGACCTATCTTCAATCACTTGGAGCTGATGTATGGGATGCGGTAGAAGAAGAATCTTAAAAGCCTCTAGCAGTGATTACTAAAGGTTAGAAGATGGAGTTTACATGTAATGATAAAGCTATGAATGCCCTGCTAATGGCCTACCTGAATATAAATCAGTTTAGGTCATGGATTGATCTACAACAAACATTATTTGGGACAAGATGAGCAAATGATATGAATGAGACAACAAGGTAAATCAAGATAAACTCCAAGGTTTTATAATTCAATTTGAGTCCTTAAAAATGCATTATGATGAAGATATTTCAAAGTACTTCCTAAGAGTTGATGAGGTTGTTAACACTCTAAAAGGTCTTGATGAGAAACTAAAAGAGCCTATAGTAGTTCAAAAGGTGTTGAGAACTCTCCCTGAGAGATTTAATCCTAACGTTTTAGCCATTGAGGAGATGATAGAGTTGAAGACTCTCATTTTGGACCAACTACTTGGAACTCTCACTGTTTATTAGACGATAATTTCAAATGGAAAGCCTACAACAATGGAGTCAACCTTCAAAACATATAAGAATCCTAAGGAAGTGCATGATGATTCATGTTGTGAATTAGATGAAGAGGAATTGAAGTTAATGAGGTAGCTCAAGAAGGTACAAATGTAAGTTACCTTTTAAATTATTTAACTGTGGTAAAGTTGGTCACAATGCTTCCAAGTGTCCTGAAAAGAAGAAGAAGGAATATGATCCTAGAGAGAAGTTTAGGAAAATTCAAAAGGAAATAACGAAGGCTAAGAAGAGAAGCCTCTACACCCAATATGCCAACTCCTCTTAAAGTGAAGTCAACCAATCTTCAAACGAGGATAGAGAGGTGGAAAGTAAAAAGGAATTTATGCTTAGGGACATAGACAATATGTAAATAGAGGCTATTAATTTTGATGGTGAAGAGGCTGAAGTTGACCTAGAAGGAAAGCTGACTAGTTCTCTTGAAGAGATTGAAAGGCTAAGGAAGAAAAATAAAACCACAAAGAAACACTAATTAAGGAAAAAGTTGAAGGTGTTGAACCTCTACTCTTGCAAATTGAAGAAGGTAAGAAGATACAACAAAATTTAAATCAACGGATCATAGAGAAGAATCAAGCATGTGAAAGGCTTGAAAGAGAAGTTGCTTTTCCAAGGAAAGAGTTGTAAAAGGAAAAAACTTAGTTGATCTTTAATCAGAAGTTTGGAAAGGGGACTAAAAATCCAAAGGAGCTCCTTGATGCTCAAAGGGTCTCAATTAATAGAACTAGTCTTGGATTTGAGGTCGAGTCTAACATAGCAGCTAATTTGAAGGGAAGGAAGTAGATCAACTTTGTGCAAGAAACAAATAATGGAGACAATGCAGCAAAAGGAGATCCAACACAACTAGAAAAAGACAAAAGAAATAAACATCCCAATAACCAGTTAGAGGCAAATCAATAACACAAAATAGAAGAAGGAATTCCACTCAACAAAAGATAAACTTTGTTGGAGAAGAAAATCGAAATACACAAAGGGCAGCCCAACCAATGTTCAGAAGTCAACTTTATCCTAGATGTGAAGGAAATTTTCTTGGATTTGTTTTTACATGCACAAGTTATGGGCACAAGGCAGTGAATTGTAGGGTCAATTTATCATATAGACATCTCAGGCCAAGAATAATAAAGTATCGGTCAATTAATCAATCAATCAGACATAGGATGAGAAAACCGAGGTACATTAATCCATTTACTCCTCTTAATAATTTGATTCAATGTTATAACTATTAGAATTTTGGACATAGAGCAGTTGATTGTAGAATTAAGAATAAAGGGTTTGATGTTGAAAATTGCAGCAAGAAATTCTCAATTCAATTTTGCCTTGATTAAAATGAGAAAATTCGAATTTCCACATTAGTAGACAACTTGGATGATGTTAACTTGTGTGACATGGCTTGTTTCACCTAGTTTACTCAGTAAATTCGAGTTGGAGGGGTTAGAGTTTAGTTCTACATGTGTGATTGCTAATTTGTAGCAATCAAGGTCAATTATCTCAGGTTGTTTTCAGTTAAATTAGTTCCAACTTTTGGAGGAACTAATGGAAGGCCAGTTAAGTAGTGGGACTTCAGTCAAACTAAGTTATCATCTGGTTAACTGATCAATCAACCCAAAATGGCTATTGCATGAAGAGAATTGGAGTTACCCAGTTGAGTTGGAGATTCCAAGGCAGCGTAACATCAATTGTAGACTAGCCTTGAGTGTATAAGTGTTGCATGCAGTTAGATGATTAGCCTAAGGAATTGTGCAATTCAATTAGAAGAATTTCCTAAATGATAGGTTTCAATTCATCAAGGAACAATGCAAGGAAATAAGAGTTCAAGATGAGGCAAAATTTGACTAAGTTTGGGTTAGAGGCTATAAGTGAGCAAAGAGATAGGTTGTGCACTTGCAAGGTGAGCTCAATTGATCAAAGCATTTGTAATACATCTCTATTCATTTGATTAAGGCAAGTAGGCATTGGGGTTTTTAGTATATTTCTTTTCCCAGATAAAAATACTTGTTGCATGTGTGTTATTTCTTCTAGAATGTCTGAATTTTTGTTCAAAATTGTGAATTAATGTCCATAGAGCGGTAGAGTAGGTTTGTGGCTTGTGATTTTGATTAAAAATTCATGAGCAGTTGCAAATATAAAACCTAATTTCTACATGGTATAAAATAATGATTCACATTAGAACAAGAAATTCAAAGTTTTTTGCTTAGAGGTTCGAATTTGAAGATCAGTCTAGCAGAATTTTTTCAGAGTTGAGAAGATGGCCTTCAATGGACTAAGGCTAGAGTATGCCTTGGAAGGCACCTCAAATTTTGTTGCATGGAAGGATCACTTGGAGGCGTTATTGAATGATAATGGATTGCTAGAATACATCAACACAACTGTTACAAAACCTAAAGCATCTGATACCTAGAACCTTGCTTAGTGGAAGAAAGATGTAGCCAAGGTGAGGAGAATAATTTTGGAGGGAGTACAAGATCATATTGCTCGAATATCAATGGAAAATAAACTTTGTTCGTGATGTGGAAAGCACTAACAATTTTTTTTGAGAATAGCAATGACCATAGGAAGCTGGCACTCAAGGATAAACTTTGAAGTATCAAGATGCAGAAAAATGACACAATTCTTTAGTATCTGAGCAAGTTTATATAGTGTCGTGATGAACTTGGTGGGGTCAACGTTAATTTTCATGAATAAGACTTGGTAAGCCTAGCCCTTCTGGGCCTTCCCAAGATTTTTCATAGCTATCAAGATTCAGTGAATTGGAGGGAGAAACTATCGAATTGGGAGTGCTTATGATCCAATTTGGTACAGGAGGAAATAAGGTGGAATACCAGAGATGGGAATTCATCCAGGGGTGAGAATGAAGAAAAAATTGCATTGGATGGAAATGAAAAGAAGGGAAAGGGGAAGAAATCCCAATCCAAACCAGAATCTAGTCAAGGGGGCAAGAAGAAATATTTGTCAAAAATTAAATGCTTCCATTCTCATGAATTCAGGAACTATGCCATGAAGTGTCCACATAAGAAGACAAGAAAGAAGACTTCAGGAGGAGCAGCAGGTGAAGCTTTGGCTTCACACTTTGAGCTTGAATTTACCCTATTTTCATGCATGGGAAACACAGTGATGGGGGGCGTGTGGTACTTGGACTCAGGCACATTGTTCCACGGTGGGGAATAGATACTTTTTCAGTGATTTGGAAGAAAAATATTTGTAGATGCACATCGATATGGGGGATTACGGAAGGTATCGTGTGGCCAGGATTGGTATAAAAACCTTTCAGAGGGAGTTGGTCTCCCCCCTCAAACTCAAGGATGTCATGTTCATTCCGGGCCTAAAGAAAAATATCGTCCTTTTTGCATTTTTGGAAGGCCGTAGTTATGATGTGATATTCAACAAAGGAAAGGAATTCCTGAGACACATAGCCACAGGGCAGGTGAAGTAGATCATGGTTCGTGTGAGGAACCTGTACAAGCTATATGTGGAGGATTGTGATGCATTGATGACAAAGGCAAAGAAGGTGCAGAGCCATAATGTCAGTGAACTTTGAAATAAAATACTTGGCCATTTGCATTATGGTTCTTTGAAGATCATGCAACAGATAAACACATGCCTCCCCAAAGGAGCACTTGAGCAATAGGATGTACGCAAATGATGTATCTTGGGGAAGTACAAAAAATCCATATTCCATGATCGAGAAAGCAAAGCACATGAAGTCCTTGAAAGGATCCACTCTGAGGTCTATGGACCTTTCTCGATAACCTCCACTTCCAGGCACAAATATTTTGTCATTTTCATTGATGACTTCTCACAAAAGTGTTGGATCTTCTTCATGTGAAAGAAGGATGAGACATTCTCCAAGTTCGTAGAATTCAAGGCATTGGCTGAGAATGAAACGGGTAAGAAGGTGAAGGCTCTTAGGAGTGATAATGAAGGTGAATATGTGTTGAATGAATTTAACAATTTCTTTGCTAAAGAAGGCATTCAACAAGAGTTGACAACACCCCACAACCCACATATGGGGTGGAAGATCCACCAGATGGATGTAAAAACAACATTCCTCAAAGGAGTTATTGAGGATGAAGTTATATTGAGCAAAAAAAAGGCTTCGAGACTTTTGATGGGAGTATCATGTGTGCAAACTCAAGCGAGTGTTGTATGGTCTCAAGCAGGAGCAATAGCTATCTCAACGGTTTGGGTTTCACCAAAAGTGAAGTGGTTGAAAACTCTATCATATCATGGTAGAAGGTAAATTGTTGACTATTATCTTATATGTTGATGATTTTATTTTAACTAGTGATGAGAAACTGATCTGGTCTTGCAAGGATGACCTTGCAAGAGAGTTTGAAATGAAGGATATGGGTCTCATGCACTACTTCCTCAGATTGGAAGTATGGCAAGGCGATGGGGAATTGTTTGTCTCTCAGGGAAAGTATGCCATCGAGATACTTCAGAGGTTCCACATGGACAGTTGCAGACCCATGGAGACACCTCTAGCGACCAACTGGAGGAAATAGGATGCCACTTCAGGTGAGGAAGTGGATGCTATTGTTTATCGACAGTTGGTGGGTTCACTAATGTATATTTAGAACAAATGACCATATTTGTGCTATGTAGTCACACAACTGAGCCAAGCTATAGTTAGGCCAACCAAATTAATTTGGAAGGCGACTAATCATGTTCTACAGTAGCTCAAAGGCACTACCCAATTTGGACTATGGTTCAAACAAACAAAGTGAGTGAAGCTATGTGGATTCACAAATGTAGATTGGGTGGGGAGTCCATAAGATGAAAAGAGTACATCAGGTGGAATTTTCAATGTTTGGTTTGCAACGGTTTCTTGGTACAACAAGAAGCAAATATATGTGGCACTCAAATTGATAGAAATAGAATACATGGTTTCTAGTCAAGGAACATGTGCGGCGATTTGGATGAGAAAGATACGTGTTGGATTGTTTGGTTAGATGATGGATCCAACTATGATGTATTGTGATAGTCATAGTTTCATAAAGCTCTTTGAAAATCTAGTTTTTCACGATTGATCCAAGCATATAGATATTGAGTATCACCATTCATGGGATTATGTGCAGAGGTGGGTAATGCTATTAAAGTAAATTTTGATAGAGGAACAAGATGATGACATTTTGACAAAGGCCTTGTCAAGAGGGAAGTTCAAGTTCCACAGGTGTAGGATAGGGGTGGTTGATAATCCCTTTCTTACCGAGAGGGAGTGTTGAAGATTGTAGAAAGAAATTCTCAATTTGATTTTTCCTTGATTAAATTGAGAAAATTCATTTCCACATTAGCAGAAAACTTGGATGATGTTAACTTGTGTGACATGGATTTTGTCACCCAGTTTACTCAGTAAATTCGAGTTGGATGAGTTAGAGTTTAGTTCTACATGTGTGACTGCTAATTTCTAGTAATTAAGATCAGTTATCTCAGGTTGTTTTCAGTTAAACTAGTTCCAACTTTTGAAGGAACTAGTAGAAGGTCAGTTAAGCAGTGGGACTTCAGTCAAACTCAGTGATCATAGAGTTCATTGACCATTCAACTAAAAATATCTAGTGCATGCAGAGAGTTTGAGTTACCCAGTTGAGGTGGAGATTCCAAGGCAATGTAACATTAGTTGTAGACTAGTCTTGAGTGTATAGGTGTTTCATGTAGTCAAATGATCAACCTAAGGAATTGTGAAATTCAATTAGAGGAATTTCCTAAATAATAGGGGCTAATTCCTTAAGGAACAATGCAAGGAAATAAGAGCTCAAGCCAAGGAAAAGTTTGACTAAGTTTGGGTCAGAGGCCTTTAGTGAGTAGAGAGATAGGTTGTGCACTTGCAGGGTGAGCTCAGTTGAGCAAAGCATTTGTAATACATCTCTATTTGTTTGATTAATGCAGGCAGGCATTGGGGTATTTAGTATATTGCTTTCTCTAAATAAAAATACTTGTTGCATGTGTGTTATTTATTCTTGCATGCCTGAGATTTTTGTTCTAAATTGTGAATTAATGTCTACAGAGTAGTAGAGCAGGCTTTTGTCTTATGATTTTGATTAAAACTTCATGATTAGTTGGAAATTTACAACCTAATTTCTACACTCCAGTTATTAAGCAAACAAGCTAGGATCCAAAAGTCTGGAAAGAAAAAAAAAAGCACAGAGCAATGTAATATTGTTTCATATGCTCAAAATGAAGGAAGTAATTGGTATGTTGATGATGGTTGTTTCAAGCACATATCGGGGAACAGAAGTAAGTTCCTATCATGGAAACCAGTTGTAAAAGGGAATGTGACCTTTGGTAATAATGCACCTAGTAAGATTGTTGGTAAAGGAGTTGTTAGTCTATCTAATGGTAGAGGTAAAGCCAAGAATGTGTTGATGGGCTGAAGCATAATTTACTTTGTGTGTCTTAGATGTGTGACCAAGGCTATGATGTGATTTTCAAGGCTAAAATTATTCAAGTCAAGTTTGTAGGCACTGAAGAAGTAGTAGTTGAAGCTATAAGACCATACAAAAATGAATATGTGTTGAAATAGAAGACAAAGAGGTGTTACTTGTCAAGCATTGATGAGAGCTAGTTGTGGCACGTGAGACTTGGACATATGAATTTTTATTAGACATCAAAATAGGCAAGAAGAATGTTGTCAAAGATCTACCAAAGCGTTCAAAGCCATAAAATACTATTTTCAATTCCTTTCAAATTGGAAAGCAAGTTCGAGTACCATTCAAGACTAAGGAGAGCTCATTAACCAAGCCAATACAACTAGTTCATATGTATTTATGTGGACCTTCAAGAATGCATACACCTACATGTAAATTGTATTTTATTCTTATCATCGATGATTTCAGCAAAATGATGTGGGTTTCATTTTTAAGAGAAAAATCAAATGCCTTTGAGAAGATTAAAGAATTCAAAGCCATGGCTGAAAATGAGATTGACTGTAAAATCAAGAGCATAAGGCTTGCTAATGGAGGTGAGTTTGCTTCAAAAGGATTTGATAATTTTTGCAAGCAATGATGGCATCAAAAGGAATTTTACTATAGTATAGACTCACTAATATAATGGTGTAGGAGAGAGAACCAATAGATCAATTCAACAATTAGCCAGAGCCATGATGGGAGAAATAAATTTTCAACAGAGATTTTGGGTTGAAACCATTCACGAAGCAGTAGTGATTTTAAACAAAGCCCATTTTAGACCAAATAGTGACAAAACACCATATGAGATTTGGTCTAGAAAACCTGTTATAATCAAACATTTCAATGTGTTCGAAAGCAAGTGCTATATCAAGAGGAATGATGACAAGCTTGGTAAGTTTGAAGCGAGGGATGATGAAGGTTTTTTTCTTGGATAATGTCGGAATAACAAGGGATATAGATGCTACAAAAAGAATACAAAGAGGGTTGTTGATTGTATTGATGTCAAAGTAGATGATTATATTAAATCTAAAGTCAATTAGCTAGAAAATACCAGCTCCATTGATCCAGTTGTTGGGTAATTTAGTTGGTAGTTAAATTACTTCATTAGTTTTCAAACCAAGGTTCGTGTACTTGTGAAGTGCATGTGCACAATATATGCTAGGAGTTTTATTTTTTATCAAAGCAATGTTTAATCTATTAAAGGAAACTGTGGAACAAAACTAAATCAAGATCAACTTAACTCAACTCTATGCACATTTTCTTTCTATAAAACTTGAAAAGAACAAACTATTCTTTAAAAACAAGATCAAATGATAGGAGTTGAATCAAACTGTAATGGTTATTCCAATAACATCAAATTGAAATAACTATTCTACTTACATCAAATGGAAATGACTATTATATTTACATTAAGTTGAAAAGATCATACTTTACTTGCTGAATTGTAATCTTGTTTTACTGCAACAAATTGAAACACTTAGTCTATCAAACAAAATTGAAACTAATTCTAAAACCAAATACTTAAAATAAAATGAACTAAACATAAATAATAAAACTTAAAATATGATAGAAAAGAGATCTGAATTAATCTAAACATCTAAATATGAGATTAAGTAGATAATCTTAATGAAAATAACTAACAATTAAAATGTTTTTAGTTGTTTTGAATTTTAAAGAGTGCTCAATCTTGTGCAACGAAATCAACAGTGAGTAAAAGATTTGAACAAAGTAAACTAATTGCAAATCCAACTATAACTAATTGAAACAAAGCATCTAAACTATCTTACAACTCTCTAGGGGGCCCTCTTGTTGAGTGTAAGGCACTATGAATTCAAATCAAATTGGCTAAGGACACATTCACACTTCAGGAACAAAGTACTTGTGTTAATAAGAACAGAGAGTCTTCAACAATTCTAAATAGAGTATCTATGATCTATTCTTCATTATTGATCCGAACTTAAATAGGAACACAAAAAATCACAGATATAACAATAAATATAGAGATGCAACATAAATAACACTTCATTTCATTAATATCAATTACTGAAATATGCTTACAAACGTAATGGAAATAAACTAGCTTGGGTGATGGTAGCTTATCTCTTAGAAGAGATGTGGCGGCTACATGCCTCTGAACTGTGTTATAATGAGGCTTGAAGGCTTATTTATTATTGAGAAATAATGGAAAACCATAAACATCCAAAACCTAACCCTAGGAGATGAAGCGCCAAAACCATGGGCCCCGTTTGGGTAAATTGGTACATCAACTTCTCGGGATCGTAACTTTGGCATACAATCTTCAGTTGATGTGCACAATACCTAGTTATAAATATCTATCAGAGGACTACAAATTTCAAATACAAACATCAATTAATATTTATTTTTTCTCGATTTTCCCAAAAAACGTCGTTTAGGGCCTCAAAACGGCTCTAGAAGTTCAGGACTGAAAAACTGCCAAAAATAGTAAATTGTGCTACAATTAAGAAAATTGAAAAAATGAAAGAGACGATGTTGGGGGTCCAAGTGGAATAGGCGAGTGGCCACCAATATCCACCTGGATCAGTCCTCCCCCCTTAGGAAGCAATGGTATCCATTGCTTTGAGTGCCTCCATGAGATGGGGAAACTTATCTTGAACTTAGTCCCTGGTGAGCCACTTGCCTTGGTGCAGGAGTTGGCCAACTTTGACAACCCGATATAGTTGTATATTATACTGGTGATTTTTCTTGATTTATGTGTCTATGATCTAATCATTTGTGGCCTGTTTCATGTAGTCTGGGTTTAACTCTATGGGTGTGAGCTATTTTGCAATGCCTGATGTGTCTAGTACTGGTGGGAAGTATGGTGGAAGGCGGTCCACATTGAACACTG
Organism: Pinus tabuliformis; assembly: GCA_031772625.1. NCBI lineage: Eukaryota > Viridiplantae > Streptophyta > Pinopsida > Pinales > Pinaceae > Pinus > Pinus tabuliformis. The sequence goes on from CM062811.1 coordinate 1,250,555,437, forward strand.
GGTACATGCTAAGGAATGGGGGAATGATGAGATCAAAAACGTTATCTCCCACAACCTTGGTAATGGTGTAAGTCCTATATCAGAGTGAACGAATTTGCAGTGGGGTACAGTGAGGCACTCCTTCTGCAAATGTAGTCAAACTTTGTCACCCACATAGAACTTGTGCAAAACTTGATGTTGATCATGGCGCTGCTTGTACTTAGCATTGGATTTGTACAATATATCATGGACCTACTAGTAGATATGTTGAATGAACTCGATGAAGCTATTAGCCCTGTTGGCTTCGGACTGGACGTGAGCCAAATCTTCCTGAGTATTTTCAAATGGTATGGTCACATAAATGGGACATAATGGATGCAATCCCAACCCTACTTGAAAGGGGATATGGCCCATTGAGCTGTGGAGAGCTCTATTGTAGCTGTGCTGGACATAGGGGAGGCTTTCATCCCATGTGTGTGGATGATTCGAGTTGTACATGTGAAGAATGTGTACGATCATCTCGTTGATGACCTCTATTTGGCCATTAGTTTGGGGATGGAAAGCCATGGACTTAGTAAGTTTGGTATCCAACATTTACTAGAAACTTGACCAAAATGAGCTTAGGAATATGTTGTCCTGATCTGAGATAATGGACTGTGGTATCCCAAAGTGTACCCACACTCACTCAAAGAAGAGATTCATAGTGGCCTATGCTATGATACTCTTCTTGCAGGCCACCATAATGGCCATCTTAGAGAATCTGTCGACGGCCACGAAAACACAGTCGTTGCCATGCTTAGTAGAAGAAAGGCCTGACATGTAATCCATGGAGATAGATTCCCAAGGTCGGCTAGGAGTAGGTAGAGGAGTATATAAGCCTTGCTTCTTGATGGTTGGTTTGGAAATGACGTAGGTAGTGCTGGATTTAATGTACCTCCCTGTTGGACATTGGGTAAATCAATGCTCCCCATGTATTTCGCAACATGGAATAACTGCCTCTCATGGATCCTTATCTCTGGCGATGCGGTTGTTGACTAACACTTGTGGGTTTTGGTCCAATGACAATTGTGATTCCCAACAAATGGTATCAGAGCGTATGTCACGAGTTCGATACACACCTGATTGACGTTGGTGGGGAGATTGTTGGACATTGGATAAACCAACAATCCCTGTGTGTTTCACAAAATTGACTAATCGCCTCTCATGGATCCTTATTTCTTGTTATGCGATCATTGACTAACATTATGTTCCATTGATGTGGCCATACCATTTGCAACTACTCATGAAGTTTCGGCTCATGTCCAGTTCGAAGCCAACAAGGAAAACAAATTCATTGAGAACATTCAACACATTCGCCAACAGGTCCATGAAATATTGGATAGAGCCAATGATAAGTACAAGCAACGGCATGATCAACATTGGGTGCCACACAAGTTCCAGGTGGGCGACAAAGTTTGGCTACATATGCAGAAGGAGCGCATCACTGGGCCCCACGACAAGCTTTGCCCACTCTGATATGGGCCATACACCATCACCAAAGTAGTAGGGGACAATGCCTTCAAGCTCAATATTCCACCATTCCTTGGTCTACACCCATTGTTCAATGCGGAACACCTTCGGCCCTACTTTCCACCATTCTTGGACACATCTGACATTGCAGAACAACTCACACTAACAGAGTTAAACCCATAATGCATGGAACAAGCCACAACTGATCGGATCATGGACACATAGATCAAGAACACCTGACAGTAAAGGATCCAACTATATCGAGTTGTCAAAGTAGACCAACTCCTTCACCAGGGCAAGTGGCTCACGAGGGACCAAGTTCAGCAGAAGTTTCCTCATCTCACAGAGGAACTCAACACAATGGGGACCATTGCTTCCTAAGGGGGGAGGAATGATCCTGGTGGATATTGGTGGCCATCTGTCTATTCCACTTGGACCCCCACCATTGTTTTTTTTCTTTTCTTTTCTTTCAGTTTTTCAGTTTCTTTAATTGTAGCATAGTTTATTATTTTTGGCATTTTTTCGGGTCCTGAACTTCCGGAGCCTTTCTGAGGCCCTAAACGACGCTTTTTTTGGGAAAACCAAGGTGATAAATATGATTATTCAACTCAAAATTCATTTTCAATAGTTATAGTCCTCGGATATATCTTTCTAACGAGGTATTTTGTGCATCAAATGGAGATCATATGCCAAAGTTATGACCCCGGGAAGTTGATTTACCAACTTACCCCAATGGGGCCCATAGTTTGTCGTTTCATCTCCTAGGGTTAGGTCTTTGGATGTTTAGGGTTTTCCATTGTTTCTCAATAATAAATAGGCCTTCAAAACTCATTGTAACACAATTTAGAGGCATGTAGCCACCACATCTCTTCTCAGAGATAAGTTACCATCGCCCGAGCTAGTTTATTTGCATTCTGTATGTAGGCATATTTCAGTTCTTTGATATTAATGAAATGAAGTTTTATTTCCACTACATCTCTTTGTATATGGTTATATCTATAATTTGTTGCGTTCCTGTTTAAATTCAGATCAAATGCTCTGGAAGCCCGGAGTAAGCTGTGGGTTGAGTTACTAGTATTGGAAGCTTTGGTTGGAACAAATGCTCTAGAGCCTTGAAAGGCTTGGGTAGAGACCAATATGGTGATGGTTTTGTGATGTATGGTCATGAGGTGGAATCACTGTTTGATGGGTTGAGGTGGTTTGGCCTCTGGAAACCTTAGTGTAGGTTTTAACCCCATACATAAATTACCAGCATATGAATTCTAAAACACATAAAATAAACAATGCGAGAGAATAACACATAAAACACATATACACAGAGATTTTCCCCTGGATCCCAAAATCGGGACTACTAGCTTTATTTTTCATTATTTTCATTTCAATGTTATAATACATATTTATACATCCCAAAGCATCCAATACCATGGACCGAAAACCATCGCGTCCAAAAACATGTGCGAAAATCATGCACAAAATCATAGGTGGGTCTGCCCAACCTAACATAGGTTCCAAAACCTTAATTTTAAAGTGGGGTTACCTGCACCCCTCAAACCCCCTGTGAGACCCCCCTGCTACGCAATCGGCGCAATGAAGGGGGGCCTTCGCCCCCCCTCTAACCCCCCAGTTAACTACGTGGGCTAGTCGTGGAAAGAATATAACACAACCCAACATTCTCCCACTTGTTGTTTTCTTTCCACAGGGGGCCACAAGAGAGCTTAGTCATTTATCCAACCCTGTAATGCCCATTGTTTCTCTACACCAAGAGAACTTCTCAGAGCTCACAGATTTTGTCAATGCATTTGCAGTATTCTTCAAAGTGTCCACCTTTACCAGCAACATCTTTTCTTCTTCTATCATATCCCTCACAAAGTGATACTGAACATCAATGTGCTTTGTCTTTGAATGATATGCAAGGTTCTTTGCCAAGAAAATTGCACTTTGGTTGTCACAATCTATCCTTATAGCTCCCTGTACTAACCCCATACTTGAACACAATCTCTGCAACCAAACTGCTTCCTTGCTTGCATGAGTGGCTGCCATGTATTCTGCCTCTGTAGTTGATAGTGCCACTACAGATTGTTTCTTACTCATCCAACTGACTGCACCTCCAAATAGGTTAAACACATACCCACTTGTAGATCTTCTCTGATCCAGATCTCCAGCCAAGTCTGCATCAACAAAGCCACGGATATCCAACACTCTGTCTAATCCTGGTCTTCCTTGGTAGCACAAACCATAATCACTAGTGCCACACAAATACCTGAAAACTTGCTTCACTGCTGTCCAATGCTCCTTTCTTGGTTTTGACATAAACCTGCTCAATACTCCCACTGCATGTGCAATGTCTGGTCTAGTACATACCATTACATACATTAGGCTACCGACTGCACTTGCATATGAAACACGGGACATGTCCTCTTCCTCTTCTTGTTCCTTGGGACACTGTCTAGCAGATAACTTTACACCTACAGGAATAGGAACCTTCACCAGTTTACTATCCTGCATATTAAACCTCTGCAGTATTGTTTCAACATACTTCCTTTGGTTTAACCAGAGCTTCCTCTTTTCCCAGTCTCTTTTAATTTCCATGCCCAAGGTATAGTTTACAGCGCCAAGATATTTCATGTCGAATTTGGAGGACAATTGGGTCTTCAAATCCTGGATAATTTTTTTGTCATTTCCAACTAGCAACATATCATCCACATACAAGACCAGATAAATAACACGGTCACCAATTAATTTAAAATACACATAGTGATTTGCTTTACTTCTGGTGAAGCCAAGTCCCCGTATAAATGTATCAAATTTCTGATACCACATCCTTGGTGACTGTTTTAACCGATACAAAGACTTCTTTAACTTGCATACCAGTTCTTTCTTACCCTTCATCATAAAACCTTTAGGTTGCTTCATGTAGATCTCCTCTTCCAGATCCCTGTGAAGAAACACTGTCTTCACATCCATCTGTTTTAGCTCAAAATCAAAAGTAGTAGCAACAAATAACAGTAATCTAATAGAAGTTACCTTGGCAACAAGAGAAAAAATATCACCAAAATCAATTCCCGGCACCTGGGAATAACCTTTTGCTACCAACCGAGCTTTGTATTTCTCCACCTTTCCTTCTGCATTTGTCTTCTTCTTGAACACCCATTTGCTTCCAATGGGTTTCCTTCCAGCTAGAAACTCCACCAGATCCCAAGCCTCATTTTTGTGCAAAGATGCCATTTCATCAACCATGGCTTCCAGAGTTTTCCATCCTCTAAATCTACTGCTTCCTTCACAGTTCTAGGATCGTCATCAGTAATAGATAAAGTAAAATTTGAACAGAAAGTAGATGGACTATACCTTTATGGCTGCCTTCTTTCTTGAACTGATCTTCTCACACCCGGAGTTTGTGGCTCTTCATCTTCTAATTCCTCCTCTGCTGTAGAGTCTGATTCTTCCTCCTTTAGCTCAAACTCTATCTTCTCAGGTTCCTTTGATTGGACATCATGTTTAATAACATCTTTCACCTCTCTGAACACCACATCTCGGCTGTACACAACCTTCCTTGTTATTGGGTTCCAAAGCTTATAACCCTTTAAACCATCCTTATTCCCAATAAAGATGCACTTTTCAGGTTTACTATCCAACTTGGTTCTTTCCTCCTTTAGAACATGTACATATGCATCACATCCAAATACCCTCAGATGTGAGAGAGAGGGTTTCTTACCAGTCTATACCTCTTGTGGAGTCTTATCCTCCAACGCTGATGAAGGTGACCTGTTGACCTGGTAACATGCAGTCTCCACCGCCTCTACCCAGAATTCCTGTCCTAATCCGACACCACTGAGCATGCTTCTTGCCCTTTCCATCAATGTCTTGTTCATTCTTTCTGCAACTCCATTTTGTTGAGGTGTATATGGAGTAGTATTTTGCCGTGCTATACCACACTTCTTACAAAATTCTTCAAATTCCTTATTGCAAGATTCTCCAATGTTATCTGTCCTCAGCACCTTTATGTTCTTCTCTGTCCGGTTTTCCACAAGAGCCTTAAATTGTTTAAACCTATCAAAGACTTCAGATTTCTTCTTAAGGAAATATATCCATGTATTCCTTGAGAAGTCATCTATAAATGATACATAGTACATAGACTTACCCAGTGATGGAACCTTCACAGGTCCAAACACATCATTATGCACAAGCTCTAATATCTGTTTCGCCCTCTTACCACCAGACGGGAAACTCACCCTATTCTGCTTCCCATATACACAATTTTCACAGAAATAAAAATCCAGAGAGCTATTACTCATATCTTCTACCATACCTTTACCATGAAGTATTCAAAGGCCCTTCTCTCCAATATGTCCAAGTCTTTGATGCCACAACATGGTCTTCTCTCAGAGACCACTAGATTTTCTGCTCCACTTTCAAAAACCACAAAACTGTTGCACCCATCAACAATAGCGCTACCCTGTAGCTTGTACAGAGTTCCATTCTGAACTCCCCGCATCAATACCAGTGCTCCTCAAACCATCTTGCATGTATCCTTCTGGAACACTATTTTTACACCTGCATCATCCAACTTGCTTACAGAAATCATATTTCTGGCTAATGCAGGAATATGCAGAACAACCGGAAGTGTTCTAACCCTTCCACCTTGCAACTTGAACTTTACTTTTCCACGACCAACAATTCTAGCCTTCCTTTCATCCCCCAAGAAGACATCACCACCATCATATTTCTCATACTCGCAGAACCACTCTCTATGGGGAGTGAAGTGAAAGGATGCATCTGAGTCAATCAACCATGCCTCATGATCTACATGTGTACTTGAAGAAGCCAAGTACACATCCCCACCTTCATCTGAGGTGGTTTTCGCCTCTGTAGAAGGAGCATCATCAGATCCCTTTCCTTTATCAGGAGCTTTAGATTTATAGTCCCTTTTGTAGTGCCCTTCCTTTCCACATTTCCAGCACACCACCTTTACAGGTTTTCCTGGAGATTTAGATCTCCCTCTAGATTTAGATCTCCCCCTCGATGAATTATTTTTATTTTTGTTCTGGGACCGTCCTCGTACAGACAAGGCATCACCATTCTGGCTCTCCATATTTTTCCGTTTCATCTCCTCTGTCAGCAAGGATGAGACTATTTCATCAAACTGAAAGGCAACTGCATTTCTACCTATTGCAATAACTAGACTATTCCACGAATTTGGTAGAGAACACAACAAACTGATGCACTTATCTTCATTTGAAATTTTAATATCAACAGATTCTAACTGACTTACCACAGTATTAAATGTGTTCAGATGCTCTGTCACCGAGTCTCCATCTTTAATCCTCAGGTTATACAACTTTTTCCACAGGAATAGTTTATTCACTAGAGACTTAGATTGGTACAAAGTCCCTAACTTGTCCCACAAAGCCTTCGTCGTAGCTTCCCCTGATACATTCAACGATACTGAATCTGAGACACACAATCGTATTGTGCTCTTTGCCTTCCGATCCAACTTCTTCCATTCTTCATTGGACACTCTCGTTGGTTTAGTACCCAGATCTACCGCAATCCACTGATCTTTATCCACCAACAGATCCTCCATCTTGAGTTTCCACAACTCAAAATTCTGATCATTAAATTTCTCGATCTCTATCTTTCCACTGCTCGCCATCTTCTTTCACCACCAGAATTGATCTCGCAGATCTCCCACTGAACATGGTCTACCACAGGCCTGAGCGAAACCCCTCAACAACAAAGGCGTCCCCTTGAAGCCAAAATAGCTCCGATACCAAATGTAGGTTTTAACCCCGTACAGAAATTACCTACATACGAATTCTAAAACACATAAAATAAACAATCTGAAGCATAACACATAAAACACATATACACAGAGATTTTCCCCTGGATCCCAAAACCGGACTACCAGTTTGATTTTTCATTATTTTCCTTTCAATGTTATAATACATATTTATACATGCCAAAGCATCCAATACCATGGACCGAAAACCATTGTGTCCAATACCATGGACTGAAAACCATCGCGTCCAAAAACACGTACGAAAATCATGCACAAAATCATAGGTGGGTCCACCGAACCTAGCATAGGTTCCAAAACTAAAATTTTCCAGGGCGCTGCCCCGGACCCCATAAAGTGGGGTTACCTGCACCCCTCAAACCCCTATGAACCCCTCGCTACGCAATCGACGCAATGAAGGGGGGGCTCCGCCCCCCTCTAACCCCCCGGTTAACTACGTGGGCTAGTTGTGGAAATAATATAACACAAGCCAACACTTAGATGGTTTTTTATTGGTGTGTTTTATGAGATCCCGCATTCAAGCTTGGAATATGGCACGAGAGTGACTGGATGAAGAGAGATTTGGATCAACCATGTCTACGATTGGGTGGTTCATGGAAGTCACACAACTGGTTGGGATTTGCATCATTAATATGAGGTTATTTCTCCTTTTCATTTCATGATACTAGTTTATATGTCGATTATATGGGTGTTGTTTCCTTGGTATTTCTATTGTTATTATGCTGGTTATGAACATGTATTATGGCAGTAACTATGTATGGATTTTATCATATTTTTACTTGTAAATGAATGAACAATATATTTATGGCCTAACAGATGAAACTGCAACTAATGTGTTGAGGCATCAATGCTTCTTTGCGATTCTTAGATGAGTATGAGACCCCTATGATTTGATTTATTTTTTACACCTATAGATTACATATTTGTGACATGTTTGACGAAATGCCTGTCATGGCTAGTAGGGGTCTAGTCAAGGGCTTGTTAGAGTAATTTCATTTGTATCATCATTCCATTGTTATATTTCTGTTATGAAGGTGTGATTTAGTTCTTGGCAGTGACCTGGGCTTTGGGCTTGAAAAAGTGGCTCAAATCTCGCGGAACTTGGCACAACACTGGTAAGAATCCAATGTTATGGGAGTGTCCAGATCCCTTTGGACACATACATGCCCATATCATGGGAGCATCCATGGGTTAATTGGTCTAAAAACATAGTGGGACCCAGGGTTTGGTTACTTGAGAGATTGGAATGGTTATTGGGATTCTTGTTGTTGATGTGGAAGGTGTGTATGGTGTGTTTACATCAGTTCCACTTCCTTAAGGTTACTTAGGAGGTAGAATCATATCATATTAACTTCTCGTCACATATTTACCCCAGTTGGACGATTACTTGGGTTGATGTGGGAGGGGGGTGTTACATCTCTCCATTGTACACCTATTGTTCCTAATTGTTGTTCGGGTTTGGATTGGGCTGAGCAAGCATTTGAGGTTGCTTAGGTGGAGTAGGATGAGTGAGATGTGGTTGAGGTTGGGGTGGAGGTAATAAAGCAAGGGGCTTGTTGGCTTGAGGCCTCCACCCTTGTGATGGGTTGTCCCATTGAGAAGATTGGGATGGATATGGATGAAAAGGATGGTTAATAGACTGGAGAGGGTATGGAGTAGCATAAGGGCAAGAAGGAGGTGTGGACCATGATGGATCAATGTAAGGGTACCAAGGATGGAAAGGTGCATTCTGATTTGGATTGTAATAAGAGTAATGTTGATTCGAGTTGACTCAACTCCTAGATTTAACCAAGATTTTACTTTCGTGATGTCGTTAGAATTTCATTTAAAATAGCATAAGTGAACCTATATGCATGCTATAGCGAAAAAGGAACATGACAAGAATCAACAACATAAAACACAAGATGTTGATAACGGAGTTTGTCTAGGAGGGACTACGTCTCCGGGCCCCAGTGTCAAGATGGTGTAGATTGCTGCATTAAGTGTTGTCAATAGTAATGATCTACATTGGTGGTGATGTTGCTATCATACAAGGAAAATTCCCTCACACAGGAGTGGCTCCATGAGATGTTCCACTATAGGAACTCTCACGCACAAAAATACTCCTATTAGTATGACATAAACTCATGCATGATGATAATGAGCATCTCACCAACATGGCATCAAAGGGATATCAATGCAAACATACATGGTGACACATGAGTATCCCATCAACACAACGACAAAGGGATATCAAACAAAACATGACGAATCATGACAACAAATACATCCCACAGATGATTCCGCATCACATCAAGCAAGAATCATGAAACAAGTAAGAAAACAAGATCCCACATCAAACATCAAACAGGGATCTATGCAGCACAATGCATCTCATAACAAAAGAAGTACATGAACACACTGCATATACCTCACACCTTGGGGCCATCTGAAGAAAAGGATGTCAAATTGCTAAAGCTGGCCGTACCATCAATCTCGTGGCGTAGAAATCATGGAAATGATTGTTCACACATGAATGCTGACACCTGCACTCCACTTTGAAAAGTGGCTGAACAATGAAATGATCAAATGGAAAATCTGAATGCACCATTAGATTTGTGGCGTCAAATAGGTTAAAATCGACCATCAAATTTCTGAGTTCTGAGAAAGTGGAAATCCAGGGCTACATGAATCTTTTAGATTCCCCCTAGATTCCTCAAAGATTACCTCCTCTGGGTCATCTGAAGATCTGTTGATCAGATAAAATTCGGTCTACACCATCAGGTTTGTGTCATTGAGAGGTGTAATATCGACATAAAATTTGTCCAATTTGGACACTAGCAAAATTTTGCCCTCCTGAGAATTTGTCTCAGTCATGGTTCCGCCTGCTCTTTTCGTAGGTTCATGGTTCCACCTGAAAATAATAAAAAAATATGTCTCGGTCTGCTTTCACACTCCTCTGCTCCTACATGCTCAGCACACTAAGAAAATTATGAGTTTATATGAATTTCCCAGGTGGAAACATCAATAACAAGGCCATTGGCCTAGTGGCTAAGTCCGGTGCATTTGTGAGAGGTGTTTCTGGGTTCCAAACCTGCTCACACCTACTTTTAACACAACTGTTATTTTTTTGTTTAAAAAAAAACGCGGTTATGATTTGTTTGCATCCGATCACGATTTGACAGTTGGTGAACCGTGTTATGGAGGCGTTGTTTGGTTGTGGTTTGGCGTATTAATGGGAGTGTTGAATGCCACATGGGGCCAGCCGGTGGGGGCTGACCCACGTGGGCCAGGCGGGTTCAATCTTCGTCGGCCCCGTATTACACTGCATGTAATAACATAAAGGTTGGGTGGTTGGGGTGTGGGTTGGGTCCACCGGAGGTGGCCCGCTCACCCCATGTATAAAATTTGTTATACGTAAAGTTTGGTGGTTGGTTGGGGGTCCGGCGGGGTCATGGCTGCCGGCCCCTTTTTTTCAAATATTTGTTATGTGGTTAGATGGGGGGCCGGCGGGGGTCATGGCCCGCCACCCAAATTAATATTTATTTTTTTGATTTTTTAAATAATAATACATTTCTTTGAATTTGTCTCATATAGGGGATATTAGACAAATTAACGATCCAACAAATTTGCTCACTTTTGTGAGCTAGGTTTCATGCCCCAAGGTCGGTCAAATTGTAGGTCACTTAAACTTGGCCCATAACCCAACTTTTACCACAACTTTGACTAGCTCGTTCTCCCTCATACAAGCTCGAATTTGAGTGTCGTTCACACTGTTGTAATTAGGGTGATGAGCACTTCGATCTGGTGTTGGTTTGGGAGCAGTCTGACCACTTTGAATTTTTTCCCCTTCGTGAGTCCTCTGGGACTTCTGCCTGTGTCTGGAGCCACTTGGATCAAATGTGCACCTTGCATGCCCTGTTGATATGGTCGAGATCCTTGAGGCCTTCTTTGATTATTGAAGAAAAGTTATTTTGACCCACCTTCCACCCCTTATTATACAAATTTTAGGCTTGGAAAAGAGGGGAATTGTTTGTTGTATGATTTTCTTCACATACTAGGAAGACTTCTAATGTATTCAATGGGAATTCATTCATAGGATGTCTTTTAGTGCATCTAGAGAAAACAATAACTAGTGCCCTCTCTGATTCCTCCTTATTTGAATGGTATCCATTTGCAATGTAAATTATGCAACATTTCACTCTTGAAATCCTCCAACACGTTCCCTATCTCATTCTTGATGGATGTTGTAGAGGGAGAGGAATTGACCAAGGCTTGACTAGCCCTACCCTTCTTACTAGTAGCCCTAGAGTGATTCTTGAGTACAATTTTGAAGTCATCGTAGGGTAATTTATAGATGTCTCCTCCAGACAACATGTTGAGGGTTTCCAACATATCCTCCCTGATCACTAGGAGAAGAACTAGCTTAAGTGACTCAGGATCCAGGGTATAGTTGGCCCTCCTATAATTGAGTTGAAATATCTCCTCATAGTTCTCTAGGGATTCATCAGGTCCAAGACACATCCTGAAGATTTCTTCCTTGGTTTCTTTGGACCTATAGTAGTCCTTGTACTTTCTATTGAAGGCCTGTTGCATTTGGGACCAGGTAGTGATGTTATCCCCAGGCATACCCATAAACTAGTGCAAGGCTACATCTTTAAGGGTAGAGGGGAACAAATTTAGCTTCTTCTCATCAGAGGCATAGTTATAGGTCCTTCAAACAACAATAAATTAAAACATGAGGGTGTTAGCATCCTCAGAGGTTAATCCATCGAAGTGTCGAAGGGAAACAAGTCTTATATTATTCATTATAGCCTCTCCATTGGTTTCTTTGATGGGGAAAACCTCATTATTCCTATTTTCAGCCATAGTTTGGGTAGGTGAAGTGGGTTCTTATTCTTCCCCAATAGGTTCCTAAAAAATTTCAGGTTTCTCATCTAAAGGGTCTTATAACCCCCTTGCAATTAGAGAGGGAAGTTCACTATCACTGAAGAAGAGTTAAGGTTGACTGCTTGAGTGTGTGGGGGTTTTTGGTAAGATTTTTCCTTGATTATTACTACTCCTATGAGGCATGACAATTCTTTCTTCACCTTTTCAAAACTGAATGCAAAATAGAAAACAATTCTTAAGTAGAAACAACATCTAGTTAGATACCTCCCTAGCAACGACTCCAAAAAGTGGTGAGCCTGGTATTGCACCAAGAATATTGCAGCTCCCAAGGGATCCTCAATTCAAATTATCAACCCAGGGTTTGCACAAACTTAGAGGTGACAACAATATATGAACAATAGGTTAGATTATACTCATGCCACCCTTAGTCATGACATTAGATCAAGGTTTTCAAAGATCATTCCTTCTACTGAACTATGGTGAAAGCTAGCCGATGAAAGCACAATTGAAAATTGATTCTAGCTGTGAAAGTGGAAATTCCATTTTCTCAACTTGTAGATGCTAATTAATCATTTCATGAAAGGAAAAGGGCTAATCTACTTGCAAAAGGAAAGTTACTCTATCTTGCATAATTCATCAAACCAACAACATAATTGCATGTATCATCTATCTATTTCACACTTTCTTGAAAATCAGAAATCTAACTTGCATCATGCTTGTGATTGAAAAACACTAATTCTACTATGTTTTGCAGTGAGGAAAAGGAATGGTTGGAGTGGTCTAGGAGCTTCTCTTGATCATAAAATCACAACTTGGGGTCATTATTCATCTTGACTAAGATAAGGTTGAAGTGGGGAGAAAAGCAGGTGAAGAAAAGTGGTGCTACAGGCTTGCTACAGGTGCTACTACAGGAGGTCTTGTATTGCTACAGGAGGACTTGTAATGCTACAAGAAGGGTTCTGAGAGCCTTTTCAGGAGGAGATGATGTCTTGATGGCATAAAGAGGTAAGGAAGGCTGGAGGGAGTGAGGGAAGTTTGGGGAATCATCCTAACCAAGCCCAAGACCTATCATAGGTCTGTCTTGCACTAGGATGAATGCCCACAGTGTCCTAAATTTCATAGGCAAAGTGACTGTGGAAACAGAGTCTCGGGGGAATAATTGAGGGATGGAAAGAGAAGACGAAGAAGTTCAAAGTGGAGGTGAAATATGTGCCCTCCCTTGCAGATAAACACAACCTTACAACTAGCCACATACACACATCCATTGATCATTAATACAGTGATATAAACTATGATGGAAAAGATGAGTTGAATTTGAATAATATCTATTTCATGCCATAACACTACTCTAACCACTAAATTGACTCCTAAGTTACATAAAGTAAATATGAATAAGGACAACTAACATCTATCTATTTCCAAGAAATCATAAACACAATTTTTTTGGGTTGAGATTGTGAATCCTTCCAACCATTCTCCCACAAGAGAGGTGATGTAGAAGATTCCAATCACAGGTTTTTATAGCTTAAACTCTACTATAATGAAATAAATCTATGAAATGATTGGAACTAAGAACAAAAAAAAGTACAAAATAGGGACCAAAGCCTCTAGGTTGGGCCCAAACCCAAGGGTCTCAACCCTCTAAAAGTAACTCAAATGCAGCTGAATAACCAAATTCTCATTATCAGAAATTAAAAGTCTCATACATCACATGAAAGTAAAAATAACAATGTCAAGCTCAAAGCTCAATAGCTACACCTAGATGAATAAAAACTTCAAATCCTAATGAGATTTTCATCTTGTTTATTTATACAAAAGGGTAGCTGATAACAACTCCCTTGAAAATAGGAGTGATTCCCTCCTTGATCTCGAAAATGGTGGATCTAGTCCCTCTTGAGCTTCACTTGTACTAGGAGTTACTCAGATGTCAATGAATTTGAACTAGTGAGAGAGGATGTTGTGATCCCAAGCTGAATTAGGGAGTTAAGGTGGTGGACAAACCCCCTAGATTCTCTCTTGGTTGTCTCCATCAATCCCCTGCATAGTAAATGCCTAAAAAATGCTTCTTTTTCCTGAAATTAAACCACATTAGGCCACATACTATGAAAAACACCTTTTACTCTTCTTACTAAGCATATTATAACCAAAAACGTGAATTAATGTGAGAAAATGATAGTTTTAAGGTTGGAAGATGGCATGATGATCTTCAAAATATACATATTGTTCGGACTCATCACTACTCATGGTCATAACTAATGTGTCAATGTTGGTAATTGTAGCTTCATTATATGTATGCTACTAGGTTTTTGTCAGTGAAATTGTAAAGTATATGTTATTATAATGAAACATTGCATACTGCAAGGGGCTGGAATTGTGTTATCTTACATGTTGAGTTTGTTGCTACTGTCGTTAATATTTCCATGATGATGCTATGTCTTGTTTGGTGAAAGGTCGATGTTATGAGTACACTTCCATTAGGGTTTTGCAGATGCATTGTCTTGGTGAGCTAATTCAATTTTTGGGTTGAAGTGAAGTCAAAGTGTTTTCTAGAGTGATAGAAGGTTCATTAAAAGTAATAAAATTGTTGATGGATAGATAAGCTAAGTCATGTATTTGTTTTTCTGAATTTTGATGTTGTTGGATTAAGGTTTGGCATTGGTTGAGTGAGAGGTATTTTTGTGGTTATATGTTGTTGATAGTTCATGAGCATTTATATTATAGTGGGAATGGTATGAGCAAAGAATTTGATTGATTGTTGATGTATGTGGATATGGCTTTCCAATAGCTAATTTGGTTATTGCAGAGAGAGTTTTTATTGTTAGTTGTGCATATAATATATGTGTTGTATTCAGTGGTTGAGTCAGGTGGATCTAATGTGAAATGAAACTAGGTCCACAAGAGTCTGAGAGTTGGAGCCTTCATTAAGGGAGTGGTAGCTTCCTTCTAGTGGTGGTTGAAGAATTTGATTAAGGAGTGGTGGCTTCCTTTTAGTAACAACTAGAAAAATAAGAGAAGGTGATAGCCTCCTGTAGGTAGGAGCTTGCATATTGGTAAGAGTCTGTGCTAGTGCAAGATATAATAGAATATTTTCTTTATAATAATAAGAACACGACAAAGACAAAAGCAATGATGGTTTTTCCTAGTTTGGTTTCTCATCTAATATTTGGTGTCCCTATGTGATGATGTGTTGAATTATTATGGTTCACATGCCTTATGACCATATGCTTATGTTTAGATCTTTGCAATAATGTGTTCCTAGTAAAATGATGGATATGTTAACATTGGAAATAATAGTATAATTTGAGTAAAAATTATTTCAGTCTTAAATACTGATTCACCCAACCCTTCTATCAGTATTTCTAACATTCAATATGTACCTTTGGAGTACTTGGACCCAATTAAGTTGCCCAAACATATAGATGGAACTACCTTCCAATTACACAAAATATCTAGTGTTGCGACTTTCATCATCAAGTATAGTAATCATTAGTGCATCTACATGAATTAAGCTTGAAAGAAATGGACAAAAAAAACTCCATCTGTATCTTCTCTTACAAAATTGGGGCCTTAGTAATGTAAAGGTGTTACCTCCCTAGGTAGGAGTGACTAATAGAAAACCATATTAGGTGTTCCCAACCCCCAAAGGGAAGTGACATGTCCTTACTCCACCCTTCAATCGATAGGTGCCATGTGAATAATGATGCAATGGAGGGGGAAAGAAGTCCATGGCGAAGTTCCATGGTCAAAGGGACAAACTATGATAGAATACCTCATCTTGGATGTATAAATGTTAGGAGGGATCAATTGTGGATGCATGAATTACTTCGGCCTTTGTTTTTCCACCCCTCTATATTTGTCTTTTGCTTTTTTATTGATTTTTCCTTGTATCACTGCTCATAGCTCAAGGAATGAGAGATTTATTTGTATGTTGTATAATTTTTCTTACCCCCTTTAAGATGGGGTAGTTCATGTTATGTAACCATATCACAAAAAAAATAGATCAATGATTTCAAAATTAACCTCTTCAAAGGGGAGCCCTCCTTTAAATCACATAAATGAACAATTCTTGAGTGATTCAAATGACTAAACCTCCTTGCTAGTTCTGGATGCTTCTGTATAAAATTCTCATCCTGTCACATGGAATATTCACTAGGTAAGTTCTTCCACTTAATGAGATACTCTAAAATTGATCGATTTCGTAGTTGTCGGGTTCTTGTTTTCGTGACTGGTTCAGTCTCCAATATGATTTTTCCTTCTTTGTCAAGTTATGGAAATATTGTTTGAACTGGGAGGTTGTTACCGATAACCTTATTTAAGCATGAAACATGGAAAAATGGGTATACTCGAGAAGATGTAGGTATCTCCAATTTGTATGCCATAGTACCAATATTTTGCAACACCTTGTAAGGACCATAATACTTGGGTGATAATTTATTATCCTTCTTAGCTTGCTTGAGGGAAATTTGTTTGTATGGTTGTAGCCATAAAAATACCCAGTCACCTACATTAAAATTTCTTTCACTATGTTGGCTTGAGGGGCTTAGAACCAGGTTCAAAGTTAGTTGTGCTAACCAACAAAACTCTATACCACCGGCCCTTTCGGCAACGATATGTTCGCGCAGACCGTAGTCAAACCCAAGGTGATATTGAGAGATGTTGGAACCAGGTTTCCTATCCAGAAGGATATGGAGTGTGGATCTTGGCTTAATATTACTTACAGATTTATTACTGTGCTAAGCGATCTTACTCAATATTATATTGAATCCGATCCATTCATACAAAAAGACTACCCATAGATCTAAAATTCTATCTACTGTGCGTAAATCAATGGATATTAACTGTAATTAACTGTAACAACATTCATATGTCATTTATGATCTTATCTTTTACTTGTGCAACACAAAAGTAAATAATGATCACATAAAGTAGAGTAGAAAAAGTAAGTACACAGATCTGCCTTCAAAATCTTCTTTATTTCACAATTACAATCTTTCTTACCCTGTGCATAGGGCTGCAGGAGCCTACGCACACAACTACAGATGTACAGAGGTCTCCGTGCAAACAGCTATAGGAGCCTTCCCCTTCGCTCGACACATAAAGATACGTTAATTATAGACTCAGAACATGAGAAAATTGATCATAACCTGCCTTTGACTTACTAAGATGACCATTTATATATATTTTTCCTCTTACAATACCATGGTCCAAAAACCATGGGTGGAACTCAAAATATGGATATTAATCCTATCCTTTTACAAAATAAGGGGATTTGACCCACCCTAAATCCCTCACTACACGAAGCACTTTCCGCTCCTCAAAATGTGGGTTCTTTACAAAACTTTAGCAAAACTTTGACCTAGGGGGACCCTACCCTACAAGCCCCCAACACAAAGATGTGACTTGTCCCAAGTCACTTAGCTGGTATGTCCTAAATCTTTGCTTTGAGACTATCGTATGCATCCTTCAAAGGTTGAAGTGTCTCTACGCACTGCATTTCAGCCTGTTGTACTTCCTCTACCAACTTGTTTCTCGTTAGCCCTGCTGTCGCCAAACCGATGGTTCATTGCGTCTGCATTATGTTCTTCAGCTTGATCTCCACTGTTTGTGAGAGTCGAATGTATTCCTCCACCCATGGCTGTTTCCGCGTCGAAATAATCTGCTCCTATCGCCGCAGCTCATCAATTTGTCCCTGTAAAAAATTTCCCTCCTGAAGACGGGAAAACCATTGCACAAGTGCTAGGGTCCGCACCATCACTTTGATTTCATCAAACCTTTGCTGCGTGTCGTAGATCTCTGCTTGTATCTCTTCTGTACATGTGGGTCCTCCTGCATCGAGGTCCATATCTCCAAACTGTCTTCAAAGATATGAATACAGTCCTTGAATGTAGTAGCTATATCTTCCATAACAGCCTTGATATCCACTGTGGGATGCTTGCGAACCTTTAGTGAAGTTGTTGGCTACAACCTCATTTACAACTCCATGATCTGCATTTCGAGTTCAAATTTAACCATGTCAACTTCTGCCTTTGATTCATTGACTTTTGTTGCAAGCTTCTAAATATTCTCTTTCGGTGCTGTCTCTATCTGGATTTGGAGCTCCAGTATTTTGTTGCAAGCTTGGGTTATGACCTCTTCTAATTGCTGCATGTGCACACCTGCCTCATCTCAATCCTTGATGGCCTGATTCTTGTCCTCGAGAAACTATCAGTCATCGTCTTTAACTTCTTTAATCACCAACAGAGCACGCTACTCCCGTATCTTGAGTTCATCAGTGACTCCCTGATGTAACCTGTGCAATGTTTGAATGAGGAGTGCCGCAAGATTGAGACTAATATTTTTCTAGTGCTACACGCGCTCTTGGTCTTCGGGTGTCTCAAAATGTAGAGACCCCCTGGTATTTTCACAACCTAGAGCTCGGATGTGATTAGTACAATTGTACTAAATGGTGCCACGCTCACTTGACCCATTCTCACCTGAGTCATGCTCTCTTGAACCGCGCTTGCCTGAACCTCTAGCTTCTTGATGCCATGTTGGACCTCTATCAAAACTGCTTTATAGTAGTCTTCAATGTTCCCCATAAGTCCTTCATCATAGCTCGGACCATGTCTCCAATCTCGTCGATGCCCAGCTCTGTGAGGACCGTCAGTTCTGTGCCAATGGATTTGTCCAACTTTTTCTTCTTCCATGTGCCTCCAGCACTTGATTTCTGCCTTTTAACTATGTAGAAAGGGGAATCAACCTCCTTAGTATCAACAAAAGGGCCTTCACCACCTTGATCACTGCCTCTGGTGGCCTGTTCTTCTTGATCGACTTCGTACTCTATCTCCGGCATAGTATCCTTCTCTGGCTCGACTATGACTTTCTCAGTCACCTTATTTTGGCCCTTCTTTGTTGGCGTCTTCTCGGTCCGCACACCTGAAATATCTATCACTACTCGAATGGTGCCTAATTTTTCTTTCTCTGCTCCTTCTGTTGGTGGAGTTATCCAATCACTTAGGCAATTTCTCACCACTTGTGCGATGTCATCATCAGTGACCAAGAATGGAAACTCGTACCATACCTCCTCCAGGTCCTTCTTGGTGTGGATGTGTACATGGTGAAAGTTCACCTTGAAGTCTGCAATCGCTTTGTATTTCTCAAATAAAATTGGTGACAACCTCAACTTCTGGCTGATCATGGTGAGCAAATCCATTTTAAACAAGACCTAGAACATTTTTTTCTCTATAACATGGGTTGGCTCCTTGGACACAAATAGCGAGGCAAAACTCACAGCCTCACAGATTTCAGGGTCCATAGTGGGGAACTGTGACTCCTCTGGTGTTCTCCATGTTGTTAATGTTATCAATATAAATAACCATGCGTAGTGGAATGGATTTCCCTCTTCTTGTGCCTCCTCGTAGTCCTCCAAAAATTCTTGTCATAGATATCCCTCCCAGTTAAACTAGACACCCTTGCTGCACTGGGCAGGAAATGATACGACCGACGCGGGTACCTCATTCGCCCGACACTTTCTCATTAATTTCCCAGCCAAAATGTGTGTGTAAAAATGCATAGCCTGATCATTAATGGAGCTGATGAGAAATCCCCTAGACTTAATGATCAGATCATACTCCTTCTTCATCGTCTCAGCCAACTTTTTCTCTTGAGATTTTCTGATGAATGCATCGACAGGGTTCACTCCTTGGTAGGGAAGCACAATTATCCTTCTAATCAACATATCATCAATGGGGATCCTCACCCCTATCCATAGACATCCATCATGCAAAAAACGCAAACAACTGGCGCACATAGATTGTGTTGATATTGTTGCACCCAAAGTGCAGAATATAGAGCAAAATCAGCAGCCCAGCTTGCTGAATCCCTGCTACCCATGACAATGATTCGACCCTTACTCCAAATTCTTCATAGTAAACTGATTTTAGGCACTTGCCGAGCTCAAATTGAGGAATACTTGCTCTAATCGTTAAGGTCTCAATCCTCCATGCACAGTTGTGGCACACTTGCCAACAACTCTCACTCAATCAACACCTCATTCGGTAGTAGTGGTGTAAAGACTTTGAATTTAATGGAATCTGGGTCCTTGGTAACCTTGGAGGTTGATTTTCATAGCGACATATAGGGTGGCAACTTGGAGATTGGTTCCACATCTTCTGCGTCGAAATCTTCTATTTCGTCGACCACTTCTTCCACATCTGAATCTTGGGGCTCCATCGATTGCTTCTGCTTGTCCAACATCTCCTTAGTTCTCTATTCCTTAATGATTTTTTTTGGCGATTACCTGAATGGAGGTTGCTTCTTCTTTTGCATGCTTGCGCTAGTAGTTTTCTTCCTTGGGAACCTCGGCCTGATGACTGGTGCTACTGGTGTAGTAGTTGTTAGGAATCCTAGCCCTCATCTAAGAAATTTTTTCTCAATCTCCTCCCAATTCATGCACAGAAAGCTCAGATCACACTTAAGCGAAAAATCACCAGTCGAAATCTCAGTGAGAAAAGTGTTCAAATGTGGAGTGAGTTGCCATATTTATAACCTTTTTGAATTTCAAATTCCATGATCTCCCTCAGAATCATCTCATAAATGAAAATTTGGCGGTAGATTTTCCTAGATATGCCTATTAAATGCGTTTCCCCCCTCCTTTTAACAACAATTTCCTTGTCAAATCAACTGGAGCAACCCCAATGGTCATATTATGGATGAACTATGTCAGACCCTTCCCTGCAGTGCAGTTACTCTTTCTTCGTCGCATCTTCCTCCATCTGCGCCATCCTCCTGAATACCGTGCAACACTTCCTTCTTGACAAAGTCCTCATTTGGCAGAGTAGTTTAAAGTCTCGTGCTTCCTTCCAACTTCCTATAGCACTAAGACTTTTCTCCATTCATATAGTCATTGCGTAGTCCTAGGGACAAAATCGTCCCTGTAGAGTTTCAACCTACTCCCATTTACTCGTCCAGGAAAGAGTTCTCCATTCAGCTTTGCGAGCTGAACTACACCACCATCTGAGATATCCCAGACAATGTATGGTCCTAACCAATGCATTTTGAATTTTCTGGGAACCTTGTGAACTTACTATCGTACAACAAAACCAAGTCTCCATTCTTGAAAGTTTTCTGCTTAATATGTCGGTCATGCCAAGCCTTTTCCTTGGATTTTTGCACTTGTTGGTGAAATATTGCAATAAAGAGATCTTCCTTGAGTGCAAGAAGTTGTTCAAATATTTCCTCCATAATGTCATTGTCCACCATGTCCGTGACTGCAGCAATTCTAAGACTTGGTACTATGTATTCCATAGGCATTACAACTTCCTATCCATAAACCAATCTAAACAGAGTTTGTCCTGTCAACTTCTTGTAGGTAGTCCTGTATGCCCATAAAACTGCTGGTATGCGCACATCCCAATCATTTTTGTTGATGTTGCATACTTTAGTTAGAGAGGTTTCCAATTTTTTTCTCTAAACTTCAATTGTGTCGTTTGCTTGAGGATAATAAGGCGTGCTCTTTTGATGATGTAACTGAAATTCCTCCATAAAGGCTTCAATAGTGTTGTGTAGGAAGTGCGATCGTCAGTTTCTCATCAAGATCTTTGGACACCCAAATATCGACAAGATATATTCAAAGATGAAGTGCACAACAGTGTCTACGCTGCAATCCTTTACCGATTGTGCTTCAACCCACCTGGTTAGATAATCTGTCGCAGTAATAATGTAGCACGCAACAGTCTTCTTTCCTGGAAGATTGATCGGCCCAACAAATTCAATTGCTCACTTATCAAAATCCTTCAAGGTGACTTGGGGTCCTCTGGAAAACGTCACAAGCACTACAATATTCCTTGGAATCCTTGTGCACCATGGGCCACCATAGTCCTACTCTTAAGATCTTTTGTGTGGTGGATTTTCCTGCATAGTTTCCTCCCGTGACACCACCATGTGATTCTGCCAAAATACTATTTCATTCATGTTCAAGTACATATTTGTGCAATATCTCGTCGGGGCCCATTTTATACAAATGTCCAATAATCAGAGAAAAATCCGCAACCCTGTATACGAGTTCTTTCATTTGTTGATTCTTATCATTAGGGGACTTTTGAGGTCTAAAATGGGCCTCCTAAGGAAATTATAGAATAATGGTGGAAATAATAAAATAAGATTATATTACATCATCAAATTTTAGAGGGAAAATAGAAAAACTATTTTTTCAACTCATGTTTTCTACTTATCTCCTTATGGGTTTACTCAAATTTTGAGTGGGAACACTCGTTGGATGCATAATTTGATTCTTCATCCAATGAGTACCCATGTTCCATACTTTTGATGGACCCTGCTACACAAAAAGGTAGAAATACATGAAAAACGTGATTGCAATAATGTTTTTAATGTATTTCTCATTTTTCATGTAGTAGGGTCCATCGAAAGTATGCAAAATGGGTGCTCTTTGGATGAGGAATTAAATTTTTCATCTAACGAGTTCTCCCACTTGAAATTTAAGTACAAAATTAGGGAGATAAGTTGAAAATACAAGTTGAAAAAATAGTTTTATTATTTTTTAATCCTTTTACTTTTTTACTCCAAAAATGGTGAATCATCCCCCATGGTTGACATCATCATCTTGAATCCTATTGGTTCTTATAAAGTTTGACATCATCATCTTGAATCCTATTCTAAGACTTGGTACTATGTATTCCATAGGCATTATGACTTCCTGTCCATAAAACAATCTAAACAGAGTTTGTCCTGTCAACTTCTTGTAGGTAGTCTTGTATGCCCATAAAAATGTGATATGCGCACTTTCTATTGATGTTGCATACTTTAGTTGGAGCGGTTTCCAAATTTTTTTTGTAAGCCTCAACCGTGTCGTTCGCTTGAGGATGATAAGGTGTGCTCTTTTGATGATGTAACTGAAATTCCTCCGTCAAAGGCTTCAATAGTGTTGTGTAGGAAGTGTGATCCTTGGTCGCTCATCAATATCTTTGGACACCCAAATCTCGACAAGATATCTTCAAATATTAAGTGCGCAATAGTGTCTATGATGCAATCCTTTACCCGTTATGCTTCAACACACCTGGTCAGATAATCCGTCGTGGTAATAGTAGCACGCAACAATATTCTTTCTTGGTAGATTGATTGGCCCAACAAATTCAATCGCCCACTTATCAAAAGCCTTCAAGGTGACTTTGGGATTCAATGACAATTCATCCCTTCTCGATGGTCTTCTAGACCTTTGGTAGATGTTGCAAGCACTACAATATTCCTTGGAATTCTTATGCACCGTGGGCCACCATAGCCATAATATTAAGATCTTTTGTGCGGTGGCTTTTCCTACATAGTGTTCTCCCATGACACCACCATGTGATTTTGCCAAAATACTGTTTCTTTCATGTTTAGGGACATATCTGTGCAATATCTCGTCGGGGCCCATTTTATACAAATGTCTGGCAATCAAAGAAAAATCCACAGCTTTTCATATGAGTTCTTTCATCTGTTGAATCGTATCATTCCTCAAGGGCTACTCCAGTGGACAAAAAGTAAATGATATCAGCAAAATGATCATCAAAAACCCTTATTGCAAAGAGTTGTGCATCAGGAAATCCTTCTTCAATGTTCATTGAATCTTTGTCGATCTCAATTCTAGACAGATGATTCGTCCCAACCTTCAATCGTCCTGGCTTGACTATTAATTCAAAATCATACTCTTGGCACAATAATATCCACCGGCAGATCTTCGCCCCCCAACACAGGCTTTTTCACCAAGTACTTTAGTGCATAATGATCCGTAAAAATCTTGAAGTGCACTCCTAATAAATAATGCCTGCATTTTTGCAGCACGTACACCATAGCCAACCCCTCTCATTCCGTGGTGGAATAATTTCTTTCTGCCTTGAATAATTTTAGACTCGCAAATGCGATGGGGTGATTAAGATCCCCTTCTCTTGACCTTGATAAAACAACCCCCAAAGCTATGCATGATGCATCCACATGAACGTGGAACTCCTTCTTCCAATATAGAAACATCAGGATCGATGCAATGCCCATTTTTTCCTTTAAGATGTCAAGGCTCTTTTGACATTCATAATCCCAACAAAAGGTGACATCTTTCTTTAGTAATTTTTCCATCGGCGCAGTGATCTGCACATAGGCCTTTATGAACTTTTGATAATAACCAGTATGCCCTAGAATCGCGTGTAGCTGCTTCACGTTCTTTGGTGGATCCAAATTGATAATGACACACTTTTTTGCAAGGTCCACCATTAGCCCCTGCTTGAAAACAACATGTCCCAGTAATATTTCATATGGTACACAAAAAATACACTTTTTTTTTTAATTTTTAATTTTTATTTATTTATTTATTTTTATTTTATTTTATTTTATTTTTTATTTTATTTTTATTTTGTTTTATTTATTTATTTGTTATTTTTTTTTTTTTTTTATGTTCAGTGAGATTTGATATTTCCTACAGGTATCCAACATCAAGCATAGGCTCAAAACATGCTTCTTTAATAGTCCAAAGACTGTCTAGTCATCAAAGTAAACCTCTAGAAATTTGTGAATGAATTATTTAAATGTTGCGACGACAACTCTAGAGAATATCGCAGGTGCATTCTTCAACCCAAATGGCATGACTATATACTAAAATGATCCCCATTCATTAGCAAAAGTGGTATTACTCCTATCTTCCGGTGCGATCTTAATCTGATGGTACCCTAAAAAACCATTTGTAAAGGAGTAGGCCTCTTGTCCTCCCACATTATCCAAAACTTCGTGAGTGAATGGTGTTGGGAACGGGTCATGTATGCATGCATTGTTCAACTTTCTTAAATTGACACAAATCCTTATTTCTCCCTTAGTATTTTTCTCCTACACTACCATCGGGCTCACCCATTCAGATTCTTCCATAGGTTCAATTATTCTAGTTGCGACCATATTCTTAAGCTCCTCCTTAACCTTCTCTTTGTATTTTGGGTTTAACCTATATGGTCGTTGTTTTATAGGTTTCACATTTGGCTTCAAAGTGATCTTCCTTATGCTGATATTGCGTACAATTCCTTTTAACTCAGTGAACTTCGTTGGACACAGATCTTGGTACTCATGCAGTAATTCGACGAACTTACCTACTGTATCATGATCCTAGTAATCCCCAATGTGCACGAATTTTGGCTCCGCCTCTGAGCTTATATTGACTTGCTTAGTCTCAACTTCTGGTCCCACAACCTCGCATTGTCCTTTTGATTCAGGGATGTTAACATTGCACTAATCTTCCTCACCCTCCTCCATGATCATATTATAGAATTCTATTGCATGCTGCAACTTCACGTTCCAATCGGGTTGTACCCAAGTCGTTGGTTCATCTGGTGTTTAGAAAATTATTGCTCTAATTTCCTGAAGGGCATCATTGATATACTGAAAGCCATCTTCGAAGCTAAAGGTCAATACGAAGCTTTCCTTCAGACTGTACTAGTCAGCGGTGCCATGACGCAACTCCGTTTCGAGGCACCAATTCATTGGTATCACATCCAAAGTGTGGACAAATATGTGTACCCATTCTGGTTGAGGTTCTTCACTCCATGTTGTAGTCCAATGAGAATTTTTTTTCTCGGGGATCATGCTTACCATTATACTTCTCTACGAGCCTTGTGTTTTCATGGCTTAACCTAAGCCTCATCAATTGGCGATACTCCTTCCAATCTCCTATATTGTCTTTATGCGTGCCCCACCATCGCGCAGGTGAAGACCTCAAATCTATGTCCAAGGTTTGTAATCATTGTTCTTCTAGTACATCCATTTCAAACTCACCAATAAATAAGTTTTCATTACCTAGCCCATCTTAGTAAGATAAATTACGTACCTTTGTTGAAATGCAACGAAGATATTTTGTAAGTATGTTACAACAAAGAGTAGAAACTTCGTGCAACTAGTTTTTCTAGTTCTCCAATTCCTCATCAGAGTCCAAGACACACGAACTATCCTTTTCCTAACTTATCCTTCCATCTGCGGTGAGGTTGATCCAATCCTTGTCTCGAGCAGTTAAATTATAGATATGGTCAATATCTTCATCACCATATTCATCATGAACAGGTTCTGGATACCGTGCTCCTTCATAGGGGTCCAAAGGAACAATGACCCTGGTACTATTTTTCTCTAATTCCATACTTATTCTTTTCAGATTGATTTTGGCATCCATATAAAAAGCCCAAGCAATTCCAAGTAAATCTAGATACATATTGATGTCTTCCACAAGCTTAATGACTTCGAAGTCTTCCGCCACGTTTGCTCCTTCAATGTTCACAAAAAACCCATCAGGATGATTTTTTGTCGATTGACCATGTGAAGGCGAATCAATGACTATTGTAGCTTTTGTTGCCCCATTCACTCCCAAGTTTTCTTTGGTAGAACATTCGCATCCGATCCCAAGTCCATAATTACTTGATCCATTTTGAATTCTCCAATATGCACAGTGAATCGCATCTCTCGGCCGATTCTTTTCTTATTTTTGTTGACTTTGTTTACTGCATGTTGTTCAGGTTGTGGCTTCTCTTTACTAGCGCAGTTGCTAATTATTCTTGCAATCATTCCACTACTTTTTGATCCCTTAAAAACTTCATACATGTCTGCAGAAAGGACTTCAGAATGATCAGATCAATGTTCTCTGTTGCAGTAATCACTTCATGATTATTCTTCCATGGTACTAGTATCTTCGATGTCGAAGCTCCTAGGTCCATGAAACTCTTCTTTGCTTCCATGAAGGTTCCCTTCTCCCTCTACATATTGAACCCGATATTGATCCAGATCTTGGTGGGAGGCCCCCAAGATCTAAAAAATTGAAATGGATCTTGGGGGAGGAGGCCCCTCAAATCTGAAAAATTGAAATGCTAGAAGAAAAGAGGAGAACACACAACAACAAAACCACAAAGATTTTTTTTTTATTAAAACAAATAAAAACTGTAAGGACTACATTGTGGTGGACAATCTGTCCTTTTACAAAGTGCGGCTTGTTACTTATAACCTTTTTTGGTCACAATACCAAAGGTAAATTCCATGGGTCAGTAAATATCATGGATGAATGAATACCATGGGTGGATGTCACTTACAATACCATGGGTAAATTCCATGAGTGGATAAATACCATGGGAGGATGAATACCAAGGGTTGATTCCACTTTCAATACCATAGGAAAATACCATGGCTGAATGAATACCATGGGTGGATGCCACTTACAATATCATGGGTAAATTCCATGGGTGGATAAATACCATGGGTGGAGGAATACCATGGGTGGATTCCATTTTCCATTCGGATGAGGTATTATTTTCTCGAGCCTTCCTGACCCATGTATCTTCCATAGCCTTTTTTCCTTATGTTTTATCTTCTCTTGTAGTTGCGCCACTTCGTTTCACTATGTTAACACTTGGATCATCTTTGCATGGTTCAACCCTCATAATTTTTAATTTTTTCGTAGGCTATTGATTCTTCTTTTCCTGCATTTTAGCCATCAAAACAGGACAATCCTTTATTACATGGTCAAATTGTCTACAATACTTATAGGAAGGGGTGGTGGGATTTTGACAATCCTGTGAAAAATGTCCATCTTCGCTGCAGTTGTAACATATAATCTAATCCCGAACTTGTCCAACATCCCCTCTTTGACATCATCCTTGGCATTGAAATCCTCCTTGGGCTGCAAGTGAACCATGATATTCCTACCTATGACCTTCAACTTGCATTCTGTATGCTGCAGTTTTCTCTATCATCAAATCATAGCTATGACAATTTTTTTCATCATGTACTACTAATTGACAGAAGTTACAAAATAACTTCTTTGGTGCCTGCACATGCTTATGGATAACAGTGGTCAGTCAGGTTCTAGCCTGTAACTCGACAAATACTACACCAAACACTCGATCTGGTACTTGGTCTAGTGCTAGGTTATGGTTTTAGAGGATTAGGACCTCCAATAGCCAAATAATCACGATAGACAGGACACTAGTCCTTATAGTGACCTTCCACTTTACACTTTATGCACCAAATGTCTAAGCACATATCAGGCCGAACTTATTTTCCCTTCTTCAAATCTTGTAGCTCCATATGTAAGCTCGCTAACTGGGTTTGTATCTGTTGAACTCCTATGTGAGTATCCTGTACTGGTGATGCTTCTAGCTTCATCGCAATTTCTAATGCCTCAGCTTGTGATGTGATCTTTTGCTGTGATAGCGGTAATAGTGCAGCTATATACCACTCTTTGTGCTACTCATCATAAATCTAAAAGTTGACTTGTCCCAATAAACATTTTAATCTCTGATCTAATTCCTAGGCATTTTCGTTAACTGCTTGATTGATCTCTTTTATCTCCGTAATGCACATTGATTGCGACTTTGGTTTCTTGAACTCTGCCTTCAGTGCTTTCTTCGTTTCATATAGTGAAGCGGCTAGGTTTTTTTTCATTGTACTTAATATACCATGACAACGCTCTGTTCTGTAGTGCTATGACAAGCTGAGCTTTATTATATTCATCATTGATCTGTTTCACTTTCCATACAACTTTTGTGACAAACCAAAATTACTTGGGACCCTCTGATCCCTAGCCCTTAAAAATATGCATCTAAACTGTGTCAGCCATATTAAATGGGGGAAGTGGAGGTGGAGGAGTAGGCGTATGAGGTGGAGGTGAAGGTGGAAATGGAGTGGTCGGATGGGGAATCCCAGAAGTGCCTTGATTATCTGACTACGACGCACCTCTAGGCACACTAGGGTTTCTTATTTATTCTTTGCTTTCTTGATTCAACCAATAACATACTATAAATAGCTTCAATGAAATTATTGTAGTCTATTCTGAATCTCTTTCCGCTCCGTGTAGATCCAATATTGTTTCCTTTAAACATCAATCTGCTTGCATATGCAGTATGCCTTTTTCACATAACAACATCTTAATCCAGAGCTTTAGGGAATTCAAATAGTTACCTATCAAACCCTTGAAAAACCAACTCTTAGCTTCACTATAGAATATCGATGTGTCAATTGTGAAGTCAGTAATGAAGCCTCTGAGAAGGGTATCGATCCATTAATCCACATCTCTTGTGATCTTATTCTCTATCCAACTAGTTTTGAAAGCCACTCATGCATCTCGTTAGCGAACGATGTGAAAAATATCTTGTGATGTTCTGTATAGATATAACTCTACAACCACCTTTCTGTTGATAGGCACGTATTTCTATTCTCTTGTGCTGTAAATTCTCGCAACTTTAGATTGACTGAATCTTGAATCTCTTTTCTGGTTGGATGCCACATCACATATATCTCAAATAGATCCCAGTCCCGGCAATGAAACCATTTGTTGGCTTGAGGGGCTCATACCTAGGTTCATAGTTAGTTGCGCTAACCAACAAAACCCTATACCACTGGCCCTTTCAGCAACGATCTGCTCGTGCAGACCACACTCTCACCCGAGGTGATATTGGGGGATTCTGGAATCAGGTTATAGAGTGTGGATCTTGGCTTAATCTTACTTACAGATCTATTACTATGCTACGCGATCTTACTCAATATTATATCGAATCTGATCCATTCATACAAAAAGACTACTTGCAGATCTAAAATTATATTTATTGTGCATAAATCAATGGATCTTAACTATAATTAACTGTAACAACATTCATACATCAATTATGATCTTATATTTTACTTGTGCAACACAAAAGTAAACAGTGATCGCATAAAGTAGAGTACAAAAAGTAAGTACATAGATCTGCCTTCAAAATATTCTTTATTTCACAATTACAATCTTTCTTACCCTATGCACACGGCTGTAGGGGCCTGTGCACACAACTGAAGACTTACCAAGGTCTCCATGCACACAACTGCAGGAGCCTCCCCCTTTGCTCGACACAAAAAGATATGATAATTACAGACTCAAAACATGAGAAAATTGATCATAACTTGTCTTTGACTTACTAAGATGACACTTTATATATCTTTTTCCTCTTACAATACCATGGTCCACAAACCATGGGCAGAACTCAAAATATGCAAATTAATCCCATCCTTTTACAAAATAAGAGGATTTGACTCACCCAAAGCCCTTATGACTCCTAAAACACCGTGTCAAGAACTTTCCACTCCTCAAAATGTGGGTTCTTTACAAAATTTTAACAAAACTTTGACCTAGGGGGACCCTATCCAAAACACTATGATATTGTTTGTCCTGTTGTTTTGTTCGATTCTGCACCAGAGTGAGGTTATACTTTAAGAGTTGGAGAAGTTGTTGTTGATGATCGATGTGATCTTAGACTACTTAAACCTTAGAATTGATGATGTGAAGGATGGTGGATGATATCCATAAAGTGCTTATATATAAAATTCTCATCCTCTCACATGGAATATTCAACAAGTAAGTTCTTTTGCTTAATGAGATACCCTGAAATTGATCGATTTAGTAGTTGTTGGGTTCTTGTTTCCATGACCGCTTCAGGCTCCAATATGATTTTTCCTTCTTCGTCAAGTTTTGGCAATATTGTTTGAACTGGGAGCTTGTCACTGATAACGCTCTTTAAGTATGAAACATGGAAAAATGGGTATACTCGAGAAGATGTAGGTAACTCCAATTTGTATGCCATAGTACCAATATTTTGCAACACCTTGTAAGGACCATAGTACTTGGGTGATAATTTATTATCCTTATTAGCTTTCTTGAGGGACATTTGTTTGTATGGTTGTAGCCATAAAAATACCTAGTTGACTACATCAAAACTTCTTTCACTATGATATTGATTGGCTTGTTGTTTCATTCGATTTTGCGCCAGAGTGAGGTTATCCTTTAAGAGTTGGAGAACTTGTTGTTGATGCTCGATGTCATCTTAAACTGCTTAAACCTTAGAATTTTCCCTTAAATATGATGTTAAGGATGGTGGATGATATCCATAAAGTGCCATAAATGGGGTCATTTTTGATGTAGTTTGGAAGGAAGTGTTATACAACCATTCAAACAAAGGTAACCATTGACCCATTGTGTTTGTTTATCAGATACTAAGCAACAAAGATATCATTCCAAACATTTGTTCACTATCTCAGTTTTCCCATGAGATTGAGGATGATAAGATGAGCTATGAGCTAATTGAGTACCCATACACGAAAATAATTCCATCCAAAAATTTCCAGTGAAAATGGGATCTCTGTTGCTTACAATAATCTTTTGGTTTCCATGTATCTTTTGAATGGATGAGATAATGCACAAAAGTGTGCATACCTGGTAAGTTTATCAACTACCACCATGATGACACTCTTTCCTTTAGACTTGGGTAAAATTGTGATAATATCCATTGAGATCTCCTCCCAACATTAACTTGGAATGGATAAAGGTTGTAACAGAGTCGAGGTCTTAATTTTCTCGACTTTATTTTGTTAGCAAATAAAACATTTCGCTACAAAATTCTAAATATCATATTTAAGGCCATCCCAAAAATATTCCTTCTTGACCTTGTGGTAAGTTTTAAAAAATCTTGAGTTCCCTCCCAAGGGGGAGGTGTGCAATTCCAAAAGAAAACTTTGTTTGAGTTGGGAATTACTACAGAGATTTAAGCGATGACTGTACCATAATGAATCATTTTTCCAAATAAATGTATAATATGTATTTGGATCTTGCTACAAGTTTTGAATTAGTGTCCACACGCCTTTGTCATTATTCCATTAATCCCTTGCTTCAATTATCCAATTAGGTTGGATAATAGAAATGGCACAGAGCAATGCTTCCACATCCTCATCCTTTCTTGAGAGTGCATTTGCAACAACATTTTTCTTCCCTTTTTCTGTATTATTTCAAAGTAATAACCCAACATCTTGGTGACCCATTTTTTATGATCTTCTGAAGATAATATTTGTTCCAAAAAGTATTTAAGACTATCATGATTTATTTTTACCTTGAGGTGTCTTCCCATTAGGTAAGGTTGTCATTTCCTTAGTTCATGTAGTATTTCCATCATTTCCTTCTCATAAATAGGTTTGTGTAAAATACTTTCCCTTGATTGGATGACTTTCAAAAGCCTTCTTGCATTAAAACAACACCAATTCCATTCCTTGAGGCATCACATTGCACAATAAAGTTTTTTATGAAATCTAGTGTAGCTAAGACCAGTTCTTGGAGTATTGCCTCTTTAAGATGTTCAAAGGACTTAGTTACTTTTGGAGTCCAAGAAAATGTATATTTATTTAATAATGTTGTTAGAGGTGCTGCTATTCTCCCATAACTCTTAACTAACTTTTGATAACACCCTGTCAACCCGAGAAATCCTCAAAGATGATATAGGGTTATGGGGATTTTCCATTCCTTAATTGATTTAGTTTTGTTAGGGTCTACCTTAACAACCTCATGAGATACAATATGACCCAAATATTCCACCTCCTGTAATCCAAACAAGAATTTGGAGGTTTTTGCATATAATTGTTTTTCCTCCAATAGTTTGAGCTCCATGTCAACATGTTGAACATGATCCTTCCAAGACATGTTATAGATTAGTATGTAATAAAAAAATACTAACACAAATTTTCTAAGGAAGGGTTTGAAAATGGAATTCATCAAACATTGAAATGTGGAAGGTGCATTAGTAAGGCCAAAATGCATGACCAAAAATTCATAATGACCTTCATGAGTTCTGAATGCTATTTTCAAAATGTCTTCCGTCTTCATTCTAATTTGATGATATCCTGAATGAAGATCTAGTTTGGTGAAGTAAATTTCTCCATGTAATTTATCCAACAATTCATCAATAATAAGGATTGGAAATTTATCTTTAAAAGTGAGCTTGTTGAGCTAACTATAATCTAGACACATATTGTCATGATACATCCTTCTTGTGCATCAATACTACTAGAGCAGAGAAAGAACTTTGACTAGGTTGAATTATACCTGCCTATAGGATTTCTGCAACCATACGTTCAATTTCACTCTTTTGGGCATAAGAATATTTGTAAGACTTGATGTTTGGAGGAACACTTCCTAGAATCAAGTGAATAACATGACCATAATCATGAATAGGTGGGAGGCCTTTGGGAGTCTCAAACACCTTGGAATGATTTTCCAAGACTTTTTGGAGATCTGGAGAAATATATGATTTCAATGTTTGAACCTCTAGTGAGCATAATTGTGCAATTATTCCTAATTTCTCCTTCTTCAAAAGATTTTTCATTCCATTGGAGCTAATCATATTCCTTGGTTTCCTTGTGTTACCCCCTAATTAAATTTCCTTTCCTTCCTACAAAAGATTCATGAAAAGTTCTTGAAAATTAAAAGTTATCATCCCTAAAGATTGTAAACATTGGAATCCTAGTACAATATCAGAACCACCCATTTGAAGGGAAAGAATTGAACTATTCAATACATAGTCCCCCATGGTTAGCTTGATACTATGACACTTTCCAGAAAAAATTATAGTTCCTCCATCTGCAACCATCACTTGACACTCTGGTGCTAGATATAGAAAGAAATTTAATTCCTTCTTGGTCTTACAATGAATAAAATTATGGGTACTACTCGAATCAATCAACACTATTACCTTTTTCTTCTTGAAATGTTTGTCTATCTTTAGAATTTGAGGAGTGGTAATTCCAGCCAATGCATTACAAGATATGGTCAAATTCATTTCTTCTTTCTTCGGGGTTCGTTCCTGGTGTATATCCTCTTCTTTTGACATTTCTTATTCCTTTTCTTCCTCCTCTTCACAATCTATGTAAAATGATTTCTTCATAGCACACTTATGACCTTTAGTGTATTTTCTATCACAACTATAAAAAAGCCCTTTTGCTCTTTTTTCCTCTAATTGTTGTGGTGTAAACCTTGTAGGTTGTGGAAGGCTAGAAGCAACAACACTTCCCTCTTTATAATTGTGAGCGGTAGACTTCCTTGTTGCCATAATTTTGCTTTCAACTTTCATTTCCACCTTTAATGCATTCTCCAATGAATTGGGTCCCCAAAGGCGAACCTCATGTTGGATGTTATCCTTTAAAGTTCCTATGAAGAAATAAATCCTATGCTCCAGTGGAATATCATTTACCTTGATATTTAATCTTTCGAAGTCCTCATTGTGCTCCGCCACTGAACCATTTTGTTTGAGATTTATCAATTGGCTAAAGAAGTTATTGCTCTTTGTATCCTCATAATGTGCTACCAATTCTTCCACAAAAAATGTCCAAGTGACAATTGATTTACAAGAACAAATCCTTAGATACCACACAAATTTATTTTGTTCTAAATATAAATATGCAATGTGTACCTTTTGTGTGTTCAACACATTATGTAGATCAAATAATTGCTCCATATGTAGTACCCAAGTTACCATATCTTGCCATCAAGTTTCCTCATATCAATATTTGGACCGTGGCTAGTCTTCAACCCATTATTGGAGTCTCTAAACTAAAAATTCATATTCCTTTTATCTTCATCATTATTTTCATGGAGTACCTTGTCACCACTAGGAAGAATTTCTTGTAGCATCTTTGGCAAACCCTCCTTCATATATTCCAGGTCCCTTTTCATTTCTTCTTTCAAACCATCCTTCAAACCTTCTATATTAACATTTATGCCATCCTTCAAATCTTCTGTGTTTTCTTTTAAACCATTATTTAAGCCATCCATCTTAGCTTCCATTTTATTTTTGGTTACTCTTTGCGAAAGAGAAATTTGTTGCACTTGGTCTCGTAATTTTGATATATCATGTCACATTTCTTCCTCTTCTTCATGTGTCATAGTAGAGTTTTCTGGTTTCTTACTAGGTGTGTCTAGTTTTTTGCTTCAAGGTATTTTGGAATAAAACAATGATATCTATGCTTCACTATGCCCTTTCAATCACTTCAAATTGATTTATCAAATGTTATGCAAACCGGTTTTTCAAAAGTTATGCGAACATTTAAAAAAATTACACACCATTTTATTTCTTTTTAGGAGCTCAATATTGAAACTGTTGTATATTTGTAATTTCAACTCTTCAAGGTATGAAATTTTTTCCTATGGTAGCCTTGAGTCTTGTTTCCTACACCATGAGTTATAAAAAAATTGGATCCTTCAAGATAAAGTTATGTCAAATCTCCCATGATGGTTTGATCATGGAGTGGTTCAAATGAGAAAACTTGTACAAAATGCCACGTGTCACTTTTTCAACTTTAAACCCTTAAATTGACACACGAGAAACTAAAGTCCATTCAATTTATGTCACTTTTTACGAAATTCAAATACGATTCTTTAAGACTGAATTCTAGAGCATGCATAAGCCTGTTGTAGCAGCTACAACACCCTCCAAAATTTTGGCTTACATCCAAATTTCGGAGCCTTCCTTGGTTTTCCTTTGATGGTTGCAAACACTCGAGCTCACCCATGAGATCTTGTGAAATATTTTGACCCTTTTTCTTGTTTGACCAGTGGTCATATTTTGGCATATTTATTTCTTTGTCATGCTTGCAATGTTGTTCTAGTGAGTTTGAAGGTTTGAACTTATCTGTTTGGGTTGTCTTTGCTATGTAAAAAATTGTTGTATTCATGCACAAAATTGTAAGCACTGTCGCGCAAGTGTCGTCACAATTGTCTGAAGGTCTATCTCAAGTGTCGCGCTTGTCACTTTTAGCTCTAAGACAGTCTCACCGAGGGCATGTTTTGTCTTGTTGTACTGGTGGTATGTGTTGTCCCATCGTCAAAGTATGCTAAGTGTATGATCACAATGTCAAGTCTGCACAAGTTCACTTGCTTTCAACACTTAGCCATTTTCCTGAAAATTTGTCTGACCAAATAACCCTCTTCCACTAGATCCTGACTAAGATACATAGTGTTGTATCAACCCTCAGTGACCTTGCCCTGTTTCTTGAAATTATGTAGTGCTTGAGGCTGTCCTCCAGGTTAGTTGCAATGGGAAATATCAGAGGCGAGAAACTTATTTGCCTACCAGAACTATGCAAACACTGCCTCCATGTCCAAACTGAACTGCACATTTCTCAAGCATAGTGATCAAGCCTCCTTGTAGTCTACCGGAACCCTACATTACACCAAGACTCAGGTTTGAACTAATCTCCGAAAATTCGCAAACACATCCTACTAGTCCTTTGCTGCCTTGCTCTGCATTGCCTTCAGAAACTACACAGACATGTCCAACAGGCCTCCTACTGTCTGTCCTGCACCGATCTCCAAAACTGCAAACATGTCTAGCTAGTCCTCTACTTCCATGCTCTACACTACCTTCCGAAACTATGCAGACATGTCTAGCAAGACCTCTGTTGCCTATCCTGCATTGTTCTGCAAAGCTGCGCAGTCATGTCTAGCAGTCCCTCTGCTACCTGTCCTGCACTGTTCTCCAAAAATACACAGTCATGCTCAGTAGGTCCCTTGCAACCCTGTCATGCCTTGCTCTTGAAAACTACATAGAAATTCCCAGTAGGTTCCCTACATCCTTGTCTTTCCTTCTCCATAGGAATTGCGTAGAATTTCGCCCCTTAGGGTCCCACCTTGCAGCTACCACTGGTGAACTTCACTGTGCAATTCTGCCTCCCAGTGGTCACTGCGTAGTTTTTCCCGACAGTGTAGGTTGTCCTCCCAGAGTTCCTCATTCCAGCCTAAGTTGTGCTCTGCGTTGTCTCAATGAGTTTTCCTCCCTCCCTGTCACCCAAAACATGAGAACAATGCATCATGCTAGAATAGGAGGTTTCATATTTGATGTCATCTTGTCATGAGTGAA
Source organism: Pinus tabuliformis (assembly GCA_031772625.1). NCBI lineage: Eukaryota > Viridiplantae > Streptophyta > Pinopsida > Pinales > Pinaceae > Pinus > Pinus tabuliformis. The sequence goes on from CM062811.1 coordinate 1,250,592,277, forward strand.
TTTCAGGAACAAGTACACTGATACATCATAGTGAGATGACGAATGAGATAAATAAGGAGTGCACATGCTAGAAGACTTTCATGCAACTCGACGAACGTACTAAGCATATCAAGCAACAAATGAAAGGAACACATGCATTCAACCATCATGCAAGACCAAGACCATCGAAGAGCTCGTAGCACTATGCCATGCGGAGAAGAAGACAAAGCACACCAAGAGTACATCCATCACTCAACAACGCAACAACTTGACATGGACACCACAGTCAACCAGTACATGTTAACAGTGTCATGTCGAGTTGTCTTGGCCACATCATCACTATAGGCCATATCAATTGTAACTGAATGTAATGTAAAGTAAAGTCCAATGGATGCACACATGAAGTCGAAGAGTCATGTCAATTCAAAAGTCATGGGAAGTTGAACAGTCATGAGGGTAGTCCAAGAGTCACAAGGGTCAAGCATCACCCTTAGCTATATATACCCTTCTCATTGTATGAGCAAGGACTTTTCACCTTGGCTCCTCCCACATAGCCTTGAGAGTCTATAGTTTATTCTTTGAGGAGTGAGGAGTGGCTCCAATGTCCCAATCTTGGGACTAGTGATGTATGGCGTGTTTTAACATTATTTGGTTTTGATAAGTTAGTATATTAGTAAAAAATAATTTTAAAATTTTAAGTTAGGATATGGATGCAAAAGAAAGAAAAATTAAAATGTTAGGACAATTTAATATTTTATATGCATCCATATCAATAAAATGATAGGAGCTAGCCATCCTAAATAAAGAAGGAAAAATAAAAGTAAATTAGGGAAGCAAAAAGAAAACAAAGGCTTCATTTTCATACAAAAATAAATGCAAAGGTTGCTAGTCTAAATGCGCCACATCAAAAAAATGTTAAATTTTGTTAATATATGATTAATTCCTTAATCGGATTAATTATTTGGTTATGAACTTTGGCATTTCAAATTACATTATAAAGCGTAATCTTGATTTGACCCAAATCAATAAATGACAAAAAGGTCTTGTCGGCTTTTGTAAAAAGAACTCACGATTCGACGATTGATCTACTCCCCACCCAGATCAATGGCGGGGAGAGATATCACACCCCCCTCGATTGTTTCTTGTTAACACGATAGGCTTGGTCTGCAAAGCGGTTTCCATGGCGGATGCCCCGACCTTGAGTGTCACCACCACATCACTCTACACCTCCCTGCTCAAAACCACAAACAACTCACTATACCCCCTGCAAACCACTTGTGGTTTCCCTCTGCAAACAACTCTTTCACCCTGCCAAAGTCATTATCCCTCAACTAATCCCTAGTTAACACCTCACATATACATTTCCTATTCCTCCCATCCATTACCGCCTTACATGCTTATTTCCTTGTTTGTCATGCCCGTTACATCCACCCATTGCAAACCCGCTGTTATGCATTAAAAGATGCTACGGTTATCAATAAAACCATTACCACTTCCCGCATCTTATAAATAAAATGAAACTTGCCTCTTTGTCACTTTCTTCTGATTGTTTTCAAGTGTTTGTAGGTTTACAGTGTTGCAAAACTTCTTAGTTTTTGTTCAGTCTGTAACTTATAACCACTTTTCTTCTTGTTTGCAAGCATGACCCCAAAAGAAAAAACAAAGAGTCAAAGCATAGAGGAAAGTACTGCTACCCCAACCCAACTTAACCTTGACCATATCCCACTTGTCGATTCACTGTTCAAAGTTGCAGAAGCCAAATGTGAGTTTGATTTTTATGAACTGCACTTGTGGCTTAAACAAAATTATCTCGACTAGCAAGATCCAATTAGGTTTTGGGAATCCTTGTTACCTTTCTATAGTTTCCCAAAGACAGATGAATTCCCTGACCTTATTACCTGGTGTCAAGCCAAGTATGATCCTGTGAAAAGGGATGTCATGGCTCAGAATGGAGACATTATGATAACCATTTCCACTCAAACCATAAATGAAATGCTCCTAATTCCTCAAACTGACTCTTTGACTCAGTTTTCACCAACAACACTTATGGATCTGAACCATAAGTTAACCTTCCCATAGAGATCCCAAATATTCGAAATATTTTTGCCTGAGGATGCAACATTTCCCAAAATAAATACACCTTACTCATCTTCCATGTTTCCTAAAGCCTTCGGACATTGCATTTCCTTTCTTTCCTATTTATTAGGATACCCTGATGACCAGTTTGTTGATGAGACTATCCTTGGTTTCCTATCCATTTTTAATAAAGATCAACAACCTGGATTCATGTATAATTACAACCAATTCTTGGCTGATAATATACATGAAAAATTCATGAACTTCACTATGCAGGGAGTGTTCAATTACAGCTCTGTAGTTGTCCACATGTTTCTTTTTCAATAGGGTGATATGTTACCTATCAAACTCAGCAAGTAGGATGAACAAGGAGTGAATCAATCAGTGATTCACTGGACAAAAATGGTCAGGACAACTTCTACCACCTCATCATTTGCAGAATTTGTAGATGCATTCATACATCTAGTGGCACAACTCCTTAACAGTTAAACAGAGCCCAGGATTGGGGATGAAATTAAAAGGATCCTACACTTAAGTGAACAAACCAAAACTAGTGACTGGTATTTATACCAGAACACTGAGGTAAGAATATATGGTTGTGAGCTTGCACCATACAAGCTACCCAAATATGTTCCTTTGAGAATATTTTCTCTGGAATATATTAGGTAGATGATTCACATGGATGAGCTACATTTTGTGTCAGGTAAAAGAAAGTCTCAGTTCAAGCTTAAAGCACATATTGGGTCATTTATTTGCAACACCAGATCAGATGGTGCTAAGGCAAATACATTATTGAGAAAGATGAATTTATAGCCCAGTTTCACCTGGTCCTATGATCCTTTTGGCATCATTTCTGCTTTAAGGGTTAGTTTCAAGATGACTCCTTATAACCATACTCCAAGGCCAGAAATTGAAAAATTTATGAATCAAGAAACATGGATTGATGGGACTCTTCAAGAAGCAGATGAACAAGTTGTGTCTACCCTCACTGAACAAACTCCAGTTGCTTAGAGAAAGCAATAGAAAAGGCTAAGAGAGGAAATTCATCAACTAAAGATGTTCTGAAAGGATTCATTTTTCAAGAAAAGAAGCCTAAGGTGAGATTGGTCACATCAGCAGAAGAGACTCCACCAGTGATCATTGATCTTTGAGATCCAGAAGTGTCTACATCAGTAGGAGTTAGTGCTTCAACCACTCCTCCTACAACTTCACCTTCTAGAGAGCTTTTAGAAATTATTCAGTCAAAATGGACAAACACTTCGGATGATCAAAACATATTTTCAAGGTTCCTAGAAATTAAGAAGAAAAATGAGACTTTAAAGTCCAGTGTGTACAACAATTTCTGGAAGAAAACTTCAACCTCCAACATAGGCTCCTTTATGCTTTTGACTGTGAAAAAAGTAGGATCCAAATGGATTTCTTACAAGCCCAGATCCCATTTCCTAAATCACCATCTGATTACAAAAAGACCGTGTTTCATTTGGCACTAGTCAAATCCATCCAATTGACCAGATGGATATGCATAGACAAACTGGTGAGATGTTGTTTTCTGCTATGACAGCTACAACCGTGTCTCCTTCTAAACTTAGGATTTCTCTATCAAATGTTCAGTCCCAACTTAAGTTAGAAAATATTTCCTCTCTAGCTGAAAAAAATATAATAAAATCACTAGAGGATTTTGCGATTAAAGTGGGATATGATCCCAAAGATGTAAAAGCTGCAGAACTACCCCTTTTAAAGAAGGACGCAGACATTGCTGCATTGAAGAAACAATTAAAATTACCTTCAATAGAAGATCCTCTAACCAAGGATATGGTAGAAAGTGAACAACAAAAGGAGGATCTGCTTAAGCGTATCATTGAACTGAATATATAGTTGAATAAAATGGAGGAGAAGATTGAGGAGTTGTTGATGGAGAAGGAAACAACACAACTTGCCATGGTGCCACTCACAACAGTCCCAATAGCAGTTGCAAGTACAAAGCCTACTTTGTCATCAAAAACCATTGAGTCTACATCAACAACAGCTGATCCAGTCAGATTATCACAGGAACTGTCAATACAAAAGTAGGAAAACCATAAACTACTTCAGAAATTCCAAAATATAGAATTGCATAAAGTGAAAAATGATACTTTGTATCTGCAAGAAATGTAGAAAACTCACAAATTGGAACTTAAAATCCAGAAGTTGGAGAGTGAGTCCCTGATGGCAGACACTTTGGCTCATGCCAAGGAAAGTATTTGGACAAAAATCAGCCAATCCATGACAAAGGTATGGCCATCCATACAGATTATTTTTTAGCAACAAGAACTCATTACTAGATGTAGAGCAGTGATTGAAGAAAAAATAGCATCCTTGAAGACCAAGCCAACAGAAGCCACAGATATCATGAAGGTTTTAAATTCAAAGAGTAAAGAAGAATTATAAGAAATAAACAACTCTGACAGAATAGGTACCATCTTAGAGATCAAGAAGGTATTACAGAAAAGGAATTTGATCAATCAATTAGAAACTAAGTGTCAAACCCTAGATATTTTTGTCGAGAGATTTCATTCAGAGTTTAATGTTTTAAATCAGAAAGGGTTGTCATGATGAGTAGGTTTGAATGATAATATGATTAGGTTATATGATTATTTCAATGAGTTATATGTTATTGTAGTAAACAGAACCAAATTTGCAGTAGTTAAAGGACATATAACAGGGAGGGATTTTCTGGAAGCCTTGGAATTTGATTTAACCATCCTACATGAAATCAAACACTTGTTTCTCACCAAGCCTAATATCGAGAGATACATAGAGGTGGATGAAATATTTAGGAAGGTGGTAAATGTAGAAATCCCAAGTGAACAAAGATGGGATCAATTGTGTGAAACAATTGAGTAATTTCTCATTTTTACAGCAGGACAACACATTAGTGTTTTAGGTGCAGCTCATCAGTGTTTTCAGGCCAGATCATCAACAAATTCCCAAAGGATAGAACCACCTCTTCAACAATTTTTTGGTTCCTATTATATTGTTCTATTTTTGTAATTTTGTTCTATTTTGGTATTCTATTCCAAACAGATTGTAGATCTTTTGTAAAATTTTGTATAAATAACTCCCCCTTTGAGTTATTAAGGGTTGAACCCTTGAACAAGTTATCAAGCAGATTTGTACTAAGCTGAAGCATTTTTGAAGTAATAAAAGATTTGGGATTTACCTCATATGGCCTGTCTCTCAGTGAGTTGTATTTCATCTTGTCTATTCATTATGTTTTCTTCATATAAATTAAGTCTTTTGCAGTCATTCGATTTAAAATTTAATTGAATTTCAGTTTCATTTTGAATCCTCTGTGAAGTTGTAATTTAAATAAGAGAATAATTTGCAGAACTATTTGTTATCGTAAATCCCTCTTTGAATATAAATTACACTAGATCTTTGTAATAGTTTGATTATATTTTTTTGATTAACAAAGCACTGTTTTCTTAATTTCTTCTTATAAATGATTAAATACTTAGTTTGAATATCAAATCAATTATACCTCTCCATAATCTACTTATCCATCCCATTAAAATCAAACTAACCGTGTATAGTTAAAGAACAACCTTTTATTTTACTTAAGAATCTATCTAAGTTTAAGGCACCTGTTTATAAAATAGTTGACTGGTCACCCAATCATTTAAAACAACAAAACATTATATATGCTTTGGCATAACTAAGTGAGGTTATCTTAAAGGACAACATCAGATTGGTGCCATTGCCAGGGAACGAAGGATTGAAAGTTAAATTTTCCCTAGGGCAACGATTTTCCCCCTTTCCTTTAAGGTGAATAAAGGATAGGATATAGGTCAAAATCTTTCATTTGGTGATTCCACTGGTCCAAGCTGGCTCCCTTTAAGCATACTAGATCACATTCTGATTATGAGATTGTTAACCCTCTACCAGATCCAGAAAGAATTATTAGGGGAGCCTCTTCAAGGAGAAGACATAAAACCTCTTCTTCTTCTTCAGCTTTACACCCTAAAGACATATCCTTTGTAGATCCTTTTACATTTGTGCCATTCAATCATGATTGGACTGAACTACCTCCTAGGGTTTCTGAGCTCCATTCAAGAGGAGTAGATCTTCCATCAGCCTTTTTAATACAATCACTTGAGTCATATCAAGTCCCATTCGTTCCCATAAAATCACCTTCGTTTGAGGAAGAATTGGGTTTACATTTACCTGAATTCAAGCCTAAAAACTTCATTTCTCCAACTCCTTATTATGTTCCATCAACTTCTACTAATCTTGAAGAGACATTCTTTGAATTGAGGCTTTTGTGATCCATAACAATTATCAGAAGAAATTTCGGCGTAAATCACAATCAGACATTCTTTGTCTATTCAAATCCTTTGTTTGATAATAAGGAAGACTTTCCATCAGGAGTTCAGAAGTTGGTTATTAAAACCCCTTTGAAATCTTCAAGGTGGTCTCCTCCCTCTTTCTCCCCTCCACATACTAATACCCCTACCGATTCGTCTTCATCACCTTCATCTTCATCACCTTCCTCTTCCTCATCATCATCCACTCTGTCACCCCAGACTCCTCCTGCTATCATCGATTTTCAACCCATTGTACAAGCAAGGTATGTTTCTCTAGTCCTCCCTCAAAACTTGGCAAATTTTCCTAATGGATATCTAAAGCATTTAGCAAGATTTAATCGAGAAACTGGTCCTTCAGCAGAAGATCATGTATCATCTTTCCTAAATTTTGTTAATAATATGAACATAGAACAAGAAAATGTTTATATGAGATTATTTGTGCAATCCTAAGAAGGAAATGTTAGGATCTGTTTTAGACAACTTAGACCTGACTCTATAAGAACATGGAATGAGCTCATAACTATCTTTAAAAATCAACGGTGGATAAAGAAGGATCCTATCTACTTTCTCACTGAATTTGAAGAATTGAAGAGAAACCCTGGTGAACCTATTGCTGAATTCATCAAGAGATTTACCTGTTGCTGAATTCATCAAGAGATTTACCTGTTGCTGAATTCATCAAGAGATTTAACAAACACTATCATAAAATGCCTACTGATTGTAAACCACCAGTAGCAGCCGCAAAAGTAAACTTTTCCAAGCAATTTGAAGATGACGTTGCAGTCATGTTGAGAGAAAGGGTATCTAATACATTAGAAGACATGCATACAAATGATATAGAGGTAGAAGCTAATAGGTCTTCTTCTAGCAAACTTAAATCTAAAGTAGAGAAAGAAGAAATAAAATTAAAATCTAGGATTGACGATTCATATTCCTCCAAATCTAAACTTGAAGATAAAAAAATTGATGAAATTACATCTTTACTTAGAAATCTTTCTAATAGGATTTCTAAAATCGAATCACAACCTAGAACTACTCAGCAAATTGCTGTCAGACCTCAAGCTCAAACTCAATTCCGAAGAACTCCTCAAATGCAGATTCTTCAAAGATCGGGTTCTGATCACAACATTCAACCACCCTTGTTGATTGATGATCAACATCCATAGGATACATGCCCTTTAATTACTAAAGATATCAATAATATTGATTCTTTAGCAATACAAATGGCAATAGTTCCTTCATCTTCCCCTTAGTCTTTTGAACAAGAACAAGGAGATGCTCAACTTTCAAAATACCAATCATTCTATGAATTTCTAATTGCAGAATTAAATAAAAGGTATGATTTAAGACCTAGATCAGGCCCAGGCAGACCTTCGAAGTCTACCACTATAATTGAAACCGCAATAAAATCTATTCAAACACAAACTCCAACAACTAAAACTACAGAGTCATCCACTAAACCCTTTTCAGCTAACAAGACCATTTTGACAACTTTCAATATTGAAAGGAATTGGAAAGGGTCAAGATTCCTATCCCTTTAGCTGAACTTTCCAAAAACCTTGGTTATAAAAATCAAGTGTCTAAATGGATATAGTACTCTATTGTAGATTTTGAGTGAGATGATATTAGTTTGCAATATGAAAAACCCTCAGTAGTGTTTGGCCCTAGTTCTGATATGATTGATGAGATTGTTGCACCATTTTATGTAACTTTAAAAGTTCATGACTTTCTTTTGTATAACTGCATGTTGGACTCTAGAGCTACTCATAACCTTATGCCAAAGGTAATTATGGACCAAATTCAGTTACAAGTTACTCGTTCTTATCATGATCTTTACACCTTTGATTCAAAGAAAGTACCATGCCTAGGATTGATCAAAGACCCAGTTGTGACCTTAGCCCAAATACTTGTCAAGAGTATAGTTTTAGACATAGTTGTCACTAATATTCCTGCCAAGTTTGTCATGCTCTTGTCTAGATCATGTTGTGCTAAACTTGGAGGATCACTTCAGATGGACATGTCTTTTTCTACTATTACAGTCTGTGGAGGTGAACATTTAAGGTTATATTGGGCAGTCAGATTCCTTCATACTATTTATAGGTCTGATAAAGCAAAAAATCACCCTATCTATGCAGTAGATCAAGATTTTGGTTGCTTTTAGTTATCTTTACAAAATTCATCAAACACTCAACTTTCCATTGAAAATATAGTTTCCAAAACTAAAATTGTAGACGCATATATCTGGAAACTTTATTTTGATGGCTTTTGCTCAAAGGAAGTAGCAGGAGCATGAATTGTTTTAATTTCACCAAGTAAAGAAAACATAACTCAGTCATGTAAACTTGAATTTGAGGTTAGCAATAATGTGGCTGAGTATGATACTTTTCTTTTTGGTCTTGAGTTAGCTAAGAGTCTAAAGGTTCAAAACTTGAGTGTTTTTTTCTAATTCTGAGCTAATAGTGAAGCAGGTTAGAAATCTGCGTCAAGCAAAACACCCAAGACTTAGGTCCTATAGAAATGAAGTTTGGGATACAATTGAAAATTTCTTCCAAGGATTTAACATAACTGCTATACCCAGGGATGAAAATATGCATGCTAACTCAGTAGATGTCTCAACAGGCTCTTTCAAAAACCCTAAGCTAGTATTTTTAGAATACTAGATTCAAGTCAAGTATAGACCATCAATTCCTGATAACATTAAACACTGGTAGATTTTTGAGGATGATGAACAATTAAAATATTTTCTTCAAGTCATTGATGAATTTTCAAATATGAAAATTGAAGAAGATCAAAAATATGTTCAAGAATCAAATCTCCAAAGCTCAGAAACTTCATTCAATCCTAAAATTCTTAATCATGATATCATCCAATTATCTAATAATTTTATTCCCAAAGGATTAGTTCCATTGGAAAAACTATTTGATAATAATGATGTTTCTAAAAACCCCTCGTTTACCTCACCTGAAGAAGAAATCAAAGAATGGAATATTGGGACTTTAAATGATGTGAGAAATGTTAAATCGTCATGAACCTTTCCTTTGGATGTAAAAATCAAATACTTGAATCTTCTTAAAATTTGCAAAGATATTTTTGCCTGGTCTTATAACGAGTTAAAAACTTATGATACATCTTTGATTGAGCATAAGATTCCTTTGAAACCAAAAGCAAGACCCTTTCAATAGAAACTAAGAAGAATCAATTCCATACTACTTCCAACTATTGAGAAAGAACTTAAAAAGATGCTTGATGCTCATATCATAGTACCTTTTAGGTATTCTCACTGGCTAGCCAACCTAGTTCATGTCAGAAAGAAAAATGGTGAGATTAGGCTATGTGTAGAATTCCGAAATCTGAACAAATCATCTTTAAAGGATAACTATCCATTGCCCAAAATGGATCATCTACTTTAGAAAGTTCCAGGTGCAAATATAATTTCTATGCTAGATGGATTTTCTGGTTACAACCAGATCATGGTAAGTCAATCTGACCAAGACAAAACTGCTTTCACCACTCCTTAGGGTACATTCATGTATGTTAGAATGCCATTTGGGTTGACAAATGCTAGAGCCACTTTCCAAAGAGTCATGGATTTAGCATTTGTAGGTAAAACATCTGAATTTATTGTCATTTATCTAGATGATTTAACTCTTTTCTTTTATTCTGGTGAAAATCATTTAAAACACTTGAGCAAGGTTTTTTATAGGTGCAAGAAATATGGCATATCCATCAATCCGAAGAAATCTTTATTTGCCATAAAGGAAGGAAAATTACTAGGGCATATAATTTCCAAGGAGGGAGTTATAATTGAGCCAAAGAGGGTTTCAGCTATTCAGACCCTATCTCTACTAAGGAATAAGAAAGAGATACAAACCTTCCTTGGGAAAATAAATTTTCTCAGAAGGTTCATCCCTGATTATGCAAAGATAGCAAAGGATATAACTGATATGATAAAGAAAAACAATGAAGTGAAATGGATAGTTTCTACTAGATATTCTTTTGATCAAATGAGAAAGGCTATATCTGAGGCCCCTACATTAGCCAGTTCGAATTATTCTTCACCTTTTAGCATATTTTCTTTTGCATCCGAGACAACCTTAGCTGCTATAATTTTACAGAAAAACACAAATGGTGATGACGAGCCTATAGCCTTCTTTTCCAAAGTCATGAGGGATGTTGAGCTTAGGTATGATATTATCGAAAAACAAGCTTATGCCTTAATCCAAGCCCTCATTGTCTTTAGAACCTATGTCTTGCATTCACACATTACAACTTATGTCCCTAATCATGTTGTTAAAACTGCCTTGACCTAGATTGATACTGATGGAAGAAGAGGGAGATGGATTGCTAAAATCCTTGAATTTGACCTTGAAATTAAGATCATAAAGTTAGTAAACGGCCAAGGCCTGGCCAAATTGTTAGCTGAATCCAATTGCAAAGTATTGGGGATAAATATGTTTTTGAAATTTCATCTAGGGAGAATCCACAAGAACCTTCCTCAATTTCATCTGGGGAGAATCCATAAGAACCTCCTCCTCTTACAGAAGGGGAGAACCCATAAGAACCTCTTTCTTCAAATCAATCCATTATTGTTCATATATATAAGAAATATCTACTCTCTGATTGGTACTCTGATATTGTGCAGTTTCTTAGGGATTTTCAATGTCCAATCGAACTTGAATTGAAGCAGTGCAAAGTCCTGAAGCTTAAAGTAGTAAAATACTGCATTATCAATGCTAATCTATACTGGAAAGACCCTCTTAATATCCTTCTTCTTTGTTTAACTAAAAATGAAATTATAGAATTATAGAATAGTTCCATGCAGGGTTTTGTGGTGGACGCTATGCCTAGAGAGAAACAACCTACAAAATTTTAAAGGCAGGTTTCTACTGGCCCACACTTTTTAAAGAAGTTGGAGCAAGAGTAAGAATTTGCATACCATGCCAACTATTTGCAGGGAAACAGAAACTGTCAGCACTTCCTTTGGTTCTAGTACTGGTTCAAGCTCCTTTTCTACAATGGGGATTGGACTTTATAGGGGAAATTCATCCACAATCAAGTAATCAACACATATGGATTTTAATTGCTACAGACTATTTTACCAAGTGGGTAGAGGCCATACCTGTTAAAAATGCAACTGATACTGTTGTGATTAAATTCCTTGAAGAGAATATTTTATCAAGATTTGGATGTCCTCAACAGATTGTTACAAATAATGCAGCAACTTTTAGCAGTTAAAATGATTGAGTTCTGTCAAAATTATTCAATCCTATTACACCATTCTACACCATACTACCCATAGGGTAATGGGTTAGCAGAGTCCTCCAATAAGAGCTTAGTTAAGGTCATTAAGAAGACTCTTGAAGACCATAAAAAGAGTTGGGACAATCACCTAATCCATGCAATTTGGGCAAACAAAGTTTCTCCTAAGAGGTCAACATGCAAGTCTCCTTTCCAATTAGTTTATGGTAAAGAAGCAGTTTTTCCCACTCATTTAGCTTTACCTGTTATGAGATTCCTTCAGGAATCCTATGAAGAAAAAGATGATTTCTCAAGAAGGATTAATCAAATCATTGAGTTGAATGAAGATAGGGATGAAATTCAGTACAAGCTAAGGAAATACCAAAACAAGATGAAGGAACTATTTGAAAAAAAGGCTAGAGAAAGGAATTTTAAGAAAGGTGACCTAGTACTTAGATGGGATACAAGGAGAGAGAATAAAGGAAAGCATGCAAAATTTGACAACCTTTGGTTTGGTCCATTTAGCATTGCAGAAGTCAAGGGAACAATACATTCATCCTACAAAATTTGGAAGGAGAGTATTCCTCATTGCCAGTCAATGAGAAATACTTGAAAAATTACATTCAATAGTAATTTTTCATCCATTCATTCATCATCTGTAAATATCCGGAGAGTTCATTTTAATTTGAAAAATTTGCAAGTGAGTATCTGTTTCAACAAAGACTCCATAGCCCGAGGAGAAGGCACTTGGACCTACTTGTTCTCAGCATCCGATAGGGGGAAGCAATCCCTAGCTGGAGCCGATGTTGTAACATTATTTGGTTTTTATAACTTAGTATATTAGTCAAAAATAATTTTAAAATGTTAAGTTAGGATATGGATGAAAAAGAAAGAAAAATTAAAATGTTAGGACAATTTAATATTTTATAGGCATCCATATCAATAAAATGATAGGATCTAGCTGCCCTAAAGAAAGAAGGCAAAAGAAAAGTAAAATGTTAGGGAAGAAAAAAGAAAACAAAGACTTCATTTTCATACAAAAATAAATGCAAAGGCTGCTAGTCTAAATGTGCCACATCAAAAAAATGTTAAATTTTGTTAATATATGATTAATTCCTTAATTGGGATTAATTATTTGGTTATAAAATTTGGCATTTCAAATTACATTATAAAGCATAAGCTTGATTTGACCCAAATAAATAAATGAAAAAAAAGTCTTTTCGGCTTTCATAAAAAGAACACACGATTCGACGGTTGATCTACTCCCCGCCCAGATCAACGATGGGGAGAGATTTCGCACCCCCCTCGACTGTTTCTCATTAATGCAAGGGGGAGATCCCGCAAAGAAGTTTCCATGGCAGATAGCCTGACCTTACGTGTCACAACCACATCACTCCACACCCCCCCGCTCAAAACCACAAACTCACTACCCCCACCCGTGTTTTCCCTCCGTGTGGAGTAGGAGTATCCTCTCTGTGGATAGAGACGATCCCTCTAGCCCAAGAAAGTGGGTCTAGCCATAAACAAGACAATCTAATGTAAATTTCCTTAGATTAGAATCGAACAAGAGGGTCTACCTCTTATAACGCTAATCCACTTGATGGTGATCTTGCTTCCTTGCTCCAGCTTCCTTTTGTTCTTTTCATTCAAATACCTAAAACAAACATGCAAGAAACAAAAACAAACGTGATAGCATAAATCAGATTCAATATACTTAAAAGGTCAAGGAGTTTTAAGCTATCAAATGTAATATTACACACAACATAGGAAATAAACCATTAGTTGTATTAATATAAACTTCAAAGAGAATTACATCCGGAGCTTTGACATTGTAGGTTCCCTATGGCATGTCTAGGTTCCAACACCACTATAAGCATCTCATGATTCACCCTCAAAACAATGGAAGTTCAAGGCATCTTTCCCTTTGCTCCAAACCAAACACTATAATATTATTCTCCCTTCACACACAAACTAGAAGGCTAAGTTTCTCAATATGGCTATCAAGATTTTCAGATTATTTAAGCCCTTTCATTAGATAGCTAAGGTTGTAAAATGAGGAGTTTATATAGCTTTGATAGAGGGGAAATGGATCCTCTTATGATGGGAGAGGCCTTATCCCTTTTGTTTTTTCCATTTTAATAGGGGAAAGGAGCCTAAACAGTCTCTCTCGGCTCTATCTTGCTCAACCATTTACTAGACTTCCGTTCACGAAGCTTCTAGACTTGGAAGCTTCGACTCCATTTTTAAAAACTTGCCAAAAGAGGGTTGGCACGGGTCATGAATGGTTGACCATTGTCGTTCGACGTTAGGTCCAATATTAGACTCTACAAATTTGCGCAGGGAAAAAACTGAGTGTTAGTGACGGTCTTGAAAACTGAGCTTGAACGAATATTCTTGGGAAATGATGTAAGAGCGAAATGTTCTGCAGATGAAGAGGGATGTAGGGACATGTTCTTCATGCCAGGGAAACACATGAGGGTCACTATAAAGGTCCTCGAGGATCAAGGAACGGAGAGTACAGGGACAGTGACAAAATGATGTGTAACACTCAGCCAACGACTCTTTCACCCCTTCAAAGCCGTTATCCCTCAACTAATCCTGAGATGACTTCTCACATATCTGTTGCCTATTCCTCCCATCCCTTACCCCATTACACACTTATTTCCCTATTTGTCATGCCTGTTACATCCACCCGTTGCATCCCTGCTCCTATGCATTAAAAGTTGCTACGATTATCGGTAAAACCATTACCCCTTCCCACATCTTATAAATAAAACAAAACCTGCCTCTTTGTCACTTTCTTCTGATTGTTTTCAAGTGTTTGTAGGTTTACATTCTTGCAGAACTTCTTACTTTTTGCTCAGTCTGTCACTCATAACCAATTTTCTTCTTGTCTACTAGCATGGCCCCAAAAGTAAAAACTAAGAAGCAAAGCATAGAGGAAAGTACTGTTACCCCAACCCAGCTTGACCTTGACCATATCCCACTTGTCGATTCACTGTTCAAAGTTGTAGAAGCCAAGTGTGAGTTTGATTTTTATGAACTGCACTTGTGGCTTAAACAAAATTATCTCGACCAACAAGATCCAATTAGGTTTTGGGAATCCCTGTTACCTTTCTATAGTTTCCCAAAGACACATGAATTCCCTGACCTTATTACCTGGTGTCAAGCCAAGTATGATCCTATGAAAAGGGCAGTCATGGCTTAGAATGGAGACATTCTGATAACCATTTCTGCTCAAACCATAAATTAAATGCTCCTAATTCCTCAAATTGACTCTTTGACTCAGTTTTCACCAGCAACACTTATGGATTTGAACCATAAGTTAACCTTCCCATAGAGAGCCCAAATATTAGAAATCCTTTTGCCTGAGGATGCAAAATTGCCCAAAATAAATCCACCTTACTCATCTTCCATGTTTCTTGAAGCCTCCAGAAATTGCATTTCCTTGCTTTCCTATTTCTTAGAATACCTCGATGACCAATATGTTGATGAGACTATCTTTGGTTTCCTATCCATTTTTAACAAAGATCAACAACCGACATTCATGTATAATTACAGCCAATTCTTCGCTGATAATATACATGAACAATTCATGAACTTCACTGTGCAGAGAGTGTTCAATTACAGCTCTGTAGTTGTCCACATGTTTTTTTTTTTCAGCAGGGTGATCTGTTACCTATCAAACTCGGCAAGAAGGATGAACAAGGAGTGAATCAATAAGTGATTCACTACATAGAAATGGTCAGGACAACTTCTACCACCTCATCATTTGCAAAATTTGTAGATGCGTTCATACATCCAATGGCATAACTCCTTAACAGTCAGACAGAGCCTAGGATTAGGGATGAAATTAAAAGCATCCTACACTTAAGTGAACAAACCAAAACTGGTGATTTCTATTTATACTAGAACTACACTGAGATAAGAATATATGGTTGTGAGCTTGCACCATACGAGCTGCTCAAATATGTTCCTTTGAGAATATTTTCTCTGGAATATAATAGGTAGGTGATTCACATGGATGAGCTACATTTTGGGTCAGGTAAAAGAAAGTCTTAGTTCAAGCTTAAAGCACAGATTGGGTCATTTATTTGCAACACCAGATCAGCTGGCTCTGAGGTAGATACATTATTGAGAAATATGAATTTCCAGCCCAGTTTCACTTGGTCCTATGATCCTTTTGCCATCATTTCCGCTTTAAGGGTTAGTTTCAAGATGACTCCTTCTAACCATACTCCAAGGCCAGAAATTGAAAAATTTATGAATCAAGAAACATGGATTGATGGGACTCTTCAAGAAGCAGATGAGCAAGTTGTGTCTACCCCCACTGAGTAGACTCTAGTTTCTCAGAGCAAGCAACATAAAAGGATGAGAGAGGAAATTGAATCCACTAAAGATGTTCTAAAAGGATTCATTTTTCAACAAAAGAAGCCTAAGGTCAGCTTGGTCACATCAGCAGAAGGGACTCCGCTAGTGATGATTGATCTTGGAGATTCAGAAGTGTCTACATCAGCAGGAGTTATTGCTTCAACCACTTCTCCTACAACTTAACCTTCTAGAGAGCCACTAGAAATTATTCAGTCAATAGGTACCAGCACTTCGTATGATCAAAACATATTTTCACGGTTCCTAGAAATTAAGCAGAAAAATGAGACTTTAAAGTCCAATGTGTACAGCCAGTTCTGGAAGCAAACTGCAACCTCCCTGTTAGCGCTTGAAATTTCACCTCAGGCTGAGAAAGGTAAACCTCAAGGCTACATCAAACCATTTAGCCTCGTAGCTAGCCCTACGGGGCAGGAGAAGGCTCTCTCCGGTCAATCTCGGCAGATTTTCAATGGGATGAGATGACCAACAAGGTAACACTGATATTAGGCTAGTAAACTGATTAAAAAGGTTGATTTGGGGTTTTTTGGGCTTTTGGTGGCAAATTGAGGAATTGCAATTTTGGGTGCGGGGATTGGACACAGTTTCTGCAGGGGGTTCCTTGGGGCAAGGTAGGAGGCAGTGTTGATGCCTTTAACTGAGGTGGATGGTCAGGAATGAAAGGTGAGGAGCTAAAGAGAGCAAACAATCACTTTGAATTCTCTTTAGACAGTAGAAAACATTGAAATTAAACAAACTTAAAAGCAGAGCATGGCAGGCATGAATTCTTACTTTAACACTTCATTTGTTTAATGTGCAGAAGTAAAAGAAAGGAAATGAATTACATAACAAAGCTTACAAGTACATTGAGAAACACACCATCAACACATGAGTCCACAAGAATCCCAAAGAGGACTGCAAAACCCTGGTCTTCCTTAGCCAAAAATTGCAGAGATACAGTGAATAATACAATGAAAGCTTCTCCCTCAAGAGTCCAACCCTGAAAATGAGCGAGAAAGTACATAATATAGATGATCTAACCTCTTTCCCTGCCTCCATGGGTCGAGCTCACTATCCTAGGAGCTGTTTCAACCACTTCTAAACTAAGCACTACAAACTAGGCAGTCAAAACAACTTGCCTCTATAAACTTGGAAACCAATTCATTCATATAATATTTACCCTTTTCATGAATGAATCTTCTAGAAGTGTTACATAAGAGTAAAAGTGTCTAAAAAGTACAATAATTACATCAAAGAGAATCACATTTCATCCCAAAAAGTCAAACTGAGTCAAATCTGCGTTTTCTGGGCTGTACAGTGCATTTTTTGAAAAAACTGCCTGACGGGTCGCGCGCCTTTGGAGCCACTTTTGGGGCACTTACAGGTGTCCAAATTGGGCAAGAGTAGGCTTGTTGGAAAGGTATATGAGTATACTTTCTAACCCAACTGGAATTTTTGAATTTGGAGGTCATTTGCCCTGTCAAAACTTAATTCTCCCAAGACTGGTTTCTGCAACTCAAAAAAGGGCCAGAAAGTCATTTTTTGGTAGTTTTTTGACCTTTTGGAGGCCCAAAACTTCACCAAATCTCAAGTCCATCCATGAGCATGTGTAACTTTGCATTACAAATCTGGAAATGCTGAGTTTTTGTCAAAAGGGGTTGCCATGATGAAGGGTCGCGCGGGCGGTGAGACCCGTTAATGGAGAAAACCTGTAAATGGCACAAAAAATTCACAAATGACAAAATTTTCTCCAAATTTCTTGAAATTTGGGCTGAGAGTCCCCAATCAAATACCATGCTCAGTCAAAGAGGCTTTGACCAAAATTTGGAGTGGATCGGGCCTTTTCCGTCGTTTTAGTGCCTTGGCCAACCTCCTTGGATCCGACGATTGTAATTTTGACATTTCTCTAAAACCATGACACCTGTGCAAAAAGTGAAGGAGGTTTTTCTTCTTTGGCATGTTGT
The DNA here is from genome assembly GCA_031772625.1 of Pinus tabuliformis. Taxonomy (NCBI): domain Eukaryota; kingdom Viridiplantae; phylum Streptophyta; class Pinopsida; order Pinales; family Pinaceae; genus Pinus; species Pinus tabuliformis. Next base: position 1,250,610,242 of record CM062811.1, read on the forward strand.
GGACAAAAACCTCTCTGAGTTTTTCAAAATTCATCTTTGATTGCTCTGGAACATCATTTGAATGCGACTTGTCCCGATGTGTGAAACAAGGGTTTTGGTCGAAATGGAGCGAAATGAAGGGGATAAGGGGCTTCTAAATTCTTGAGGAAATTTTTGGGAGTGAGGAGGGATGTTAGGAAGTAGGGGAAAATGGAATCTCAGAGATTGAGCGAGGGGAAGGGGTCCAAAAGGGCAAAACACAGGCCAAACCTAGAAAATTGCCAGGTTGTAGCTAGAAACTAGGGTTTGTGCAAAAATGAGGAATTTGGGAGATCTCAGTGATGGGAAGCATTTGGTAAGGTACTTTAAGGATAGGGGAAGGTGTATGAACATCAGGATACAAGTTTTGCCGATGATTTGACCGTCCAAGAGAAATTAGCTTTCAAAACCCTAGGAGAGGGAAATGACCTTGCCTGGGCGCAACTGAAGCATGAACAAGGTGTAACATGACCCAATGGAACCTAATATGATGATGAAAACCCTCTGAATGATGATACACTCAGCTGAATGATGACATGGACCGCCATTTGGACAACTTTAAACCAAAGCAAAGTGGAGCTTTTCATTTGCAAATGAAGGCCTTTGAGAATGCAATCATGATTTCCTTTAACCATGGCAAGCAAGAATTGTTTAAGATTGAGGGCCTACCTTATGAAGTTTGGCGATTTGTGGCTCCTTGATGAATTTGCAGGCAGTTTTACAAAGAGGGCGCTGACGGGTCGCGCGCCTCACCCAACGGGTCGCGCGCCTCTGACGGGTCGCGCCCGTTATAATTTTGCACTGGCGGAGGGCGCCTGACGGGTCGCGCGCCTCTGACGGGTCGCGCGCCTGGTTTGACGGGTCGCGCGCCTTCCCAACTCACAAACTTCACTCAAACTCTCTTGCAATCAGTTGCTCTATCACTTGGATGCATAATGGAGCTTGATGGAGGGAAATAGAGCCTTTATAGCCGTGATTTGAAATAATTGCATGCCCAAACCCACTTTATAATGTTTTTTCTTTGACACTTTATAAAACTGACTTTTCTTGGTTTCCTTTGTCCTGAAATTGACTGATTTATTGCTTTTGCTCAATTCTTTTTGCAGGGATAATATCTGAGGGATCTTGGCAAGGGAGACAGGGTTGCATACTGTCTGCTGAAGTCTTTTGAAATTTCATCACTTTTACAAAAATTTGAAAAATGACCTTGGCTTTAAAAACAGAGTTTTTAAATCCAAGGTGAAAATTAACTGTACCAGATAAAAAATTTCGAAGAAACATCTTTACAATCATCCCTCTGGCTTGCTGAACACTTATTGACCTTCAGACACATGACCTTGTAAACATATTTGACCAAAACCCTAGACCTAGGAAATTGACCTCAAAACCAGACAAGACAAGCTTGAAAGAGCTTAATGACTGAAATGACCTGAGCCAGTAATGCCAAGAGGGGTAAAAACACACCAGCTCCTCCATCAGGGTTATGGCATGCCTAATGGAATGCAGAAAATGACACTGATGAGACACCTACTTATGCAAATGCAAAGAGCTTTGATCACTGATGGAGGGCTACTAGACCGACTCTAACACTCCCAACATAGGCTCCTTTCTTCTTTTGATAGTGAAAAAGGCAGGATGCAAATGGATTTCTTACAAGCCTAGATTCCATTTCCTAAATCACCATCTGATTACAAAAAGATTATGTTTTCATTTGACACTAGTCAAATCCATCCATTTGACTCGATGGATATGCACAAACAAACTGGTGAGATATTGTTTTCTAATATGACAACTACAACCATGCATCTTTCTAAACTTAGGACTACTCTATAAAATGTTTAGTTCCAACTTAAGTTAGAAAATATTTTCTCTCTAGCTAAAGACAACAGAATAAAATCACTAGAGGATTTTGTGATTAAAGTGGGATATGATCCCAAAGATGTAAAAGCTGCAGAACTACTCCTTAAAAAGAAGGACACAGACATTGCTGCATTGATGAAACAGTTAAAATTGTCTTCTGTTAGCGCTTGAGATTTCACCCTAGGCTGAGGAAGGTAAACCTTCAAGGCAACATCAAACCATTTCACCTCGTAGCTAGCCCTACGGGGTATGAGAAGGCTCTCTCCGGTCTATCTCGGCAAATTTTCAATGGGGTGAGATGACCAATCAAAGGTAACACTGATATTAGGCTAGTAAACTGATTAAAAGGTTGATTTGGGGGTTTTTGGGGTTTTTTGGTGGCAAATTGAGGATCTGCAATTTTAGGGTGCGGGGATTTGACACAGTTTCTGCAGGTGGGTCTTTGGGGCAAGGTAGGAGTCTGTGCTGATGCCTTTAGCTGAGATGGATGATCAAGGAAGGAAAAGGAGAAGCTAAAGAGGGCAAACAATGACTTTGAATCCTCTCTAGACAGTGGAAAACATAAACATTAAACAAATTTGAAAGCTGAGCATGGCAAGCATGAATTCAAACTTTATCACTTCATTTGTTTAATAAGCTGCAGTAAAGAAAGAGATGGAACACATAAACACACTTACAATTACAATAAGAGAACACACCATCAACACAATAGTCCACAAGAATCCCAATGATGTTTGCAAAACCCTGGTCTTCCTTTTCCTCAAATTGCAGAGATACAAGTAGAATATACAATAGGAGCTTCTCCCTCAAGAGTCCAACCTCTCCAACCATGAAAATGATTAAGAAAATACATAATATAGGCAAGCCAACCTCTTCCCTTGCCTCTAGGGGTCGAGCTCATCCTTCTAGGAGCTGTTTCAACCAATTCTAAACTGAGCCCTAAAACCTAGGCAGTCAAAACAACTTGCCTCTAAAACATAGGAAGCCTATCCATGCATTAAATTTTTACCATTTACATTCAAGAATCTTCTAGAAGTGATCAAGGAGAGTAAAAGTATCATAGAGCCATGAAAATCACACAAAAATCCATCATTTACATGCCCAAAACATTAAACCAAGTGAAAACAGTGTTTTTCTGGCCGAACTGGTCAAAATAGGCAAAATTCCCTGACATGTAGCGCACATGTGCCTGACGGGTAGCGCACATTGAGAGGCCTGTTTGAGGGCCTTCCCAGTGTCCAAATCAGGTGCAAGCTAGCTCATTGGAAAGGTCTACGAGTCTTCTTTCCAACCCCACCAGAATTTTTGAATTTGGAGTTCATTTGACCCCTCAAAACTCAATTCTCCCAAGACAGCTTTCTGCAACTCAAAATAGGGGCAGAAAGTCAAAATTTGCATGTATTTTGAGCTTTTGGAAGCCCAAATCTCCATAAAAGCTGAAGTCCATCCATAGGTAGGTGTAACTTTGCATGAAAATTCCAAAAATGCTGAGTTTTCCCCGTTCTGAATTGCCCCCATGTAGGGTAGCGCATGGGGTGCTACCCGTTAAAAGGCCAAAACCTGTCAATTTCCCAAAAATGTCAAAAATGCCTCAAAATTTTCAAAATTTCTTGTGCTAGCTGCTAGGAAGAGGCTAATGAGTATCATGGTGAGTGAGAGAAGCCTCGGCCAAGATACGGAGTGGGTTGGTCTTCTTCTTCCTCTTGAGGGCCTCGGACAACCTTCTTTGGACTTGGGGGAGGGATAGGGTTTACATATTAAGCCATGGGGGGAAATTTACATTTCTTTGCAAATAATAAGGGCAGAGACATAAGCATGACTTTGTGAAGAAAAGGGGGAACAAGGGAGGGAATCAAATGGGACCAAAAAACCTTGAAACAAACATAAAACCCTAACATTCTGCCCACATTGACAAACAGTTACAAATATCCTTTTTTCCTTGTATTCTTGGAGGCATAATCGCAAGCATGTAGACCCATAACCATCATCAACCCATCAAACAACATGTATAGAGCCTACCTCAACCCAATTTGCAAATTTGAAGAAGATTTAAGTGAGTTTGAGGTGATTCTGGCTTTTACAGCTCAATGGGTAGCGCACCTCTCAACGGGTAGCGCCAGTTCAAAATTAACACTGCGGGCAACCTCTCAACGGGTAGCGCACCTCTCAACGGGTAGCGCACATTCGCAGCCTTGTTTGAGGGCCTTCCCGATGTCGGAATCAGGCGTAGGATAGCTCGTTGGAAAGTTCTTTGTGTCTAGTTATCATTTTACCCATCAAGCAAATATTTGGCCAACCCAGCTAGGAGAAAACTTGATTTTCCCAAGGTCACTTCAGAGGTGTCTTTGATTCTCCTGAGGCAACGGAATTCTTGACATTTCTCTCAAACCATGACACTTGTGTAAAAAGTTAAGGAGGTTTTTCTTTCTTCGCATGTTGTGGACAAAAACCTCTCTCAGTTTTGAAAAATTCATCTTTGATTTCTCAGAAACAGCTTTTGAGTGTCACTTGTCCCGATGTGTGAAACAAGGAATTTTGTCGAAATGAAGCGGAATGAAGGGGATAGAGGGCTTCTAAATTCTTGGGGAAATTTTTGGGAGTGGGGAGGGATGTTAGGAAGCAGGGGAAAGTGGAATCTCAGTGATTGAGTGAGGGGAAGGGGTCCAAAAGGGCAAAACACAGGCCCAACCTAGAAAATTGCCAGGTTGTAGCTAGAAACTAGGGTTTGTGCAAAAATGAGGAATTTGGCGGATCTAAGGGATGGGAAGTGTTTGATAAGGTACTTTAAGGATAGGGGAAGGTGTATGAACATCAGGAAACAAGTTTTGCCAGTTATTTGACCATCCAAGAGAAATTGGCTTTCAAAACCCTAAGAGAGGGAAATGACCTTGCCAAGGCACAACTGAAGCATGAACAAGGTGTGAAATGACTCATTCGACACTGACATGATAATGAAAACCCTCTGAATGATGATAGGCTCAGCTGAATGATGACATGGACTGACATTTGGGCAAACCCTAGACCTAATGCCTAGTGACCAAATTTTGTTTGAAGACTCACTGAAATGACAAAATTTGACCTTGACACTCTGAGACCACTTTGTAAGAGCATATTTGATCACTGTAGGAAGGCTGGAAAGACTGACACTAACATTGGCTCCAATGGGGATGGTGGCTCCTTGGAGGTACCAAGAATCTCAGACCTCTGGGAGAGCAGACCAGTGCTTTCAACCATTGGGCGATGGAGTCATTATTTCGGCAAACGACACAAGACTTTGACTCATTTATTGAATGAAAACTTGACTGGAAACTGACTGAAACTTAACTGAAGCCTGACTCAAACCGACTCAAACTAACTTAACAACAAGACTGAAAATGGACTAACAAAGGACTCATGACTCAACTAAAAACTGACTCAATACTTAAACACAATCGACCAACTGAAAATGATGCTCAAAGTGGAGCTTATTCATCAAAACCTACTCTAACAGCTTCATTCATCACCTGATCAAGTGAAATGAAACAACCAATGCAACCAAGTAAGTATCCCTTCTGATGTTCGAATTCTCCACAAGTTCTCGCTTATGACCAACAAGAGAGAACAACTGAAAGGCAACTCCTGTGACAACTTGAGAACAGATCCGTTGAATGATATGAATTCTCTATCCACCTCCAAAAACACTGCATAAGGATCTTGAAATTCAAGCACACTAGAACTTAGCTCATTGAATGGATTACTTCTATTTTCCTCATACCATGAATGCAAACTTTGATCTGAGCCTTGTGATGAGACCTCTGCTGAAAATGACAAAGAAACCGGCTGCCGGATCAAATTCATATCAGCACATGATTCAAGCTCACATGTAGTCAATGGAGAAAGACTTTGACTGCAAACCTCATCCAAAACATCAGCTATTGGATCATGAAAAACTTGAAAAGACTGCTGCAATCCCATTTCTATTGGTTCCATTGTGATTACATGATTGCCTACATGCTGCTCATCTTGTTCTTGAGATTTCTGCCTTATAAACTGAAATGCTTCGAAACAAAAGGGTATAGAATCTTCCTGCATCATCAAATCAGGTATTTCGGCTGCCACACCTTCATCTATAATCTGCCTTTCAATTTCATTTGGTAACTGCAAATCTGATGTTACAGGCTGCTCAAGAATTTTGTCATCTGTCTCATCCTCAACATTAAATGATTTACTTTGCAATCTACCCTTCAAAAACTGAATTGATTCAAAACAAAATGGTATGGAGTCACCTTGAATCATTTGATCAAATATGTCAGCTTCCATGCTTTCATCTGCAACTTGAAAACCAATGGCATTTGGGGGCTCTAAATCTGAATATGAGAAGCCTGGAACAAGGTTTTTATTGCCTCCAAGATGGTCTAGATCAAGACTTGTTGACAGCTGATTTCTAATTTCATGGAAGTTATCTTTGATGAACTGAAACGAATCAAAACAAAGAGGCAAAGATCCTTCACTTACTTCCCAATTTTCTGCACTTTCCTCATCGATGTCATAGCTGATATGTGATGGCTGAACATTGTATTCAAGCTGCTGAAAATAAACTTTTTCCTCCCACAAACGAGCTGCTGATTTGTCTGTAAGATTAGCGTTTGTTTGGAGAACATAATCATCATCATACTGATCATAATGAGGCAAATCATCAGTATAAAACATATCATCAAGCATGCAGGTCATATCAACAGTTCTTTCTTCGCCAAGGTGATCTACAAAACAATCATCATCAGATCTATGACAACTGGGATCAGAAACAAAATGTTTTGGGTTAGCAACTTGTTCTTCTTCAATCAGCGAGCCATGAGTTAGAACATCATAATCATTCCTTGCGTTGATCTTGTCCATCATCTTTTCCACTGCACTTACCAAAATGTCAAGTTTCACCTCTAAAGATGTTGATTCGGCCGGATCTATGTTTTTCATCTCTTCTTCCTTCATTCTTGCCCTTCGGATCAGCAAATGAGCCTCTACATCTACTGCACTGTTTTGCATCTCGTGAAGTGTTGCAATATCCCTTTCTCTCAGCTGAAACTCCATCTCCGGATCAAAGGCGCCCGGATAGTGCAAGAGAGCAGATCTAGGGGTAGGCCTTATCTCAACTGGCATTGAATAGTAAACTTGGTTAAATCTGGCCGAAAACTGTTGTACTGTCTCCCCTGGCAATCTTTTCAGCTGGTTATACTCTTCTACAATCAAGAAAAGGTTTTGCCCGATCATCCACCTATTAAGAAAAACTTTGACGAACTGCTGGAAATCTGAGATGCTTGCATCAGGCAGGGCTTTGAACCAACTCTTCACTTCAGCTTGCAAAGAAAGAGCAAAAAGCCTCATACTAACATCTTCATCATCAACTTCAAAAAGATCTAGAAAATTCTCAAAATTCTGCACATGTTGCTCAGCGTTGACATTCTTACATTCACCATCAAACCTCGGCAAGTATAGATCATAATTTTTAGGGAAAGCATGAAGAACAGAAGGTAAAACAAGCGGTTTATACCGATCTGGAATTTTACAAGGTATAGGGTTATGTACAGCAGGTATATTGGAAGAAAGGTCTTGATCAAGCTCAAAGGCATGCAAATCTTTGGTATTCACAATCTTCAAAGGGAAAGAATCAACTGCAGGCCTCAGATCTCTTCTCAAACATAGTATACTTTGCAAAGAAGTTTTGACATTCTTGGGAAAAGAGAAGAAATAATTTATGACAAAGAACAAAATATCTTGGATGAAATTCCAACTTGAGTACCTGATCTTGCCAAATTCTCCTTTCATGTTTCTGCTGGTCGGGATCATCCTCCAGTGGAGTCTTTGGATCTGATCTCGAAAATGATTTAGAGTCGCCGGGTGAATGATTTCAGCCTTTCAAGTGTCTGATCGTTGTCCACCATCAACAATCAGATCTGAACTTGATACATGTACTGGGGTAAATTGCAGATTGCCATGTTACATTCACTAGCTCACGGAGGTCGACCGAAGGAGCGTTTATCTACTTACGCTGATGTAAAACAAGAGCGTTTTCGAAGGCTACCTGGCGTACCTTCAGACTCCGTCTAAGCTTATGAATTAAACACACCAATAAGCAAACAATCAATTTGTTCTCCCCAGTATGGTCGCCAGTATGTTAGCGCTTGAGATTTCACCCTAGGCTGAGGAAGGTAAACCTTCAAGGCAACATCAAACCATTTCACCTCGTAGCTAGCCCTACGGGGTATGAGAAGGCTCTCTCCGGTCTATCTCGGCAAATTTTCAATGGGGTGAGATGACCAATCAAAGGTAACACTGATATTAGGCTAGTAAACTGATTAAAAGGTTGATTTGGGGGTTTTTGGGGTTTTTTGGTGGCAAATTGAGGATCTGCAATTTTAGGGTGTGGGGATTTGACACAGTTTCTGCAGGTGGGTCTTTGGGGCAAGGTAGGAGTCTGTGCTGATGCCTTTAGCTGAGATGGATGATCAAGGAAGGAAAAGGAGAAGCTAAACAGGGCAAACAATGACTTTGAATCCTCTCTAGACAGTGGAAAACATAAACATTAAACAAATTTGAAAGCTGAGCATGGCAAGCATGAATTCAAACTTTATCACTTCATTTGTTTAATAAGCTGCAGTAAAGAAAGAGATGGAACACATAAACACACTTACAATTACAATAAGAGAACACACCATCAACACAATAGTCCACAAGAATCCCAATGATGTCTGCAAAACCCTGGTCTTCCTTTTCCTCAAATTGTAGAGATACAAGTAGAATATACAATAGGAGCTTCTCCCTCAAGAGTCCAACCTCTCCAACCATGAAAATGATTAAGAAAATACATAATATAGGCAAGCCAACCTCTTCCCTTGCCTCTAGGGGTCGAGCTCATCCTTCTAGGAGCTGTTTCAACCAATTCTAAACTGAGCCCTAAAACCTAGGCAGTCAAAACAACTTGCCTCTAAAACTTAGGAAGCCTATCCATGCATTAAATTTTTACCATTTACATTCAAGAATCTTCTAGAAGTGATCAAGGAGAGTAAAAGCATCATAGAGCCATGTAAATTACACAAAAATCCATCATTTACATGCCCAAAACATTAAACCAAGTGAAAACAGTGTTTTTCTGGCCGAACTGGTCAAAATAGGCAAAATTCCCTGACATGTAGCGCACATGTGCCTGACGGGTAGCGCACATTGAGAGGCCTGTTTGAGGGCCTTCCCAGTGTCCAAATCAGGTGCAAGCTAGCTCATTGGAAAGGTCTGTGAGTCTTCTTTCCAACCCCACCGGAAGTTTTGAATTTGGAGTTCATTTGACCCCTCAAAACTCAATTCTCCCAAGACAGATTTCTGCAACTCAAAATAGGGGCAGAAAGTCAAAATTTGCATGTATTTTGAGCTTTTGGAAGCCCAAATCTCCATAAAAACTGAAGTCCATCCATAGGTAGGTGTAACTTTGCATGAAAATTCCAAAAATGCTGAGTTTTCCCCGTTCTGAGTTGCCCCCATGTAGGGTAGCGCACGGGGTGCTACCCGTTAAAAGGCCAAAACCTGTCAATTTCCCAAAAATGTCAAAAATGCCTCAAAATTTTCAAAATTTCTTGTGCTAGCTGCTAGGAAGAGGCTAATGAGTATCATGGTGAGTGAGAGAAGCCTCGGCCAAGATACGGAGTGGGTTGGTCTTCTTCTTCCTCTTGAGGGCCTCGGACAACCTTTTTTGGACTTGGGGGAGGGATAGGGTTTACATATTAAGCCATGGGGGAAAATTTACATTTCTTTGCAAATAATAAGGGCAGAGACATAAGCATGACTTTGTGAAGAAAAGGGGGAACAAGGGAGGGAATCAAATGGGACCAAAAAACCTTGAAACAAACATAAAACCCTAACATTCTGCCCACATTGACAAACAGTTACAAATATCCTTTTTTCCTTGTATTCTTGGAGGCATAATCGCAAGCATGTAGACCCATAACCATCATCAACCCATCAAACAACATGTATAGAGCCTACCTCAACCCAATTTGCAAATTTGAAGAAGATTTAAGTGAGTTTGAGATGATTCTGGCTTTTACAACTCAATGGGTAGCGCACCTCTCAACGGGTAGCGCCAGTTCAAAATTAACACTGCGCGCAGCCTCTCAACGGGTAGCGCACCTCTCAACGGGTAGCGCACATTCACAGCCTTGTTTGAGGGCCTTCCCGGTGTCAGAATCAGGCGCAGGATAGCTCGTTGGAAAGGTATTTGAGTCTAATTTCCAACCCAGCTAGATTTTTTCAATTTGGAGTTGATTTGACCTATTAAAAATCAAATCTCCCAAGACTGGTCAAAAAGTGCCAAATGAGGCTGCCTGAAAGAAGAGTGCTGTTGCAGTCAACTTTTGAATGCCTTCCTCAACCCCAAATTCAGCTCATGATAGCTTATTGGAAATCTATTTGTGTCTAGTTAGCATTTTACTCATCAAGCAAATCATTTGGCCAACCCAGCTAGGAGAAAACTTGATTTTCCCAAGGTCACTTCAGAGGTGTCTTTGATTCTCCTGAGGCAACGGAATTCTTGACATTTCTCTCAAACCATGACACCTGTGTAAAAAGTGAAGGAGGTTTTTCTTCCTTGGCATGTTTTGGACAAAAACCTCTCTCAGTTTTGAAAAATTCATCTTTGATTGCTCAGAAATAGCTTTTGAGTGTCACTTGTCCCGATGTGTGAAACAAGGAATTTTGTCGAAATGAAGCGGAATGAAGGGGATAGAGGGCTTCTAAATTCTTGGGGAAATTTTTGGGAGTGGGGAGGGATGTTAGGAAGCAGGGGAAAGTGGAATATCAGTGATTGAGTGAGGGGAAGGGGTCCAAAAGGGCAAAACACAGGCCCAACCTAGAAAATTGCCAGGTTATAGCTAGAAACTAGGGTTTGTGCAAAAATGAGGAATTTGGCGGATCTAAGGGATGGGAAGTGTTTTATAAGGTACTTTAAGGATAGGGGAAGTTGTATGAACATCAGGAAACAAGTTTTTCCAGTTATTTGACCATCCAAGAGAAATTGGCTTTCAAAACCCTAGGAGAGGGAAATGACCTTGCCAAGGCACAACTGAAGCATGAACAAGGTGTGAAATGACTCATTCGACACTGACATGATAATGAAAACCCTCTGAATGATGATAGGCTCAGCTGAATGATGACATGGACTGACATTTGGGCAAACCCTAGACCTAATGCCTAGTGACCAAATTTTGTTTGAAGACTCACTGAAATGACAAAATTTGACCTTGACACTCTGAGACCACTTTGTAAGAGCATATTTGATCACTGTAGGAAGGCTGGAAAGACTGACACTAACATCTTCAACAGAAGATCCTCTGACCAAGGATATGGCAGAAAGTGAACAACAAAAGGAGGATATGCTCAAGCTTATCATTGAGCAGAATATACAGTTGAAGAAAATGGAGGAGCAGATTGAGGAGTTGTTGATGGAGAAGGAAACAACACAACCTGCCATGGTGCCACTCACAACGGTCCCAATAGCAGTTGCAGTTACAAAGCCTACTTCGCCATCAACAACCATTTAGTCTACATCAACAATAGCTGATCCAGTCAGATTATCACATGAACTATCGATACAAAGCAAGAAAACCAGAAACTACTTCAGAAATTCCAAAATATAGAATTGCATAAAGTGCAAAAAGATACTTTATATCTACAAGAAATGCAAAAAACTCACAAATTGGAACTTAAAATCCAGAAGTTGGAGAGTGAGTCCCTGATGGCAGACACTTTGGCTCATTCCAAGGAAATTATTTGGACAAAAATAAGCCAATCCATGACAGAGGTATGGCCATCCATACAGATTATTTTTTAGCAACAAGAACTCATTACTAGAGGTAGGGCAGTGATTGAAGAACAAAGAGCATCCTTGAAGACCAAGCCAACAGAAGCCACAGATATCATGAAGGTTTTAAATTCAAAGAGTAAAGAAGAATTATAAGAAATAAACATCTCTGACTGAATAGGTACCATCTTAGAGATCAAGAAGATATTACAGGAAAGGAATTTGATCAATCAATTAGAAACTAAGTGTCAAACCCTGGATATTTCTGTCAAGGGATTTCATTCAAAATTTAATGTTTTAAATCAGAAAGGGTTGCCAGGATTAATAGTTTTGAATGATAAGTTGATTATATTAGATGATTATTGCAAAAAGTTATATGCTATTGTAGTAGACAAAACCAAATTTGAAGGAGTTAAAGGATAGATAACAGGGAGGGCTTTTTTTTGGAAGCCTTGGAATTTGATTTAACCATCCTACATGAAATCAAACACTTGTTTCTCGCCAAGTCTAATTTTGCGAGATACACAGAGGTGGATGAAAAATTTAGGAAGGTGGTAAATGTATAAATCCCAAGTGAACAAAGATGGGATCAATTGTGTGAAAGAATCGAGTAATTTCTCATTTTTATAGCAGGACAACACATCAATGTTTTACGGGCAGCTCATTAGTGTTTTCAGGCCAGATCATCAACATATTCCCAAAGGATAGAACCACCTCTTCAACAATTTTTCAGTGCCTATTATATTGTTCTATTTTTGTACTATTTTGGTATTCTATTCCAAACAGATTGTATACATTTTGTAAAATTTTGTATAAATAACTCCTTTGAGTTATTAAGGGTTGAACCCTTGAACAAGTTATCAAGCAGATTTGTACTACGCTGGAGAATTTTTGAAGTAATAAAAGATTCGGGATTTACCTCATATGGTCTGTCTCTCAGTAAGTTGTATTTCATCTTGTCTATTCATTATGTTTTCTTCATATAAATTAAGTCTTTTGCAATCATCTGATTTAAAATTTAATTGAATTTTAGTTTCATTTTTAATCCTTTGTGAAGTTGTAATTTAAATAAGAGAATAATTTACAGAACTATTTGTTATCATAAATTCCTCTTTGAATATAAATTACACTAGATCTCTGTAATAGTTTGATTAAGAAAGCAATGTTTTCTTAATTCCTTCTTATAAATGATTAAATACTCAGTTTGAATATCAAATCAATTATACCTCTCCATACTCTACTTCTCCATCCCATTAAAATCAAACTAACCATGTGAAGTTAAAGAACAACCTTTTATTTTACTTAAGAATCTATGTAAGTTTAAAGCACCTGTTTATAAAATAGTTCAGTGGTCATCCAACCATTTAAAACAACAAAACATTATAGATGCTTGGCATAACTAATTGACCTTAGGTTATCTCAAAGGACAACATGGTGTACAAATGTGTCTTGACACTTTTTCTTAATTTAGAAGCCTGTTAAGGCCAACACGTTTTCACACATGTTTTGTAGATGTTTGTAAGACTACTATTTAAACATTTGTAATGCATGTTTTCTTAACCTGTACTAATATAGTTGAACTACTTTTTTTATTTTAGTACTTACATTGTTGAATATGTGTTGTATTGTTTATCACTATTGTCTCATCCTTGTGGACTACTCCGCAGGATATTAGACAAACCATTCTTGTTTACTGGTTATAACGACTGTCACATCAGTGTGGATTACTCTACTGGATGCTGGATAGACCCTTGTTGGTTCACATGTGTCTCTCCCTGGGTGATACTTGTTAGAGTTGGTCTAGTAGCCCTCCATCAGCAATCAAAGCTCTTTGCATTTCATTAGTAGGTGTCTCATCAGTGTCATCTTATTGCATTCCATTAGGCATGCCATAACCCTGATGGAGGAGCTTGTGTCTTTATGTTCCCCTCTTGGCACTGCTGGTTCAAGTTGTTTCAGTCAATAAAATTCTTTACAGGGTCATTGGTCTTGTTTTTAAGTCAAGGTCCTAGGTCTAGGGTTTAGGTCCAATTTGTGTTTGAGGTCATGTCTTTAAAGGTCAATAAATGCCCAGCAGGCCAGAGGGATGTCTATCTAAGCATCACTTCAAAGGATTTCATATTGTACAGCTATTTTTTCTATCTTAAGTTCAAAAACCCTGTTTTTGAAGGCAAGGTCATTTTCTCATGTTTTGTAAAAATTTGTAAAAATTCAAACTCTCCAGAAGTTGGCATGCAACCCTGGTCTCCTTTGCCAAGACTCTTCAGAAGCTACCTCTGCAAAAATTTTCAAGAAAAAGCATCATTTCAACCAATTTCAGGACAAAAAGGAAACCATAAGTCAGCAGCATTTAAATTTTGAAAAGTGTCATTTTATAAACATTAGAAAGTGGGTTTGAGGGGAAATTAATTCAAATCAAGTTTATAAAAGCTCCCCTCCCTTCATTTTATCATTATTTTCTTCCAAGACTCCAAAAGCAAGAGCAAAAGGCGATTTAGTGTGAAAATTGTGCAAGTTGGTGGACAGAGCCCGCGCGCTACGCATCAGGACCTGCGTGCTACGCGTTGGGCAGGTGCTACGCGTCGGGGCGGTCAGCACAGTGGGAAAAGGACCCGTGCGCTACGCGTTGGGGTATAACACACAAAAAATTTTCCTACAAGCTTCAAACGACCCCAAATTTCTTCAAGGTTACAGGTAGGCCTCTGATCATCAAAGTATTTTGCTTGATAAAGAAAAATGAGCATGGGAAATGTGTTTTAATGCCATCAATTTGAAATGAGAAGTTCATGTGTATTTTGCTTACAAATGTCAAAGTGCAAGTAAGGTTAGGGTTTTGCTTTTGCTGCTCAAGGTCATCCCTTTTCACACCCATTTTTTCCCCACATCCCATTACCATCTCCCTTGTCATTTTCACCTAATCTCCCTAACAAAAATACCAAAAGCCCTAAAACCCTACCCCTATCCCCGGTGATTTGGTGCCCATTGAGCGAGAGGCTATGCTTCTCCGGGTCAATGCTCATTTGGAGAGGTTGCTGGCCAAGGCCAACAAAGATAAGGACCTGCTTCGGAACATGAAGAACCACTATTGGGCCCGAATGCACGTATGCAAGGCAAGAATGAAGGTGCTCCAAGGACGGCTGGCCAAAGCACTAAAACGAAGAAAAAGGCCCGATCCCCTCCACATATTGGCTGAGGCTTCCTTGAAGGAGCATGATGCTAAATGACTCAACTCCAGCACAAATTTCAGAAAATTTTGAGCATTTTTGGTCACTTGTGAATTTTTTGGGCTAAAAACAAGTTTTCTTCACCAACGCGTAGTGCGCCGCGCGACCCTTAAGATGGGCAACTCCATTTCAGGAAAACTCAACATTTTTGGATTTTTCATGCAAAAATACACTTTCTCAGAAATTTCCAAGAAATTTCACCAAGTTTTGAGCCTCCAGAAGGTCAAAAAACAAGCAAAAAATGACTTTCTGCCACCTTTTTGACACACAGGAAGCAGTCTTGGGAGATTGCAATTTTGGAGGGGCAAATGGTCACCAAATTCAGAAATTCCACTTGGGTTGGAAAGTAGACATCCAGGTCTTTCCAACAAGCCCACTTTTGCCTCATTTGGACTCCGGGAAGTGCCTCAAACGCAGGCCCAAAGGCGTGCTACGTGTTCAGAATCAGGGCGCTACGCGTTGGGCAATTTTCACAGAAATGCACCTACAGCTCAGCAAAACGCAGTTTTGACTGGATTTGACTTTTTGGAGTGGATTTTGATCCTCCTTGTTGTAAATGATGTAATTTTATGATATTTTGACACTCATTTATCTCTTCTAGAAGATTCATTCATGAGATAGGCAAAAATTTAATGAATGAATTGGTTTCCTAGCTTATAAACGCAAGTTGTTTTGACTGCCTAGTTTTCAGTGCTCAGTTTAGAATTGGTTGAAACAGCTCCTAGGATAGTGAGCTCGACCCCTAGAGGCAAGGAAAGATGTTAGATTGCCTATATTATGTACTTTCTTGGTCATTTTCATGGTTGGACTCTTGAGGGAGAAGCTTCTATTGTATTACTCATTGTATCTCTGCAATTTTTGGCAAAGGAAGACCAGGGTTTTGCAGTCCTTTTTGGGATTCCTGTGGTTACATGTATTGATGGTGTGTTTCTCTTTGTACTTGTAAGTTTGTTATGTGAATCATCTTATTACTTTTCCTTCTGCAAATTAGGCAAATGAAGTGTTAAAGTAGAATTCATGATTGCCATGCTCTGCTTTTAAGTTTGCTTAATATCAATGTTTTCATCTGTTTAAGGAGAACTCAAGGTGAATTGCTTGCTCTCCTTAGCTCCTAACCAGTCATTCTCATCCATCCAAATCTTTCAAAGGCATCAATACAGTCTCCTATCTTGCCCCAAAGAACCCCCTGTAAAAACTGTGTCCAATCCCCGCACCCAAAATTGCCTTTCCCCGATTTTCCACCGAAATCCTAAAAATCTCAAATCAAACCTTTTATCAGTTTACTAGCCTAAAATCAGTGTTTACTCATTGGTTATCTCGCCCGTTGAAGATCTTTACCGAGATAGACCGGAGAGAGCCCTCTCCTGCCCCGTAGGGCTAGCTACGAGGCTAAGTGGTTTGATGTTGCCTTGAAGTTTACCTTTCTTAGCCTGAGGTGAAATTTCAAGCGCTAACAATACTATTACCTATCATCTAGAGGCTCACTTTACTCCCCCCCTTTATAGTAAGATAACCTTGACACAATTACATTACACACTCACTAGGAACATGTAACTTGTTGTTTGAAGATACGAGCGTAACACTCTCATGTGCTGACAACTAGATCCAAGGAAGATCTCTATGTATATGGAAACCAGACCTTGCTACTAGATGAGACTCCTACACCAAACAGTGTGAGTTCTAGTTGGGACTTCACATCGGGGAGATCCCCTTTGTTTGCGGGTTCAACACCATCAACAAAGACCTAATTTATTCGGCCCATATCTAAGAAAATATAGTGAACCAAGACCTAAAATTCCTATTTCGAGTCCACGTGGTTGCAATTTTAACTTTTGAAGCTTCGTGGAAAAAAATTATAGCAAAAATACAAAGATGGCCTCTTTGAAGCAGTGAAACCCTAGAATCCAAAGCTCTGATACCAAATGTTATGCAACCAAATCACAGCAAAGATAGATCAATGACTTCAAAATTAGTCTCTTCGAGGGGGAAACCTCCTTTGAATCACATAAATGAACAATTATTGAGTGATTCAAATGACTAGACCTCCTTGCTATATTTAGGATTCTAAGGGGTCACAATATAATTAGAGCCTACATAACAATAATAATGTAAGGGCATAACAATGACGATAGTTGCCTTTTATGGGGAATAACAATAACAATATGGGGGCTACTTGGGCACAACAATAACAATATGGGGTGACACTAACAATAAAAATAAAAGGGTCTACACTAGTATTATAGGGACCTAATAGTTCATCACCCATGAAGGGTTGGTACATGCAAGGGTTGCTTGTCTTTTATGTGATAGGGAAACATTGGCCCAATAACCAAGTGATGGACATATTATAGAGAGGTAGATCTCATTCATGGAGTTTTCCAATATGCTAATTTGTAAGTCTTGATCATCTTTTTCATTTTTGTTTTGATTTTGGTTTTATTGTGGCCATCATATTCTCTTTCTTTTTCTTTTAGCTGCACCAACCTCCTAGGGTGTATTTACAGGCCCTACCTAATGTATGAGATTGTATGGGTGCCAAATCCCAATGAAATAATGGTTAGTTGACCCAAAGAAGGGAGGTGGAATAAGGGATCATAATATAAGATGGAAAGTGGTAAGTATGGAATGGGATAGATGGGACATGTTATATCAATCATGGATTCCCACATAATGCCCCTTCCTTAAGCAATAATGGATCATTAGGGGAGGTCCCATTGGACTGGATTGAAATTTAACCCTGCATTTAAGGTGATAGAAAAATACTACCACCAAGACCCTTCTTTCTTCGATTCACCTCATAATGCATGCCAAAATTCCCAAATACAAACAAGCATAAGCACTTGATCACATAATGAATAAAGTACCTTTTGATGAAAAGCCCACCTTCCAACATGTGCTCTTCACAAATGGGGGAGGAAACATATAACTAATGCAGACGGTGGAGATATGAGTTGGAAACCACATTGCCTACCAGGTGGCTCTCAAGGGTTGCTAGCTATAGGATGGAAGAGATAAATAGAAGAACGTTTCTCCAAGGGGTCACCCACATTTGGTGGGTAACAATCCATATTGTTAGAGAACTCTAAAATAGTTTCATGCATCATATGATCTTAAGAGCATTAGTGAACAATCACAAGATTCCTACCACCTATTTGGAAGATAAATTTTTAGAACTGCAAATGACATGTCCTCCCGGAAATAACTCTTTTCAAGAGTTAAAATAATATTATAGACTCCATCCCTTAGGGATTGGAATTAGACTCATGTGGACCTTATGATAAAATTTATCTAGAAGAATGAAAATAATTACAATTAAGGATCAACTTTACAAATATACAAGATAATTTATAAAGTTGGATTATCAATGACCTACAAGAAATAAAGGGAATTTCCCAGAACAAAATAAAAACACCCATAAAATTGCAAAAGGACAATGTACATAGGAATCCACCACCATATAAATTCAGAACTGCAAGATAACATTCAAATAGTTCTTTCAATAAAGTCTCGACATGACAAGATTAACAATGTATGAGACTATTAGATAAAATGTAATTAAACTACATTCAATTTTTACAAGCTAGGGATCTTATTCCCTTGTCATGAAAGTTTTCAAAATAATAGAGAAAACATAATCAATCCTAAACTAATCTAGTTGCTTAACATACATAGAATAATCCACTAGAAAGAAATATGAGAAGAAATGATGAAAGGGAAAGTCAAGCTGGTCGATTCACAAAAATCTTTGAAAGGAAAAAGTCGCCTCTAACAAAAACACAATAGAGAAAAACTTCTACAATAATAGCTTTGGAGCCAAAAGATTAGAGATTCTTTGCCTCTCATCCTATGTATTCTCTCTTCAAAGTGATTGGCGTATTCTTTATAGTATTCCTTTTGTCTTCATAATTGCTTCACGGTTATGTTTTTCCCTTTGTTTCAACTAAATAAAGATACTTTTTTAGAAATATGTAGTTAGGAATAGGGAAAATTTTAAAGATGGAAATTTATCTTAAATTTTCGAAATCTTGGTGAATCTCACTAGTCCATGATATGCAATATGTAAAATATTTGGTGATATTTCCATAAAAATATTCAAATTTCTAATAATTTTATACAGTCTCTACATAAAATTTTGACAATTTTTAAGGTGAATTAACTTTATACTATAAAATTTGTGCAAAACTTTTTTAGAAAAAAATGAAAATTAAAAAATAATTTCTCGGAAAAAGAATAGAAAATTATCCCACCTAAAAATATTATCCTCTAAAGTTTTCCCTGGTTAGGAGTTCATTTTCAAAGTTGGGCCCCACTTCAGATATCCCATAGTTCCCTTTTTATAATTTATTTTTAAAAATTATTTGGTAAGAGGCTCGAAATTGGTCTCAACTGTTATTTTAATTTTCCAAACTTACATTTATAATTTATTCCTTGAATACCACTCCAAACATGTTCTCCATTCCTTTACCTTTCCACCACACTCTTGTTTGTTGAAAATAGACACCCAAAACTCAAGTTATGACCTTTGGAAGTTCATGATTTAGCCACCATTAATATGCATGAAATGACTTAACCACTGTTAATATTATCCACATAAATATTTGGTTTTTTATTTATCACTCAGCCCTAATCATCCCATATGAATTATGGGATAGTATCAACTATAAATGATAAAGAAATGGGATCCTTATATTACTTGTGTGTGAAGTAGAAAGAGTTGCAGGACCTTAAGTAGCTCATGCATGATGTAGTTTTTTATTGCCATCTCATTTCCTAGTCATCATTTTGAGTCGTCTCCTAGCCATATGTGTCTAGTCAAAACCTACCAAGTGTCATATGTACAAATGGTTTCCATGTCTCATAAAGATATATTCCAAAGGTACTTAAGATAAAAAGCATGTGAGAAATATCAACAATGCCAAGTTGAGGTGCAAAAATAGGGTGAAATTAAGTAATAAATGAAGATAAAGTATAAATAAGTAATTAAACATGTAATATGAGAGGTGTGCATATGTTAGGATTGTGAGGAAGTTAGGAGTGTGTGGAGGAATGGGAAATACTTCCATGCAACCTGGAAAATGATAAGTAAAAAGGAAAATACTTAGTCATAAAAACTAGAAATAGATAAATAAAAAGACAAAAGAGGAAATACTAGATGCATGTGGGTGGAAATATTGATATCTTTAGCATATGATCTTCTTTTTTTGTTATGAGAAATGTTGGATGAATATAAGAATTAGGGCTATCAAACAAAAAGATAAATCTAAGCAATTTCTTTCTTTGATGATGTCTTTTCTTCTGCTCTCTCTATTCAAAGGAGAAACCATCATTGTCGATTAAAAGTGTCCTAAACCATAAAACCTAAACCATCCTTGTTAAGTTTAGCACACCAACTAAAAGTGAGTTCTAAACCCTAAACCACAAAGCATCCTAAACCATAAACCCTAAACCATCCTTGTTTATTTATTAAAAGTGTGATGTTTCAAAATCGATCGATCTGAGGTGTGACATAAAAACATGTCAACACGCCTCAATGTTTTTTTCTTTCTTTTTTATGTCCCTACCTTTTTTGGTCTAACTAGTTGATCCCCACTTGGAGTTGAGTAATTATGCTAGAACTCACTTTTAGTTGGCATGCTAAACTTAATGATCTTCATGGGTTGCTTATAGCTTGAGGAATTCAATTGTTTCTTCCACAGGATAGCCTTTTACTTTTTCTTCCATTCTATTTGAAATTCAATATTGTGCTTAGATTGATCATAAAATTAGTTTTCTTTTCTAATGGTTTCTTCTAGAGTCATGGTTCATCAACCTCTATTATGTCCTGATACAAATGAAATAATCCACTGAGAAAAGATTGTATCGTCATCTTTACAACTTTGGTGTAGGGAGTGTATCTCAAAAATTCTATAAACTAGTTGTCATAGGCTTCCATATTGAGTTGTCCCAGATTATGTTCATATAACTCCTTGATTTTTGCATTGTAATACCTTTGAGAAAAGTATTTCTTCGTAAACTATTTCTCAAATTTGTTCCAAGTCAACTTCTTTTCCTGATTGTCTTTGACATTCTTGATGTACTCCCACCATATATTAGATTTACCCCTTAGGTTAAATGTATCTACATGTGCCTCCATGTTCTAAGATTAATTGTGTACTCTAAACAACTTCTTCAGCCCTAGTAGTCATGCTTCAGCCTCTTCACTCTTTTTAATTTCCCCATTAAAGGTTGGAGCCTTTGTCTTATTAAAATCTTCATGTAATATACTCATGTCAGTGTTCTTCTTCTTTTTCTTGTGTAACCTTGATATGGTTGTTGTACTGAATAACTTACTATAATTGTTTGTCTATGTATCCTCACTAGTTATAAAATCTTTTGCACTCCTATTCCTTTTCCTGGACTTTTTTCTTCCTTTTTTTATTATCGGTTGTCGGTCCATATTTATTATACCTAATAACATGTTTAGATCTGAATTTGTCCATATTGGTGGTAGTTGATTCATGATGCATGTGCCTCTACAAGTTTGATAAACTTTGCAACACTACAACATTTGCTTCTTCTTTCTTTAAATTCCCAAGCCTTAGTGATTATGTCATTGTATGCCTTATAATTTCTCAGTTCATCCCTCAAACTTCTTAGTGTTTCCATCCAATCTGGAGGTGTTTGCATTATCTTTCTCTCATTAGATTAATATTCCCTATTGTGTGAGGTATTTTCTTGGATATATTGTACCATTTTGTTGGACATTTATTTCTTCTTTTAGTATTGGTATTCTAATGTACTGAAACTGTTGCTACTTCACATAATTATATTAGTTAAATAAATCAACAAAAATTAAATTTAACATCGTAACTACTATAAATTTTAGTAATGAAAAAACAAATCCAAAATATCTTCTATTAGCCCATTCAATCCAAATATTGAACCTTAGCTCTGATACCATTTGTAGGGTACCCAACCCCCTAATACCTAATTAGGGTTGTGGGGGTTTATCTAGGCCAGACCTCCAAGGTTAAATTATGGAGATGGGTTAGAAGAATTCCTCTTACTCCATTGTTCTAAAAAAACGATTATGACATTATCATTGCCTTTTTCTCATCATGAGATTTCCAACGATATAAAACTCCTCCAAAATGAATTTTTGGATAAGACATTATGCAACTTGAAAGTTTGGCCCTTCTGGCCACCTCATTCTCCAACATCCACGTGGTCCCCACCTTAGTGGATCATGTGGCAGCCTAGCAAACTCAATATATTGGCTATTGGTTTCCTCGAGCCTATCCATAGTGTTATTTAGAAATGTCCAATGACTAATGACATGACAGATCGACCACCCAACATTGGAACTATTGGTGAGACAATGGCCCAATAGGCCAACCACCTAATGTTTGATTTATCGATGGTTGATGGAATAATAATCCAACCAAACGGTGCCCAATTTATTGATGGTTAATGACTTGATTATCCTACCATGCGATTCATGATCTATTGATGGATGAAGAACTAATAGGATGATCATTCGATGCCTTATTTGTTAATATCCAATGGCATAAATGACCACATCACTACCACTATGACGAACACCTAGAAACCACCTTGGTTCCACATCAATTCCATGTGGTTGACACATCCTCTCCACATCATATCCATGTCACGTCATGCTCATTATCAGGTTTTGGTGATGTTGAGAGGTACACTTTTTGTAAAAGGTGATTTTATCCTAACATTCGACATGTCAATCACTGGACATCCCACTTCCTAGTATCCTGATAGCCCCATAAGGGCTAGCTCCTAGTCATGGTGTCTATCGCTCATGTGACCAGGGATAGGAAAAAACACTCCAAACCTCTTTCCAACATGGAAATATAAATCCCAACTCTTTTGGGTCATGATCACAGTGCCTCAATGCTTGACATCTCAATGCCATGCAATTGATGGCCTGCTATAGCAACATTTGATAGGAAGGTTCCTTTATATAAACAAAGTTTTCAATATTGTTAGTATCAGGGAATTTCATGTGGATGTTTTGGCGAAGTGCCAATCCTTGATTGATTGATCTCTTGTTAGTGATATCCCAATATTCTAACAAAACATTCCATGCCTATTTTAAATATCTAAATATAATCCCAAAAAGGTATATGCTTGCCCAATTCATAAACCTCTTAACCAACCTATAAATCATATTCAAGGATGCTAATTCTAGTCAAACATCTGTCAAAAGACAAATAGGGAGATGGCCAATGGCTAGGGGGTTCAAGGTTAGTGGCATCAATCAATTAGGATGTTAAGGGGTCAACAATGATTAACCGTTATCATCATGGTCAACAATGGTTGAATATGATTTATGGGTTAATATACTTAGTATGTTATGTGATTGTTTTTCCCTTAAGAAAATGGACACTAACAAAAATCTCCATTTATAAATGGTTATCATGAAAACCAATTCCAACTTTGGAATATATCAAGACCCTATGCATGAACATGAAATTAATTCTTTGGAAGATGATCAAGAAGAAGAAAAAGAAACCAAACCTCAATATGTGAAGGAAAATAAGGATATTATTGATCAATAATCCTTGAGGCAAGCATGCTTTGATACAACTCTCCATAAAGGAAAGGAATAATTACTTATAGTTGGAAACATTGAAATTTTCCCATCCCACCTAGTTGGATCTATCTAGTCCAAAACCTAGCCACATGCCTCACCACACACCCATCTACCTTTTATTCCTTGTTAAACGATCCTTAATGGACATCCTATGCATTTTGTTTACTCTCTTAGGGAATTATTATCTTGGGCCAAAACATAATATTCATACATATTTCATCTATATTCGGTTTACCTATTCTTTCTTTACATTGCCCAAACAAACTAACATACTTATATTTCATTTGTCAAAATCCTAAATTAATAACAATAATTAACTGACTTCCCCAATGGGGGTTTTACTAATGGTTTGATGGACTCGTTATAGGTTTTTCCCTCCTCCTCCCAAGGGTACCAACTCCTTTAAGGATCTCAGTTGTCTTTTATCATGCTAGCTAGTGCTTGTGCACAAGGTGATGGCTGGTGGTGTCCTCCTTTAATATTTTTATCTATGTGTTTTTTGTTGTGTGGCATGTTTAGTGTGAATGGTTGTGAGGGAAGGCCCTCTACCACCTTTAGTTGGTGTATCTCCATTTATTTTTTCCGTTGTTGTCATTCATGGTTCAAAGGTTCATTGGTGAAGATGATGTGCTATGATAGTTCCTTTCAAAGTGTTGAGAAACAAAGATGCTTGAATATTAGAGTTGATTTATCTTAACTTGATAATTACTTGTGAATGTTTGTTGGATTTTTATTAATTTTATATTCTCTCCATAAAACAATTACCAAAATGTACAAAACCATGAAGATCACAAGAGACAAAGGACACAAGAAATTAGGCTCCAAGCGCCTCTTCTTATATAATTAGATCAAAATGAAATATCCAAGACCCAAGATCAAGACCAATAATTCCACAAATACCCCAATTCAACCCTCCTCCAAGTCTCCTCATCAAGTCAAAGTCAACAAAAGCCAACATTGGTCAAACTTCTCTGAAATCTAGTCAAATCTCTAAAATATTCGGAGTAAAAGTGAAGGATGAATCTTGGCCCTATAACATCCTCAAAAATATAAAAAAATATTGCACATGTGGATAGAATTCGGGGAAAAACTCAGATTTATCTCTCCTTTGACTTTTGTTGATTTTCTTCTTCTTCTTGCACAATGGTCGATGTGACTAGATGGATGAATGAATTACGTTGAACTATCTTGTATTCATACATGTCCAAGAGGTTGAATAACTTCCCTTTTAGGCCGACTTGTCTAGGGAGGGCTGAATTGGTCCAAGGTCACATTTTGACTCTTTGACTCAAGATAAAATATTTTTTCCTTTCTTTTACAGCAAGTCCAAATGGGACTTTGACTCATAATAATTTTTATTTTGACTCAATTGACCCTATAAGAATGAGAACATGCTTTGAATAGAAATAAAATAATAATAATGAATATAATAAATACATCAATATTGGCATTATGGCACAGGTTTGGAGCTATGGCACGGGTGTTGTCCTTGATGACAACTCTCTTTGGTAACAGATCTTAGTTCAGGCTTTCAAAACGAAGGAAAAGGCATATACACAGGTTCATCTAGACAAAGACACGTATACACACGGGTTAGACGTTTCAAAGGCGCGTATGCGTATACACACACTTTCATGCAAGGAAAAACGCTTATATGTTGGAGAACTTACCTTTGGTCCGTGGTAGTTAGTCCTTGGTATTTGAACCTATGGTTTTGGACCATGGTACCTCGTCAGAAGTGTTGATCCCAAGTATTGGGTCCGTGGTATTGGTTTATTATGGTTTTGGACCGTGGTATTGTGGAAGGCCTAAAACTATAAAAGAGGAAGGAGATCATGTGGCAAATAATTAATCTGAATTATTATTGAATATCTGATAAAGTGCTAGATCTGGAATATTGGTAATTGGGTTATGGTGCAGATCTGGATCTGAATGAAGGAGGAACCTTAGCGCAAAGAGAAGGATAAGTTCTATTGATGGGTCATAATCTTTAAGCTTGAATGATAGTATCTTTGTATGATTTTGATCTGCTATATGTAGCGCTTGCTTGATCTATAAGTTTGATAATCTGGATTAATTAGTGTTTGAATATATGAAAGAGAGAATTATCCTTTATAGATCTGTACGCAGGTTTAGTGAAGCTAAGGCGCGCATACACGTTGGTTCAGTGAAGCGAAGGAGCGTATACGCAGGTTGTTCCTACAACAGAAGTGTATGTACGTAGGTTTCAGTCTGAAAATTTATGAAACGTGGTCCCTGAAAGAAAGAGAAGGTTGTAGCCTTCTGTAGGCCAGCACCTACGTACTAGTATCTTGGCTAGTGCAAGAGCTAAGGGGGTTGTAGCTCCCTTCCAGGAGAAGCTAGAAAATGAGAGTGGGTTGTAGCTCTTTGCAGGTTGCAGCTTGCGTACTGGTAAAGGACTGCACCAATACAATTGTAAAAAGAAGTTTCTAATTAAAGAGAAGATAGAGACGAATTGCAGCAGGTGGTTTTCACCCACATTGGGTTTCCACCTTATATCTTGTGTTCTTGTGTGCAATTGTCTTTCTGCTCTGTTTACTGTTTCTGGTTACTAGTTATTTGATTCTCAAACACAGATTAACAATCAACATTAGAAAGATAAAGTAAATTAAAAAATTTGCATTGTATACGCGGTTTTCCTTCTGCATAGTTGCGTATATACGCTGGTTTAATTAACTGAAGTAGCGTATATCATTTGATTTTGAAAAAGGAATATTTGACTTGATAATACTGATTCACCCGCCCCTCTCAGTATTATTTCCAACAATTGGTATCAAAGAAGGTCCTTCTAAAGAAGCTTGATCGCTTGAAGGAAGTTCTATCATCATGAGAAACTACGAGAGGGAAGCATCAATCAGGCCACCGATTTTTGATGGGACAAACTTCGTATATTGGAAGGTAAGAGTTACTGCCTATCTTCAATCTCTTGGGACAAAATTCTGGGATATCATAGACACAGGGTATGCTTTTCCATCAGCAACTCCTACAAATCCGGCTGAGAAGAAGAAATATGACACAAATGCAAAGGCGGTCAATACTCTTCTAGGATGTCTATCTCAATCAGAATTCGTGAAGGTTATGCAGTATAAATCCGCAAAAGAAATGTGGGACAAGATTTTTCTGAGCTATGAAGGAGATGATCAGGTAAAACGAGCAAAACTTCAAACCCTCAGAATTCAGTATGAAAATCTCAGAATGTACAATGATGAAAGTGTGTCTAGCTATTTTCTTCGTGTAGATGATATTGTTAATTGTATGAAAAATTTAGGTGAAGAAATAAAAGAGGCTGTTGTGGTTGAAAAAGTTCTAAGATCTTTGTCCCCTAGGTTTGGATCTAAAGTTTCTGCAATAGAAGAAAAAGAGAATCTACAAAACCTTAAAATGTCACAGCTGCACGGAATTCTAACTGCTTATGAAATGAGGAAAGGAGGTCCATCAGACAGGAGAGAAGCTGCCTTCAAGGCTTCAGGCAAAGGAGAGTATAATCAGTCAGGACATGTGTCAGAAGAAGAAGAAGAATCAAATTTTGTCAGAAATCTTCAACGGGGTACTGGAAGATTCAGAGGTATCTTACCTTTCAAATGTTTTGCTTATGGAAGTGTAGGTCACTATGCTGCCAAATGTCCTCATAAGGATAAGATTGACAAGGGGAAGGAACCTGTTAGATGGAACAAGAAACAGAATGCAAATAAGAAAAGCTATTACACTCATGAAGACAGTGATGGACTATCAAATAGTGATGAAGATGAATGAGGTAATAACTATAAACTTTTAATGGCCTTTGAAGATCATGATTACATGGATGCTATAGATGTGGATGGCTTTTATGAAGAGATTTCTAGACTCAAGACATGTTTAGAAGAAAAGAATGTGATCATTGATACTCTGCAATTTCAACTTGATGAAAAAGAAAAATTTCTTGAGAAGTTAGAATGTGAAATTGTTGGCCTTAGAAAAGAAATTGAGAAAACAAAGGCTCTTAATCTTAAATTTGTTAAAGGATCTGAAACTCTGGATGAGATTATCAATGTACAACGTTCTCCACTAATCAAGACAGGTCTGGGGTATAATGGAGAAACATCTCAAGCATCCACCTCAAAGAGTTATCTCAATGTAGCAAGAAGGAATGAGCAAAAGCCCAATGGAGATCACTAGGTAAAACAGGGACGAATTAAATCAAGAATAAACAAAGACTACCAGGTAAATCAGGGGCAATCCACCTTAAGGATGAACAAAAGATACAACCAGCCACAATTAAAATCTTCTCAATTTGCCTCAAGAATGGATGACAATAGAAACTACGATCATTTGGCAGGTAGATTTGATAATCACAGAAGTTTCTTCAATGGCCAATGTTTCTCTTGCCATAACTTTGGCCACAAAGCAGCTCAATGTGTTGCCTATAAAACAATCATGACTAGAGAAGCTCAAAAACAAAGAAATATGACTGGGATCACGAAAAGGACTTATAACAACTTTTCGGCCCTTGAAAATGAAATTGAATGTTCTATTTGTAATAACTTTGGTCATGAAGATTCTGAATGCAGGAGCAAGTTGTGGTAGACAAAGGAACAAGCCTCAAGTAACAGAACATGGAGAATAAAGGAACCACAACCAGAAAGATGTGGGATAACTTTTTATGCAGAAGGACAGGAAAATCAATGGTACATCGACAGCGGATGTTCGAAGCATATGACAGGTGATAAAGAAAAACTTGAATCATATACTGCTTTAGAAAAGGGAAAGAAAGTTTCTTTTGGAAATGATACCCCTGCAGCCATAAAAGGAAAAGGCATTGCTCAGTTGAAAGAAAAGGTCAAAGCTGGAAATGTTTTGTATGTTGATGGCTTGAAGCATAATCTACTGAGTGTCAGTCAGATGTGCGATCAAGGAACCGAGGTAATATTTCGATCAAATGGATGTAGTGTTCGTGATCTTGATATAGGAAAAACAGTGATCAAAGGTAGAAGAAATCCAAATAATCTATACATATTTGAAGAAGGACAACAACAATGATATTTGAGAAAGGATGATGAACACCGGTTATGGCACCGGAGGTTGGGGCATCTAAGCTTTTCACAAATAAGGAAAGCATGCAAATACCAGGCAGTTCATGGTCTTCTAGATATCAAAATTCCAGACAACACCATATGTAAATCATGTCAGTTTGGTAAGCAAACCAGAACTAACTTCCCTGAGAAGGAAGGATCAGCTAGCAGGCCTCTTGAGCTAGTCCATACAGGTGTATGTGGTCCATTTAGGACAAGGTCACCTCGAGGATAAGAATACTTTATATTATTCATTGATGACTTCTCTAGGATGGTTTGGTTAGGACTTATGAAGCACAAAGACGAAGCATTCGAAAAATTCAAATCCTTCAAAACCTTGGCTGAAAACGAATCAGATCACAAAATTAAGTGCCTCAGGTCTGACAGAGGTGGGGAGTTTACCTCAAATGAATTTTTCGATTTTTGTGAAGAACATGGAATAAGAAGGGAATTCTCTACAGCTAGGACTCCTCAGCAAAATGGAGTGGTGGAAAGGATGAACAGAATAGTCCAACAAATGGCTTGTGCTATGCTTGATGAGTCTGGAACTCCCGCAACCTTCTGGGGTGAAGCTGCATTTGCTGCGGTTGTTATTCTCAACAAAACAAATGTTCGAGTGAACAACACTCAAAGTCTTCATGAGCTCTGGTATGGTGAGACTCCTTCGGTAAAGCATTTCAAAATGTTTGGAAGCAAATGCTATATTAAGAATAATGATGAACAGTTTGGCAAACTTGAACCTAGAGCAGATGAAGGCATTCTCCTTGGTTATTCTTCCCATAACAAAGCATATAAGTGTTACAATAAAAGACTTGGAAGAATTGTTGACAACATTGATGTAGTGGTTGATGAAAAAGGATACATTCCTAGGCAAGTAAATTATGAAAATATCGAAGAGGATGAAGACTACTCTCCAAATCAGAATGTTGATGAAGAAGAACCTCAAGAGGCACCAGAGGAATAGATAAGGATAGAAGAGAAGACTCCATCCATGTATGTTCAGAAGAATCATCCAGAATCTCAAATTTTGGGGCAGAAAGAGGCAGGTATACAAACAAGAAGAACAATTGCAGAAGCCTCAAGCTATTTGGCTTTGCTCTCCTCCACTGAGCCACAAAATGTAAAAGAGGCATGCAAAGATGAATGTTGGGTCAAGGCAATGGATGAAGAACTTGAGCAGATCGAAAAAAACAACACTTGGGAGTTGGTTCCCAGACCAAAAGATAAGAATGTCATAGGGACAAAATGGATCTTTAAAACAAGTTGAATGAAAATGGAGAAGTAATCAGAAACAAGGCCAGACTTGTGTGTAAAGGGTATGCTCAACAAGAAGGAATAGACTTTGAAGAAACTTTTGCTCCCGTTGCTAGACTTGATGCCATCCGAATGTTCCTTGCTCTCTCAAGCTTTCAAAAGTTCAAAGTATTTCAAATGGACGTGAAATCAGCATTTCTGAATGGAGACTTAGAAGAAGAAGTGTACATTGAGCAACCAGATGGTTTCATTCTTGGGAATGATCCAAATCTTGTATGCAGACTAAAAAAGGCTCTCTATGGTCTTAAACAAGCTCCAAGGGCTTGGTACTACCGTTTGGACAAATATCTTCATCAACAAGGTTTTTCAAAAGGATCAACAGATAGCAATCTCTATATAAAAATTGAAAATGAAAAATTTCTAATACTTGTTGTGTATGTAGATGATATTATCTTTGGTAGCAATGAAGAAGCTATGAGTCAAATCTTTGCCTTGGTGATGCAGAAAGAATTCGAAATGTCCTTGCTTGGAGAACTGACATACTTTCTTAGATTGCAAATCCAACAAAATGAAAGAATTCGAAATGTCCTTGCTTGGAGAACTGACATACTTTCTTGGATTGCAAATCCAACAAAATTAAGGCGGTATCTTCTTGTCTCAAACCAAGTACCTCAAGCAGATTCTGAAGAAGTATGGCATGGAAGATTCGAAACCAGTATGTACCCCTATGGTTACAAGATGCAGTCTCAGTGCAAATGATGAATCAGTAGTAGTACATCAACCAACCTATAGATCTATGATTAGAAGTCTACTTTATTTGACAGGTACCCGACCAGACATCATGCATGCAGTGGGAATAGTTGGAAGATTTCAGGCTAATCCTAAGGAAACTCATCTTCAGGCAGTGAAGAGTATTTTCAAGTATCTTCAAGGAACTCAAAACTATGGCTTATGGTATCCTAGAGATACAGATCTCACTCTTCACGCTTATACAGATGCAGATTGGGCTGGAAGCGTGGATGACAGGAAGAGCACAAGTGGTGGTGCATTCTTTATGTGTTCCAGATTAGTATCTTGGTTCAGCAAGAAACAAAGTTCGATTGCTTTATCTACAGCTGAAGCGGAATATGTGGCTGCTGCATCTTGTTGCACTCAACTTCTTTGGATGATGCAAACCTTGCAAGACTTTCAAATCACTTGTACACCACCTATCTCCATCTTATTTGATAATACAAGTGCAATTAGGATTTCAAAGAACCTAGTCATGCATTCAAAGACCAAGCACATACAGATCAAGTATCACTTTCTCTGGGAAAAAGTGTTGGAACAAAAGGTCAAATTGGAGTATGTTCCTTCTAAGGAACAAGTTGCTAATATTTTCACCAAACCACTGCCCAGGGAGACATTTGAATACCTCAGACAGAAGCTGGGAGTAGTTAATGCATCATCTTGCTGTTAAAAGTTGTCTGTTTTAGAGAAAAATGGGTGTACGTGAGTTGCCTGAGGAGGATCCGCGTACATACGCCGGTTTGTGTAGAGACAGTCGCGTATATGGAGGTTTGATGGATATCAGTAGGGACAGGCTCTGGTTGAAGATATTCTGATATGGGTTTGACAGAGACCATCCGGCACAGGTTCAGGGGGAGCAGATAATCTTCTAATAATGCATTGTTGGCATTATCTTAGAAGCTTTTGGTTCTAGTTCACAGCTGTTGTTGGTTTCAGGTGGAACAGAGGTAGAGGGAGAACAGAAGGAAATCTTGGTTGCTGATCTGAATGGTGATTGACAGATGCTGCTGCTATCAGTTATTGGTGACTTTCATAAGTCTTGTTCTAGATATTTCGTCTCTATGTCATGTATCTCTTTTGTGGTATCTCTTTTATGGTGTCAAGGTCATGTAACAGCCTATTTTGGTTTCCCCACTATGCCTGGGATGAACATGTAATGAACTTGGTTGTCATATGTAAATTTCTGATGTATCCCCACTTGGTTGGGTGGATGATCCCCACTTGTTTGGTTGATGGATGTATGTATTGAGTCTTTTGGTGATAGGAAGGTCTTTTATGATGTATAAGTCATGGTTCTTCTTGAAGAACATCTTTTGCAGATCTTGCCTACAGTCAGGGGGAGCATGGTCAACATAGCAGGGTAGAAATTTCAGCATGTACTCAGGGGGAGCACAACCCTTTGCCCTTGATGACAAAGGGGGAGAATGACTTTGAGGATTTTGGGTTGCCATCAAGTCCAAAGGGGGAGATTGTTGGCATTATGGCACAGGTTTGGAGCTATGGCATGGGTGTTGTCCTTGATGGCAACTCTCTTTGGTAACAGATCTCAGTTCAGGCTTTCAGAATGAAGGAAAAGGCATATACGCAGGTTCATCTAGACGAAGATGAGTATACATGCGGGTTAGACGTTTCAAAGGCGCGTATGTGTATACACGCACTTTCATGCAAGGAAAAACGTGTATATGTTGGAGAACTTACCTTTGGTTCGTGGTAGTTAGTCCTTGGTATTTGAACCTATGGTTTTGGACCATGGTACCTCGTCAGAAGTGTTGATCCCAAGTATTGGGTCAGTGGTATTGGTTTATTATGGTTTTGGACCGTGGTATTGTGGAAGGCCTAAAACTATAAAAGAGGAAGGAGATCATGTGGCAAAGAATTAATCTGAATTATTATTGAATATCTGATAAAGTGCTAGATTTGGAATATTGGTAATTGGGTTATGGTGCAGATCTGGATCTGAATGAAGGAGGAACCTTAGCGCAAAGAGAAGGATAAGTTCTATTGATGGGTCATAATCTTTAAGCTTGAATGATAGTATCTTTGTATGATTTTGATCTGCTATATGTAGCGCTTGCTTAATCTATAAGTCTGATAATCTGGGTTAATTAGTGTTTGAATATCTAAAAGAGCGAATTATCCTTTATAGATCTGTACGCAGATTCAATGAAGCTAAGGCGCGTATACATGCTGGTTCAGTGAAGTGAAGGGGCGTATATGCAGGTTGTTCCTACAATAGAAGTTTATGTACGCATGTTTCAGTCTGAAAATTTATGAAACGTGGTCCTTGAAAGAAAGAGAAGGTTGTAGCCTTCTGTAGGCCAGCACCTACGTACTAGTATCTTGGCTAGTGCAAGAGCTAAGGGGGTTGTAGCTCCCTTCTAGGAGAAGCTGGAAAATGAGAGAGGGTTGTAGCTCTCTGCAGGTTGCAGCCTGCGTACTGGTAAAGGACTGCACCAGTACAATTGTAAAAAGAAGTTTCTAATTAAAGAGAAGATAGAGACAAATTGCAGCAGGTGGTTTTCACCCACATTGGGTTTCCACCTTATATCTTGTGTTCTTGTGTGCGATTGTCTTTCTGCTTTGTTTTACTGTTTCTGGTTACTGGTTATTTGATTCTCAAACACAGATTAACAATCAACATCAGAAAGATAAAGTAAATTAAAAAGTTTGCATTGTATATGCGGGTTTCCTTCTGCATAGTTGCGTATATACGCTGGTTTAATTAACTGAATTAACGTATATCATTTGATTTTGAAAAAGGAATATTTGACTTGATAATACTGATTCACCCCCCCTCTCAGTATTATTTCCAACAATCAATAGTACATTTCAATTACATTATGAATACCAACACTAGTTACATTTCTAACACTTGTTTTTAACTAGGGAGGTATTCATAATGACACAAAAAGATACTCTCAAATTGAAATATTCTCAAAAGAAGGCCCTTCATATTGATAAGCATCATCATAACCAAATATGTCATAAATAGAAAAGCCTTGACTAACAATCTCTATCTCTCCACTAGATCAGAGCACAATGTTGGGAGGCATAAATTTGGACACTGCCGGCTCTCTAGGCACATACCCCATCTGGACGTTCACCAAGTATGTAATCATAGGACTATTCTTATCTTTGATAAAAATCCTTAAACGATATTGTTCCTCGGGACTATTCTTATCTTGGATACATACCCTCAAATAATATTAGTCCTAGATGCTTATCCAATCCACTATTCTCTTTACGAGTGCCTTCATTAGGCTCATGATTGTTAGTCCTTGTAGAAATAACTCGAAATTTGTAGCTTCTAATTAATTCAGACTGAAAATAATAGACACAAATTTCTTTGTCCCAATCTGCGGAAGGGAAAATATACAATAGAAATACATGCAATCATTCAATCACAGTAAACACAAATTTTACTAAGGAACCCAACTGGGAAAATACCCTCTATTTTTATTGTATCAGATGAGAACAATGATCTATTACAATGACAACTTCAATGCTTGAAGCTCAAACTACAATGAAATACTGATCTCCTCCTCTTGATTTTGCTCTACCCAATACTTAGCCAAAATATGCCTCCTACTACCTCCTATTTCCTTGCACAATTCCTGCTCCTAAAGAATAGGGAAGCTCCTATTTTCTTGCATAAATCCCAAGAGAAATGGCTCACCTGCCACATGAAAACACTATACACTAAATAGTATACAATAATGATTACAATTATGTCTTTTTTCTCCACTCCACTAGGCAATTCGAATCACATGCATGACTAGGGATATTTTTAGTAAATTAACTAGTTAACAGAGAGATCAGTGAGTTAACAACAATTACAACTACTCAACTGAACTCATACTGACTTTATTCTAGAATAGAGCTCAGATAACTGAGTTTCACTAAATATAACTCCACTAGATAGCTAGATATTAGCCACCAACTTGCACACAACTCTACTTCTAGCCCATAAACTCGAATTGATTGGATTAACTAAGTGATTTGGCCATGCCATTCCTGCTAACTTCTTGCAAACCCATCCTGTTGACAAAGGCACAATTCAAATGAAGCCTTTGCTTGCTACAATTTAACACTCCATCTTAGCAAGAAAAGTGCTTTGAACAACCCTAGGATTTGTGGAACTCAAACTTTCCTCTTGACGATGCCTTTGTCTAGATGTATGCATTTTTCTCCTCTGTAGGAATGTATTGAAACATAATAATCCTCCTCTGCACACAATCTCTTAGGTGATGGTACTTTATGTTTATATGTTTGGACCTATCATGAAACATTTTATTTTCAGAGAGTTTTATACAACTCTAATTTTCACAATGGATCAATATAGGCTCCAGCCCCTCAATGAATAGACCAACCAAGATCTTCCTCATCCAAATAGCCTCACATGTTGCTTGGATAACAACCATATACTCAACCTATTCTGAGTCGAGTGCTAGAGATCTTTGTTTCATGTTGTACCAAGAAACTGTTGTTGACCCAATACTGAAGATTTCTCCCAATGTGCTCTTCCTATCAGAGGGACCCCCTTCTCAATCTGCATCTATGAAGCCTTGGAGCTTCCCTCCATCAGCTTGCCTGTACCATAAACTAAATTCTATTGTGCCTCTTAGGTATCTAAGAACATGTTTTGTTGCTTGTAAATATTGGTATGCTCAACCATAAATTGACTAAGTTGGTTCACAGTAAAAAAAATATCAGGCCTTGTGTTCACCAAGTACATCAAGGACCCCACCAACTATCTATAGATAGTGGCATCTATTGCCTCACATATATATGAATCCTCTTTCATATAGTTAGTACCAAGAGGAGTGTCATGGGTTTTCAATCCTGCATATGGAATCTCTAAAGGATTATAGAGGTGTACTTCCCCTATCCAACAAATATCTCTCCATCTCCCTGCCACACCTCCAAGCCAAGGAACTAGTGCATAAAACCCATATCCTTCATCTTGAAGTCTATTGTAAGGTTGTCCTTGAAACACTGGATCAACCTGTCATATCCTCTCAATATCAAATCATCCACATAGAGAAGTAAGATGACCATACTACCATCTACCATAATGTAGTAGATATTGGCATCTGCTTCACTCTTAGTGAAGCCCAATACAATGAGAGGTTACCAAGCACAAGGTGCCTACTTGAGACCATAGAGGGCTCTCTTAATCCTACACACATGTGTCTCCCTACTAAAGGTCTTGAACCCCTCAGACTGCTCAATGTAGATATCTTCCTTAACAACTCCATTGAGGAAGGAAATCTTAACATCCATTTGGTGGATCCTCCACCCAAACTATGAGGCCAATGCAAGTGTGGTCCTGAAAGAAGAGTATCTTACTATAGGGGAAAATGTATCCTCATAATCAACTCCCTCCACCTGCGAGAGGCCTTTGGCCACAAATCTGGCCTTGTACTTCTCAACACTACCATCATCTAAATTTTTCTCTTTATACACTCACCTAGAGCAAATAATAGATTTTCCCTTAGGTTTTGGCACAACCTCCCAAGCAGCATTCTTCATGATGGATTCATACTCCTCCAACATGGAATCTACCCATACCTACTAGGAAACAACCTCTTCAAAAGAAGATGGATCATAATCAATCAACTCTAACATGAGTGCCATATATTCGGTATATTTGTCTAGTGATCTCCTCTATTTGCGTGAGGAACAAGAAGCTCCAACCTACTCCTAAGCTTCTTGCACCAACCTATCAACCATCCTGGTCCTCTTCCTCCCTTCTTCGGAAGGCTCTGTGTGAGTTGGTGCCTCCACTCATTCTACTCTTTGCTCCTCCACATGTGGCTACTCCACATCCTCCTCCTGGAATGTCCCATTGCCTTTGAGTAAGATTTGACTCCGTGAATCTAAATAAGGCTCCTTTTTTGGAGCTAGAAGCTCCTCCTCTGGTGGTATGCTCAGCTCTTGCTCGAGATAACTACTCTTGGATTTCTCCTAATAAAATCTCACAACCCTCCTCATAACTATCATCATGAGTGAGGGCATGTACACCTAGTAAATATCAGGTGTTTCAATGTATCTTACAAATACCCCCTCTCTGCAATGGGCTCCAACTTTTTCTTGCTATATTTGGAGACATGACGATATACTATGGATCCAAGAATGCGAAATTGGGAGACATGTAGACTCCTCCCAGTTAAAGCCTCTTCATGTGTAATCATTCCAAGAATTTTGTGAGGGATCATGTTCTGCAAGTAAACAATTGTATTCCAAGCTTTTTCCCACAAGTATAGTGGTGATCCCTGGTCATGAAATATTTCTATAACGACTCCTACAATACTTTTATTTGTCCTCTCTGTAAACCCATTTTGTTGTGGATTGTGGGGTGCAATCAACTCCCTTCTTATAATACCCTCCCCAACACATAATTATTTGAAGCCATTATACACATACTCTCCTCCATTATCAATTATCATGGATTTAATTTTCTTTCCAGTCTCATTTTTAACTAAGGCTTTAAATTCAACAAAATTTGAATAAACCTCATCTTTCTTCTTCATGAAATAGATCCAGCATTTGTGGGAAAAATCATTAATTAATATCACATGATACTTGTACTTGGCAGTTGCTACTATAGAAAATGGTCCACACACATCTAAGTGAACTCACTCCAAGATGGTTCTAGCTCTGCTATCTCGGTCCTAGAAGGATGATTTAACATATTTACCAAGAGTGCATCCCTTGAAAACATCATGTTGATCAAGGGTGCATTTTGGAAGTCCATTGGTGATATGCTACATTATTTTCAAAGCTCCATGGTGTAGGTGTCCCATGCGCCTATGCTAGAAATCTCCAACATCTTTGCCTTGAACATGTTCTACCTTACTACTCAATGTAGTGGATGCATCCACCTCTAGCTTGTATATATTTTTAACCCAAACACCAATTTGTTTTACCTATTCAATAGCAACATGCTTCAAATATGCCTTCCCTCTACTAAACACCGCATCATATCCTCTGTCCTCAAATACAACAACAAAAATGAGTTTTTTCTTTAGACCAAGAACATACATTACATTCTTTAGGTGAGGATGGGAGCCTGACTCCCTCTTAAAGGTGACAGTGCCAATCCCTTCCGAATAGCAGATTTTTCGTGCAGGAATTTGATATTTCTTAAAGGTGACATTGCCAAATCTATTATTCGAAATTTCTTTGAGAGTGATTTTGCCTTTCCTTGGGTCTTCTCGCCTTTGGATTTATTTCCTTTTCCTTAGTGACAATGCGAATTAGCTCTAGATGTGACACCATCTCTAGTGTTTGTTCTAATCTCCTCCTGGACCAAGTCAACCCAAGGTCTATCCCAATCTAGGAGCTTGCCTCTAACATTACTTGAATCCTGATAGTTGTGCTAGGAATTCAGAAGACCAAAGAGCGATAAGCTCACAAGTTCATATGATGGCACATTTTCTCTAACTCCTCCAAGTTCATCTCTCACATGAGTGAGTCTATATAGGTATTAAACAATAGTTTCATTTTTATTCATTCAGATGTTTCTAAGCTTATCTATCAATGCCAGCTTCCTGGCATCACTGTTGCTTTTGAATAAGTCAGTGAGAGTTTTCCACATTGTAAAAACAAAATCATTTCCAAGAAAATTGGAAGCCACATGATCTCAGACTCGCTCCAAGATAATCCTCCCGACTTTTGTAGTATATTTATTCCACTAAGCCAGTTGTGCATCTGATGGTGCTGGTTTTGGAATATCAGTTTGTTAGTACTCCCATACTCCATTGTCATCTAGCACAACTTCCATTTTGTCTTTCCAAGAATATAAATTAAAAATTCCCTCCAATGCAAACTCAAGCCTAAATCTCTTGAAATACATTGTTCGTCCACTAAATAAATTCCTGCACTTGTAGAAATCAAATTCCTGCACGACAAATCTGCTATTTGAAATTTCTTTGAGAGATGATTAGGAACCTGGTTTCTACATAGTTTTCAATAGCTCCGATACCATGTAGAAATAATTCAAAATTTGCAGTTGCTAATGAA
Source organism: Pinus tabuliformis (assembly GCA_031772625.1). NCBI lineage: Eukaryota > Viridiplantae > Streptophyta > Pinopsida > Pinales > Pinaceae > Pinus > Pinus tabuliformis. Next base: position 1,250,648,909 of record CM062811.1, read on the forward strand.
TTCAGATTGAAAACAATAGACATGTTTCTTCTATTCAATCCACAGAAGGGAAACGGTACAATAGAAACACATGCAATCATTCAACCACAATGAGCACATTTTTTATTGGGGAACCCAACTGGGAAAAACCCATCCTTTATTTGTATTATATCATATGAGAATAATGATCTATTACAATGAAAAATTCAATGCTTGAAGCTCAACTTTCACTGCAATACTGATCTCCTACTCTCACGTCTGCTTTGCCCAATACTTAGCCAAAATAGACATCCTGCTTCCTCCTATTTCGAAGATCCTACCCCTTGCACAAATCCCAAGAGAATTGGCTCACCTACTACATGCAAACACTATACACTCACTAGTATACAATAATGATTACAAATTTTCCTTTTTTCTCCATTCCACTAGGAAATTCGAATTGCATGCATGATAGGGCTATTTTTAGTAAATTGACTAGTTAATTGAGAGATCAATGAGTTAACAAAAATTACTGTTAGCTCTGCTACATGTTTGAGCATTTTTGAGGGTCAAGGACAGCTTGGCCATTGTCTTTTCTGCAAGGAGGGGCTAGCAGCAGTTCATTTAATCTTTTCCCTCTTCATTCTCCTTATTCTCCCTCGTAGCCCTTTAATCTCTGTTTTCTTCCTAAACTTCGTGTAAACCCATATTTACTTAAACCCCTGCTTACACTCTTAAACTCTCCATTCCTTCATTTTCCACTTAAATTTCTTCATAACTCCTTCTCCACCGGCTCTCGCGTGTTTTTGTTTAAATGCTTTGAAAACCCCGATCCCCGTTTAAACCTCGTTTAAACGCATTCTTTGTCTAATCCTTGGCATTAACCTCTTAATCCATTATAAGCCGTGTGCTTTAACTCCCGAGCGCTTAACACATGAACCCATGTAGAAATAGCCCTCTATCGTTTTTGTTGAATCTCCACCGTTGATCGTTCAGATCTAACGGTCTTCATTGTTTCATCGCATTCGTTAAACATCGATCAGTTTCCCTGCCATCTGACCGTCCATAGCAAATCCGACGGCTGACACATTCCCTGATCGCGCGACCTGCGCACGCGATAAACCGTGGGGGTGGTGGTTTTGGGCTGCCACGCATCACGAATTCGTTGGATCGCGCCTTCATGTACGTAAACTGCCTTTGGTCGATAGGCGGTGCGGGGAAACCACCCGCCACGCAAAACTGCCGATCCCCGCTCGTTAACCCCGGTCATCTATCTCCCGATAAACTCCATAAATTAATCCAGGCCCTCCGTTTATGTGATCTGACAGTTTATAATTGCTCCGCCCGCTCGCGATTTCTCTCGATAGCCTTCATAATCCATCCCCGCCGTTTATTTGTGGATCTAACAGCTAATGTTTGTTCTCCTCCCGTGCCCGCTTCTGCCATTCTATTCTCGCCCATAACATGTTTTGTGCTACCGAAGGATGAAGGGGATGATCTACTTGCTCTCTGTACAGTTAAGGCTTCAACAACTGCAATTAAAGATAGGATGGCCAAAGGACAAAAAGGACTGCCTCGAGCAGTTAAAACATTTATCAGTTATGGGACTCTTTCGGTCAGCACTCCAGCTGCTAGAGAAGGACATCAGATTATCTAAAAAGGCTGATTTTGTCCATTAAATTCAGCAGATTGTATTAGTGACCCATATCTAAATTGTAAATGTCGTGGGTGGTCCATTAAGACACCTCCATGCTTTGCTTAGCAGAGCAATTTTGTAAACAGGCTCTATATATACTCAAGAGATAGAATGTAATAGGTTGATGAGTGTTATTTTGTTGTAAGGTTCAACTTCTGGAGATTGTAACTGTTGTGATACCTGCAGTGATTGGTCTTCATTTTCAGCTAATGCAAGCTTCTTTTGCTGTTAATTGCTCATTGTCCACTTCTTCTTCTTGTTCCAGGCTATGCCTGTCTTGCATTTATTCATGTGTTGTTCATGTTTAGCATTAGAGGGGCTGTCATTCCACCTCTGTGTTAGGATTTAGCATGTATCATTGAATATTGTTTACAGGTTTTTGTTGTTTTAATGCCAAAGAGCTGTCATCCTGTCTGTGTATTAGAAAACAGATTTACAGACCTTTTAACTGGTTGCAGCCGGCCATCACAGGGTCCTGTGCATTTGCTGGTGTGGTCAGTCTTCTCCATCATCACATTTTATTTAAACTGTGAGTAATTGGTGGTTAAAAGCCTTGTAGTCTGGGGGTGTTCACCCATGTCTGGGGTCAAGCACAGTAGAAGTGGTTGTCTAGCTTGAATATGCAACATTTCTTTCATTCATCCACCATTTTTCCAACATTTTGTCGAAGTTTGTAATGTTCCTGAGCATCTCTGAGATACAACCTAGGAGAGTTTCTTGGGGTGATAACATTAATTGGCACCATTGCCGGGGAGAGGAGAATTGAAGCTTAGCTTCCCTGGGATAACGACACAACTTCAAACTTTGATGACAGCCAAGGTTTGAACATAGTTCCTGGTTGTAATCATCTATCTGGCGACTCCAATGGTGGAAGACCAAGCTTTGGCAACTCCACATTGCAGTTTTGGTGCAGTTGGTGATGCATGTTAGAGATATCTTCAAAAATCATCAGCTGAATCAGTGCCTGATCCTGAGAAGACCGTTAAGCAGAAGAAAGACTTTGCAGAAAGGAGCATCAGGGTCAGGTAAGCCTTAGATTTTAATGTATCTCTGTTAATGTAGGAATACCTTCAGAGATCCATACAGCTCCTTGTTATTCATTTCCCTTTCAGACCTCAGTTTAAAGAAGGAAACATTCCATGTTGTCCGTCATATTCCTCTATTTCTGCTATTCCATTCATTGATTCGTTCCACTTAGTCGACCAGTATTCCTCTCGTATAGCTCAGTCATGGCAGGCCAACAAGCTCTTACAAAGATAGAAAGAATAGTTGCTGCTAGGTATGGACCCTTAGTCTTGCCTACCCCTTTGAATGCCATGCCTGCAGGAGATTATCAAGAATTTCTACCTAAGTTTACTGGTGTGGAAGGAATATCAGCTGAAGAGCATTTAGAGGCATTTTATAGTTATGCTGATGACCTGGATATCAATGAAGAGGATTTCTGGATGAGGGGTTTTGTTCAAAGCCTAGAAGGGGAAGCTAGAGTATGGTTCAGAAATTTACCCCCTAGGTCTATTGCAGACATTGAGGCCCCAGATGATGTATTTTTAAAGCACTGGGGAAATAATAAAGACTTGCTCTTTTATCATTATGAATTTGGGAACTTGCAGAGAGAAGATGGTGAGCTGCTGTCTGATTTCAACATCAGATTTAATCATATGTACAACAGAATGCCAACTGAAGTAAGGCCTACCCCTGCTTCTGCTATGCTCACTTATGCCAATGCCTTTTGGTTCCAAATTCTGCCCGCTGTTAAGAGAAAGAAGCTGTGCTACTTTGGCTGATATGCATAATGCAGCCTTTGAGATAGAAGCAAACATTATTGCTACAAAAAGACTTGAAGGTGATGCTAAAAGAAAAAAACAGGGAGATGAATCCTCTTCATCCTATGATTCTGAAATAGATGAATTAGCTAGGATGATTGAGTTTTTGACCTTTGAAGTTTCCGAGCTAAAGGCTGAGTAGCATTTTGAGGAAGCAGGAGCTCCTTGTTCCATTTCTCTTCCAGCTCCAAATCCATATAAGGGAGCATAGGAGCATTTGCAGATTTTGCAAAGAAATAAGATTACATATGAAGACAAAGGGGTGAGGCCCTTTTACAGAATATAGTCATGGAAGAAGTGCAGCATGAGGAAGAGGTCCATGTTTTGGAAGGTGCTCCTTTCCTAACAAGGGCTGCTTATGAGAAAGAAATATCCAGAGGCACTGCTTGTAATTTTGTTGTACCTGCAGAGCAGCAAGCTGATCAGCAGCAGCAATCGACAGCTGGCACCTTCATCCTCCAAGAATCTGTGTTCGATGCTAGCTCATCTTCCAATGACTACGCAGATCTGAAAAGTCACCTGCCTGCGTTTGCCCCTAGTCTAGTGATTAAAGAGGGAGAAGAAGGCTCCCCATCATCTTTTGTTTCTCTGTCTGCTCAAGTGCAATTCCCTCAAAGTTGCCACTTGAATACTGATGCAGGACAAAATTCACAGCCCAAGGCTGAGACTGATCACCTCAGTCTTGATATTTTGAAAGCTGCTCAGATGGCCTCCGCACAGATTGAAGAGGCAGCTTATCAGATGACAGAGGAAAAAGATGCACAGTCTTGGAACTCCTCCTTGGATGAGGATTATTCGAACAAAGATTCAGGAGCAGATGAGGTCTCTGTGTTCTCCACACATGAAAACGTTGTTACACCATTCATATTTATTATGCAAGCCATAGAAGACAAAAACAGGTACACAACAGCCATGATTATTCAGTAGGTGTACAAAGGCTCTCATGAAGAACGTCCAAGGAGGAAAATACACAGAAGGGGAATGAAATTTGATCCCTATCTACCTATGAAAGTCAAATCTCCTAACCTTTTGAGGTAGAGGATCAAATAAATCCTGTCTTGTTGATATATGATGAACCGGATGACAGGCAACAATTTTGATGTCCCAGCATATGGGCTGTTTTTGAAGCTTTAATCATGTTCTGTTACAGGTTTTAGAATAGGATTAATTTGACTCCATGCCCAATGGATGCTAGGCAATGTTTTTGAAGCTGATTTTGTATGAAGGAATTGGTCTACAGTTCTTGAGACCTCACAGGGAGGATCTCATCCCCAGAAGGAGCCAAAGGTTAGCTCTGCTACATGTTTGAGCATTTTTTAGGGTCAAGGATAGCTTGGCCATTGTGTTTTCTGCAAGGAGGGGCTAGCAGCAGTTCATTTAATCTTTTTCCTCTTCGTTCTCCTTATTCTCCCTTGTAACCCCTTAATCTATGTTTTCTTCCTAAACTCTGTGTAAACCCATATTTACTTAAACCCCTGCTTACACTCTTAAACTCTCCATTCCTTTGTTTTCCACTTAAATTTCTTCGTAACTCCTTCTCTGCCGGTTCTCGTGTGTTTTGGTATAAATTCTTTGAAAACTCCGATCCCCGTTTAAACCTCATTTAAACGCATTCTTCGTCTAATCCCTGACATTAACCTCTTAATCCATTATAACCCATGTGCTTTAACTCATGGGCGCTTAACACATGAACCCGCACCAAAATAGCCCTCTGTCATTTTTGTTGAATCTCCACCGTTGATCATTGAGATCTAACGGTCTTCATTGTTTCATCACATCTGTTAAACATCGATCAGTTTCCCTGCCATCTGACCGTCCATCGTAGATCTGATGGCTGACGCATTCCCTGATCGCGCGACCTGCGCATGCGATAACCCGCGGGGGCGGTGGTTTTGGGCTGCCATGCGTCACAAATCCGTTGGATTGCGTCTTCATGTACGTAAACGTCCTTCGGTCGATATGTGGTGCGGGGAAACCACCCGTCATGCAAAACCGCCGATCCCCGCTCGTTAACCCTAGTCATCCATCTCCCGATAGACTCCATAAATTAATCTAGGCCATCCGTTTATGTGATCTGTCGGTTTATAATTGCTCCGCCCGCCCACGATTTCTCTCGATAGCCTTCATAATCCATCCCCACCGTTGATTTTTGGATCTAACGACTAATGTTTGTTCTCCCGTGCCCGCTTTTGCCATTCTATTCTCACCCGTAACCTGTTTTGTGCTCCCAAAGGATGAAGGGGATGATCTACTTGCTCTCTGCACAATTAAGGCTTCAACAACTACAATTAAAGACAGGATGGCTGAATGACAAAAAGGACTGCCTCAAGCAGTTAAAACATTTATCAGTTATGGGATTCTTTCAGTCAGCACTCTAGCTGCCAGAGAAGGACATCAGATTATCTAAAAAGGTTGATTTTGTCCATTAAAATTAGCAGATTGTATCAACGACCCATATCTAAATTGTAAATATGGTGGGTGGTCCATTAAGACACCTCCATGCTTTGCCTAGCAGAGCAATTTTGTAAACAGACTCTATATATACTCAAGAGACAGAATGTAATAGGTTGATGAGTGTTATTTTGCTGTAAGGTTCAACTTCTGGAGATTGTAACTGCTGTGATACCTGCAGCGTCTGGTCTTAATTTTCAGCTAATGCAAGCTTCTTTTGTTGTTAATTGCTCATTTTCCACTTCTTCTTCTTGTTCCAGGCTGTGTCTGTCTTGCATTTATTCATGTGCTGTTAATGTTTAGCCTTAGAGGGGCTGTCATCCCACCTCTGTGTTAGGATTTAGCATGTATCATTGAATATTGTTTGCAGGTTTTTGTTGTTTTAATGCCAGAGAGCTGTCATCCTGTCATGTATTAGAAAACAGATTTACAGGCCTTTTAACTAGTTGTAGCCGGCCATCACAGGGTCCTGTGCATTTGCTGGTGTGGTCAGTCTTCTCCATCATCACATTTTATTTAAACTGTGAGTAATTGGTGGTTAAAAGCCTTGTAGTCTGGAGGTGTTCACCCATGTCTGGGGTCAAGCACAGTAGAAGTGGTTGTCTGGCTTGAATATGCAACATTTCTTTCATTCATCCACCATTTTTCCAACATTTTATTGAAGTTTGTAATGTTCCCGAGCATCTCTGAGATACAACCTAGGAGAGTTTCTTGGGGTGATAATAGTTACAACTACTCAACTGAACTCATACTGACTCTATTCCGGATGGATGGGATGATATGGAGTTGACAAAGTGTTTGATGATGGGACTGTTAGGCTTATAACAATTGATGAGGCACATACTCCTTTTCTTGTAAATGGACATTGCCTTAGACTATACCACCATCTAGCTTCTAAAGACTCCTTTATCAAACATTTCTCTGATAATTTTGGTTTTGAAATTATTAGTGCAGAGAACTCTTCCTCTACACATCTGATATATATATATATATATATATATATATATATATATATATATGTATATATATCTATATATATCATTATTTTTCCTGCAGGTATCCCACTGGTGCTGTTACTCCTGCGGTGTTGTTACTTTGATCATGGAAACTTTGTCTACGTACTTCACTAGTGTTGTCACTTCTCTGGTGATGTTACTCTGATCATGGCAATTTTGTCTAAGTACTTCAATGGTTTTGTTACTCCTTCGATGTTGTTACTCTAATCGTGGTGATTTTGCCTAAGTACTCTGGTGTTGTTACTCCTCGCTATAAGTGTTCAAGTAGTGCTATTACTCCTTCGGTGCTGTTGTTCCCCTGATGTTGTTACTCCTCGGGTGCTATTGTTCCCATGATGTTGTTACTCCTCGGGTGTTGTTACTCTCTCCAATGCTATTACTCCTCCGCTACTGTTACTCCGTCAAAGTAAGTCGTCAAGTATGTCCCCAATCAACTTTGTGGATTTCATTGATAATTCATTTGACATGACTCGATATGATCATAGACGGCCATCCCCTTAGTTGGCGGGGTATTATAATAAATACAAAGACGCCATAATTAAAATGAAGTAATGAATTATCGTATCACTATTGAACCATGTGTCAAATGCGTACACTCCACGATCCCCACTATACCTCGCACGATTATCCGTATGCATTGGGAATTGAATAAGTATTATTGTGTTAATGGATGGTGGATGGTCCTTTCCAATGCTGTGAAATGATTACCATAATCATCACTCATGATTACCATAATCTCCCATGGATTTTTCCATATTTTACCATTATCTTTCTGATTTTCACTAGCACCGCACCCTGTCACTACCACAACCCATCACTGCAATTTTACCTGCCAACAATCCTCCTCAAAGATCTTTTTGTTACTCCAATTGCTACTACAGAATGGGCGGTCAAACCGTTAGGCACGAACCAGAGAATACATTTCAGGTTCGGAGAAATCTAGACGTATGAAAGGTCTTTTTAGATGAAGGATGGCATGCGTATTTTGAAAGGATGCAGGGATTTGACAAAGCCATCACAGTCGAATTTGCGTTGAATTTGGATGGAAATAATTCTAGAGTGCATGGATTCGATATTCCCATCACAGAGGAAGTGATTTCGTCTATTAGCGGATTTCCACAAGGAGGGAATAAACGGTTTTCAAGGAAATTTCCTTTTCCAGAGTTCCAGAATTGTTCGTACAGGTTGGTGAAACAACAATCCAGAAGGGTAGGGGGTATGATCAAAAGTTTTTGGCGCAACCATGGGATGACAGTGCATATTTTGTCATGAGGTACGTTACTTGTGAAGGCCATTTTGCTACTTTGTTCAACTATCATTTTAAGCTTCTTGCATGCCTTCAGTTTCGGCATGCACCGATTAATTCTCTAGACATGCCATATTTTCTATGGAACAATATTTAGATGATGGCGCAATCTTCTCGTCAGTCTCAACAAGCATTAGTGGTCCTTACAAATCACGGGTTGATCATATTATTAGTGGTGCATGCTCTGTCCTGAACTTCTGTGCCTTGGCCACAATTAGGAAGAACTTGCAGCTATGATGCCTAAAAGGGAGGATGAGGAAAAATTGATGGCAAAAGAAGAAGTCATAGATGACGCTGCTCCATAAGAAGTAATGGAAATAGGAGAGGCCACAATCGACGCTAATCCACAAGAACCAGCGTTGCCTGTTGGCTCAACAGGAATGGAAGCAATGGAAACAGGAGAGGCCATAGTCGATGCTACTCCACAAGAACCAGCGTCCCCTGCTGGCTCAATGGGAATGGAAGCAATGGAGACAAAAGAAGCCACAATCGACGCTGCTCTATAAGAACCAGCGCCACCTGTTGGTCCAATGGGAGCAGAATGAATGGAGATAGAAGAAAACGTAGTCAACGTTGTTCCACAGGAACCAACAATGACTGCCACTTTGAGGAGAGAATTGCCACCCTTAGATGAAATTGTAGGTGGTGCTAACACATAAGAACCACCATAACCCGTTGAAGAAATAGAGGAATCTTTGGAGGACGCTGCAAGTGGTGCTGATACACAAAGACCAACATCACCTGCTTAAGTAATAATGGAAACCTTGAAACAAACTGGGGCCGCAGTCAACACTACTCCATACGAACCAGTGTTGACTGTTGGGTAGGAGGAAAAACTAGAAGAAGCACAGGCAGAAAAAGATGGAACAGACCAACCAATGAGCACAAGGCAAGGAGGACCTTAGGCATCAGTAAATGAGAGAATGGACACTGAAGAAAGAATATTTCGTTCTCTGCTTCTTACGTCCTTACTAAAAGTGGCAAGGAAGTTTCATTCCCCTAGGCGCTTGGTGAAGGAATAAGCCTCTCCCTCGATCTTAATATTTTTTGGGGCTATTAAAGGCACCATCATCGACACTGTTAGACAAGAACCAGTGTCGACTGGTGAAAAATTGCATAGATTGATGGATTGGTGGTTGGTATTATTACACAAGAACTAGTGCCGACCAGAGAACAAAATGAAGATACTATGGATGATACTGTCCCCATAGGGCCATTAGAGGAGGATGTTGTTGTTGACACTACCCCACAAGGAACTGTAGTGGCTACAAAGCCACCAAATGAAAGTCTGGAGGGTTCGGGGCCCAAAGGAGAAAATGGTCGGGAATCAGAGTAGTCACAAGAAAAGGGTGTCAAAGACACTACCCTGTAAAGGTCCTGCAATGACTCCAAAACCATGAAGGAAATATATGGAAATTCTGAGACCCAAAGGAGAAGGCATTGGGACCATTCCCTGGGTTGAAGAACAAATAGAGGGGGTTACGGTAAAGCAAAGGTCCTTTAAAGAATTTGTTGACGCCAATCCACCAAACCCCACACAACCTACGAGACTAGTCAAGGAGGTTGTTGTCAAACAATAATTCATTGAGAAATGTGCAAAAAGAATGCCTCCTCTTAAAGAGAGGTACCAGTCAGAGTTAAGGGAAAACATGCAGCTAAAAATGGAAATTGTCAAGTTAAGGAAGCAGGTACGACACTTACGAAGGAAAGTGAGGAGGCATAATAAGAATGATGAGAAACCTAGGGATAAAACCATCTCAGTAGTAGTGCAGACTGAGGACAGACCCACAACCACCACGGCTACACAGATCGAGTTTTTTTTGCATGTGATTGAGGCACGAGTGTTTTTCATGATTGCAGAAATTCAGAAGTGGAAAGTTGTTGCTGCTCGCCTTCAGCAGGGGACCATTCCTTCAGATGCCCACTGGGAAGGAGTGAAGGGAGTTCATGAGCAAGCCACAAAAGTAGTTACCGATTACATGGAGCAATTGGAGAAAGAGAAACGGAAGCAAGAGAAGCAGTAGAAGAAAATCAAGGAACTGGAAGGACCGGTGTAGCTACTGAAGGTTGATAAGGAAGAAATGTTTTCTCTAGCACAGAAGGAAATGGCTTGTTGACTCCTTGCCCACAACTATGCTTTTTTCCTTCATGAACAATATCTATTCTTTTGTTTAGAAAGTGTCCATTAGGAACTTAGCCATGAGATAGAAGACCTAATGCAGTTTCTGCGCATCTTGAGATGCCATAATATTCTGGATCAACAGTTGATGTGCGAACTCTATATGCATGATTACTTTTTGGGAAATGATCAATCATTTAACTTAGTGCCATATGTGGGAGACATTCAATTGAGAGCCTTTACCTCCTACACAATTAATCAGGTTAAATGGAAGAAGGCCTCCGACACGTTCAAAGAGAATCATGCAAACATGCCATTTGTCCTTCGGCTAGAGAATTGTCAGTTTGTGATCGTTTATAACAGACACGAAACCATCTTAGGGATCGAGGGACAAAAAGAACAAATGCTGGAAACCCAAAAATGGTGCGTTGACATTTGAACAAAACAAATTTTTACTTGTCAAGAGGAGGTCCGGGACAGCTGCCAGAAATGGTGGACCCTATCATCATCAGCCATCAGGATACGTGAACCTTTTGGGGCCCCCAATTTTTCTCAGGCTCTAAATAGGGTACCTCGGTATATTGCATGCATGTGGCTTCGTGGGGTCTGATGGATGGGTTTGAGGTTCCGATTCCCCATTATCTGGCTACTAGCCAATCATTATACTCGAGCTTACAAGGTAGGTGAGGATTGGTGGAAGGAAGTCATCTAGATAGATGGATATAAGCCTCTGGGGACAGAAATGGTTGCAAAATATGATCACGCATAGCTTCATGCTGATCATCGCAACTCCAATCTCGATTTGCATAAGCGACGGGCTGCATGAGGACATGCAGAAAGATTAGTTGAGGGGAGACGTTGGTGGCGGAATTTGCATGGTTTTACCCACCTTTTTACCTTGTTTCCTGTATCCATTTTACACCATTGTTGGTCAATTTACATTTTAAACCACACAGGTATACCTCTTTTCATGTCGTTATGAATCATTAATCAATGAAGCATAGTCATAGGGGATTGTTTCATAAGTGGATTTCCAATTCAATTATTCTTGTAGATTTGGAGGAAGTATGATCAAGACTGTGGTTCTATAATGGTGACCAACCAGCTGGTAGCATTATCTCAATACATCAACTGCAACGGTGGATCAATATTTCAATTAACGCACTGCTATCTTTGTATTATGTTTCTCTTAAGAAACCACTATGTAATTGTAGGAAGAAAACTACCATAATTGTAGAAGCTATTAGTGTTAACAAATTGTATAAGTAAAGTTATGGGGCTGTGAAAGTTGGTAGTTGAGATCACAAGGAATTACGTTATCTTTGAGTCTGTAACAACATACATGTATTACCCCTTTTGATTAATGAAATTCTAATCGTCTGAGCATTTCGTGACTTCTTGATCTCACCACAACCTTGACCAGGGAGTTGGGCCCACTCTCTTGACTAGGTGTTGTTCGATAGATGTGTGCATCTGTTTATTTCAGTTAATTTACTCATTGTTGTGAATGATTATCAAAGTGTTTTTGTGAGTCTTCTTTGCTATTACTCTTGTTGTTTTTGTTACAATCATTCCTGTTGTTACTCTTATTTGTTGTTATAGTTATCGGTTGTTGTTACACATTGTTAAGTTTATGCTTGAATGTTAATTATTGGGTGGGGAAACTGTGGCCTGCATATACTTTACATGATAGACTTGAAGTAACTCATAGAGCCCTAGGTTGACAATTAATGTGGAACTGGGTGAATTGCATGATTCATATACGAACACCAACAGTCTCTCTCACATGTTAATGAGGTGATTTTTTACCATCAACAAGGCCACCTCTCTATTTATCATTGGGTCTCTTAAACGTGTGTCATCCATATTAATCATTTGAGTTTCTAGGTTAGGGTTTTGTTTGAGTTTGAACTTAAGCCTTAGTTTTTTTATTGGCCTAGTATGAGGCTTTCTAACCCCATATATTTCAGCTAGAGTAGGTTCTTTTAAAATCTCCCTTTCCTTTGTTTCAGGTTGACCCTCCCTTGTTTCAGTGGGTTGATCCTCTTCAACTTTCACATGTTGTTCTAGCACCTCAAGAGATGGCTGTCAAGGAGGATATAGGGTTTTTTTCTTTTAAATCCTTTTACTTTTTCTTGTGCAAGCACTTTTAAACTTAGGAACTTGGACAAGAGTTTCTATCTAGAATCTTCGAGGCCTAGGAAAGTTTCTTTTGTTTCTTCTTCTTGCTGCTGGTTTTTGATTTAGGAAAAGTTGACTCTACAAACCCCCCTCCAAAATAGGAAATGATCCTAAGTTCTATTAATTTTTTTCAAATGATTGACAATAAGAAGCTTAATCAACCTCTTCTAGAAATCATAGTGAGGGGATGCATTTGGTTTAGCCTGAATCCATGCTGACATTATTTTCATAATCATAATAAAAGATAAAGGCACGATTATTCTAAATTGTCCTAAATATGAGTGAGAAACCTGAAGTGATACATGTTGAGCCTGTTGAAACCTCCCTCACAGATAAAATATGGTTGATTTATCTTGAGCATTTTGTCACATTCAGATTTGAGATAAGATCTCTGCTCTCTGAAATGTCATGGCTTGTCTTTGTGTTCATGCTTCAAAAAGAAGGGGATACTGATACCTGCTAAGGTTCGATTTTTAAACTCCCGATCCCCATCCTTTGGGAGTCCTATAGCCTCTGCAATTGTTTCCTCTATAATCGGGAAGGAGATGTCAAAAATGTTGACCTCCTGGCCATCATAACCCTCTGCAAACACCCGAGCCACTCCGTCATGAAAACTATCACACTTGAAACAAAAATCCTCCTAGTCTGCTTGTCGAAATTTCTCTCAAATTTGTGGGATGGCTTCAAGAGCTATAAGACCCTCATGCTCTCTTCTGTGCAGTCAACCACCTTTCCCCATAACTTCTAACAATCAAAAACAAAAACTTCGAAGAAAAACAAGATGTTTTCACGCCTATGCTGGAATCTTTAATTGGTATTTTACCTTAAAAGGAAATAGTGACATTACATGATAATCTTGCGATGATTCCCTTCACACGAAATCTCGGGCTTAGAAAAGATAGGTGAAAATAAAAAACTAGTATAATCATAATCATACATTCGTGCCTCGATCATTCAATCACTTTGATCATTATTATCACCTTTGGTAGGGGAAATTTAAACAAATTTTCATTTTGGTAAAATTAAATAACATATGATATGAACTAATTGATCAACACCAGTTGTCAAATGTTGATAGGTTGGATGGGAATCTGATTTTCCAATGCTCGCTTCTCCATAAATTTAAATATTTGCTTATATTTTATTTGATAATGTCCTTGTTTAAATTTTTTTGAATCAACACTAACAAATTAATTGTTAGTGCGCTTGAAACGTTTTATGAAAAAACTTCAGACATCTATTCCAAGCCATTACATCATAATCCCCTATTCTAAAACTAATATATGGTAAAAATCGGCTAAAACTGGGATGATGTCACTTTAAGAGTCAACAAAGAACCGTCTGTAGACCATATGCCTAATATATCATCATAGGAACTTTGAAATGCAAACTAATTAAAAAGCTTAAGTACAAATGTTTGACTTATTTGAAATACAAACTGACTCAAAGCTAATGGAAAAAATGTTCTTTTGATATCCTTGTTCATAAAGTTGATTCCTTAGTCATAATTTCTAACCAATAATATTGACAGAATATAGTTTGACCAATTTGTCATAGACTTCTTTGTATGTGGACAAGTCTGAAACAAAGGAGATAAGATAATCTTTGATAGACTCAAAGAGAATCCTTTGAGACCTAAATTATCCCTTATTTTATTTGGGTAGTTCTTCAACATTTCTCTTGTCTGGCGCTGGAACGTTTCTGAGAAAGAAATCCATGAATTCATTTTCTATGAGAACCAAATAAATTTTCTTTTTCCAAGCCTTGAAATTAGAGGCTCCATCAAGTTTGTTTCCTTCCTTACAAATAGATGCCATTTAACTGGGAGGTTGAGACATAGAGTATAGTAAAGTAGTTACTTCTCAAAGGAGATGAGTCTATTTTAAGAGTGCTTCAAGAAAGTTGATGATACTTCCAAGAGTCTTCAGATATGTTCTTAGTGGTGGTTGCTGTAGTGATGTATTCAAGGACGGATGCTACAATAATGATGATCCTTGTGTCTTCTTATTTTGCCTATTGCAGGACTATCTTATATTATAACTACTACAAATAGTGTCCTCCAATGTAGTTAATGTAGGTGTGCCTTGAGAGTGAGATAATTGTTGTAGAGGTGTCTTCAAATATACCAACAAAATGTGATCTTCAAACTGCATTCCCTTCACCTTAGTTTTGAAACCCTTGAATATTGGAGTTGATTTCTCTTAACTTGATAATTACTTGTGAATGTTTGTTGGATTTTTATTAGTTTTATATTCTTTTCATCAAGCAATTGCCAAAATGTACAAAATATGAAGTTCACAAGTGAAAAAGGACACAAGAAATTAGGCTCCAAGCGAGGGAAAAAATCCCACAAGGGGGAAAACCTAATAAATCCTCTTCTTAAAGAATTAGATAAACCAAGAACAAGACCAAGAATTCCACAAATACCCCAAGTCATCTTTCCTGCAAGTCTCCTCAACAAGTCAAAGTCAACAAAATTCAACATTGGTCAAACTTCTCTGAAATTTGGTCAAAACTTTAAAAAAATCGAACGTGCAATGAAGGTCGAATCTTGGCCATTTAAAAACATTAGAAATATTAGAAAATCTCTCACATGTGGACACTAGTAGGGTAGAAAACTAGGATTTCTATATCCTTTGACTTCACTCTCTCTCTCCCCCCTTTGAATTTTGCTTATTTTCTTCTTCTTCTTGCACAAAGATCAAGGTGATTGGATGGATGATTGAATGAGATATAACTATCTTGTATTTATACATGTCTAGGAGGTTGAATCACTACTTCTTTAGGCCGAATTATCCAAGGAGGGCTGACTTGGCATGCAAATGAAATTTTGACTCTTTGACTCAAGATAAAATATTTTTTCCTTTTTCTTATAGAAAGCCCAAATGGGACTTTGACTCAATTACATTTCTTTGACTCCTAATAAATTTTCTTTTGACTCAGGTGATCCTATAAGCATGAAGAACATGCTTTGACTAGAAATAAAATAATAATAATGAATATAATAAATACACCATAGTATATTTGAATTAGATTATGAACACTAGTTACATTTCCAACATAGGGGAGCAATCATGGATATATTGATGCATTAGTGAGCAAGTTATGGCTTTATTTTTTCTTTTATTTCAATTTTGGATTAGGCATCTTGGTGTTAGTTGGGTCGTTCCTCTTTTATTTTTCTATCCTGAGATTAATGCTCAGTCCTTATGGCTTTGTATTAGTATTATTTGTTGGGAATTTTTCAATTGTAATTCCAATCATCTATTTTTCAATTTTAATTCTAGTCATCTTTAGAGATATAGAGTGTTTGTTGCTCATAATAGATGTAAGGTTTTCTTGTGGTATTTTGTTCAACTCTTTGTCGATTGGTTGTTAATTTATAGATCTACCCTATTATTGTCATGTCTTTTTCTACCAAATTATGTCAGTGTAAAGGTCAACCCTTCTCTGTCTTAGGGAATTGTCAAATTGGATGGGACCATGGTTCTTTTCTGTAAGTAGATCGATTAATTGGTGAATTTGGAACCTTCAGTTTAGTAATTTGGTGATGATATAATGGTTCTTAGGTTTGGTGTTCTAAGTGTTGTGTTGAGTCTTTCTTCCTGATTTGTTTTAGGCCTTCAGACCTTTAACAATTGCCCCAAGTGTTATCTCTATACCATTCTAATGCCTCTGAGGAAAAAGATCACTTACAGGGGAGGTGGAGGCAGAAGAAATGTTAGATAGATATACAAGTCTTGGGGGCATACTTTAGGGTTTTATGCCCTAAATTGAATTATTGTGGAAATATTATGTTATTATCTCATTCAATGAAAGTTTAAGTTGTGTTTTTTAAATATATATGAGTATCCATCCAATCTAGCTCCTACTCTAAAAGTTCTTTGCGCTCGTCCATTAGTCACATAATTCAATAGCTTCCATTTATGCTTTGTGCTACTGCTAAGACTAGAGAGACTGCAATGGCGAAACATACAATAGCTTTATTATGCCTATTTTTATTTTTTATTGTTATCTTCATATTTGCGATGGTGAGAGAGCTGATAAAAAAAAAAGAAAAAAATTTGATGTTGTTGTGTCATGTATAACTGCCCATCGACTATTGTTTAGCTGTGCTGACCTATCAGATCACTAGGTTCTTTTTTAATGCCTTGAAAATATGTTTACACCAACGTCTACCATGAATTGTGGCCTTGGCCGATAGAGTCCTTTCCTTGTAAATTGTGGCCTCCTATTAGTGGCCTGCTTTTAAAAGTCCTTTTAAATTGTGGCCTCCTATTAATGGCCTCCTTTTAAAATTCCTTTTAAAGTGCAGCCTCATTCATCTTCACTTGTGTTATCACTTAGGATTTTTTCTTAGCTGCGGGAGAAAACTCTTAAGGTAACCTCAAACCACGTTGGGATTGCTATGACCCTTCAATATGGAGAGGGATTTATTCTCAACTCTGCTACTCAAGGTCACTATAGTAGTAGGTCACTAATAAGCTCAATGGCTAGACTTAAGTTGTAACAATGATGAATTTGGTTTGGAAAAAAGGAAATGGGACGACTGGGCATGGAGTCTCAAACATAAATAAATACTTTATAATAACAGGTCACATGAACAAATAAGAAAAAAGGCAAGATAGATCATAATTTCTTAGAAAAATTATTGATCAAGGTATGGTAAAAGACTATAGAAAATAAACATCAGAAATAGAGCACTCTGATTTTTGCAATGACATTTAGGTTGAAAAAACAAATAAGTATTTGAATAAAATTAATCTGAGCATTCAACATGAATTATAATCCATTCATCTTTATCAAAATACTGAAGATTAGTGATCAAAGGTGTGGCTAAGGACAAAATAAACATAATAAAGAAAACAGACAGGAAATCATTCACACATGAATCCTTGAAAACTACACATATAAGACTGTTTATAGCAAAATATATTAATCTTAAAATTATACAACAATACCAAAAATTTTCTATTTCCCAAAAAATTATGAACCATTGGTTCTCTTTCATAATTGCTTTTATAGAAAATTTACAAACTGTAACCATGTGTTAGAAAATTATATATTATGGAGCAATGGAACACATAAAATATTGCAAAAATATAAACACAGAAAACACATAAAACAAGAGAGATACAGATATACGTGGTTCACCCAGTTTGGGCTACGTCCACGAAGAAACAACTAGTCCTTCCTTTTATATTATCCAGCAAACTGAAGAGATACAACCTACAACAGATCCGCTGTAACACCCTCTTCGCTCTCAATCTCCTCTCTCTTTCTCACTTAGAATACAGATATACATAGACGCAATACAATTCCCTCATATATAATGAGGGGTTTCCTTCTAGGGCAAAAAACCCTAAATTAAACATAACTTCTATCGTCAGATCTCTGCCTAATGAACGACCCAGATTGACTAGAGATTACTATACTTTTACAAGGCAATTTTACATCTATTCTTAGCTTCGAGGGCGCTGCCCTCGAAACCCCCCGCCAGGGGGGGGGCTCCCCAAAGGTTGCAGCCCCCCCCCGGGCCCCCCTGCAACGAATATTTTTCGGGCGGCAACGAACTGGGGTCCAATGTGGCGATACCTTTGAATACAGAAGATAATCAGGCTCCACACCCAACAATCTCCCACTTGGAGACTAATTATAGCAACTCCACCACTGGTTCATTTGCTGGACAATGACTCCTCTTTGGACCTAGCTGTTTCTCATCTTCTTCATCATACTTGAAGACTAATTGAAACTAAGCATATTCTCAGTTTCTCCCTGGTTACAACTTTTGTTAGAATATCAACAAGATTCTGGTTAGTGTGTATCTTTTCCATCTTCAACTCTCCATCTTCAACATTGATCGTATGAAATGGTACTTGAGCTGTATGTGTTTAGTCCCAGAATGAAATGCTGAGTTCTTTGCAGGATGAATGGCACTTTGGCTATCACTGTATAATGTGCCCATATCATGCTCCTTACCCAATTCACCCATAAACCTTTGTAACCAAATCATTTCTTTACTAGCCTCTGTAGCAGCAACATACTCTGCTTCTGTTGTTGAAAGTGCAACAACACTTTGGATTTTTGAAACCCAACTGACAGTGGTTCCACCTACAGTAAATACATATCCTGTAGTGGTCCTCCTGTTATCTCTGTCACCTGCCATATCTGCATCAACATATCCCTGTAGAGAAATGTTTGAACCACCAAAGCATAATGCTTGATTTGTGGTACCTTTCAAATATTTGAGAATCCATTTCACAACCATCTAATGTTCCTTTCCTGGATTGTTCATGTACCTGCTTACAACTCCCACTGCATGTGCAATATCAGGCCTTATGCAGACCATTGCATACATTAAGCTTCCAACTGCTGATGCATATGGAACTTTAGACATATAATCCATGTATTCTTGGGTCTTTGGGCACATTTCCTTACTAAGTTTAAAATGGCTAGCAAAAGGTGTACTAACTGGTTTTGCATTGTGCATATTAAATCTTTTCAACACCTTTTGTATGTACTCATTCTGAGACAATTTTAATTTGCGATTTTTCCTATCTCTAGTTATTCTCATACCAAGGATTTGTTTTGTAGCTCCCAAATCCTTCATTGCAAATGAATTTTCCAATTTTCTTTTGAGCACATTTATTTCCTGCATGTTAGACCCTGCAACAAGCATGTCATCTACATACAATAAAAATATAATATAGCTGCCATCATTTTGCTTTTTCAGATAGACACAATGATCAGAGTGACATCTAGTATAACCTTGGTCAGACATAAACTTGTAAAATTTTAGATACCACTGCCTTGGAGCCTATTTTAAGGCACACACGCTCTTCTTCAACCTGCACACTAGTTTCTCCTTCCCTTTTACCTCATATCCTTGTGGCTGCTGCATATATATCTCTTCCTCCAAATCCCCATGGAGAAAGGCTATCTTTACATCCAACTTCTCAAGATGCAAATCTTTAGCTGCTACTAGACTTAGAATAGTTCTGATTGAAGTCATTTTAACAACAGGAGAAAATATTTTGTCAAAATCAATACCTTTCTTCTGTGCAAACCCCTTCACCACAAGTCTAGCTTTGTACCTCTGTTTTCCTCCATCTTCTTCCTTCAGCCTGTAAACCCATTTATTCTGCAATGCAGTTTTACCAGTAGGCAACCTGACTAAGTCCCAAGTCTGGTTATGCATTAAGGAGTCCATCTCTTCTTCCATGGCTAGCTCCTACTTCTTCCTTCTTTCAACCTACATTGCTTCTTCATAACATTCAGGTTCACCAGAATCAGTAAAAAATAAATAATATAATGAAGGAGAGTATCGTTAAGGGGGTCTACTTATCCTGGTAGATCTTCTAACACCACTTTCAGGTGTTTGGGGTGCCTGTTGCTGTTGTGGTGGTTGATGTTGTTGTGGTTGTTGATTATTATTATTTTCAGGCACCTTTACTTTTTCAGTGATCTCATCAAGAACTGTGTATTCCTTGTTTTCTTTTTCCTGTTTCTTTTCCTGCAATTGATTCTTATACAAGACCTTTTCATTGAATATTACATCTCTGCTCTTAATGATTTTGTGATTTTCGTAATCATATAAGCGATAACCAAAATCATTAACACCATATCCAATAAAGGTACATTTCTTTGATTTTGCCTCAAGCTTTGTTCTATTTTCTTTATTAATATGGACAAAGGCCTCACAACCAAAAGGCTTTAAAAAAGAGTAGTTTACCTTTTTACCTATCCATGCTTCCTCTAGAACACCACCATCTAGGGAACTTGAAGGCCCTATGTTTATTAGATAAACAACAGTATCTACAGCATCTGCCCAAAATTGTAAAGGCAATCCTGCATGCAATCTCATGCACCTTGCACGCTCCATGATTGTTCTATTCATCCTTTCTGACACACCATTTTCTTGTGGTGTTCTTGGAACTGTCTTCTCTCTGTGAATTCCATGCTCTGAATAGTACCTATCAAACTCATTGCTGCAATATTCACCTCCATTGTCTGATCTGAGACACTTCAATTTCTTTCCTGTCTCAATCTCAACCAAAGCTTTCCATTTCTTGAAAGTATCAAATACATCATATTTATTCTTAATACAATAAATCCAAGTTTTTCTAGTTGCATCATCAATAAAAGTAACATAATAATGAGAGCCACCGAGAGAAGATACCTGAATAGGTCCCCATATATCTGTATGCACAAGCTCTAATTTTTCGCTCTTCTTTTCTTTCCCAACTCTGAGAAATCTGAGTCTCTTCTATTTTCCATAAATACAATTCTCACAAAAGTCCAAATCAACATTCTTCAAACCCGGCAACAAATTCCTTGAGTGAAGGATCTTCATCCCTTCTCACTCATGTGTCTGAGCCTATGATGCCATAATGTTGCATCTGCTCCTTTGGAAGTTAAAGCATTAACAAAGTTAGAAATACCATTTCATAAATACAATGTACCAACCTTTTCACCTTTTGCTATTACCAGGGCTCCTTTGGTGACCTTCCAAGCTTTATCTGTGAAATTTGTCACACAACCTTCACCGCCTAACTGTCCTGTTGAAATCAGATTTTTCTTCAAATCGGTTTTTTCTTCAGATCTGGAACATGCCTTACTTCCTTTAGTAGCCATTGGTTTCCATTCTGTTGTTCTACAAGAACCTTACCCATTCCAACAATTTTACAGGGTTTATCATCACCCAAACAGACTTGTCCAAAATCTCCTTGAACATAGTCATGAAAGTATTTCTTATCAGGTGTGGCATGGAATGGGGCCCCTGAATCTACCACCCAGGAATCAGTAATATTTTCGAAAGAAAGAATCAAATCATCTTGTAACACCTCACCTGTCACATTTGCTTCATCATTTTTTGCTTGTTGTGCATCTCCTTCTTTTCCCTTCCAAGATCTACAGTCTTTCTTTAGGTGTCCTTTCTTTCCGCACTTCCAGCAGACTATCCCTGATCTGGACTTGGATTTGCCTTTCCTTGATTTACTGCGATATCCTGAGCTCTTTCCTCTTTCCATTTTTCTTCCCCTGGACTCTGCACTCAAAGCATTACCCGATGTCTCACCAGAGCTTTTCCATTGCATTTCCTCGCTAAGGATAGCACCGACAACATCATCAAACTTTAAAGTACGAGATCCAGAAACAGAGTTACTAATGGCCATTATTAAACCATTCCAACTTTCTGGTAGTGAGCACAAGAATAACAGAGCTCTAACTTCATCATAAAAGTTTACCCCTACAGAACCTAATTGACTTGTAACAATATTAAAATCATTTAAATGGTTTGCAACAGATCCACCTTCCGACATCTTCATATTAAATAAACGCTTCATAAGAAATACCTTATTTGAGGCCGAGGGTTTTTCATATAGTTTCGCCAACACCTTAATCAAACCCTCCGTTGTTGTTTCCTTTGAAATGTTGAAGGCGACCGACACTGCGAGGCACAACCATACTGTTCCGAGTGCCTTTCTATCGAGAAGGTTCCATTCTTCATCTGTCTTACCCATTGCCATCTTTGCTTTTCAGCCCAATGGTAGGTACATTTATTTCTAATACAGATAATCTTCCATCTGCATCTTCCACAGCGAGAAGTTTTGGTTGTTAAATTTCTCGACCCTAAACTTACCGTCTTCCGCCATTGCTCCCACTCGAACCAGGAATCCTTCTCTCCTGCGAGTTTTTCAGCCAAAAAAAAGACCTTCGGCTCTGATACCAGTTGTTAGAAAATTATATATGACGGAGCAATGGAACACATAAAATATTGCAGAAATATAAACTCAGAAAACGCATAAAACAAGAGAGACACAGATATACGTGGTTCAACTAGTTTGGGCTACGTCCACAGAGAAACAACTAGTCCTTCCTTTTATATTATCCAGCAAACTGAAGAGATACAACCTACAACAGATCTGCTGTAACACCCTCTTCGCCCGCCCCCCACACCCCCCCCGGACCCCCCCTACAAGGAATATTTTTTGGGTGGCATTGCCGCCCCATTTCGAACTAGGGTCCAATGTGGCGATACCTTTGAATATAGAAGATAATACCCTAACTTAGATCAAATACATTACATAAAGATTTCCTTGATGTACAGTTTGTTTAGTCACAAAACAAGATGATAAGATGTTGTATCTAGAAGCTGATATGTAGCTAAAAATATGGCTAAAATTGAGGACAAAATCACTTGCTGATATCCTACCAAAATCTTCTAAAATCCTCTACTTTGTCATCATGTTTGGATTAAAAACCTTGCCTCAAAATTTGGCCTTGATTAACTAAAATAGGAGTATGGTATGTGGATCTATATTTCATAAGATTAATCTTCTCCAAACTCCTTATTGTTGCCTCAAAAACAAAGTTTTTTCCTAATCACTGATAGATTAGTCGGTACATATATTATCCGGACAAAACTGTGAACTACTGCCAAATTAATTATCAGCGCTCAAACAAAATAGAAAAAAACAATGTTGACAATTTCACTATCAATGCTCTGTCAAAACGTTTTAAAAAAGAACACTTACAAACTAATGATCAACACTGCGACAAAACCCTATTTGAGTTTGTTTTCCACCTCCGACAAAAGATCTACATTACTCGGTTTCCCTTTCTGAATCTTCTTGGCCTTGGGGCCAGGTTCTCCTCTCTTTTGACCTTTGTGCTTGTTAGAGCTAGAAGCTTGTCGTGGTGAAATCACAACCCCGCCCCCCCCCCGCCCCCCCCAACCTTTTTAATTTATCATCTTCATAATAATAAAGGGGACCCTATACATAAATTTTGGCTAAATTTGTCTTTAATATTATCTTTTAGTTAATTGTGCGACATTTTTGCGAGATTTTAATTTTCTTCAATTTCCATTATGTTTTTTCCATTGTGTTCGATTTCTTGCTAGATTTCCATTGTTTTTCATTTCATCTCATTTGTAATCACGGTTTACAAATGGCGCTTATTTGAAGTTCGGTGATTTTTACCACTTGGGATAAAATGTACAAAATGAGATCGGTTGGAGACGTTGACACCGAGGCACGTTGGAGAAATGGAAAGAGACCAACAAAGAGAAGAATGGAGAATTTATAGCTCTAATTTAAGATCTGGAGAACCACTCCCAACAACTCTCCTTTTTTGGGTTTTTGTAAATTATTAAATAACAATCTTGAGAAGGAGGAAGGGGTTCCTCTTCTCTGCAACTAGGGAATTATGAAGCACTATTGTGAGGGGTTATTAGTTGTAGGGTGAGGGGAATACTTTAGATCTAAGGTTTTTAAGGGTAATTATGTGATTTATTTTGCTATGCATTTGCAGTTTTGTAGTGTACTGTAAGTTGAATCATGGAGAGACAAAGCATTTTGTGCTCTAAAAGAGAAGATTGTTTTGCATTACTATAAGAAATTTCTCTAAGGAGCTGAAGTTGTTCAAGGACTGCCGATTTTTGTAACGATATTTTAATATGATTTAACCAATTTTCATTTTAGTACACTCTTGTGTCAGATGCAAATTCATCACTTTTTACTAGAATTTCTACATCTGATTTTAATTTATGTTCTAAATAGTGTATTACATTTTGATTCAACATTATTGTAGTATCAATTGTTTTATGTTATTGAAGTTCTGTAAGAGCTATCTCTAAGGAGTAAAACATGATTAGAACTAATAAGAATTTATTGAAATAGGAATGTATTGAGAAATAACTATTTACTGTTTAAATATATTCCCTTTTTGTTTCCTCTTTCATTAATTAAATGAACTTCTTTTAATTGATGAAAATGATATAATGAATTCAATCATCATATAAACAATACTCTTCCCCTTATTAGTTAGTTCATCTTCTCTCGAATTGATAGAAGGGAATCCCTTTCCAATTCAAGATAGGGTTAGTTTTTGCTTGCATATTAGAGTAGATATGCATTAAATTTAATTTTGCATTCTAGAAGTCCTCTCAAATAGGGAAAAACCTTAGTTGCAACTTGGATGAGCCATAAATTCACCTTAAAGATCTTCTTGCTTGCATGTGCACTAAGAGAGGGTAGATCTAATTTCTCTTTTTCTATTGGTAAGTAATAGGTATATTATAAGCCAACAGAGAGAGAGATGGGGTAACTAGACCCAATTGAACAAGTCAAAATCACTACATCAAACTGATAAGAGCTTAGTTGGGGCTTTGACTGGGTGGTCTCTGTTGGTGGCTAAACTTGCATGTTTTTACCCACCTTTTTGCCTTGTTTCCTGTATCCATTTTACACCATTTTTGGTCAATTTACATTCTAAACCACACAGGTATACCTCTTGTCATGTCGTTATAAATCATTAATAAATGAAGCATAGTCATAGGGTATTGTTTCCTAAGTGGATTTATAATTCACTTATTCTTGCAGATTTGGAGGAAGTATGATCAAGACCGTGGTTCTACAATGGTGACCATCCATCTGGCAGTGCTATCTCAAGACATCAGCTGCAATGGTGGATCAATATTTTAAATAACGCATGGTTATCTTTATATTCTGTTTCGCTTAAGAAACCACTATGTACTTGTAGGCAAACAATTACCGTAATTATAAGAGCTGTTAGTGTTAACAAATTGTATAAGTAGAGTTACAGGGCTGTGAAAACTGATAGTTAAGATCGTAAGGAATTACTGTATCTTTGAGTCTCTAACAACATACATGTATTACCCCTTTTTATTAATGAAACATTGATCTTTTGAGCATTTCGTGAATTCTTGATCTTGCCACAACCCTGATCAAGGAGTTGGGCCCACTTTTCTAACCATGTGTTGTTGGATAGATGTGTGCATAGGTCTATTTCAGTTAATTTATTTATCCCTGCGAATGATTATCAATGTGTTTCTGTGAGTCTGCTTTTCTATTACTCTTGATTCTGTTACAGTCATTACTACTGTTACTCTTATTTGTTGTTATAGCTATTACTTGATGTTACACATTGTTAAGTTTATAGTTGAATGTTCAGTACTGGGTAGGGAAACTGTGGCCTGCATATACTTTGCAAGATATCCTTGAAATAACTCGTAGAGCCCTGGGTTGACAATTAATGTGGAATTGGGTGAATTGCATGATTCATATATAAACACCAACATTTGGTGTCATTGCTAGGGAGGCTATTAAGGGCGCGAAAGTACAACCAATATTGATCATAGGACTGGTCTCTCATCTTGGGGAGGGAATTTTTCACCCTTCTCCATGTCCTGAGCATTAGATCATTTTTGTTGCTTTGATTGTATTGTTTTCTTTTTCATAGGAACCACTCTCTCGTCCTAGGAAGGGAAGTTTTTATGTCACCCTGTTTCAGGTCCTGAGCTTAGTTTTGTGATTGATTTATTTTCTTTCTTTGCTTTCTTTTTAGGGGCCACTCTCTTGTCATGGGGAGGGAATTTTGAACCCTATTCCAGGTCATGATATTTCAATTTGCTTCAATGTTTTCCTTTTATTTACTGATTGTATGAACAAAGATACAAATAAAAGGGGCAGAGGAAGAACCTCGAAAAGAAGAGGGAGATATCTAGGCAGAAATACCTACATCCAATAGATCATTTTAATAGCTGAGTCAGGAGCATCATTGCAAGCTCCTGTTAGGGTGAGATCTCACACGAGATCTGGAGGGAAATCAGTTTCACAACCAGGACCTTCCCCAATAACATAAGTACAATTCAGGGAAGAAGAAGTAGCAAATAGAGGATCTGAGGAGCTGCATATTGCAAGTTTAGAGGAAGAAGATTTGAGGGAATTCTCTATGCCATTTGATTAAGGGAGCACTGTTAAACAACCTCAACCACCTGTTATAGAACAGCCAGAGCTAGAACCTGTTGAGATTCCAAGTGGGTATTGGCAGATATTCATGGCTCCTGCAACTTCTTCGATTGAATTTCGAATTGGAGATATTAGAGGTGATGCGCCTATGAAGCCTATTCCTTTGACAACATTACCTAATTTCCATGGTCTTTCTTTCAAGGATCTAGACACGTTCCTTTTTGAACTCGATGTTGTTTGTTGGGAGTATGATTATATTTATGATGCTCATAAATTGAAGATATTCCCCGCTACTTTGTATGGCATAACTTTGAGATGGTTTATGGGTTTAGGGGGAATCTATTGCTACATGGGACGATTTGAAGATAATTTTCCTCCAGAAATATCAAGAGTACTACAAATCCTGAGATGTGAAGGAAAAAATCTTTAAGATTATGCAGAAAGAGGATGAGAACATGGAGGACTTTGTGGAGCACTTTCAATATACTTTATAGAGACTAGGCCATCATAACTTGGATAAGAATATTTTGAAAATAATCTTTTCTCCAAGCACTGAGGGAGGAATCTTTGGAACTATTGAATGTGGTAGGGAAAGAAGATATATCACCAGAGGAATTTGATTCCATTTGTGAATTATGCATCACATGTTCACGAGGGGCTATGAGGCATAAGCAGGGGATCCAAACTCTCAAGGAATCTAGTGGTGGAGTTACAAAAGAAGAGATTAGGAACTTGCTGGATAATTTTAGAATCGATATCCTGAGCACATTGTCATCACAGTTGGACGTGTTACAGGCGAAAGATAAGAAAATAGAAGCATAGAAGGCTATGTCCATTTTCTTTCCTCAATGCAGGAAGAAGCATCTGCTGAAGGAATGCCCATTGAATTCCATCGAGACTTGTGTGATATGTGAACAGAGTCATTCCACTAGCACCTATCCATCTCTTCTTGGGCTGAAGGTAGTATTTCAGGGAACGAATGAAGAAATGGATCAACTGTATTTTATGGGATCAAAGAAACCATGGAAACCATGACCACAGAACATGAATCAAGATATGCCTCAAGACCCTTCTCAATATTTTAATAATCTGAATTTTGGTACCCAGTCTGTACCTTTTTCACCCTCATGGCCGCATTCGTATCAATATCCAATGCCTTGAAAACCATGGTACCCTCAATCTAGTCGAAACCTTTCATGGTCGCAGAATTGGCGTGGAACTCCTCCTCCTCCTTCAGGACAATTCTCCCAACCTGTGCCACAACAACAACTACAACTTCCTTCTAATGCATCCACTAGTAATCCTCCTTCTGTCCGCAACTATTTGTTCAATCCAATCCAAATCCAAAAAATCAGGGGGCTAAATAGTTTGAGACACTCAACCTCCCTGCATACAGTATTTCCACCGTGGAGTGTAACAAATTGAATCTTCGGTCTCTTTGGGTGGTTAATACCTAGAGTTCCCCAATAATTGTTGAACATACTGATGATGTAGTCTTAGAACCAGAACCTAGATATTCTACTAGAACAACTGGGGATGAGGCAATACAAATCCCTATGTAACAATAAACCCCTTCACAAACGATTTTTACAAGAGGATTCTAGACTAGTCCACCTTACCCTGAGAGATTATCATCGAGCAAACCAAGTCCTCATCCTGAATTTGACTTTTTAGGGGAGCTATATAATTTATTTGTCAAAATTCCGTTACTTCAAGCTATGAAGGATGTAACGATTTATGCCAAAAAAATAAAGAATATTGCTCTAAGAAACCTGACAAAAAACAAAAGGATCCACTCACTATTCACGTTATGGGAAAATTATCAGACATAATGTTGGGGAAGCCTATACCTGTTAAATACGGGGATTCGGGGAACTCAATTCTTACAGTATAGATTAATGGGCTTGATATACCAAATGTACTGGTAGATTTAGGGGCATCCATTAATGTTATAACCTCTGCAATCTTGGTTACCTTGGGTCTGCGGAACTTTAAACCAACTCCCATCGTCCTAGAATTGGAAGATTAGTATACTATAAGACCGGTAGGGAAGCTGGAAGATATAACTATTTTAGTAGACTCATGGTAATACCCTATCAATCTTTTGGTTTTACATACTCAATCTCCAGCTGACAGACATCCTTCAATTTTAGGAAGACCTTGGCTTGCGACCACAAATGCTTACATTAGGTGTCGGTTTGGAAATATGGTAATATCCAATGGGGAAGTCACAAAGAGTCTAATCCTTTACCCCCCTTCCGCACCATATTTGTTAGATAAAACTGGATTTACCTTGATGCAAAGATCTCTACCTATGAAAGAGCTCGAATCTGAGAATGAAGAAGTTAGACTGATCCTTACCATCAGTGAGGCTCTTTGTTTCAAGGATGAAATGAAGGATGATTCCATTAATGCCTTTCTCAACAATCCCAATTCCATTTCTAACCCAACCTGCTAGCTATTCGAATCTATCATGAGTTGCAGCGTTCAGGAAAATATGGAACCAGGAAAAAAAATTTGGAAATATTCCTGTGTGGATTACAGGTAATTAAATAGAGAAACTTTAAAAGATCATTTTCCCCTACCCTTTATTGAGCAGGTCCTTGATACATTAGTGGGAAAGAAGTTTTTCTCCTTTCTAGATGGAATCAACGGATACAACCAGATAAAAATAGCTCCTAAGGATCATCATAAAACTACCTTCACATGTCCTTGGGGGACCTTTTGCAATTGAGTCCTCCCATTTGGTCTCTGTAATGCACCCGCTACCTTTCAAAGGGAAATAGTAGGAATTTCTTTTCTGATCTAATTAATGATAGTGTTGAAATTTACATAGATGACTTCACCCCATATGGGGATTTTTTTGAAGAAGGTGTAGAAAACTTAGAGAAAGTACTTAAAAGATGCATATAGACACATGTTTCTCTTAGTATAGTCAAATTTCATATGATGATGGAGGAAGGAATAGTGTTGGGACACCTGCTTTCAGCTGCAAGAATTCAAGTTGTTCCTGCTAAGGTAGAAGTGATATTGAATTTTCCTACATCTAAGACACAAACACAGGTATGTAGTTTTATTGGTTATGCTGGCTATTACAGGCAGTTTATTGAGAATTTTTCTAAGACAACATTCCCACTTTTTCAATTGTTACCTAAAGATGTAGAGTTTGTGTGGACAAATGAATTTGAAGTAGCCTTTAAAGAAATCAAAGAACTAGTTTTTAAAGCTCTGATATTACGAGGTCCTCACTGGAAGTTCCCATTTCACATCTCTATAGATGCTTCCCAAACAATTATAGGGCAATCTTGGTCCAGATAAACATCTTTTTGAAATTTCTACTCACACTCCGTGTTATGCAGATATTGCTAACTATCTTCCTACAGGAAAAGTGCCTCAACACTTACCTTATAGAGAATAGAGAAGGATTATCCATCATAGTGCCCATTATTCATGGATAGAAGGATATATCTTTTACACGGGACCCGACCAACAAATTTGGCGCTGCATAAGTGGAAATGACATCTATGGTGTCCTAAAAGATGCTCATGTTGTCCCTTGCGGGGGACATTTTGCAGATAAGAAGACAGGTCATAAGGTGTCGCAAATGGGGTACTATTGGCCCTCTATTTTTCATGATGCAAGGAAATATGTTCAATGGTGTGTTAGTTTCCAACAAATGGGTTAGCCTGGTTGGGTAGATGAGATTTCACTACAGCCTCAACTAGTTTTTGAGCCCTTCGAAAAATGGGCTATTGATTTTGTTGGGCTATTCAATCTGAAAAAGTGGGTAGAGGCAAAGGCTATTATGAAAGCAACAAAACAGGTTGTCTCAGACTTTTTATTTGAAGCAATTTTTGCTTGGTATAGAGCTCCTGGAGAGATAGTTTCAGATGGAGGGGCACAATTTACATCACATATGATAGCAGGACTTATGAAGAAATAGTGGATTAAGCATGGGGTAATGTATCCATATCACCCTCAAGCGAATGGCCAAGTCAAGAGCACAAACAAGGTATTGGAAAATATTATTACAAAGATTCTAGCAAACCATCGCCGAAATTGGGTTGAGAAGCTTCCTGAGGCATTGTGGGCATATAGAACAAGATGGAAAAACACAACAAAATTTTCATCATATGAGCTTGTCTATGGGAAATCCCCTTTCTTTATGATGGAATCCAAAATTAAGACGCTCAGGACAACCCTTGAAGTAGGTTTGAATCTTTCAGAAGCCCAAAAACATTGACTGGAATAGTTAAATGAGTTGGATGAAATTCATTTGGTAGTTGTCTAGAATACTGCTACAATTCAGCAATAGTGAACTAAATGGCACGACAGATTTATCAAGAAAAAGGTCTTTCAAGGGGGAGATTGGGCATTACTCTATGACTTTTGGTTCAAGGATTTTAAAGGGAAACTTTGCTCCAGATGGATGGGATGATATGAATTTAACACAGTGTTTGATGATGGGACTGTTAGGCTTATAACAATTGATGAGGCACATACTCCTTTTCTTGTAAATGAACATCGCCTTAGACTATACCACCGTCTAGCTTCTAAAGACTCCTTTATCAAACATTTCTTTGATAATTTTGGTTTTGAAATTATTAGTGCAGATAACTCTTCCTCTACACATCTGATATATATATATATATATATATATATATATATATATATATATATATATACACACACACACACACACACACACACACACACACACACACACACACACATATATATATAATAAAATGTTTTTTCTACTCTATCATTCTTTTTCCTGCAGGTATCCCACTGGTGCTGTTACTCCTCTGGTGTTGTTACTCTAATCATGGAAACTTTTTCTAAGTACTTCACTAGTGTTTTCACTCCTCTGGTGATGTTACTCTGATCATGGCAATTTTGCCTAAGTACTTCAATGGTGTTGTTACTCCTTCGGTGTTGTTACTCTGATCATGGTGATTTTGCCTAAGTACTCTGGTGTTGTTACTCCTTGCGATTTCGACTAAGTGTTCAAGTGGTGCTATTACTCCACGGGTGCTGTTGTTCCCCAATGTTGTTACTCCTCAGCTGTTGTTGCTCCCTCCAATGCTATTACTCCTCCGCTACTGTTACTCTGTCAAGGTAAGTCGTCAGGTACGTCCCTAATTGACTTTGTGGATTTCATTGATAATTCATTTGACATGACTCGATATGACTGTAGACGGTCATCCCATTAGTTGGGGGGGTATTATAATAAATACAAAGATGCCATAATTAAAATGAAGTAATAAATTGTCGTATCACTATTGAACCATGTCTCAAGTGCATACACTCCACGATCCCCACCATACCTCGCACGGTTATCCATATGCATTGGGAATTGAATAAGTATTATTGTGTTAATGGATGGTCCTTTCCAATGTTGTCAAACAACTACCATAATCATCACTCATCATTACCATAATCTCACATGGATTTTTCCATATTTTACCATTATCTTTCCGATTTTCACTATCACTGCACCCTGTCACTACCACAATGCTATCACTGCAATTTTACCTGCCAACAATCCTCCTCAACGATCTTGCTGTTACTCCAATTTTTGCTACAGAATGGGTGGGAAAGCTGTTAGGAATGAACCAGAGAATACAGTTCAGGTCTGGAGCAATCTAGACATATGGCAGGTCTTTTTAGATGAAGGATGGCATGCGTATTTTGAAAGGATGCAGGGATTTGACAAAGCCATCACAGTCAAATTTGCGTTGAATTTGGATGGAAATAATACTAGAGTGCATGGATTCGATATTCCCATCATAGAGGAAGTGATTTGGTTTGTTAGCGGATTTCCAAAAGGAGGGCATAAATGGTTTTCAAGGAATTTTCCTTTTCTAGAGTTCCGAGAATTGTTCTTACAGGCTAGTGAAACAATAGTCCAGAACGGTAGAGGGTATGATCGAAAGTCTTTGGTACAACCATGGGATGAGAGTGCATATTTTGTCATGAGGTACATTACTTGTGAAGGCCATTTTGCTACTTTGTTCAAGTATCATTTTAAGCTTCTTGCATGCCTTTAGTTTCAGCATGCACCAATTAATTCTCTAGACATGCCATATTTTCTATGGAACAATATTTAGATGATGGTGCAATCTTCTCGTCAGTCTCAACAAGCATTAGTGGTCCTGGTCCTTACAAATCACGGGTTGATCATATTATTAGTGGTGCATGCTCTGTCCTAAACTTCTGTGGCTTGGCCACAATTCACTGAGCTAGTAGAGGAAGAACTTGCGGCTATGATGCCTACAAGGGAGGATGAGGAAAAATTGATGGCAGAAGAAGAAGAAGCCACAGATGATGCTGCTCCACAAGAACCAACATCACCTGCTGGCTCAATGGGAGTAGAAGCAATGGAAACAGGAGAGGCCACAGTTGACGCTACTCCACAAGAACCAATGTCGCCTTCTGGCTCAACGGGAATGGAAACAATGGAAACAAGAGAGGCCATAGCTGACACTAATCCACAAGAACTAGCATCCCCTGCTGGCTCAATGAGAATGGAAGAAATGGAGACAAAAGAAGCCACAACCGACGCTGCTCTAAGAGAACAACTGTCACCTGTTGGTCCAATGGGAGCAGAATGAATGGAGATAGGAGAAAAGGTAGTTGAAATCATTCCACAGGAACTAGCAACGACTGCCACTTTGAGGAGAGAATCGCCACCCTTGGATGAAATTGCAGGTGGTGCTAACACATAAGAACCACCATAACCCATTCAAGAAATCGAGGAACCTTTGGAGGAGGCTACAAGTGGTGCTGATACACAAAGACCAACATCACTTGCTCAAGCAATTATGGAACCCTTGAAAGAAATTGGGGCTGTAGTCAACACTACTCCATACGAACCAGTGTCGACAGTCGGGTAGGAGGAAAAACTAGAAGAAGCACAAGTAGAAAAAGAGGGAATAGACCAGCCAATGAGCACATGGCAAGGAGGACCCAAGGCATGAGGTAATGAGAGAATGGACACTGAAGAAAAAATATTTCGTTCTCCGTTTCTTGCATCCTTACCAAAAGGAGCAAGGAAGTTTCATTCCCCTAGGCACTTGGTGAAGGAATAAGCCTCTCCCCCGATCTTAAAATTTTTCGGGGTTGTTAAAGGCACCATCATCGACACTATTAGACAAGAACCAGTGTCGACTGGTGAAAAATTTCATAGATTGATGGATTGGTGGTGGATAATGTTACACAAGAACCAGTTCCGACCAGAGAACAAACTGAAGAGACTATGGCTGATACTGTCCCCACAGGGCCATTAGAGGAGGACATTGTTGTTGACACTATCCCAGAAGGACTTGT
Organism: Pinus tabuliformis; assembly: GCA_031772625.1. Lineage (NCBI taxonomy): Eukaryota > Viridiplantae > Streptophyta > Pinopsida > Pinales > Pinaceae > Pinus > Pinus tabuliformis. Next base: position 1,250,682,563 of record CM062811.1, read on the forward strand.
AGTGGCTTGAAAGCCACCAAAGGAAGGTGTGGAGGGTTCGGGGCCCAAAGGAGAAAATGGTCGGGAAGCAAAGCAGTCATAAGAAAAGGGTGTCAAAGACACTACCCACAAAGGTCTTGCAATGACTCCAGAACCATGAAGGAAATATATGGAAATTCTGAGACCTGAAGGAGAAGGCATTGGGACCATTCCTTGGGTTGAGGAAAAAATAGAGCGGGTTAGGGTAAAGCAAGGGTCGGTATGTTGGGTTGTGTTATATTCTTTCCACGACTAGCGCATGTAGTTAACTGGGGGTTAGAGGGGGGGAGGTCACAGGGGGTTTGAGGGGTACGCGTAACCCCACTTTATGGGGACCCTATGTTAGGTTGGGCAGACCCACCTATGGTTTTGTGCATGATTTTCGCACATGTTTTTTGGACGTGATGGTTTTTGGTCCATGGTTTTAGACGCGATGGTTTTCGGACCATGGTATTGGATGCTTCGGCATGTATAAATATGTATTGTAACATTGAAAGGAATATAATAAAAATCAAGCTGGTAGTCCCGATTTTGGGATCTAGGGGAAATATCTGTGTATATGTGTTTTATGTGTTATGCTCTCGCATTGTTTATTTTCTTTTTTTAGAATTCGTATGCAGGTAATTTCTGTAAGGGGTTAAAACCTACATTTGGTATCAGAGCTGTTTTGGCTTCAAGGGGACGCCTTTGTTGCTAAGGGGTTTCGCTCGGGCCTGTGGTAGACCTTGTTCAGTGGGAGATCTACAAGATCGATTCTGTTGGTGAAAGAAGATGGTGAGTAGTGGAAAGATACAGATCTAGAAATTTAATGGTCAGAGTTTTGAGTTGTGGAAACTCAAGATGGAGGGTCTGTTGGTGGATAAAGATTAGTGGATCATGGTAGATCCGGGTACTAAACCAACGGGAGTGTTCGATGAAGAATGGAAGAAGTTGGATCGGAAGGCAAAGAGCACAATACGATTGTGTGTCTCAAATTCAGTATTGCTGAATGTATCAGGGGAAGCTACGACGAAGGATTTGTGGGACAAGTTAGGGACTTTGTACCAATCTAAGTCTCTGGTGAATAAACTATTCCTGCAGAAAAGTTGTATAACCTGAGGATGAAGGATGGAGACTCGGTGACAGAGCATCTAAATGCATTTAATACTGTGGTAAGTTAGTTAGCATTTTTTGATATTAAAATTTCAGATGAAGATAAGTGCATCAGTTTGTTGTGTTCTCTACTCGATTTGTGGGATAGTTTGGTTATTGAAATAGGTAGCAATGCAACTACCTTGCAGTTTGATGAAATAGTCTCATCCTTGTTGACGGAGGAGATGAGACAGAAAAATATGGAGAGCCAGGATGGTGATGCCTTGTTTGTATGAGGACAGTCCCAGAACAGAAAGAAAAATAAGTCATCGAGTGGGAGATCTAAATCTAGAGGGAGATCTAAATCTCCAGGAAAACCTGTAAAGGTGGTGTGCTGGAAATGCGGAAATGAAGGGCACTACAAAAGGGACTATAAATCTAAAGCTCTTGAAAAAGGAAAGGGATCTGATGATGCTCCTTCCGCAGAGGTGAAAACCACCTCAGATGAAGGTGGGGATGTGTACTTGGCTTCTTCAAGTACACATGTAGATCATGAGGCATGGTTGATTGACTAAGGTGCATCCTTTCACTTCACTCCCCATAGAGAGTGGTTTTGCGAGTATGAGAAATATGATGGTGGTGATGTCTTCTTGGGGGATGATAGGAAGGCTAGAATCATTGGTCGCGGAAAAGTAAAATTGAAGTTGCAAGGTGGAAGGGTTAGAACACTTCTGGGTGTTCTGCATATTCTTGCATTGTCTAGAAATCTGATTTTTGTAAGCAAGTTGGATGATGCAGGTGTAAAAACAATGTTAGAGAAGGATACCTGAAAAATGGTTCAGGGAGCACTAGTATTGATGTAGGGAGTTCAGATTGGAACTCTGTACAAGCTACAAGGTAGCACTGTTATTGATGGGTGCAACAGTTCTGTGATTCCTAAAAGTGGAGTAGAAAATATAATGGTCTCTAGAGAGAAGACCATGTTGTGGCATCAAAGGCTTGGACATATTGGAGAGAAAGGCCTTCAAATACTTCATGGTAAAGGTACGGTAGAAGGTATGAGTAATAGCTCTCTATATTTTGATTTCTGTGAAAATTGTGTATATGGGAAGTAGAATCGGGTGAGTTTTCCCTCTGGTAGTAAGAGGGCGAAACAGATATTAGAGCTTGTGCACAGTGATGTATTTGGACCTGTGAAGGTTCCATCACTGGGTAAGTCTGTGTACTATGTATCATTTACAGATGACTTCTCAAGGTATACATGGATATATTCCTTAAGAAGAAATCTGAAGTCTTTGACAGGTTTAAAGAATTTAAGGCTCTCTGATCCGGATTTAAATAGGAACACAATAAAATACAGAGATAACCATAAAGACAGATATGCAACGGAAATAATACCTCAATTCATTACTATAAAATACTGAAATATGCTTACAAACAGAAATGGAAATAAACCAGCTAGGGCGATGGTAGCTTATCTTTGAGAAGAGATGTGGTGGCTACATGCCTCTGAAATGTCTTACAATGAGGCTCGAAGGCCTATTTATTGTTGAGAAACAATGGAAAACCCTTCACATTCCAAAACCTAACCCTAGAAGATGAAACGCCAAATTGTGGGCCCCGTTTTTGGGTAAGTTGGTACATCAACTTCCCGGGGTCGCGAATTGGTCATACTATCTCCGTTTGACGTGCATGATAGCCCGTTGGAAAGATCTCTCCGAGGACTACGACGGAAAAGATGATTTTTAGATAGAAAAATCGCTGGCGGTAGATTTCCCAAAAAACATCGTTTAGGGCCTCAAAACGGCTCCGGAAGTTTAGGACCCGAAAAACTGCTAAAAATAGTAAACTATGCTATAATTAAGGAAACTGAAAAAACTGTAAGAAGCACTAGAGGGGATCCAAGTGGAATTAGTGGGTGGCCACCAATATCCACCTGGATCATTCCTCCCCCCTTAGGAAGCAATGGTCCCCATTGCGTTGAGTTCCTCCATGAGATGAGGGAACTTCTGCTGCACTTGGTCCCTGGTGAGCCACTTGCCCTGGTGAAGGAGTTGTCCTGCTTTGACAACTCGATACAGTTGGATATTCTGCTGGCGAGTGTGCTTGATCTGTGTGTCCATGATCCGATCAGTTGCAGCTTGTTCCATGCAAGCTGGATTTAACTCTGTGGGTGTGAGTTGTTCTGCAATGTCGGACGTGTCTAGTAATGGTGGAAAGTATGGCCGCAGGCGGTCGACATTGAACACCGGGTGCAGGCCAAGGAATGGGGGAATGCTAAGCTCAAATGCATTGTCTCCCACAGCCTTGGTAATGGTGTAAGGGCCATATCCGAGTGGTCTGAGTTTCCGATAGGTTCCGGTAAGGTGTTCCTTTTGCAAATGCAACCAGACTTTGTCGCCTACTTGAAACTTGTGTAGCACCTGATGTTGATCATGTTGCTACTTGTACTTGGCATTTGATTTCTCCAGAATGTCATGGACCTGCTGGCGCATATGTTGGATGTGCTCAATGAAGCTGTTTGCCTTATCTGTTTCGGACTGACATGAGCAGAATCTGCGTGAGTAGCTGCAAATGGCATGGCCACATCGATGGGACATAGTGGCTGGAATCCCAATCCCACCTTAAAAGGGCTGTGCTAAACATAGGGGAGGCTCTCATCCCATGTGCGTGGATGCTTTGAGTTGTACATGCGCAGAATGTGTACGATCGTCCTGTTGACGACCTCAGTATGGCCATCAGTTTGAGGATGGAAGGCTGTGGACTTAGTGAGTTTGGTGTCCAACATTGACCAGAGGCTAGACCAAAATGTACTGAGGAACCTGCTGTCCTGATCTGAAATGATAGACTGTGGGATCCCAAAGTGTACCCATACTCGTTCAAAGAAGAGTTTATCAGTGGCTTCTGCTGTGATATTCTTCTTGCAGGCCGCCATAATGGCCATCTTTGAGAACCTTTCGACGACCACAAAAACACAGTCATTTCCATGCCTAGTGGAAGGGAGGCCTGACATGTAATCCATGGAGATGGATTCCCAAGGTCGCCTAGGGGTAGGCAGCGGGGTATAGAGGCCTTGCTTCTTGATGGTCGGTTTGGCAATGGCGCAAGCAGTGCATGATTTGATGTACTTCCCGACATCCTGTCGAAGATTCGTCCAATAGAAATATTTCTGCAGTACTGCCACTGTTTTTTCGACCCCAAAATGCCCAACGGCTCGACTGTAGTGTGCTTCCCAGATCATCTTGGCACGCTCGCTTGAAGGAACACAAAGGTGACCCAGGTGGCATAACAGGTCGTCCTAGAGGTGAAGATCTGGAACATGCTGACCCTCCAAGAGTGTCTGGTATGCGTGGCCGAATTTCGGGTCGCTTTTGTAGAGCAGTGGCCAATCAGAAGTCTCGTGCCCACAAGAGTTGAGCATGGTGGTTAACGCCATGATCGGTGGTCGACTGAGGCAATCTGCAACATTATTGGTGCTGCCCTTCTTATACTTGATATTCAAATGGAACTGTTGCAGGTATGTGGACCACTTCTGATGGCGATCATTCTGCAATTTCCCTTGGGTCTGTATGAACTGCAGTGGTCGGTGGTCTGTGTGGATGACCGTTTCCTTCCCCAAAATGTAATGCTTCCATTGTCGGCAGGCCTGCATAATGGAATACATCTCTTTGTCATAAGTGGGATACTTCCGGACTGTGTCTGAAAGTGTCTCACTGTGATATGCCATTGGATGCCCGTGTTGAGTAAGGACTGCCCCAATAGCATAGTCAGAGGCATTTGTCTTGACCTCAAATGGTTGTTGCAAGTCTGGTAATGCAAGAACTGGTGTTGTGCAGAGTCGATCTTTCAACTCTGTGAATGCCTTCTGTTGAGATTCAGACCAAATTTTTTTTTCTTTCGCTCCTCCCTTGGTGACCTGACTCAAGGGCCAAGTGATATGAGAAAATCCCAACACGAACCTGCAGTAGAAGTTGGCAAGGCCTAGAAAGTTGCGAAGCTCTCTCAGAGTGGTTGGAGATGGCCAATCCCGAATGACTTGGATCTTGGCTGGATCCACATGCACCCCCCGTTCATCAATAATGTATCCCAGATACTGAACCTGGGTCATGCCAAAAGTGCATTTCTCCAAATTGGCACATAGCTTGTGTTGTCGCAGTGTTTGGAGAACCTGTCGGATGTGGTGGAGGTGCTCTTCCCAAGTCTTGCTAAAGATCAAGATGTCATCCAAGTATACCACTACAAATGAGTTGGTGAATGGCCGCAAGATGTTGTCCATTAGCCTCGTGAATGTTGCAGGAGCATTCGTCAATCCGAAAGGCATAACCAACCATTCGAAAAGGCCCTCCTTGGCTTTGAAGGCAGTCTTCCACACATCAGAGGGTTCGATTGGTACCTGGTGATATCCTGACTTCAAATCGATCTTGCTGAAATATTTTGCCCCCTTTAGTTGGTCCAGGAGGTCATCAATCCGTGGGATTGGGTACCTATTACGGACAGTGATCTTGTTCAACGCCCGATAGTCAATACAGAGTCTCCAAGTCCCATCCTTCTTTTGTACCAGCACGATCGGGCTCCCACAGGGCCATGAACTCAGACGGATGTGAACTTTTTGTAGCAGCTCCTGAATCTGCCTCTTGATTTCATCGTTCTCCAAAACAGAGCGCCGATAGATTGGTCCATTGGGCAGCGGTGAACTTGGGGTTAGATGAATGGAGTGCTTGACCTGACAGTGCAGAGGAACCCCTGCGGGGGAGGTGAAGATGTCCTCATACTCCTCCACGACCTTGTCCATCTATAGTTGTCGTGCAGAGGGGCCCTGTCTAGAGGTCGTGGCCACCGTCTTCTTCTTTTCTTGAGGGCGTATCATCAGGAAAAAAAACTTCCCAGTTTTGGAAATGAGCTTACTGCATTGTTTTGCAGTAACCAAAGAGATGGCGGTAGGCGGTGCTACCTCTGGTATCCTGTACAACTTATTTCCCAAAGTAACAATAACAGCACGGGGCCTTGACTCATACACAGCATGTCGCTTCCACAAGTATGGTTGTCCTAATAACACATCACAAACTTCAAGGGGAGCAATGTCACACATTACCTCATCCGTGAAGGGCTTGATGTTGTATGGAAGGCGACACTGTTGGCTCACGCGAAGATCTCGTCCTTGGTGCAGCCACCCAATGGTGTATGGTTGTGGATGTGCTGTGGTCGGTAAGCCCAGCCATTTCACGACATCTGCCGAAATGAGGTTCTTTTGCCTCCCACTGTCGACAATGAACTATAGCGGGGAGCCCTTTACCCACATCTGGGAGTGGAAGAGACGCTCCTCCTCCTCTGGATCTTCAGGTTCCTCCTTCTGGATCTTCGTGGTGGCAACAATGGCATTGGGCTTCGCATCGATAATCTGCTTCCCTTTGTCATTCCCCTTATCGGGTTCTGACTCAGAGTCAGAACATGCATCTGATTCTGAAACCTTTAGCTCGGCCACCAGTGACTGCTTGGCCCGACACTCACTTGTGTTGTGAGTGGAGCTCTTATGGAACTCACACCACTTTCCGGTGTCCTTTTTCGGCTTTGCGGCACTGTTCTTTGCTTGCAGCTTTGGCGGGTTGTCTTGGGCTGCCCCGCCTTGGCTTTGTCCTTTGTTCTGCGGTTTGGGGGCACCTTTCCCTTGTTTCGGATTCGCAGACCCAAAGTCTCGCTTCTTCTGTTTAAACTTTTGCTCGACCTTGATGGCATATCGGTATGCCATGCCGAGCGAGGAGATGTTCAGGAATTCTATTTCTTCTTGGATGTACTTGTGCAGGCAGCCACGATATTTTAGTACCAAATGTTGCTCTGTATCCTTGATACCCAACTTTGTGCAAAGGGTATGGAAAATATTGTAAACTCTGGTACGTCTTGGTCCCTTCCCTGCCGTAGCGTGGTCCACTTTATGTATTGATCCTCATAGCTTCTGACAGGGTAGTACTGCTCCTTGATGGCATCTCGAAATGAATCCCAAGTCGGTGCAACTGAAAATAGTGAGCCTGTACTTTCATCCTTCTGCTCACAGTAGGTTTCCCACCAATCCTTGACGTGGGGGGCTGCTTTGAGAAGAGCGAAAATAATCTTTTCCCGACTAGAAAAATCATGAACAGAAAAATAACCCTCTAGCACATTTAACCATTTATCGACGCCATCTACGTCTATCTGACCCTCGAATATGGGGTTTCAAAATTAACTTGTACCTTAAATGGTGTGGTGTTTCCAGAGTTGCTGTTGGAAGGCAATGCATTGCCCCTGGGTAGCCGCTGAAGGATTTGGGCAAAGTTGTCCATCATCGCGTTACTTTGTCGCTCGAGGGCTTCTTCGAGCAAGATTTTGATAGGATGTCCTGCCCCCTCGTCTTTCTTTTCATCCGCCATGGGAGGCCGTCGGGATTTGCGAGGCTGGTCTTGCAAAGGTTCGACCAGTTCAAGCCCTAACTCCTTATATCCCGACCTCGTTGGGGACATGCAAAGAAAAACAGAGAAGAAAAGCAGACCGCTCTGATACCACTGATCCGGATTTAAATAGGAATGCAATAAAATACAGAGATAAGCATAAAGACAGATATGCAGCGGAAATAATACCTCAATTCATTACTGTAAAATACTGAAATATGCTTACAAACAGAAATGGAAATAAACAAGCTAGGGCGATGGTAGCTTATCTCTGAGAAGAGATGTGGTGGCTACATGCCTCTGAACTATCTTACAATGAGGCTCGAAAGCCTATTTATTGTTGAGAAACAATGGAAAACCCTTCACATTCCAAAACCTAACCCTAGAAGATGAAACGCCAAATTGTGGGTCCCGTTTTTGGGTAAGTTGGTACATCAACTTCCCAGGGTCGTGAATTGGTCATACTATCTCTGTTTGACATGCATGATAGCCCGTTGGAAAGATCTCTCTGAGGACTACGACAGAAAATACAATTTTTAGTTAGAAAAATCGCTGGTGGTAGACTTCCCAAAAAGCGTCGTTTAGGGTCTCAAAACGGCTCCGGAAGTTTAGGACCCGAAAAACTGCTAAAAATAGTAAACTGTGCTATAATTAAGGAAACTGAAAAAACTGTAAGAAGCACTAGAGGGGATCCAAGTGGAATTAGAGGGTGGCCACCAATATCCACCTGGATCACTCTCGTGGAAAATCAGACAGAGAAGAAGATAAAGGTGCTGAGGACAGATAAGGGAGGAGAGTTTGCAGCAAGGAATTTGAAGAATTCTGTAAGAAGTGTGGTATATCACGGCAAAAGACTACTCCATATACACCTTAGCAAATTGGAGTTGCAAAAAGAATGAACAAGACGTTGATGGAAAGGGCAAGAAGCATGCTCAGTGGTGCCGGGTTAGGATAGGAATTATGGGCAGAGGCGATGGATACTGCATGTTACCTGGTCAACAGGTCACCTTCATCAGCGTTGGAGGATAAGACTCCACAAGAGGTATGGACTGGTAAGAAACCTTCTCTTTCACATCTAAGGGTATTTGGATGTGATGTATATGTACATGTTCCAAAGGAGAAACGAACAAAGTTGGATAGTAAATCTGAAAAGTGCATCTTTAATGGGTATAAGGATGGTTTAAAGGGTTATAAGATTTGGAACCCAATAACAAGGAAGGTTGTGTACAACCGATATGTAGTGTTCGGAGAGGTGAAAGATGTTACTAAACATGAAGTCCAATCAAAGGAACCTGAAAAGATAGAGTTTGAGCTAAAGGAGGAAGAAGCAGACTCTACACCAGAGGAGGAATCAGAAGATGAAGAGCCACAAACTCTGGCTGTGAGAAGATTAGTTTGAGAAAGAAGGCAACCAGAAGGTATAGTCCATCTGCTTTCTATTCAAATTTTTCTTTGTCTATTACTGATGATGATCCCAGAACTGTGAAGGAAGCAGTGGATTCATAGGATGGAAAACTCTGGAAAGAGGTCATGGTTGATGAAATGGCATCTTTGCACAAAAATGAGGCTTGGGATCTGGTGGAGTTGCCAACTGGAAGGAAACCCATTGGCAGCAAATGGGTGTTCATAAAGAAGAGAAATGCAGAAGGAAAAGTGGAGAAATACAAAGCTCGGTTGGTAGCAAAAGGTTATTCCCAGGTGTCGGGAATTGATTTTGGTGATATTTTTTCTCCTGTTGCCAAGGTAACTTCTATTAGATTACTTTTATCTGTTACTGCTGCTTTTGATTTTGAGGTAGAACAGTTGGATGTGAAGACAACATTTCTTCATGGGGATCTAGAAGAGGAAATCTACATGAAGCGACCTAAAGGCTTTGCGGTGAAGGGTAAGAAAGAACTGGTATGCAAGTTAAAGAAGTCTCTGTACGGGTTAAAATAGTCACCAAGGATGTGGTATCAGAAATTTGATACATTTATACGGGGACTTGGCTTCACCAGAAGCAAAGCAGATCACTGTGTGTATTTTAAATTAATTGGTGACCATGTTATTTATCTGGTCTTGTATGTGGATGATATGTTGCTGGTTGGAAATGGCAAATAAATTATCCAGGATTTGCAGACCCAATTGTCCTCCAAATTCGACATGAAATATCTTGGTGCTGCAAACTATATTTTGGGCATGGAAATTAAAAGAGATAGGGAAAAGAGGAAGCTCTGGTTAAACCAGAGGAAGTATGTCGAGACAATACTACAGAGGTTTAATATGCGGGATAGTAAACCAGTGAAGGTTCCTATTCCTGTAGTTGTAAGGTTATTTGCTAAACAGTGTCCCAAGACACAATAAGAGGAAGAGGACATGTCCCATGTTCCATATGCAAGTGCAGTAAGTAGCCTGATGTATGCAATGGTCTGTACTAGACCAGACATTGCACATGTAGTGGGAGTATTGAGCAGGTTTATGTCAAAACCAAGAAAGGAGCATTGGACAGTAGTGAAGCGGGTTGTCAGGTACTTGCGTGGCACTAATGATTATGGTTTGTGTTACCAAGGAAGACCAGGATTGGACAAAGTGTTGGATATTCGTGGCTTTGTTGATGCAGACTAGGTTGGAGATCTGGATCAGAGAAGATCTACAAGTGGGTGTGTGTTTAACCTATTTGGAGGTGTAGTGAGTTGGATGAGTAAGAAACAATATGTAGTGGCACTATCAACTACAAAGGCAAAATACATGGCAACCACTCATGCAAGCAAGGAAGCAGTTTGGTTGCAGAGATTATGTTCAAGTATGGGGTTAGTACAGGAAGCTATAAGGATAGACTATGATAGCCAAAGTGCAATTTTCTTGGCAAAGAACCCCACATATCATTAAAATACAAAGCACATTGATGTTCAGTATCACTTTGTGAGGGATATGATAGAAGACAAAAAGGTGTTGCTGGTAAAGGTGGACACTTTGAAGAACATTGCAGATGCATTGACAAAATCTGTGAGCTCTGAGAAGTTCTCTTGGTGTAGAGAAACAATGGGCATTGCAGGGCTAGATAAATGACTAAGCTCTCTTGTGGCCCCTTGTGGAAAGAAAATAACAAGTGGGAGAATGTTGGGTTGTGTTATATTCTTTCCACGACTAGCCCACGTAGTTAACCGGGGGTTAGAGGGGGGGAGGTCACAAGGGGTTTGAGGGGTACCCATAACCCCACTTTAAAATTTTGGTTTTTGACCCTATGTTAGGTTGGGTGGACCCACCTATGGTTTTGTGCATGATTTTGGCACATGTTTTTTGGACGCGATGGTTTTCAGTCCATGGTTTTGGACGCGATGGTTTTCAGACCATGGTATTGGATGCTTCGGCATGTATAAATATATATTGTAACATTGAAAGGAATATAATGAAAATTCAAGCTGGTAGTCCCAGTTTTGGGATCCAGGGGAAAATCTCTATGTATATGTGTTTTATGTGTTATGCTCTCGCATTGTTTATTTTCTGTGTTTTAGAATTCGTATGCAGGTAATTTCTATATGGGGTTAAAACCTACAGGTTGAAGAATTTGTTGACGCCAATCCACCAAACCCCACACAACCTGCGAGACCGATCAAGGAGGTTGTTGTCAAACAATAATTCATTGAGAAATTTGTGAAAAGAATGCCTCCTCTTAAAGAGAGGTACCAATCGAAGTTCAGGGAAAACATGCAGCTAAAAATGGAAATTGTCAAGTTAAGGAAGTAGGTATGACGCTTACGAAGGAAAGTGAGGAGGCATAAGAAGAATGATGTGAAACCTAGGGACGAAACCATCTCAGTAGAAGTACAGACCGAGGATAGGGCCACAACCTTTGCAGCTACGCAGATCGAGGTTTTTTTGCATGTGATCGAGGCACGAGAGTTTTTCATGATTACAAAAATTCAGAAGTGGAAAGCTGTTGTAGCTCACCTTCAACAGGGGACCATTCCTTCAGATGCCCACTGGGAAGGAGTGAAGGGAGTTTGTGAGCAAGCCGTGAAAGTAGTTACTGATTACATGGAGCAATTGGAGAAAGAGAAATGGAAGCAGGAGAAGCAGTAGAAGAAAATCAAGGAACTGGAAGGGCAGGTGCAGCTACTGAAGGCTGATAAGGAAGAAATGTTTTCTCTAGGATAGAAGGAAATGGCTTGCCAACCCCTGCCCATAGCTATGATTTTTTCCTCCATGAGCAATATCTTTTCTTTTGTTTAGAAAGTGTCCGTAAGGAACTTATCCATGAGATAGAAGACTCAATGTAGTTTCTGCACATCTTGAGATGCCATAATATTCTGGATCAAAAGTTGATGTGCGAACTCTATATGCATGATTACTTTTTGGGCAATGATCAATCATTTAACTTAGTGCCATATGTGGGAGACATTCAATTGAGAGCTTTTACCTCCTACACAATTAATCAGGTTGAATGGAATAAGGCCTCCAATACGTTCAAAGAGAATCAAGCAAACATGCCACTTGTCCTTCGGTTGGAGAATTGTCATTTTGTGAACATTTATAACAGACACGAAACCATCTTAGGGATTGAGGGATAGAAAGAACAAATGCTGGAAACCCAAAAATGGTGAATTGACATTTGAAAAAAACAAATTTTTACTTGTTAAGAGGAGGTTTGGGACAGTTGACAAAAATAGTAGACCCTATCGTCATCAGTTGTCAAGATACGTGAACCTTTTGGGGCCCCCAATTTTTCTCGGGCTCTAAACAGGGTACCTCAGTATATTGCATGCATGCGGCTTCATGGGGTTTGATGGATGGGTTTGAGGTTTCGATTCCCCATTATCTAGCTACCAGCCAATCATTATACGTAGCTTACAAGGTAGGTGAGGATTGGTGGAAGGAATTCATCTAGACAGATGGATATAAGCCTCTGGGGACAGAAATCGCTGCAAAATATGATCTCGCATAGCTTCATGCTAATCATCGTAACTCCAATCTTGATCTGCATAGGCAACAGGCTGCATGAGGACATGCAGAAAGACCCTTTAGGGGGAGACATTGGTGGCTGAATTTGCATGTTTTTACCCACCTTTTTACCTTGTTTCCTGTATCCATTTTACACCATTGTTGGTCAATTTACATTCTAAACCACACAGGTATACCTCTTTTTATGTTGTTTTGAATCATTAATGAATCAAGCATAATCATAGGGGATTGTTTCCTAAGTGGATTTCCAATTCAATTATTCTTGAAGATTTGGAGGAAGTATGATCAAGACCGTGATTCTATAATGGTGACCAACCAGCTGGCAGCATTATCTCAAGACATCAACTGCAATAGTGGATCAATATTTCAATTAACGCACTGCTATCTTTGTATTATGTTTCTCTTAAGAAACCACTATGTAATTGTAGGAAGACAACTACCGTAATTATAGGAGCTGTTAGTGTTAACAAATTGTATAAGTAGAGTTACGGGGCTGTGAAAGTTGGTAGTTGAGATCACAAGGAATTACGTTATCTTTGAGTCTGTAACAACATACATGTATTAACCCTTTTGATTAATGAAATTCTAATCTTTTGAGAATTTTGTGACTTCTTGATCTCGCCACAACCCTGATCAGGGAGTTGGGTCCACTCTCCTGACCAGGTGTTGTTGGATAGATGTGTGCATAGGTTTATTTGAGTTAATTTATTTATTTTTGTGAATGATTATCAATGTGTTGTTGTGAGTCTGCTTTGCTGTTACTCTTGTTGTTGTTACAATCATTACTGTTGTTACACAATGTTAAGTTTATAGTTGAATGTTCAGTACTGGGTGGGGAAATTGTGGCCTACATATAATTTGCATGATAGCCTTGAAGTAACTCGTAGAGCCCTGGGTTGAAAATTAATGTGGAACTGGGTGAATTACATGATTCATATACGAACACCAACAGTCTCTCTCACATGTTAATGAGGTGATTTTTTACCATCAACAAGGCCACCTCTCTATTTATCATTGGGTCTCTTAAATGTGTGTCATCCATATTAATCATTTGAGTTGCTAGGTTAGGGTTTTGTGTGAATTTGAACTTAAGCCTTAGTTTTGTTATTGGCCTGGTATGAGGCTTTCTAAACCCATAGATTTCAGCTAGAGTGGGTTCTTTTAAAATCTCCCTTTCCTCTATTTCAGGCTGACCCTCCCCTGTTTCAGTAGGTTGATCCTCTTCAACTTTCACATGTTGTTCTCGCAGCTCAAGAGATGGCTCTCCAGGAGGATATAGGGTTTTTTTCTCTGTAGTCCTTTTACTTTTTATTGTGTAAACACTTTTAAACTTAGGAACTGGGACAAGAGTTTCTGCCTGCATGCTCAAGGAATATTTTCTTTTGCTTCTGGTTTGGACCGAAAGGTTCCTTCTTCTGGAATCTTATTGGTTTGGGAAAGTTTCTTTTGTATCTTCTTCTTGTTGCTGGTTTTTGATTTAGGAAAAGATGACTCTACAAATCCCCCCCAAAATAGGAAATGATCCTAAGTTTTATTAATTTTTTTTCAAATGATTGACAATCAGAAGCCTAATCAGCCTCTTATAGAAATCATAGTGAGGGGATGCATTTGGTTTAGCTTGAATCCATGCTAACATTATTTTTAGAATCATAATAAAAAATAAAGGCATGCTCATTCTAACCTGTCCTAAATATGAGGGAGAAACTTGAAGTGATACATGTTGAGCCTATTGAAACCTCCCTCAGATAAAATATGGTTGATTTATCCTAAGTATTTAGTCACATTCAGATTTGAGATAGGATCTCTACACTCTGAAATGTCATGGCTTGTCTTTGTGTTCATGCTTCAAAAATAAGGGGATACTGATACCTTATAAGGTTCGATTTTTAAACCCCTGATCCCCATCCATCGGGAGTCCTGTAGCCTCTGCAATTGTTTCCTTTATAATCGGGAAGGAGATGTCAACAATGTTGACCTCCTGGCCATCATAACCCTCTGCAAATGCCCGAGCCACTCCGTAATGAAAACCATCATTCCTGAAACAAAAATCCTCCTAGTCTTCTCGTCGATATTTCTCTCAAATTTGTGGGATGGCTTCAAGAGCTATAAGACCCTCATGCTCTCTTTTGTGTGGTCAAGCACCTTTCCCCATAACTGCTAACAATCAGAAACAAAAACTTCGGAAGAAAAACAAGATGTTTTCACACCTATGCTAGAATCTTTAACTGGTATTTTACCTTGAAAGGAAATAGTGACATTACATGATAATCCTACGATGATTCCCTTTACACGAAATCTTGGGCTTAGAAAAGACAGGTGAAAATAAAAAACTAGTATAATCATAATCATACATCCGTGCCTTGATCATACAATCACTTTGATCATTATTATCACCTTTGGTAGGGGAAATTTAAACAAATGTTCATTTTGATAAAATTAAATAACATATGATATGAACTAATTGATCAACGCTAGTTGTCAAATGATGATAGGTTGTATGGGAATATGATTTTCCAACGCTCGCTTGTCCAGAAATATGAATATTTGCTTATATTTTATTTGACAACGTCTTTGCTTAAAAAAATTTGAACCAACGCTGACAAATTAATTGTCAGTGCGCTTGAAATGTTTTATGAAAAAACTTTAGACATCTATTCCAAGCCATTACATCATAATCCCCTATTCTAAAACTAATATATGATAAAAATCAGTTCCAACTGGGATGATGTCACTTTGAGAGTCAACAAAGAACCCTCTATAGACCATATGCCTAGTATTCATCATAGGAACTTTGAAATGCAAACTAATTAAAAAACTTAAGTACAAATGTTTGACTTATTTGAAATACAAACTGACTCAAAGCTAATGGAAAAAATGTTCTTTTTCAAATTTATTTATATACAGACTTTGAAAATTGAAATAAAATATTGTTTTCAAACTTTGATAATCATTTACCATATTCTTAGGGCCTTTTATTCAGGTTTCAAATTCTTCAAAATGCTATCCAAACCTACAAAATTTCCAAAGTAAAACAGATACGTACAATGAAATAATGAAATATCACTTTTCAAGAGAGATAGTGTTTAAGAAAATGTCCATTTACTGGACCTCTAGGCAAAAATTCTCCTTTCAAGTCCTGTAGAATGAAGGTGTTCTTGCCATGAAATGCAGCAATATGATAAGGGCCCTTCCAGATATGGTCAACTTTACTATGTTTTACTTTATCTTCGATTCTAGCACCCCATTTGAGAATTATATCATGAATCTAAAAATTATCCTCCTTGGTGTTTTTGTCAAAAACCTTTTTCATCCTTTCCTGGAAAAGTTAAGCTTGATCGTACACCCTCTCCCTCATTTTATGAACTTCAATAAGCTAATTTATCCTTTTTTGAATATTATTAGGCTCTTCCTCTTGTTCTTGCAAATATTTCATGGTTGGTATCCCAAGTGAAACATGAAAGGTTTCTTTTGTGCCATATTTTAGCTAAAATAGTGTAGTCCCAATTGATCTCTTAGTAGTGATTTGGTCTACCCATAATGCAAATCTCAGTTTTGCATGCCAATATTTCTTGTTATCCTCTGGCAATTTTTTGATGATCCTGACCAAACTCTTGTTTGAAGATTTTTCTAGTCCATTGCCCTGAGGGTGATAGGTTGTGGAACGACTTAGTGATATATTATAATCATTACAAAATTTTATCATCCTCTTAGAATTGAAACCTTGTGCATTGTCAGTTATAATTCTTCTCAGGCTACCAAATCTAGAAAATATGTTTTCTAAAAAATGAATAATGACAATGTCAATATCTTGCTTGATTGGCATAGCTTCGATCCACTTTGTGAAATAAGTTGTCCTAGTTAAAATCCATTTGTGTTGTCCTGATGATGTTGGATGGATTTCTCCAATAAAATCAAGGCCACACTACTGAAATGGTGCATCAACAAAAATGGAATTTACTGGTAAAGATAGTAACTTGGATTTTCCTTCAAAACTTTGAAATTTATGATACACTGCAACTTCTTTTCAAACATATGAGAAAAATGCTGACGAATAAAAACCTACTCTTAGAATATTATTGACATTGGCCTTCTAATAATTATGGACCCAACACACACCCTGATGGAACTCCTTCATCATTTGTTTCAATTCATATTCAAGTAAAACATTAAACAATATACCTTTCGGGTCCTTCCAAAATAAATATCCATCTAGAATACAAAATTTTACAACATTGAGTTTTAAAAATTTGGCTCGAGTCTTACAAGTTCTTGTTGGCATTATGATTCAAGTGTTGTCCTTGATGGCAACTCACTTAGTGGATGGTACAGGTGCTCAGAGGTTGGTACAGGTGATGGCAACTTAATCAGAAGACAGATCTCAGTACAGCATGCCAAGGAAGCTCATACACGCTGTTTCGTTAAGCCCAAGTCGCGTGTACACGCAAGTTCGATTCAGAAAAAGCGCGTGTATGTGGAAAGGTTCCTTTGGTTCATGGTGGTTAGTCCTTGGAAGTTGTGCCTATGATTTCGGACCATTATGTCTCGACGGGCGTGTCGATCCCTAGTTTTAAAGTTGATGGTATTGTGTTACTATGGTTTTGGCTCTTGGTATTGAGAAAGGCCTAAGGCTATATAAGGAGAAGAAGATCATTAGGCAAAAATCATCTTTCGACAAGGCTTGAATATCTAAGAGAGAAAGAGATCTGATATGCAGGTTCTGAGTTGCTTGATCTAAGCCAAGGAGAGATCACATCTGTTGATGGAAGACTAGATCTAAGGATAGATCGGGATCTAATGGTTTGAAATGCACTATCATGATATGGTTGATTATGCGTATTTCTAGATCTGCATATTGTCGCAATGTTACGTTCTGGGTCTAACTAATGTCTGGTACAGCTGCAAATTGAGAAAGTTTATTTTTAGATCTGTACGCAGGTTGGCTTCGGTAAAAGAGCGTGTATACGCGGGTTCTGCTCATTAAAGTAGCGTATATCTTTTGAAGCTTGATTTGGGTTTACAGTGGGGTCTGACTGTTATTGCAGAGTTCTGTAGTCTGCTCTGTGTTCTGGTAACTGGTGATTGACAGAGTTCAGTGGTTCAGTGATTCAAAGTTTGGTTGTTTTATGCTTCAATGATCTGTTGTGGAAATTGAATGAATTGTGGTCTTCAGATTGTAATGTTGTGCTTCAGGAATATCCAAGTCTGAAAATGTATGAAAAGTGATACCTGGAAGAAGGAAGATTGTAGGTCAGCACCTACGTACTAGTATCTTGGCTAGTACAAGAACAAAGGGGGGTTGGAGCTCCCTTCCAAGGAAGTTTGGAGAACGAGAGAAGGTTGAAGCCTTCTGCAGGTTGTAGCCTGCGTACTGGTATAAGGCTGCACCAGTACAAAAGATTGTAAACTGAAGTTTCATATTAAAGAAAGATAGAGACAACTTGCAGCAGGTGGTTTTCACCCACATTGGGTTTCCACCTTATATCTTGGTGTTCATGTGTGTGGCTTTTTATCTGTTCTGTTATACTGCACATGTTTACTGTTAATATGATGAATAATGTCCTGATGCACTTAATTGAAGAATAAGCTAACTAAATTGTGAGTTTTCTGCTTATACGCTGTTTTACTTCGTCACAGTAGCGTGTACACGCTGGTTCACTTAACTGAAGTAGCGTATATGTTTCTGGGCATTTGAAAAGTTTGATTAATCTGATAATACTGATTCACCCCCCCCTCTCAGTATTATTTCCAACAGTTCTAAGTGGAGCTTGTAAATTATACAATACATAAATAACATCACTGTACCATGAAGAGATTTTGAAATTTTCATACACCAACAAATTTTTTATATCATCAACATCATCTAAGGTTTCTAAAATGAGGTTTATTCCAAGAGTGTCACAACTTGTTTCAGTCATCAATTTGGCTAGGCCTTGACCCTTGATTAGCTTGGCTGGCTTGATTTCCAAGTCATATTCTAGCAACTTCGCTATCCACTTCCCCCTTCTTCCATCACTGTCTGGTTGACTTAAAATATATTTTACTACATTGTTGGACATGTAACAAAAATATGAGAATGTAGGACATAAACTCTGAAATCCTTTAGTTCCTTTACCAATGCATGGGATTTCTTTTTTATGATGTCATACTTTAACTCAGAGTCTCTCAATGCCTTTCTGAAAGAGGATATGGGTTGTTCATAAGCATCTACATTATTTTGAAGAAAAATTTCTAAAATTGTATGTTTAGAAGCAAAGGAGAAAACTAAAACCTCCTTTGAAAAATCTAGGCTAACTAGTGTTGGCATTATGATACAAGTGTTGTCCTTGATGGCAACTCACTCAAATGTCAGTTCACAGTGCAACAAGTTAACAACAAAGGATTACAGATCAGACTCCAAAGAATGAAGACTTATTCCTTGATATAAAAACAAAAGCTTGAGAATTTTCATTATTGGGTTTGGTGTCATCCTTGGATTTCAACCTTGCTTCTTCTAGAATAAATTGAGCCCAAAGTTATTAAAAAGTTGGAATATGTTTTCTTGCGTAGAAGCTACTTTCAAAACCACTCCAATCTAGAGGTAGATCATTGAGTACGAAAGCGATTAACTAAAAATCAGGTATGATTTCTCCAAGACCTTGAATTTGATCCTTTATTTTTGATACATTCATAAGGTATGAGGACACATCTTCATCTTTTGATATCCTTGTTCATAAAGTTTATTCCTTAAGTCATATTTTCTAACTAATAGTATTGACAAAATATAGTTTGACCAATTTTTCATAGACTTCATTGTATGTGGACAAGTCTGAAACAAAGGAGATAAGATGATTTTTTATAGACTCAAAGAATCCTTTGAGACCTAAATTATCCCTTATTTTATTTGGCCACTTCTTGAGCATTTCTCTTTTTTGGCCTTTGAACATTTCTGAGAAAGAAATCCATGAATTCATTTTCTATGAGAACCAAATAAATTCTCTTTTTCCAAGCCTTGAAATTAGAGGCTCCATCAAGTTTGTTTCCTTCCTTACAAATAGATGCCATTTAACTGGGAGGTTGAGACATAGAGTATAGTAAAGTACTTATTTCTCAAAGGAGATGAGTCTATTTTAAGAGTGCTTCAAGAATGTTGACGATACTTCCAAGAGTCTTCAAATATGTTCTTGAGTGGTGGCTGCTGTAGTGATGTCTTCAAGGACGGATGCTACAATAATGATGATCCTTGTGTCTTCTTATTTTGCCTATTGCGAGACTATCTTATATTATAAATACTATAAATAGTGTCCTCCAATGTAGTTAATGTAGGTGCGCCTTGAGAGTGAGATAATTGTTGTAGAGGTGTCTTCAAATATGCCAACAAAATGTGATCTTCAAACTGCCTTCCCTTCACCTTAGTTTTGAAACCCTTGAATATTGGAGTTGATTTCTCTTAACTTGATAATTACTTGTGAATGTTTGTTGGATTTTTATTAATTTTATATTCTTTTCATCAAGCAATTGCCAAAATGTACAAAATATGAAGATCACAAGTGACAAAGGACACAAGAAATTAGGCTCCAAGCGAGGGAGAAAACCCCGCAAGGGGGAAAACCTAATAAATCCTCTTCTTAAAGAATTAGATAAACCAAGAACAAGACCAAGAATTCCACAAATACCCCAAGTCATCCCTCATGCAAGTCTCCTCAACAAGTCAAAGTCAACAAAAGTCAACATTGGTCAAACTTCTCTGAAATCTAGTCAAATCTCTAAAAAAATCGAACGTGGAATGAAGGTCGAATCTTGGATGTTTAGCAACATTAGAAATATTAGAAAATCTCTCACATGTGGACACTTTTAGGGTAGAAAACTAGGATTTCTCTGTCCTTTGACTTCACTCTCTCTCTCTCTCCTTTGAATTTTTCTTATTTTCTTCTTCTTCTTACACAAATATCAAGGTGATTGGATGGATGATTGAATGAGGTATAACTATCTTGTATTTATACATGTCTAGGAGGTTGAATCACTACCTCTTTAGGCCGAATTATCCAAGGAGGGTTGACTTGGTATGCAAATGAAATTTTGACTCTTTGACTCAAGATAAAATATTTTTTCCTTTTTCTTATAGCAAGTCCAAGTGGGACTTTGACTCAATTACATTTCTTTGACTCCTAATAAATTTTCTTTTGACTAAGTTGATCCCATAAGCATGAAGAACATGCTTTGACTAGAAATAAAATAATAATAATGAATATAATAAATACACCATAGTACATTTGAATTACATTATGAACACTAGTTACATTTCCAACATAGGGGAGAAATCATGGATATATTGGTGCATTAATGAGCAAGCTATGGCTTTTTTTTCATTTTATTGCCATTTTGGATTAGGTATCTTGGTGTTAGTTGGGTCGTTCCTCTTTTATTTTTCTATCCCGAGATTAATGCTCCAATCCTTATGGCTTTGTATTAGTATTATTTGTTGGAATTTTTCAATTGTAATTCCGATCATCTATTTTTCAATTTTAATTCTAGTCATCTAATTTAGAGCTATAGAGTGTTTGTTACTCATAATAGATGTAAGGTTTTCTTGTGGTATTTTGTTCAACTCTTTCTAGGATGGTTGTTAATTTATAGATCTACCCTATTATTGTCATGTCTTTTTCTACCAAATTATGTCAGTGTAAAGGTCAACCCTTCTCTGTCTTAGGGAATTATCAAATTGGGTGGGACCATGGTTCTTTTCTGTAAGTAGATCAATTAATTGGTGAATTTGGAACCTTTAGTTTAGTAATTTGGTGATGATATAATGGTTGTTAGGTATGGTGTTCTAAGTGTTGTGTTGAGTCTTTCTTCCTGATTTGTTTTAGGTCTTCAGACCTTTAACAGTTGCCCCAAGTGTTATCTCTATACCAGTCTAATGCCTCTGAGGAAAAGGATCACTTACATGCGAGGTGGAGGCAGAAGCAATGTTAAATAGATAAACAAGTCTTGGAGGCATAATTTAGGGTTTTATGCCCTAAATTGAATTATTGTGGAAATATTATGTTATTCTCTCATTCAATGAAAGTTTGAGTTGCGTTTTTTAAATATATATGAATATCCATCCAATCCAGCTCCTACTCTAAATGTTCTTTGTGCTCGTCCATTATTCACATAATTCAATAGCTTCCATTTATGCTTTGTGCAACTACCAAGACTAGAGAGGCTGCAATGGCGAAACATAGAATAACTTTATTATGCCTATTTTTAATTTTTATTGTTATCTTCATATTTGCAATGGTGAGAGAGCTGATAAAAAAGAAGAAAAAACATTGATGTTGTTTCATCATGTATAACTTCCCATCGAATATTGTTTAGCTAGTTAATGGGCTGACCTATTAGATCACTAGGTTATTTTTTAATGCCTTGAAAATATGTTTACACCAACGTCTACCATGAATTGTGGCCTTGGCCCATAGAGTCTTTTCCTTTTAAATTGTGGCCTCCTATTAGTGGCCTACTTTTAAAATTCCTTTTAAATTGCAGCCTCCTATTAATGGCCTCCTTTTAAAATTCCTTTTAAAGTGAAACCTCATTCATCTTCACTTGTGTTATCACTTAGGATTTTTTCTTAGCTGCGGGAGAAAACTCTTAAGGTAACCTCAAACCACGTTTGGATTGCTATGACCCTTCAGTATGGAGAGGCATTTATCCTCAACTCTACTACTCAAGGTCACTATAGTAGCAGGTCACTAATATGCTCAGTGGCTATACTTAAGTTGTAACAATGATGAATTTGGTTTGGAAAAAATGAAATGGGATGATTGGGCATGGAGTCTCAAACATAAATAAATACTTTCTAATAACAGGTCACATGAACAAATCTAAAAAAAGGCAAGAGAGATCATGACTTCTTAGAAAAATTATCGATCAAGGTATGGTAGAAGACTATAGAAAATAAACATAAGAAATAGAGCACTCTGATTTCTGCAATGACATTTAGGTTGAAAAAACAAATAAGTATTTGAATAAAATTAATATGAGCATTCAACACGAATTATAATTCAATCATCTTTATCAAAACACTGAATATTAATGATCAAAGGTGTGGCTAAGGACAAAATAAACATAATAAAGAAAACAGAGAGGAAATCATTCACACATGAATCTCTGAAAACTACACATATAAGACTGTTTATAACAAAATATATTAATCTTCAAATTATACAACAATACCAAAAATTTTCTATTTCTAAAAAAATTATGAACCATTGGTTCTCTTTCATAATTTCATTTATAGAAAATTTACAAACTGTAACCATGTTTTTAGAAAACTTTAATTACAAAGTCTCAAATATCTACTTAAATCCCTAACTCGGATCAAATACATTGCATAAAGATTTCATTGATGTACAGTTTAATTAGTCATAAAACAAGATGATAAGATGTTGTATCTAGAAGCTGATATGTAGCTGAAAATATGGCTAAAATTGAGGACAAAATCACTTGCTGATATCTTGCCAAAATCTTTTGAAATCCTCTAATTTATCACCATGTTTGGATTAAAAACCTTGCCTCAAAATTTGGGTTTGATTAACTAAAATAGGAGTCTGGTATGTGGATCTATATTTCATAAGATTTATCTTCTCCAAACTCCTTATCATTGCCTCAAAAACATAGTTTTTTCTGACGCAGCGCGGAAGCGGAACTCACAAAAACCCCAAAACACCTCGTGGATCCCCTTTAAGCTATAACTTGACTATTATTATTTTAAACTGAAATGCACTAAAAAACAAGTTGAAATAATGGGATTTACCTTTTTATATTGGTGTGCTTATCGTACGTTGAAATTCAATGCATCGTTTCTTTGGAACCGTCAATCTGGATCGGTGAGATCCTATGGTCGTCAGAGATTTCAGATAGAACAATAGATCGGGAGCTAACCGCCCGATAAAGCGGTTTTATTCCCCTCCGCCTTTGCTATGTGTCGAAGGTTGAATGGGATGGAGTGCCGACCCTTCCAAACAACTTACAACTTTTAACGTGCCCGAAATACCGTCCACTGTAGCAAAACTGCGTCCGTAATCCAACGGTCGTGGTTGATCGCGATCCAACGGATGCAATTGAATCGGCCAATCACAAATCACAATGTCCAATACTTAGTCTCTTTCCACTTCAAATCACCGATGCGATAGTGCTTACGGACCTGATAGATTATAACCCCTTCTCTATAACGTTTCAGATCCGGTTGTATCGCAATGTCGGAATTTGGCGGTTCAACAGGATGGTTCCTCTCCACTAAAGTGATGCGACTTGGGGTTCCATGGACCCAATAACATTAAAAACCTCCATCCATAATATTTGAAATCTGGATTCCAAATCCGAATGGTTTTTGCATCAATTCTTAGTGCATTTGGGTTTTCCGCTTGCGGAACTAAAACAATATAACAAACTCGCTGATTATTCTTTTAACTCAGTGTTATCTATTATAAAGCATAGAAAACAGAGCAAGCATCAATATCATCCGAATACAGAGAAAGCAAGCATTCGAGGATCTCCACGGGCTGTATATATAATCATGCACATAACACCAATTTATTCACAATAAAAGAGTTACAGAGTCTCAGCCTTGGGCCCGATTACACAAATAAAGACCTCTGTCTCAAAATACGATACACACACTATTTTTCTCTCGCTCTACTAAATTCACTCCTCAATTATCTCTCTTTTCATTACATTTCTCCTTCCTTTTATAAATCAAATATCACTCTAACTGTGTCTAACAAATCAATCCTTATTTTTAATAAATCTAACAGCAAATCTTCTAATTCCTAGCTCTATCTCACACCTATGCTAACAACTCATCTTTGAGCCTAAAATAAGACAATTTCTAACTTATTACAATAATGAAATACAACTCATTTCTTGAGAGATCAAACCCTCTTAGTAAAACTGCCTTTTGACCAATCAGGTCAATGAATTTCAACTTGTTTAGCCACAACATGTGAACAAACTTTCACATTGCTGGCTAAGTCCGGATGCTCCTGCATCAGACTCCCGAGGAAGAAAAGAATCATCCTTCAAACTTTCAGGACTTACTCCATACTTTTGTAATTCTGCTGTTGTTAACCAGCTAGCATCCTCCATTGGCTGTCCTTTCCATTTGACTAGATATTGGAAATAAGTATGTCCTCTGGTTCTTTTGGATACTCTTTTCTCCAAAACAGCTTCCACTTCCTTCTTAGCTGTCTTTGGCATCTGTTCTTCCCAGTTCACAGTTTTAACTTCATCCCTTG
Source organism: Pinus tabuliformis (assembly GCA_031772625.1). Taxonomy (NCBI): domain Eukaryota; kingdom Viridiplantae; phylum Streptophyta; class Pinopsida; order Pinales; family Pinaceae; genus Pinus; species Pinus tabuliformis. Next base: position 1,250,707,266 of record CM062811.1, read on the forward strand.
TAGTTTCCTCCTGTAGCTCTATCTCTGCCTCTTTGTACGGATACAAATATGCAACATTGAAAATCGGTGATATTCCAATCTCTTCCAACAACTCAATTTCATATGCATTAGCTGAAAACTTCCTTACAATTTTACATGGTCTTATCTTTTTCATTTTTACTTTATTGTAAGTTTTAACAAGAAATCTTTCTTTTGTCAAATACACCATCACTAAATCTCCCACTTGGAATTCTCTCTTTTCTTTTCATATCTACCCTCTGTTTGTATTTGCTGCTACTTTCCTGCAATCTGCCTTTGACTTCTTCCTGTAGTCTCTGCATCTGTTCTGCAAACTCTTCAACTTTTACACTTCTGGTCTCTTGTTTACTCAAATCCCTAAGCTCATACACACCTCTTGGATTCATTCCAAAAAACAATCTGAAATGGACTCATTCTAGTACTTCGGTTTGGAGTATCATTATAAGCAAACTCAGCTTGAGCTAGTGCTAAATCCCACTGCTTAGGATTTTGATACACTAAACTCCTCAATATATTCCCCAAGCTCCTATTTACTACTTTGGTCTATCCATCTGTTTGAGGATGGTATGCTGAACTAAAACTGAGGTTAGCTCCCAGTTTCTTCCAAAGAGTTCTCCAAAAATTCCCTACAAACTTTGTATCTCGGTCAAACACAATAATTACAGGTAACCCATGTAATCTTACAATTTCTGAAAAGAATAAATTAGCTATGTGTGTTGCATCAGTAGTCTTCCTCCAAGCAATGAAATGTGCCATTTTGGAAAATATATCTACTACAACATAAATAGAATCATTCCCTCTCTGGGTTTTTGGTAATCCCAAAACAAAATCCATGCTAACTGCATCCCACGGTCGGTCTGGTATTGGCAATGGCTGGTACAATCTTGTATTCTGACTCCTTCCTTTTGCATTCTGACATGTCCTACACTTCTCAACAAATTTCTTAACATCAGTTTGCATTTTTGGCCAATAATAAAAAGCATTCACCTGAGAAAAGGTTTTATCTTGTCCAAAATGACCAGATAATCCTCCACTACGTTTATCCTTTATTATGTTTTCCCTCATAGAACATTTGGGGATACACAACTTGTTGCTTTTAAACAATAGGCCTCCTTGAATGAGATAGTCTAACCACTGACTTCTGTTATGACTCATTGGATTCTGAATTGTTGCATAGATATCTTTGAAATCTGCATCATCCATGTACATTTCAATCATTTCCTCAAATCCTACAACACCCACTTTGAATTCTTTCACAATAAAACTTACCCTGCTCAATGCATCTGATACTTTATTTGACTTACCACTCTTGTGCTTAATTATGAAAGTAAAGATTGGCAGAAATTATACCCACTTGGCATGTTTCTAATTCAACTTCGGCTGGTTATTGATAAACTGTAAGGCATGATTGTCTGCATATTCCTTCAAGACTTCATTAATTAATCTCATGAATGTGCTAGGTGCATTAGTGAGTCCAAAAGGCATCATTAACCACTCATACAACCCACTGTTTTTTTTTTGTAGTCTTCCACTCATCACCTTCTCGAATTCTTATTTGATGATATCCACTCTTCAAATCTATTTTAGTAAAGTATATCGATCCACTCAAACAGTCCATTAAATCATCCATGTGTAGCAAACGAAATATGTGCCTGATAGTGAGCTTGTTGATGGCTCTGGAATCTGTGCACATACGCCGTTCTCCTCCTTTCTTTGGACTGAGTACTGTTGGTACAACACGTGGACTAAGACTTTCTCTGATTAGCCCCTTATGCATCAGCTCATGCACTTGTCTTCCAACTTATGCGTTCTCTTGAGGATTTAATCTATATGCTGCTTTATTTGGAAAACTTGCTCCTGGTATTAGGTCAATATGATGAGTAATACTCCTGATCAGTGGAAATGCATTCGGCAACTCATCCACAATAATACCAGCAAAATCATCTAACAGAATTTTAACTTCTTCAAGCAAATCATCTAAGTTTGTGGAAGTAAAAATTACCTTTGGTCTTCCCACAATAGCAAAATGCAACTCTTCATTCTTCACTACTTCCTGCAGCAGCTCCTTTCCACTTATCAGCATAATACTACTTCCAGGTGTTCCTTTGTTAGCATCATCCTTCAACGGAAGCAATGTGTGTTTAGTTCCATCCTTCTCTAGTGTATAAGTGTTTCTCCTTCCATCATGAATAACTTTTCGATCAAATTGCCATGGTCTTCCCAGCAATACCTAGCATACATCCATAGGCATTACATCACATAATATCACATCTTTATACGTACCAATTTGTATCTCCACCTTGCATTGTTCAGTCAAATAATTTGATGTCTCTTCTGTAACCATGATACCTTGTAAGGAGTAGGGTGGATGGTCTTTGCTAGTCCGAGCTTGTCCACCATCTCTGTAGAAACAAGATTGTCAGTGCTTCCACTGTCAATTATTACTTTGCAGCACTTACCTTTTGATTTACAGGTAGTTCTAAACAAATTCTTCCTCTATGCTGGTTCTCCAATCTCCGGCTTTGCCCTAGCAAAGTCCTTCTCAATAACAATGATTCAACTTCTTCAGGGGGTTCTTCCTTTTCCATAAGTCGAGGTGGTTCTAGCTTTGCCTTAGCCACCTTCGCATTCCTCTGACTTGCTAGTTCATTATGAGGACAGTCCCATGATATATGTCCCCATTCTCCATATGTATAACATCGAACATCTCTTCCTCACCATCTTCCTATGTTATATTCTCCCATCTGTGGTGGTCTGCTACTTGAGCTTCCTACTTCATGCTGATGCTATTGTCTCCTTGGTTTGGTAGTTCCCCTACCTCCTACTAAGATTTTTCCTCTATTCCTTTGAATTTGTTTCCTCAATAGCTTCTCTTCTGCCTTCAAACTTGCTTGATAGGCATCCTCAATAGTTTTCAGACTTAACAAGCTAATATCTTCTTGTATATCATACCTTAAGCCATTGATATATCTAGCTACCTTTTCCACATCATCCTCTACATGCCCTGCTCTAATACTCAATCTATAAAACTCTTCTGTATATTCTTTAGCATACATTCCTTTTTGCCTTAAATTTTGCAATTTCTTAAAAAGATTCAAATGATATTCTTTAGGCAAAAACTTGGCTTTCATTTTACTTACCATTTTGTCCCATTACTTGATCTTAGACTTCCCTTTCCTCGTTCTTGATGTTTGTAACTCGTCCCACCAGATACTTGCATGACCCCTCAATATGGTAATTGCAAACTTCACCATCTTCTTCTCCTCAACCTCTTCATAGTCAAAGTACTAGTCTAAGGATCTGATCCGATCCATTAGCTCTTTTGCGTTTAGACTCCCTTCATACATAGGAATTTCCACCTTAGGTTTTCCTCCTACTTTCGCCAACATATTGATGACTTTGGTAGTTTCATTGTCTTTGTCTACTACCTCCTCAGGATATTCTTCTGAATAACTTTCATCTCCTTCATCAAGTGCTCTTCTCTGGGCAGTCTCAATTGTCTCCATTCTTGTACGCAGACTTCGGATCTCTTCCTGTAAAATTGCATTTGCTTTTGGTTTTCCTCGACCAATGCCAACTCCCCTCCTTGGCGGCATTTTCACTACAAACAACCCTTTCTTCTACTTTGACACCACAAATGACGCAGCGCGGAAGCGAAACTCACAAAAACCCCAAAAAACCCCACAAATCCCCTTTAAGCTATAACCCAACTGTTCTTCTTTTAAATTGAAATGCACTAAAAAACAAGCCGAAACAATGGGATTTACCATTTTATATTGGCGCACTTATCGTGCGCCGAAAGTCAACGCACTGTTGCTTTGGAACCATCGATCTGGATTGGTGAGATCCGACGATCATCGGAGATTTCAGATAGAACAATAGATTAGGAGTTAACTGCCCAATAAAGCGGTTTTATTCCCCTCCGCCTTTTCTACATGTTGAAGGTTGAATGGGATCGAGGGCCAACCCTTCCAAACAACTTACAACTTTTAAGTGCCCGAAATACCGTCCATTGTAGCAAAACTGCGTCCGCAATCCAATGGTCACGGTTGATCACGATCCAACGGATGCGATTGAATTGGCCAATCAAAAATCATGATGCCTACTACTTAGTCTCTTTCCACTTCAAAGCGCCGATGCGATAGCACTTACTGACCCGATAGATTATAACCCCTTCTCTATAACATTTCGGATCCTGTTGCATCGCAATGTTGGAATTTGGCGGTTCAATAGGCCGGTTCCTCTCCACTAAAGCGATGCGACTTGGGGTTCCATGGACCAATAACATTAAAAACCTCTGTCCATAATATTTGAAGTACGGATTCCAAATCCAAATGGGTTTTGCTTCAATTCTTAGTGTATCTTGGTTTTCCGCTTGTGGAGTTAAAACAATATAACAAACTCGCCGATTATTCTTTTAACTCAATGTTATCTATTATAAAGCATAGAAAATAGAGCAAGAATCAATATTATCTGAATACAGAGAAAACAAGCATTTGAGGATATCCACGGGCTGTATATATAATCATGTGCATAACACCAATTTATTCACAATAAAAGAGTTACAGAGTCTTGGCCTTGGGCTTGATTACACAAATAAAGACCTCTATCTCAAAATACAATCCACACACTATTTTGCTCTCGATCTACTAAATCCACTCCTCAATCCTCTCTCTTTTCATTACATTTCTCCTTCCTTTAATAAATCGAATATCACTCTAACTGTATCTAACAAATCAATCCCTATTTTTAATAAATCTAACAACAAATCTTCTAATTCCTATCTCTATCTCACACTTATGCTAACAAATCATCTTTGAGCCTAAAATAAGACAATTTCTAACTTATTACAATAATGAAATACAATTCATTTCTTGAGAGATCAAACCCACTTGGTAAAATTGCCTTTTGACCAATCAGGGCAATGAATTTCAATTTGTTTAGCCACAACATGTGAACAAACTTTCACATTGCTGGTTAAGTCCGGATGCTCTTGCATCATTTTTGTAAAAATTTCATACTTGTAGATCAAATTGATATATGCAATGTACTAAAGCATAATACTTGATCTAGTTCTACAAAACATTAAGTGGAAGCATAATCGATTCATGAGCAACATCAAGCATAAACACATATAACTGAACAAGAGAAATAATCAATCATAACACAAGATATATCACTGGGGAAAGCACCAGCATAAAACCCCTATCTGTATTATCAATCAAGTGGAAATCCTCTTCTGTTTACAAAAAGAATCAGCTCAAGAGCTATCTTGTACTCTCTGCAATCAAAAGATGAAGATCATAGACTACCTAGGCCTCAATATATAGGTCACAAGTCCTCCAATCTCCTATATCACGTAGTTCTCTTGGAAATAAATCCTTCTCCATGCAAGGAATATTCACATAAAATATCCTAGCAACTGATAGTACGTTGTCCCTCATCTGATCTCAACTGGGTCTCTGTCTGAACTGACATGCATCAGTTATCCATGAGGGAATGCTCAGTTATCTAAAATAATAGTTGTCACATGCATGCAAGCATTAACAAACTATATCTCATTAATTTAACAACTTGTTAAATTAATCTAACTGGACTTGACTAAGTAAAATTAAGTCAACTGATCTTCTCATTATAGAACTCATACTTGATTCCAGTGGAGAAAATCAAGGATAAATTCCCCAATTAGTGGAGAAATAATTGCATGTTCTCACAAAGACTTCAAGTTTGCTTTTCCTTAACTAATTAACTCATGGAGAATTAATTAATTAATTTACAAACTGCTGTTAATATCAAATTCGAATTTTACTTCCTATTTCTAGTCCAGGGATTGACTAAAATAGTAATCCACACTGAACTGATAAAAATAGAACTTATATTTTTAGTACTTCCATTTTTAATTCCATGTTGCCCAATTCGGAACTGGTACCCAAACTGCTATTTTTAGCACTTCTATTTTTAGCAATTTCTTGTTGCCATTTTTAAACACTCCCTCTCAACAAGAAAGCTTTCAACTCGAACTTGATCCTGTACCTCTGGAATGTTCTGCATGCAACACTTCTACCAAGTGTAGTTGCTCCAACAACTCTCGGAACAAAAAAAACTCCCAACTGACCTCTCTGTTGGGCTAGAAACATACTCTGATGCTGAAGCTCTACCTGCTGCTGACAAGTGCTCCCTCTCTGACCTCTGCACTACTGCAACATCTCCATGCATCTCGTACCGTTGCACCCTTCTCTGTGCTACCTTGCACTGTGCTACACACTTGTGCCTCTTGCATTGCTGCAGCCTGCATGCTTTGTGCTATCCTAGGATTCCCTGCACTGTAGCTCTCTCTATCGATCCATCCACATATGTCTCTACCCAATCAGTTAGTTCTACTACTCCTCATTGGGTTTCCCATAGCAAGGTCGCATCCAAGAGGTTGGGTACCTCAAGGATCCTACCCCTCATTTCGGCCCTCTTGGGACAATCACTCCACATCACCCCTCTCACCTCGAGGTATGGTTGCATGTGATCCCTCTGCCCACCTGGCTCGAAATTTCCTCATACTAGACGTCTCTACATCAATGGATGCCTCCACTCGATCTCCACTCGGCTTCTCCAGTTGTGGCTGCTCCACAACCTCCTGAAGTTGCTTCTCCAATTATGGCTCCTCCACAATCGTCTGAGACTTCTTCTGGCACTGCATGCTAAGAGGTAATTTACTCTCCCTCTCAACCACCAAGTATCTAACCTTTACCTTGCTCCTCAAGGCTTTGCATGCATCTTATACCTCAAGTGCATACAGGTTCTTAGCTAGCTCACCAATCTGTTTCATCTTTCCCACTGTCATAAAATTTTCAGGAAAAAGAGCTGATTTTAAATCAATGATATCTCCCTCATTCGATCTCCGATTCAGACGATTTTTTATTTTATTTTTTATTTTGGGTATTTTTCCGCAAGGAATCCAGATCTACTATTTGTTTTTGAAAATTTTGTACAAAAATTTTCAGATCTTCTCTGAAAACTTGCGGCTCAAATCTCAAAACTTTGAAATCTCCTCTAGTATATTGTTCTCTGCTTTGATCACCTATGCTCCGATACCATGTAAAAATTTCACACCTATAGATCAAACTAATATATGCAATGTACTAAAGCATAATACTTGATCTAGTTCTACAAAATATTAAGCAGAAGCATAATCGATTTCATGAACAACATCAAGCATAAACACATATAACTGATCAAGAGAAATAATCAATCATAACACAAGATATATCACTAGGGAAAGCAATAGCATAAAACCCCTATATGTATTATCCATCAAGTGGAAGTTCTCTTTTGTTTACAAAAGGAATCAGCGCAAGATCTATCTTGTACTCTCTGCAATCAAAAGATGAAGATCATAGACTATCTAGGCCTCAATATATAGGTCACAAGTCCTCCAATCTCCTATATCACGTAATTCTCTTGGAACTAAATCCTTCTCCATGCAAGGAATATTCACCTAAAATATCCTAGCAACTGATGGTACGTTGTCCCTCATCTGATCTCAACTAGGTCTCTTTTTGAACTGACATGCATTAGTTATCCATGAGGGAATGCTCGGTTATCTGAAATAATAGTTGTCACATGCATGCAAACATTAATAAACTATATCGCATTAATTTAACAACTTGTTAAATTAATCTAACTGAACTTGACTTCAAGTTTGCTTTTTGTTATCGAGAAATCTAGTGTCTATTCAGAGCTGTTAGTCCCACTAAGATGGGTAGCTATCTTAGAAACAAACAGATTAAAGTCACTTGTTTTTCCTTTACGAGAGAGAGATGAGAAAGAAGCAGAGAGTACCAACCTCAGTATTCCGTTTGGCTCCTTGCTTGTTTCCTTTCCCCTTTGATAGAATCTCGCCACTGCTTCCTTACTTGTCTCGCTTCAAAGAGCACCTGTAGATTCACAGCAGCATAATACCATCAAAGCATAGAGATCTTTCACTATAAACAATATAGGATCAGATATATATTGACCATACAAATGCATATATCAACACAATATTCAGAGATACACAAGAATATGGAGGAAAACTCAAATAGCTTTATTAGTAAAAGTCGTAGAAGAGAGGATTACAACCACTTGGTCTGACCCAACGCCATCCTCCTAGCTTGAAAGCCCTCTTCACCTCACACAAAGCAAGATCACCCAACAATGTCTTCAAAGAGAAACCGGCAGCACCTCTTTGCAAATTACCAAATTCCAACCTTTGGAACTCTTGGATGAGGGATCCATTTATAGATATTTGCAGGGGGTGAGTCAGCTTATGGGATTTTGATTAGTGTCATCTCTCTGATAGTTCTTAGTTCCACATGGAGATTTTAGATCTCTTACTCATCCCTAGGCGAACTCAGAGAGGCAAGTGTCAAATGAGCAGTTTCTAGAATATTCTCTGGGTTTCCACCTAGCAAACTGCTTGTGCCATTTGTCTGCTCTCATTCATCGTACCCTATAGAAGGGATTTCCAGTATGCATCGCACTTTTTGCATGTGGCAGGTGAGATGCATCGCACCTTTAGCACTGGGAAGTTTGTATGGTCCTGTTTTGACCAGTTCTGAGTAGCTTTTCATGGAAAACTTCTGGGAGATGATGTAATCAGCTGACCTTTCTCCTTTAGGGTATGAAACAACACTTTTACGGACTTAGAAGCCCTTGACTTATGGACATATGTGATTGGAGTTATAGTGCCCAAATATGTCTATAACAGTTGCCCCCTAAAGCATGAGGTTGTAAATCTTTTGATGTCGGGTGAAATTCTTTATAATGAGGATCCGAGGTTTTTCGCACTGGAAGATGACCTGTAATAAGATACAATAAAATGCATTATCTTCATAATATTTTCATGATCTAGCTGAGGCAGGCATTCCCATGCTCAACTTGATAAATTCATTTTTATGTACATAGGACAGACAACCGTCTGTGTGCAGACTGATGATTCTGGTAGAGCCATCATCCCTTAGTTTGGATGATTATCTGTGCAGCAATGATGTACATTTGATGTCTTTATTTTCCTGATTATATCACAACCCGGATTGATGAAACTAGATCTAGGGTCTCCAAAACTCGTTCAATCTTCGCCCGAAAGTACAAGTCGATCCATGTGAAAAAGATGTTTTGATGTCGAACATGGAAGGACATCGCCTGATTACCAACCAATGATGTAAGTTGTTAACATATGTGAGAGGAATCACCGATGATGATGATGACCCTCAAGGTACTGCAGTACAATTCACATGGTACGAATACATGAGTTGATGTCGAACACCACCCAAAATCTTTCGGTCGAAGTCCATTAGTGTAAACCTATCGCCGGAAGTGAGAAACTTGCCATTGAGGCATGCAAGCTTCAAAGTACTGGAAGGGTTTTCCCTAGGTCGGCTTCTTGGATAATGAGCTGATGTCGACAAGAAGTGACCCGTCATAGGAAGGCATTAATGGATCCCACATCTATGACACAGAATGGAGCAAATGATTTTGTAGAGGTGAAAACGATCTGATGATACAAGGTTCAGGGTGGCGGTCATGAAAGAATGAGGCGTGAAGGTATTATAGCAGATGAGACACAAGCTAGGTAGGTGAATTCTCTAAGCAACTTCTCTTGAACATATCGGCAACACTGAAATGGATTGGTAGCGTTAACCCCAAAAGTGGATGGTACGGTGGACTAATGGTGATATGACCGGTGAACGGAATAACCCAACCCGACTCAATCATGGTGATGGAGTGAAAGTGTCATGTTCAAGAGCGACCTACTACCAATAAAGTTTCTTCAAGTTTTCTTCCCAATTTTCCCCAGTCATTTCTGACCAATACCTCTTTATTTTTGTCAAGCTTGAGGAGGATAACATATGCTTCTATAATTTTCCCTTCGGGCAAACCCATTGCTATGTTTTAACAAGCCTAGAAATGGTGAAACTCGCTCTTGTCTGAATGGACAAGTTTGTCGCTGTTGTTTTAACGAGTTTAATGACAAGGATAACTCGGTTCTTTTCAATTTTAGAGAGTCCGAAAAGAGACGGAAAGAAGACTCCAATATTCCTTTTCATAACATAATCCCTTAAGTCTGAAAAAGTATAAAACAATGCGAAAGGGATGACTTTTCGATAGTTTTAACGAGCCGAACAAGACAAACGCTCGATCTTTTTGTGTAATAATCTCTCAAGTCCAAAAAGATTAAAATCTAGAGGAGGGATAGCACTTCCAATCACTTTAACGAGCTGGAGAGGCCAATCACTCAACAATATTTTCATATTTTACGAGTCAAATGAAAAGAGCTTAAAGGAGACTCGTTTTTTGAGGAACGAGTGATGTTTTCAAATAGCAGCTGGTTCCAGGTAAGGTTTGGAACTTTCCAATTGCAGCAGTGTAAAAAAGTGGCTAATAGGATCACTCGTCGCAGCTATTCCTCAAAAGGGGTAAACAATCAATTGGAGGCGAATGATCGGCAACAATAGAGTGGAGCTGATGGTAAGAACACGACCAAGGCTCAAAAGCTGATGATAATGCATTAACAATGGTTATTTACTGGAGATGGGTTCATTTTTCAATGACTTAAACTCTTGTGGAACATATGCTCATTGCTAGGTTTAATAATATGAGCTTGAACTTTGTGTAAACCTACTCGTGCCAGTCGTATAATAAGGATGTCTCATCGATAGGTTCCTTTTTTAGGGAGCTTGCACCATTCGAATTTATGCTCCGACTCCTTTCATTATGTAAGCTAGGAACGACCAATCCTACGATTTTAAAGGATAAAGATCCTACAAACTAAGAAAATAAATGGTCGCTTTTCACTTTCATGCAAAAAGTTTGCATGCCCCCTAGTATAGCGAAGTAGAGTTTCCCAGGTTACCCCTCAATTTGCAGACAAAACACTTGTTCTATCGGGAAAGGCCTACCTTTCCAGGTTACCCTTCAATTTGCAGACAAAACATTTGTTCTATTGGGAAAGGCCTACCTTCTAATAGAGGTATCTTATTCCGGTCTAATCCCATTTTCCTAAATGGACGGGTGTGTCAGACCAGTCATATATCCTCTGCGAAAACCTACCCTATACCTGAAGTTTCCCTGCCGAAGCAGACCAGGGTGCATGCCCCTTGGGTTTCAATCACAACCACCGAATCACTCGCGTTCATCAGGTGGATGAACTGGAGATTGATGAGACATTCCTTGTGCAAAAAGACCTGTTAGGGATGGCATTTGACTATTAGCTATGTGTGAACCGAGGAATGAAAGCTGGTCTACGAGCTGGACCACTCTGCCTTCATGCGGAAAACACATTACTCGAAAGAGTGAGGAGACGATGGCTCCCATGCTATAAATGTAGTCATGCCCAAGGAGTAGATTGTAATCTAAAGGTCCTTGGACTACCATTACGTTCAGATAAATAGTTTTCCTTCTCAAAGTTATAGACAAACTTGGAAGGATCCCTAACGGCCGATTGGTTCCTTTATAGAAGCCTGTCAGATATCGCATCTCAGGCAAAAGCGATGGCGAACCAAGCACTTTCCAAGCAGTTGAGGAAATGATACTCACAGAAGCCCCTTCATCTATGATGGTACCAACCCTGACCATTTTGTAAGCTTGCACTATAATTCGAAATGGTACATTAGATGGTAAACGGGGTCTGCCTAGTAGATTCCAATCGAAGGAAATGACTAGGTCGCTTGGAGGTGGGACCGAATAAACGACCGAATACAACTCTGACGAATTTCCTTCCTACGGTAAAGGAATGGGCAGATTGCCCCCATTTTCATCGAAGTCTGTGTTTACAAAAAGAATTTGAACGGTGTCGTTCTCATTCTCTTCAGTGACTGTATCATCTGAAGGTGAATCTTTTGAAGTCAAGATGGGGTTAACTGCTATCTCAACCTATTGACTTTGGTTCGATGTGGACTCAGAGGGTCTATCTTCAATGATAGGTGCTTCAACCGACTCCAAAGGTGGGTCAGTCGGATTTTCAACTAGCAATGGATTCAGCAAGAGTTTCTTGTACCCAGGAGGGAGTCGCTGCGGTGATACAGGACGATTATCCAAGACTCTTTTAGCTTCGTCCAGGAAGGGACAACGGTGGAGGGCATGATCGCCTTCACACAATCTGCAAGGAAATTTAGATTTCCCTTTCTGTCTGGTGACTTTGATTTCACTAGTTGATGGTGTACTTTCAACATGATCATCAGAGGTTGACGACACCGGATTGTGCAAGCAGGGAGACCAGTCCCTTAGGATCCGTGGGATGCAAGGACAATCTCGGTGATAGTGGTCTCCTTTGCAGATGACACATGGAGATTTAGGTTTGGATGGTGCAGTGTGTGGATTTTCGCTAGACGATGCACGGTTGCCCCTTTTTGTCATTGGCTTCTTCTTCTTCTTCTCCTTCCCCTTCTTCTTCTTCTCAATTACTTGGCTTTTAGTTTTACTATCTTTACCAAGCAAAGAGGAAGAAGGAGAGGGAGAGACAAACGAAGTAGAAGGTTGGGGGGGAACTCTGGTGTAATCCAGTTGCTGATTCGATTGTTCAGGAATCACGTTGCTTTGAATGACAGAGGTCGAGAAAAGCCATACCGGCAGGCCAATTGTCAGTCCTGGAAGGGACAATGTGGCCATATGAGGTGCACCAACATCTCCCCAAGAGGAGAAAGGACTAGGACTTCCCCCAAGGGGAAATCCTTGGTTGGTGGACTCCATTTTCTCAACCTAAGACCAACGAGGGAACAGTGACATTATTCCGGTTAAAATAAATTTTAGACGCTTTGACACAACTTGCTTTTTCAATTTTTAAGAGTCCAGAAAAAACTAAAGATGACTCTAGTCGCCTTCGATTTTTAATGAACCTAAAGTGACAAGTGCTCAGATGGACCTTTTCCTTTAAGGAGTCTGAAAAGAAATGAAAGAGACTTCTTTGGAAATCTAGACAGAGGGATTACCAAACTAATCGCAAAACTGCAGAATATTTTTTATGGTATGGCAGTCAATCTTCCTGAATGTTGTGTTCAGTGCGTTGCGATCGATAGGGCGGCAGACACGACTTCCTAAGGATAAAGGATATAGCCTATTGTGGTCTCCTAATATATACTCGACAGTACGTGGGAGCACAAGTCCATACTGGCACTTATCATCTCAAAGAGGAGGAATCACCCAACCTATGATGAAAATGACAGTTACCAGGCTTTACGATGCCGGATTACGTCTCTAGCCTAGACTTCTAGATGTTGTGCGTTAGGTTCCAAAGCGTTTTTATGTTCATTGAATTTATTTTACAGTTGATCTTTTTTAAGAAATTTTCCTTTCAGGTTCACCACGTGATGTAGATATACAATTCCTAAAATGCAATCTAAGATGATAAACAGTCGTTTAATCTTCTTTTTGCAATGAAAATCCTAGCTACTAGGGAATGAGAAATGAAATCCTTTCAACATAGAGCAGAGAGCACACACTAGATGCACTGTCCTAAATAAAAAATCAACAAGTAGTCTAAATGCAAATGCACGTGCATGTATTTGTTTTTCGATTTCTTAATGTGTGAATGAAAAAAAGAATGCTAAATACAAATCTGAATTATTTCTTCTTTCAAAGCGACAGTACTAACGATTTTCTTTTCAAAAAACGACAGGAAGGAAAGACGACACTTTGCGATTTTGAATTGAAAACTGCTTTCGACACTTGAAATACTTACAAATCCAGATCAAATACAAGAGTAACAGTGTAATCGACTATCAAAAAGAGAAGTATTCTTTTCTTTGACTGAAAAAGACACTTGCGGCACTTCCAAATCAAAAGACGATAGTTCGATTAAGCTACTATTTTGTAAAAGAGAACTGTAAATGGCGCACAATACATAAAAAAATTCACAATTCTTTGTACAATAGAGGTTGGATGATGCAAAGAAGGGGGTTTCAATAGTGGTCTACTGATCATAGACATCAAAACTCCTGAATAAATTGAAGAGAGTGAAGAAAAAACCAAATTCTGGAGGCAAATCTAGTCTTGTCTGATCATCGCACCTGTAACACAGGGAAACAGGGATGCATCCCACCTACTGCACATGGGAGGTGCGATGCATCCAGATTTCCTAAAGGAGAGGGTGCGATGGTCAAGGAACGAGACTTTAACTTGGTTTTTGGTCATAGTTTGCAATTTAGTCCAGGGATTTAGGCCGAGCAAATGATAGTCAGTAACTACAAAGTATAGGGCTGATCTAATGAGGTTACTCAAGCTACCTCTAGGGCACTTAGGATGTTTGCAAGTCAATTGTTCAATTCATAAACAAACCCGGAGATTGACTGAAGAAGCATTGATCTACTTTGCACTTGCATAGCAAATGCAGTTCGAAGGCTAGCTGGCTTAACTTTAGGCTCCGTCTATGGTTTATGAATCAAACAAATAGAGACAAGCAATCAAACTAATCACTCCCCAGCGGAGTCGCCATTTTTTTATCAAGAAATCTAGTGTCTATTCAGAGCTGCTAGTCCCACTAAGACGGTAGCTATCTTAGAAACAAACAGATTAAAGTCACTTGTTTTTCCTTTACGAGAGAGAGATGAGAAAGAAGCAAAGAGTAGCAACCTCAGTCTTCCGTTTGGCTCCTTGCTTGTTTCCTTTCCCCTTTGACAGAATCTCGCCACTGCTTCCTTACTTGTCCCACTTCAAAGAGAATCTGTAGATTCATAGCAGCATAATACCATCAAAGCATAGAGATATTTCACTGTAAACAATATAGGATTAGATATATATTGACCATACAAATGCATATATCAACACAATATTCAGAGATACCCAATAATATGGAGGAAAACTCAAATAGCTTTATTAGTAAAAGTTGTAGAAGAGAGGATTACAACCACTTGGTCTGACCCAGTGCCATCCTCCCAGCTTGAAAGCCCTCTTCACCTCACACAAAGCAAGCTCACCCAACGATGTCTTCAAAGAGAAACCAACAGCACCTCTTTGCAAATTACCAAATTCAAACCTTTGGATCTCTTGGATGAGGGATCCATTTATAGATATTTGCAGGGGGGTGGGTCAGCTTATGGGATTTTGATTAGTGTCATCTCTCTGATAGTTCTTAGTTCCACATGGAGATTTTAGATCTCTTAATCATCCCTAGGCGAACTCAGAGAGGCAAGTGTCAAATGAGCAGTTTCTAGAAGATTCTCTGGGTTTCCACCTAGCAAACTGCTTGCGCCATTTGTCTTCTCTCGCTCATCGTACCCTATAGAAGGGCTTTCCAGTATGCATCGTACTTTTTTCATGTGGCAGGTGAGATGCATCGCATCTTTAGCACTGGGTAGTTTGTATGGTCCTGCTTTGACCAGTTCTGAGTAGCTTTTCATGGAGAACTTCTGGGAGATGATGTAATCAGCTGACCTTGCTCCTTTAGGGTATGAAACAACACTTTTAGGGACTTAGAAGCCCTTGATTTATGGACATATGTGATTGGGGTTGCAGTGCCCAAATATGTCTATAACACTTTTCCTTAACTAATTAACTCATGGAGAATTAATTAATTAATTTACAAACTGCTGTTAATATCGAATTCGAATTCTACTTCCTATTTCTAGTCCAGAGACTGACTAAAATAGGAATCCACAATGAACTTCTAAAAATAGAACTTCTATTTTTAGCACTTCCATTTTTCATTCCGTGTTGCCCAATCTAGCACTGGTACCCAAACTGCTATTTTTAGCACTTCTTATTTTAGCAATTTCTTGTTGCCATTTTTCAACACTCCCTCTCAACAAGAAAGGCTTCAACTCGAACCCCATCCTGTACCTCTAGAATGTTCAGCATGTAACACTTCTACCAAGTGTGGTTGCTCCAACAACTCTCAGAACAAAAAAAACTCCCAACTGACCTCTCTGTTGGGCTAGAAACATACTCTGATGCTGAAGCTCTACCTGCTGCTGACAAGTGCTCCCTCTTTGACCTCTGTGCTACTGCAACATCTCCATGCATCTCACACCGTTGCACCATTCTATGTGCTACCCTGCACTGTGCAACACACTTGTGTCTCTCGCATTGCTGCAGTCTGCATGCTCTGCGCTATCTTAGGATTCCCTGCACTGTAGCTCTCTCTGCCGCTCCATCCACATATGTCTTTACCCAATCAGTCAGTTCTACTACTCCTCATCAGGTCTCCTATAGCAAGGTCTCATCCAAGAGGTTGGGTACCTCAAGGATCCTACCCCTCATTTCGGCCCTCTTGGGATGACCACTCCACATTGCCCCACCTCCCACTTGGAGGTATGGCTGCATGTGATCCCTCTGCCCACCTGGCTCAAAATTTCCTCCTACTGGAGGTCTCTGCATGAATGGATGCCTCCACTCGATCTCCACTCGGCTTCTCCAGTTGTGGCTTCTCGACAACCTCCTGAAGTTGCGTCTCCAATTGTGGCTCCTCCATAATCGTTTGAGACTTCTTCTGGTGCTGCATGTTGAGAGGTAATTTACTCTCCCTCTCAACCACCAAGTATCTAACCTTTGCCTTGCTCCTCAAGGCTTTGCATGCATCTTGTACCTTAAGTGCATACAGGTTCTTGTCTAGCACACCAATCTGTTTCATCTTTCCCGCCGTCACAAAATTTTCGGGAAAAAGAGTTGATTTTAAATTAGCGATAACTCCCTCATCCGAACTCCGATTCAGACAATTATTTATTTATTTATTTTGGGTATTTTTCTGCAAGGAATCCAGATATGCTATTTGTTTCTAAAAATTTTGTACAAAAATTTTCAGATCTGCTATGAAAACTCGTGGCCCAAAACTCAAAACTTTGAAATCTCCTCTAGTATATTGTTTTCTGCTTTGATCACCTGTGCTCCGATACCATGTAGAAATTCACACCTGTAGATCAAACTGATATATGAAATGTACTAAAGCATAATACTTGATCTAGTTCTACAAAACATTAAGCAGAAGCATAATCGATTTCATGAGCAACATCAAGCATAAACACATATAACTGATCAAGAGAAATAATCAATCATAACACAAGATATGTCACTAGGGAAAGCACCAGCATAAAACCCCTGTCTATATTATCAATCAAGTGGAAATCTTCTTCTGTTTACAAAAAATAATTAGCTCAAGAGCTATCCTGTACTCTCTGTAATCAAAAGATGAAGATCATGGACTACCTAGGCCTCAATATATAGGCCACAAGTCCTCTAATCTCCTATATCACGTAATTCTCTTGGAAATAAATCCTTCTCCATGCAAGGAATATTCACCTAAAATATCCTAGCAACTGATAGTACATTGTCCCTCATCTGATCTCAACTGGGTCTTTGTCTGAACTGACATGCATCAGTTATCCATGAGGGAATGCTCAGTTATTTGAAATAATAGTTGTCACATGCATGCAAGCATTAACAAACTATATCTCATTAATTTAACAACTTGTTAAATTAATCTAACTGGACTTGACTAAGTAAAACTAAGTCCACTGAGTCTCTCATTATAGAACTCATACTTGATTCCTCAATCAGTGGAGAAAATCAAGGATAAATTCCCCAATTAGTGGAGAAATAATTGCATGTTCTCACAAAGACTTCAAGTTTGCTTTTCCTTAACTAATTAACTCATGTATAATTAATTAATTAATTAACAAACTGCTGTTAATATCAAATTCGAAATTTACTTCCTATTTCTAGTCTAGGGACTGACTAAAATAGGAATCCACACTGAACTGCTAAAAATAAAACTTCTATTTTTAGCACTTCCATTTTTCATTCCCTGTTGCCCAATCTAGCACTGGTACCCAAACTATATTTTTAGCAGTTCTATTTTTAGAACTTCTATTTTTAGCAATTTCTTGTTGCCATTTTTCAACAATTTTGCCAATCACTAATAGATTAGTTGGTACATATATTATCCGGATAAAACTGTGAACTACTGCCAAATTAATTATCAATACTCAAACAAAATAGAAAAAAAAACAATGTTGATAATTTAACTATCAATGCTCTGTCAAAACGTTTTAAAAAAGAACGCTTACAAACTAATGATCAACATTGCGACAAAACCCTATTTGAGTTTGTTTTCCACCTCCGACAAAAGATCTACATTACTTGGTTTCCCTTTCTGAATCTTCTTGGCCTTGGGGCCAAATTCTCCTCTCTTTTTCCCTTTGTGCTTCTTAGAGCTAGAAGCTTATCGTGGTGAAATCACAACCCCCCCATTTTTAATTTATCATCTTCATAATAATAAAAGGGACCCTATACATAAATTTTGGCTAAATTGCTCTTTAATATTATCTTTTTGTTAATTGTGCGACATTTTTGTGAGATTTTAATTTTCTTCAATTTCCATTCTGATTTTTCCATTGTGTTTGATTTCTTGCTAGATTTCCATTGTTTTTCATTTCATCTCATTTGTAATCACGGTTTACAAATGGCGCTTATTTGAAGTTCGGTGATTTTTATTGCTTGGGCTAAAATGTACAAAATGAGATCGGTTGGAGACGTTGAAGCTGAGGCACGTTGGAGCAATGGAAAGAGACCAACAAAGAGAAGAATGGAGAATTTATAGCTTTAATGTAAGATCTGGAGAACCACTCCCAACAACTCTCCTTTTTTATGTTTTTGTAAATTATTAAATAACAATCTTGAGAAGGAGGAAGGGGTTCCTCTTCTCTGCAACTAGGGAATTATGAATCACTATTGTGAGGGGTTATTAGTTGTAGGGTGAGGGAAATACTTTAGATCTAAGGTTTTTAAGGGTAATTATGTGATTTATTTTTCTGTACATTTGCAGTTTTGTAGTGTACTGTAAGTTGAATCATGGAGAGACAAAGCATTTTGTGCTCTAAAAGAGAATATTGTTTTGCATTACTGTAAGAAATTTCTCTAAGGAGCTGAAGTTGTTCAAGGATTGCAGATTTTTGTAATGATATTTTAATATGATTTAACTAATTTTCATTTTAGTACACTCTTGTCTTAGATGCAAATTAATCACTTTTTACTAGAATTTCTACATCTGATTTTAATTTATGTTCTAAATAGTGTATTACATTCTGATTCAACATTATTGTAGTATCAATTGTTTTATGTTATTGAAGTTCTATAAGAGCTATCTCTAAGGAGTAAAACATGATTAGAACTAATACATATTCATTGAAATAGGAATGTATTGAGAAATAACTATTTACTGTTTAAATATATTCCCTTTTTGTTTCCTCTTTCATTAATTAAATGAACTTCTTTTAATTGATGAAAGTTATATAATGAATTCAATCATCATATAAACAATCCTCTTCCCCTTATTAGTTAGTTCATCTTCTCTCGAATTGATAGAAGGGAATCCCTTTCCAATTCAAGATAGGGTTAGTTTTTGCTTCTATATTAGAGTAGATATGCATTTAGATTTAGTTTTGCATTCTAGAAGTCCCCTCAAATAGGGAAAAACCTTAGTTGCAACTTGGATGAGCCATAAATTCACCTTAAAGATCTTCTTGCTTGCATGTTCACGAAGAGAGGGTAGATATGATTTCTCTTTTTCTATTGGTAAGTAATAGGTATATTATGAGCCAACAGAGAGAGAGATGGGGTAACTAGGTTCAATTGAACCAACCGAAATCACTACATCAAACTGAAAAGAGCTTAGTTGGGGATCTGACTGGGTGGTCTCTGTTGGTGGCTGAACTTGCATGTTTTTACTCACCTTTTTGCCTTGTTTCCTATATCCATTTTACACCATTGTTGGTCAATTTACATTCTAAACCACACAGGTATACCTCTTGTCACGTCGTTATAAATCATTAATCAATGAAGCATAGTCATAGGGGATTGTTGCCTAAGTGGATTGCTAATTCACTTATTCTTGCAGATTTGGAGGAAATATGATCAAGACCGTGGTTCCAATGGTGACCATCCATATGGTAGTGCTATCTCATGACATTAGCTGCAATGGTGGATCAATATTTTAATTAATGCATGGTTATCTTTATATTTTGTTTCGCTTAAGAAACCGCTATGTAATTTTAGGTAGACAACTACCATAATTATAAGAGCTGTTAGTGTTAACAAATTGTATAAGTAGAGTTACTGGGTTGTGAAAATTGATAGTTAAGATCGCAAGGAATTACGGTATCTTTGAGTTTGTAATAACATACATGTATTACCCCTTTTGATTAATAAAACATTGATCTTTTGAGCATTTCATGAATTCTTGATCTTGCCACAACCCTGATCAGGGAGTTGGGCCCACTCTCCTGACCAAGTGTTGTTGGATAGATGTGTGCATAGGTTTATTTCAGTTAATTTATTTATCGTTGTGAATGATTATCAATGTGTTGCTGTGAGTTTGCTTTTCTATTACTCTTGTTGTTGTTACAGTCATTACTATTGTTACTCTTATTTGTTGTTATAGTTATTGCTTGATGTTACACATTGTTAAGTTTATAGTTGAATGTTCAGTACTGGGTAGGGAAATTGTGGCCTTGTTGTGGTAAAACACAACCCCCCATTTTTTATTTGTTCACTTCAAATAATGGGGACCCTTTCTATAAAATTTTTGGCTAAACGCCTTTTAGGATTTTTATTAAGTTGATTATCCTACGATTTTGTTAATTTTTCATTTTCTTTAGATTCTTTTTTTGATTGCCTTGTTAAAATTGATTTTTTATAAGCTTCCCATTGATGCTTGTTTTACCTCACTTGGTCAACTGGTTTATAAATGACACTCCTTTGAAGTCTAATCATTTATGTAGCCTGGGTTGAAATGCGTAAAATGTACAATATTCCATTTTTGTAATTAAATTAGTTCAATAATGCATTTATTTTAAATATTAACCCCTAGTTAGTTATTACTAACATTTTTAAATTTTTTTTTTTTTTTTTTACTCGTACAACCAAATCATAAAGCATCAAAATTTCATTCATTTATTTCAATTTTCTATTTTCAAATAAATTACTAATTTTGAAAACTCAAAATGTCAAAGTGACTATAGTTTATAATTATATTTTTATTTTTATCAAAGATCAGAAAATACACTTTTCATAATTTCATAATTTAATTAAACATCATTAAAATAAAACCAAAACAAAAAAACTAATATTTAAAATTAATTAATATATAAAATATAATTAAATTAAAATTTAATATCATATATATATAGAATAAATAAATAAATAAATTTACATTGCATCAGAATATCGCATCTCGCAAGTTTTCATGATAATACATTTATGAAATCCCCAATGACCTCTATTCCCCGATCGTTGATATGCTATGGCTAAAAGTCATGTGGTATTACTTGAGTTTCAAGACACATACGTATGAGTGAAATGGCGTGGAGTGTTATAATATAATATTAGATTTAATATTATATATTTAAAATAGTTAATTTTAAATTAATTAATATATAAAATATAATTAATTTAATTAAATTATAATTAATTATTAAAGATATTAATATTAATCAATTTATAAATAAGTTAATTATATATTAGTTATTTAGATTAATATTAATTAATAAATATTTTATTAGTTTAAATTATGATTAACCATTAAATTAGAATTAATTATTAGATAATTAAAATTTAATTTAGGATTAGAATTTAATTAAAATTTTGATTTTTTAGCACAATAACAAAATCTCCAGAATTATGTCAGATTTGACCCATCAACTTTGGAAGCTCATAAATTGAGTTATATTTGGCCAAATTAGGCCCATGACAACTCATTGGAAAGATAAAGTCAAGAAGAATATTCTGAAGAACTTTCACTAACAGATTTGGTCATTTATTGGGTTGAAAATCAGGCAGAAGATCAAGCTTCAATTTTTTAAAACAAAATCAATTTTATGAGTTTTATTTTTCTACATTTTCATTTGTCCAAGCCTCTTCTGAATGCAGATCCATTTGTCAATGATATCTTTGGCCAATTAAACCATCCCAAGCATCAATAGAAAGCTTATATTTTATTTTGAATTATTTAATTAATTGCATTTGATTGGATTTGTTTTAATGTCAGAAATGACATTTTGATTTTATTATTGCATCTTAATTTATTTTGATTTTTTTTTGTAGGAAAACAGTAGAAGAGATATGGAAAGAAGGATCTCAATCAATGAGAATGCTTCAGCAATTAAAGATGAGAATTTTGAGCAAATAAAATTGATTGGGCAGATTTTTCTTCAACAAACTTTCCTCTCAAAAATACCTTTGGAAATATTATAAATGGCAGATTGCAGAATGTAATTAGGGCCTTCTCTCCTCTGTAATTCTGGAATTC
Organism: Pinus tabuliformis; assembly: GCA_031772625.1. NCBI lineage: Eukaryota > Viridiplantae > Streptophyta > Pinopsida > Pinales > Pinaceae > Pinus > Pinus tabuliformis. The sequence continues at coordinate 1,250,729,548 of CM062811.1, forward strand.
TAAAAGGACTTTTGTAATAAGGATTTAGAGTTGTAGGGGGGGGGAGTGGAATCTCAGATCTGGAGATTATTGAGGTTTTCCTTTTACATTCCGAGTTATGTATCATGAACGAAGTTTGCACTATTGTAGCTCTGCTTTTGCAAGCAGAAGCTTAGGCATTGTAAAGGACTATTAGAGAGCGGAGCTAGAGAAATGGATTCAATAAATTGGTATTTCAAATACTATTATTTTAATGCTGGTTTCATTTTATGATGACAAGAATGTCTCAATTTACTTTCATATTTGTACACTTTTGTCGGTATGGGTAATTTGTCTCTATTTTTTGTTATTATTTATCTCTACTCTCATGGACTGAATTCTGATTTCTAAGTAACTATTTACTCAGAAATTTGTCTTTTAAAATTGATTTATTGAATAGTGATATGTTGCGAACTTCTTCCACGTATTATTATTTAATTATTCAAGTTACTGATTAAATGATCAATATTATTTTGTGAATTTCTTCATGAGTGTTGTTGATTGATTATTTCATTTAAGAGGTCTCAATAGGATGTGTGCGGTATTCATAATGTCAGTTAATTGAACTACTTCATTAACTTGGTATTCATTATAAACAAGACATATTTAAATCTCAATATTTTAAATATCTTGCTCTTGGTTGGGTTAGATCTATATCTTCCTAATTGAGATAGGATTAAGATAGTTCTGTTTGCTTGCATCTTAGAATAAGTTTTCATTTAGATTAATTTCTACATTCTTTTAAGTCCTCTTCCCAAAGAGGCAAACTCTAGTAGTGGATTGGATGAGCCCTAAATCAGCTTAAGGATCACTTTCTTCCCTGATTTGCAAGAGGGTTGATGTGATGTCTCTTCTCCATTGGTGAATGAAAGTCATATTTTAAAGCCATTGGAGATTGAGAGAAGGTAACTAGACCTAGTTGAACCAGTTTGAACCACCATCCCAAACGGAAAAGGAGTTGCTTTAAGGTCCGGATTGGGTGGTCATCCCCCATGTTGTTGCAACGATTTTCGAGGCTTCAATAGGCTTGCATATACTTTTCAAGATATCCTTAAAATAACTTGTAGAGTCTTGGGTTGACAATTAATGTGGAATTGGGTGAATTGTGTGATTCATATATGAACATCAACATTTGGTGTCGTTGCCAGGGAGGCTATTAAGAGTACGAACGTACAACCAATATTGATCATAGGACTGGTCTCTCATCTTGGGGAGGGAATTTTTCACCCTGCACCACATCCTGAGCATTAGATCATTTTTGTTGCTTTGATTGTCTTGTTTTCTTTTTCATAGGAACCACTCTCTCGTCCTAGGAAGGGAAGTTTTTATGTCACCCTGTTTCAGGTCCTGAGCTTAATTTTGTGATTGATTTATTTTCTTTCTTTGCTTTCTTTTTAGGGGCCACTCTCTTGTCATGGGGAGGGAATTTCGTACCCTATTCTAGGTCCTGAGATTTCAATTTGCTTCAATGTTTTCCTTTTATTTCCTGATTGTATGAACAAAGATACAAATAAAAGGGGCAGAGGAAGAACCCCGAAAAGAAGAGGGAGATATCTAGGCAGAAATACCTACATCCAATAGATCATTTCAAGAGCTGAGTGAGGAGCATCATCGCAAGCTCCTGTTAGGGTGATATCTCACACGATATCTGGAGGGCAATCGGTTTCACAACCAAAACCTTCCCCAATAACATAAGTGCAATTCATGGAAGAAGAAGTAGCAAGTAGAGGATCTGAGGCACTGCATATTGCAAGTTTAGAGCATGAAGATTTGAGGGAATTCTCTGTGCCATTTGATTAAGGGAGCAATGTTAAACAACCTCAACCACTTGTTATAGAACAGTCAGAGCTAGAACCTGTTGAGATTCCAAGTGGGTATTGACAGATATTCATGGCTCCTGCAACTTCTTCGATCGAATTTTGAATTAGAGATATGAGAGGTGATGCGCCTATGAAGCATATTCCTTTGACAACATTACCTAATTTCCATGGTCTTTCTTTCGAGGATATAGACACATTCCTTTTTGAACTCAACGTTGTTTGACGAGGGTATGACTATATTTATGATGCTCATAAGTTGAAGATGTTCCCCGCTACTTTGTAGGGCACAACTTCGAGATGGTTTATGGGTTTAGGGGGAATCTATTGCTACATGGGATGATATGAAGATAATTTTCCTCCAGAAATATCAAGACTATTACAAATCCTAAGATGTGAAGGAAGAAATCTTTAAGATTATGCAGAAAGAGGATAAGAACATGGAGGACTTTGTGGAGCGCTTTCAATATAGTTTGTAGAGACTAGGCCATCGTAACCTGGATAAGAATATTTCGAAAATAATATTTCTCTAGGCACTGAGGGAGGAATCTTTGGAACTATTGAATGTGGTAGGGAAAGAAGATATATCTTGGAGGAATTTGATTCCGTCTGTGAATTATGCATCACGTGTTCACGAGGGGCTGCGAGGCATAAGCAAGGGATCCAAACTCTCAAGGAATCTAGTGGTGGAGTTACAAAAGAAGAGATTAGGAACTTTCTGGATAATTTGAGAATCGATATCCTGAGCACATTGTCATCACAACTGGACGTGTTACAAGCAAAAAATAATAAAATAGAAGCAGAGAAGGCTATGTCCATTTTCTTTCCTCAATGCAGAAGGAAGCATCTGCTGAAGGAATGCCCATTGAATTCCATCGAGACTTGTGTGATATGTGAACATAGACATTCACTAGAACCTATCCATCTCTTCTTGGGCTGAAGGCAGTATTTCAGGGAACGAATGAAGAAATGGATCAACTGTATTTTATGGGATCAAAGAAATCATGGAAACCACAACCACTGAACATGAATCAAGATATGCCTCAAGACCCTTCTCAGTATTTTAATAATCTGAATTTTGGTATCTAGTTTGTACCTTTTTCACCCTCATGGCCGCATTCGTATCAATATCCAATGCCTTGGCAACCATGGTACCCTCAATTTGGTCCAAACCTTTCATGGTCCCAGAATTGGCGTCGAAATCCTCCTCCTCCTTTAGGACAATTCTCCCAACCTGTGCCACAACAACAACTACAACTACCTGCTGATTCATCCACTAGTAATCCTCCTCTCCATCCGCAACTACTTGTTCAATCCAATGCAAATCCAAAAAATTAGGGGGCTCGGTAGTTTGAGACACTCAACCTCCCTGCATATAGTATTTCCACCGTGGAGTGTAACAAATTGAATCTTCGGTCTCGTCGGGTGTGAATACCTAGAGTTCTCCAATAATTGTTGAACATACCTGTTAGAGTCGGTCTTGTCAGTCCTCCGTCAGAGATTAAAACTTTTTCTGCATTTCATTTTTAGGTGTCTCGCTCCATTCACTCAGCTGCATTCCGCTAGGGCCATGCCATAACCTGACGGAAGGGCCTTACCATTCATTCCCCTCATGTCTTGTACCTACTGGCTCAGGTCTTTTCATCAATGTGTATTAAAGTCCATGACAGTCAATGTTTGATCTTTTAGTGGACGAGAGTCATTTCGGTCATTAAGTCTAGGGATTGGTCATTTGGTCTTCAAACAATGTCCAATAAAGCTAGCAAGGCCAGAGGGAGGCTCTTATAAAGTTGTGATTCACAGATTTTCATCGTCATATTGATATATTACGACTGTTCTTCAAAACTCCGTTTTGAAGAAAAGTCAACAGTTTGTCATTTGTAAAAAATTTCAAAAGTTTCTCAGCGGATTTCTCCAAGCGCAGCCCTGGTCTCCTTAGCCAAATTCCATGTCGGCTACCCCTGCAAAAATTTGCCAAAAATTTCATCATTTTAGTCAAAGAAATCAAAGGGAAGTGTGAAAAGCAGAGTTGTATTAATTGTGAAAAAGTGCCAAAGTGAAAACATTACAAAATGGGTTTTGGAGGAAGAAAAAATCAAATCCAACTCTTGCAACATATTTCTCCAAGTTATATAAATCATTTGTGTCAAGTTACATTCATAAATCTCATAGCAAAGTCGAAGTTTGGAGGTTGAAGAGTAAACAACAGTTCGAAAAGGCCATGACTGTGTTAAGAATTGGAGCGCGGCGCACAGGTGGTGATCCAGGTGGATATTGGTGGCCACCTGCCAAGTCCACCTAGACCCCCACCATTGTCCCTCTTGACATTTTCAGTTTCCTTAATTATAGCACAATTTACTATTTTTAGCAGTTTTCGGGTCCTAAACTTCCGGAGCCGTTTTGAGGCCCTAAACGATGTTTTTTGGGAAATCCCGCTCTGCGATTTTTTTGGGTAAAAAATCGTTGTTTGCGTTATAGTCCTCAGAAAGATCTTTTCAACGGGCTATCATGCGCGTAAAACGGAGATCGTATGCCAAAGTTACGACCCCGGGAAGTTGATGTACCAATTTACCCAAACGGGGCCCATAGTTTGGCGTTTTCATCTTCTAGGGTTAGGTTTTGGAATGTTAAGGGTTTTCCATTGTTTCTCAATAATAAATAGGCCTTCGAGCCTCATTGTAAAGAGAGTTCGGAACAGTTCAGAGGCATGTAGCCGACACATCTCTTCTCAGAGATAAGCTACCATCGCCCTAGCTGGGTCATTTCTATTTGTAAGCATATTTCAGTATTCTCCATTAGTGAAATGAAGTATTATTTCCGCTGCATCTCTATTTTTATGGTTATCGCATCTCTGTATTTATGGTTATCTCTATAATCTATTGCGTTCCTGCTTAAATCCGGATTAGTGGTATCAGAGCGGTCTGCTTTTTCTCTGTTTTTCTTTGCATGTCCCCAACGAGGTCGGGATATAAGGAGTTAGGGCTTGAACTGGTCGAACCTTTGCAAGACCAGCCTCGCAAATCTCGACGTCCTCCCATGGCGGATGAGAAGAAAGACGAGGGGGCAGGAGATCCTATCAAAATCTTGCTCGAAGAAGCGCTCGAGCGGCAAAGGAACGCGATGATGGATAGCTTTGCGCAGATCCTTCAGCGGCTACCCAGAGGCGATGCATCGGCTTCCAACAGCTACTCTGGAAACGCCACACCGTTTAAGGTACAAGTTAATTTTGAAATCCCCATCTTCGAGGGTCAAATAGACGCAGATGCCGTAGATAAATGGTTAAATCTGCTAGATGGGTATTTTTCTGTTCACGAATTTTCAAGTCGGGAGAAGATTGTTTTCGCTCTTCTCAAAGCAGCCCCCCACGTCAAGGACTGGTGGGAAACCTATTGCGAGCAGAAGGATGAAATTACAGGCTCACTATTTTCAACCACACCCACTTGGAATGACTTCCGAGATGCCATCAAGGAGCAGTACTACCCCGTCGGAAGCTATGAGGACAAATACATCAAATGGACCACACTGCGGCAGGGACGAGACCAAGATGTGCCGGAGTTCACAAACATTTTTCATACCCTTCGCACACAGTTGGGTATCAAAGATTCTGAGCTGCATCTGGTACTCAAATACCGCGGCTGCCTACACAGATACATCCAAGAAGAGATGGAGTTCTTGAAAATCTCCTCACTCGGCACAGCATACCGATACGCTGTCAAAATCGAGCAAAAGTTCAAACAGAAGAAGCGAGACTTTGGATCTGCAAATCCAAAGCCCAAAGGACAAAGCCAAGGCGGGGTGACCCAAGACAACCCGTGAAGCTGCAAGAAAAGAACAACACCATGAAGCTGAAGAAGGACACAGGAAAGTAGTGTGAGTTCCACAAGAGTCCCACTCATAACACAAGTGAGTGTCAGACCAAGCAGTCGCTGGTGGCCAAGTTGAAGGCTTCCGAATCAGATGCATGTTCCGACTCTGAGTCAGAACCCGACAAGGGGAATGACAAAGGGAAGCAGATTATTGATGCGGATCCCAGCGCCACTGTTGCTACTGCCAAGATCCAGAAAAATGAGCCCGAAGATCCAGAGGAGGGGGAACGTCTTTTCCACTCACAGATGTGGGTGAAGGGTTCGCCGCTGCAATTCATTGTCGACAGTGGCAGCCAAAAGAACCTCATTTCAGCAGAGGTCGTGAAGCGGTTGGGCCTACCAACTACACCACACCCACAGCCGTACACTATCGGTTGGCTTCACGAAGGACGAGATCTCAAAGTTCGCCAGCAGTGCCGCCTTCCCTACAGCATCAAGCCCTTCACAGACGAGGTATTGTGTGATGTTACACCTCTGGATGTTTGTGATGTACTATTAGGCCAGCCATACTTGTGGAGGCGACATGCTGTGTATGAGTCAAGGCCTCGCGCTGTCATCATTTCTTTGGATAATTCATTATACAGGATACCAGAGGTAGCCCCACCTACCACCACCTCTTTGATCACTACTAAGAAAGGCAGCAAGCTCATCTCACAGACTAGGAAATTTATTTTCTGTCTGGTTCGTTCCCAAAGTAAGGGGAAGATCGTTGCTACATCCATGACCCCCGCGAAGGGTTCCTCCACACAGCAGCAGCAACAGAGGGATACAGTCATGACAGAACACAGGAACAACTTCTCGTTACCTGGAGGGGTACCACACAAGTTTCAGGTGGGTGACAAAGTCTGGTTGCATTTACAAAAGGAACACCTTACTGGAGCCTATCGGAAACTGAGACCACTCCGATATGGTCCCTATACCATTACTAAGGCTGTGGGAGACAATGCATTTGAACTCAGCATTCCCCCATTCCTTGGCCTGCACCCAGTGTTCAATGTGGACCGCCTTCGGCTATACTTTCCACCATTGCTAGATACATTCGACATTGCAGAACAGCTCACCCCCACAGAATTAAATCCAGATTGCATGGAACAAGCTGCAACTGATCGAATCATGGACACACAGATCAAGAATACTCGCCGACAGAATATTCAACTGTATCGAGTTGTCAAAGCAGGCCAACTCTTTCACAATGGCAAGTGGCTCACCAGGGACCAAGTTCAGCAAAAGTTTCCCCATCTCATGGAGGAACTCAACGCAATGGGGACCATGGCTTCCTAAGGGGGGAGGAATGATCCAGGTGGATATTGGTGGCCACCTGCCAAGTCCACCTAGACCCCCACCATTGTCCCTCTTGACATTTTCAGTTTCCTTAATTATAGCACAATTTACTATTTTTAGCAGTTTTCGGGTCCTAAACTTCCGGAGCCGTTTTGAGGCCCTAAACGACGTTTTTTGGGAAATACCGCTGCTGCGATTATTTAAATAAAAAATTGTTGTTTGCGTTATAGTCCTCAGAAAGATCTTTTCAACGGGCTATCATGCGCGTAAAACAGAGATCGTATGCCAAAGTTACGACCCCGGGAAGTTGATGTACCAATTTACCCAAACGGGGCCCATAGTTTGGCGTTTTCATCTTCTAGGGTTAGGTTTTGGAATGTTAAGGGGTTTTCCATTGTTTCTCAATAATAAATAGGCCTTCGAGCCTCATTGTAAAGAGAGTTCGGAACAGTTCAGAGGCATGTAGCCGACACATCTCTTCTCAGAGATAAGCTACCATCGCCCTAGCTAGGTCATTTCTATTTGTAAGCATATTTCAGTATTCTCCATTAGTGAAATGAAGTATTATTTCCGCTGCATCTCTATTTTTATGGTTATCGCATCTCTGTATTTATGGTTATCTCTATAATCTATTGCGTTCCTGCTTAAATCCGGATCAGGTGGAGGAGCGCGACACACATAGAGCGCGCGGCGCACTGGGGATTTCCGCCCAGTGCTAATTCAAATGGGTGCGACGCACACAGAGAGCGCGGCGCATTGGGTTCTTGGTGCGACGCATATACACAGAAGCCCGATTTTGCTCAGAATTTGCAACCAATCGCCTTCAATCCCTTGAATTTTCCAGGTGGGGTCAATCTCTTAGTGTTTCATCCATTTTTATGTTAGTATGATGATAGTAAATAGCGGCTTATGGTTGCACAAAAAATCTTAAACCCTACCACTTAAAATCATCAAAGACAATGCTGTTAGGGTTAGAAAGTCATTGTGTTGGTGCAAAGGTTCTTCTCCCATTTCATTTTTCCTTCTTGCCCTCATTCCCTTCTTCCTTATTCCACTTTTTCCATTTCTCCCTATCCTAAAATGCTACTAAAATCCTATTCCCTATTCGCTCCGCACATTTGTCAAAGGTAAAACCCCAAACCCTACCCCATATAAATTTTCCTAACATCCCAAACCCTACCCTATATAAAATCTCCTAAACTCCCTACTCCCTAAATAAAATCCCTCCTCATAGTCCCTAATCCCTTCATATTATTCCCCTTCCTAACAGTCCCTTGTTGCATTTTCCCCTTGGTGGCAGATTTCAACACATCAAAAAGGGCAGTTCAAGCACAGTTCATACACAGCAGTCATCTTGTCTTCAGGGTATTTTGTATAGCAGTCATGGCATCTGAGCATTCATCGGACTATGAGGTGGAAACCCAAAGTGACTCTCCCTTGGAAGAACAGGCACCCTGGAGGCCTCATAAAAGTGGCAGACATGTGAGAGAGGAACCGACCACCCTTACAGAATTGCAGGCCTGTCCTCTTGCTATGTCATGTTTTCAGCATCAGTCATGTTATGAGTTTTGTCAAAAGGTAGCTAGTGTCCAATTTCATCATGAGTTGGCTCGTCTTTTTGTGCTGCACTTGCACGGAGATCAAGCTATCTTGGCTGGTGTCACCTTCACACTTACACCAGAATCCGTCTCATTGGCAACCGGTATACCGAACATTGGTGAACCATGGCACAAGAAAAAGAAGATTGACCGGCAGCATTATGAGCCATACATCAAAACCAGTTTCTTAAGGCATCTCAAGAGAGTGTTCCCATTCCGATATCTAAAGGATGAATATGCTCCACTAATGAGATTGATCATGAAATATTTCAGCTGTGAGGGACGGTTCTCTCATCTTTATTCTTACCACATCAGGTTGCTCATGCATTTTACCAGGGTACGGATGATGAACATTCCGTATTTCATTTGCCGAAACATATAGAGGATGACCACCTTTATATAGCGCAAAACACCTTAGCAACAACTTAACAGTGTCTATCATTTTGCTCTTATCAAGATTTTGGTGGTTCATCAGCTTGGATTGCAGGGCATCACTTGGGATGATTTCATCTCGTGTGATTTCTTCAGAGCTTCATGGAGAGTAACAGAGGTTAAGCATGAGGGTGAACCTTCTCATCGGTATGAGTGCCATGAGACTGCTAGTGTGTCGGTTTTCATCACATATCAGAAGGGCACCAGACATTTGTTTGCAGCAGCAAAGCAAGTGTTATCTCCACCTAGGGTGGAAGGGGCCTCGCTTCCTCCATTAGCATCACAGGAACAGGACAGAGGCAAGGAGCCAATGCAGGATGAGGGGCCTTCAGGTGAGCCATCAGGTGAATGAGAGACCGAATTCGTTCTCCTTCATGATGATGATACAAATACAGATCCGTCAAGTGCACAGCTTAAAGAGATCATCCAAGAGCAGCAAGCAGAGATTCAAGCCTTGTCCCTTGATTTGGAAAGATCCAAATGGAACATGAAATATCTGGAGCAGAGGAACAAACAGCTTGAGGATTAGCAAGCGATCATGGAGCTACAAAACATTCGCGAGAATCGCCAAGCCGCGCAAAGGAGAAGAGTTGAGCTCACGTCATTGGAGCAAGAGATTAATGAGGATCGGGAGGCCAATCTCGAGAGAGTTAACATGCACTTAGAGAGGCTGCTGGACAAGGCCGACAAGGACCATGCATTTCTAAGACACATGGCTTTCCACTACATGGCGCGAAACAAAGTGTGCAAGGCCCGAATCAGGAATTTGAAGGCGAAATTGAGGAAGGCAATCAAGAAGCAAAAGAGGCAAAGGGAGCTCGATCGACTTCAGATATTGGCCGAGGCCTCTTTAGCCTAGAATAACACTTGATAAGGAAGCTCCAGCCCAAATTTCAAGAAATTTGGGGCATTTTTGGTGTTTTTGGAAAATTTTGTGCAAAAAACAGGGTTTTTCTCCCTGTGCGCTGCGCCACCTGGTGCGCGCTTACACTAGGGAGCTCCAAATGACAAAAGGTTTGCATTTTTGGATTTTCCATGGAAATCATGACTATTGGTGCATGGCCAAGAATTTTGGGCCAGGTTTGAGTCCTCAAGAGGTCAAAAACACCCAAAAAATGACCTCTCTGCCCCTATTTTGACACACAGGAAGCTGTCTTGGGAGATTGAAGTTTTGGAGGGGCAAATGGGCACCAAATTCAGAAATTCCACTTGGGTTGGAAAGTAGACAGGTAGGTCTTTCCAACAAGAGCACTTGGGCTCAATTTGGACTTCAAAAAGTGTCTCAAAACCCGCTCCAAAATAGCGCGATGCATACAGTTTTTGGCGCGGTACACAGAGACCCAAAGGCCAAAATCGCTCCCGCTTCGCGAAATTTCGATTTGCACTTTTCTCCAAGTGGGCCCGCTCATTTACAATACATTTTTCCTGGCATCAAAGGCAAAGTTTAAAAAGCATTTTTGGCTTCTATCCAAGTGGCCAAATGAAGGCGAACAACCACCCACAAATTCTATGCTCATATTTTCTTTTTTCTAATTGGTCTTCATAGAAAATTAAATGTAACTGCTGATGGTTGGCTCTTCATTGCCTGGGTTGATCGACCTTCTCATGGCAAAGCTTATTTATTGTATTGAGAGTCATTTTGTAAAGGGTTGGAATTTCTGGGAAACTATGGGAGAGAAACCCAGTCACTCACTGTACATTTTGACAGAGAATTAATGAAAGATTGCAGCTCTGGTTCATGAGATTCTTGTGGCGTGAGTTTGGAAAATGTATCTTCTTTATGTTTCATATGTATTTCGTTATGTTTCATATTTTCATTCATATTCATTTCCAGTGAAAGCTTTCTAAGTAAAAAGGTAGAATTCAGTGTGCTGCTCTGCCTTGGGATAGTTTTCACGTTCTATGTTTTCTTCTGTTGAAAAGGATTCATGTATTTATGCCCTTTTCACACTCTTAAACAATCTCTCCACTTCATGTTATTTCGAATCTAATTGCTAGACTTTCCGCCTGTCTTGCCTCACGAAATAATCTGTGTCTTTGAGTTAAATTCTCTGCTCATGTTGTTCCTTGGTCCCACACATCCCAGAAAACTTAGTCATTTGTCAAAATACCTCTATCACATCCATTTACCTAGCCTAAAATCAGTATCCATTTTTGAGTCATCTCAAACCCTATTGTTTATTTTCTTGAGTGTGACTCGGAGAGTGCTCTCCTATTCTGGTAGGGCTAGCTACCAGACCGAGCGTGGTTTGTGGTTACCCCGATTGTTGCCTTCCTTCGGCCTAAGGAAAATTTAGGTGCTAACAATACCGATGATGAAGTCTTAGAACCACAACCTAGAGATTCTACTAGAACAACTAGGGAGGAGGCAATACAAATCCCTATGTAACAACAAACCCCTTCACAAATGATTTTTACTAGAGGATGTTAGACTAGTCCACCTTTCCCTGAGAGATTATCATCGAGCAAACCAAGTCCTCATCCTGAATTTGACTTTTTAGGGGAGCTATATAATTTATTTGTCAAAATTTCGTTACTTCAAGCTATGAAGGACGTAACGATTTATGCCAAAAAAATTAAAGAATATTGCTCTAAGAAACCTGACAAAAAACCAAAGGATCCACGCACTATTCACGTTATGGGAAAATTATCAAACATAATGTTGGGGAAGCCTGTTAAATACGGGGATTCAGGGAACCCCATTCTTACAGTACAGATTAATGGGGTTGATATACCAAATGTACTGGTAGATTTAGGGGCATCCATTAACGTTATAACCCCTGCAAGCTTGGTTACCTTGGGTCTGTGGAACCTTAAACCAACTCCCACCATCCTAGAATTGGAAGATCAGTATACTATAAGACCGGTAGGGAAGTTGGAAGATGTAACTATTTCAGTAGACTCATGGTAATACCCTGTCAATCTTTTGGTTTTACATACTCAATCCCCAGCTGATAGACATCCTTTGATTTTAGGAAGACCTTGGCTTGTGACCGCAAATGCTTAAATTGGGTGTTGGTCTAGAAATATGGTAATATCCAATGGGGAAGTCACAAAGAATCTAATCCTTTAGCCCCCTGCCGCACCAAGTTTGTCAAATAAAACAAGATTTACCTTGATGCAAAAATATCTACCTATGAAAGAGCTCGAATCTGAGAATGAAGAAGTTAGACCGATCCTTATCATCAGTGAGGCTATTTGTTTCAAGGATGAAATAAAGGATGATGCCATTAATGCCTTTCTCGATAGTCCCAATTCCATTTCTAACCCAACCTGCTAGCTATTCGAATCTATCATGAGTTGCAACATTCAGGAAAATATGGAACCATAAACAAAAGTTGGAAATATTCCTATGTGGATTATAGGGAATTAAATAGAGAAACTTTAAAAGATCATTTTCCCCTACCATTTATTGACCAGGTCCTTGATGCATTAGTTGAAAAGAAGTTTTTCTCCTTTCTTTATGGATTCAATGTATACAACTAGATAAAAATAGCTCCTGAGGATCAGAATAAAACTACCTTCACATGTCCTTGGGGGACCTTTTACAATCGAGTCCTCCCATTTGGTCTCTTTAATGCACCCGCTACCTTTCAAAGGGAAATAGTAGGAATTTTTTTCTGATCTAATCAATGATAGTGTTGAAATTTACATGGATGACTTCACCCCATATGGGGATTCTTTTGAAGAAGGTCTAGAAAACTTAGAGAAAGTACTTAAAATATGTATATAGACACATGCTTCTCTTAGTACAGTCAAATTTCATATGATGATGGAGGAAGGAATAGTGCTGGGACACCTACTTTCAGCTGCAAGAATTCAGGTTGATCCTGCTAAGGTAGAAGTGATATTGAATTTTCCTACACCTAAGACACCAACACAAGTACGTAGTTTTATTGGTTATGCTGGCTATTACAGGTAGTTTATAGAGAATTTTTCTAAGACAACATTCCCACTTTTTCAATTGTTACCTAAAGATGCAGAGTTTGTGTGGATAGATGAATTTGAAGTAGCCTTTAAAGAAATCAAAGAACTAGTTTTTAAAGCTCTGATATTATGAGGTCTTCACTGGAAGTTCCCATTTCACATCTCTACAAATGCTTCTCAAACAACTGTAGGGGTGGTCCTGGGGCAACAGAAGGATAAAAAATCGTATGTGATCTATAATGTCAGCAAGAACTTGACTCCTGCTGCACTAAACTCTACGATAACTGAAAAATAGTTATTGGTTGCTATTTACGCTATTAATAAGTTTCGACATTATATTACAAGGTATCCTACTTTCGTGAACACTTATCATACAACTATAAGGTATCTGATGAATAAAACAATAACCACTAGTCGTATTACAAGATGGTTGTTGTTAATTCAAGAATTTGACATTACCATTGTAGATAAGATAAGGAAAGATAATGTGGTTGCAGATTTCCTATCTAGAATGGATACTAGTGATGAAGGTACCCCTGTAGAGGATAGTTTTCTAGATGAACATCTTTTTGCAATTTCTACTCACACTCCGTGTTATGCAGATATTGCTAACTATCTTGCTACAGGAAAAGTGCCTCAACACTTACCTTATAGAGAACAGAGAAGGATCCATCATAGTGCCCGTTGTTCATGGATAGAATGATATATCTTTTACACGAGACCTGACTAACGAATCTAGCACTGCATAAGTGGAAATGACATCTATGGTGTCCTGAAAACGGCTCATGTTGTCCCTTGCGGGGGACATTTTGTAGATAAGCAGATAGGTCATAAGGTGTTGCAAATGGGGTACTATTGGCCCTCTATTTTTCATGATGCAAGGAAATATGTTCAAGGGCGTGATAGTTTCCAACATATGGGTCAGCCTAGTCAGGCATATGAGATGTCACTACAGCCTCAACTAGTTCTTGAGCCCTTCGAAAAATGGGCTATTGATTTCGTTGGGCTATTCAATCTGCCTTCACATCAGAAAGTTCACATTCTGGTTTGCACGGACTATGTGAAAAAGTGGGTAGAGGCCAAGGCTATTATGAATGTAATAAAACAGGTTGTCTCATAATTTTTATTTAAAGAATTTTTGCTCGGTATAGAGCTCCTAGAGAGATAGTTTCAGATGGAGGGGCACAGTTTACATCACATCTGATAGCAGGAGTTATGAAGAAATATGGGATTAAGCATGGGGTAATGTATCCATATCACCCTCAAGTGAATGGCCAAGTCAAGAGCACAAACAAGGTATTGGAAAATATTATTACAAAGACTCTAGCAAACAATTGCCGAAATTTGGCTGAGAAGCTTCTTGAGGCATTGTGGGCATATAGAACAACATGGAAAAACACAACAAAATTTTCATCATATGAGCTTGTCTATGGTAAATCCCCTTTGTTTATGATGGAATCCAAAATTAAGACGCTTAGGACAACCCTTGAAGTAGGTTTGAATATTTCAAAAACCCAGAAACACTGACTGGAATAGTTAAATGAGCTGGATGAAATTCGTTTGGTAGTTGTCCAGAATACTGCTACAATTCAGCAGCAGCGAACTAAATCACACGATAGATTTATCAAGAAAAAGGTGTTTCAAGGGGGAGATTGCGCATTACTCTATGACCTTTGGTCCAAGGATTTTAAAGGGAAACTTTGCTCTAGATGGATGGGAAGATATGAAGTTGACACAATGTTTGATGATGGGACTGTTAGGCTTATAACAATTGATGAGGCACATACTCCTTTGCTTGTAAATGGACATCACCTTAGACTATACCACTGTCTAGCTTCTAAAGACTCCTTTATCAAACATTTCTATGATAATTTTGGTTTTGAAATTATTAGTGTATATAATTCTTCCTCTACACATTTGATATATATATATATATATATCTATATCTATATATATATATATATATATATATATATATATATAAATATATATAGATATATATATATATCTATATATATAAAATGTGTTTTCTAATCTGTCATTCTTTTTCCTGTAGGTATCCCACTGGTACTGTTACTCCTCCGGTGTTGTTACTCTGATCATGGAAAATTTGTGTAAGTACTTCACTGGTGTTGTCACTTCTCTGGTGATGTTACTCTAATCATGGCAATTTTGTCTAAGTACTTCAATGGTGTTGTTACTCCTCCAGTGTTGTTACTCTGATCATGGTGATTTTGTCTAAGTAATCTGGTGTTATTACTCCTTTGGTGTTGTTACTCCTCGTGATTCTAACTAAGTGTTCAAGTAGTGCTATTACTCCTTGGGTGTTGTTGTTCCCCCAATGCTGTTACTCCTCGGGTGTTGTTACTCCTCGGGTGTTGTTACTCCCTCCAATGCTATTACTCCTCCACTACTGTTACTCCGTCAAGGTAAGTCGTCAAGTACGTCCCCAATCCACTTTGTGGATTGCATTGATAATTCATTTGACATGACTCGATATGACCGTAGACGGTCATCCCCTTAGTTGGGGGGGTATTATAATAAATACAAAGATGCCATAATTAAAATGAAGTAATGAATTGTCGTATCACTATTGAACCATGTGTCAAGTGCATACACTCCATGATCCCCACCATACCTCGCACGGTTATCCATATGCATTGGGAATTGAATAAGTATTATTGTGTTAATGGATGGTCCTTTCCAATGTTGTGAAACGATTACCATAATCATCACTCATCATTACCATAATCTCCCGTGGATTTTTCCATATTTTACCATTATCTTTCTGATTTTCACTATCACCGCACCCTGTCACTACCACAACCCTATCACTGCAATTTTACCTGCTAACAATCCTCCTCAACGATCTTGCTGTTACTCCAATTGCTACTACAAAATGGGCGGGCAAGCTGTTAAGCACAAACCAGAGAATACCAGTTCAGGTCCGGAGCAATCTAGACGTATGGTAGGTCCTTTTAGATGAAGGATGGCATGCATATTTTGAAAGGATGCAGGGATTTGACGAAGCCATCACAGTCGAATTTGCGTGGAATTTGGATGGAAATAATTCTGGAGTGCATGGATTCGATATTCCCGTCACAGAGGAAGTGATTTTGCCTGTTAGTGGATTGCCGCAAGGAGGGCATAAATGGTTTTCAAGGAAATTTCCTTTTCCAGAGTTCCCAGAATTGTTCTTACAGGCTGGTGAAACAATATTCCAGAAGGGTAGGCGGTATGATCGAAAGTCTTTGGCACAACCATGGGATGAGAGTGCATATTTTGTCATGAGGTACATTACTTGTGAAGGCCATTTTGCTACTTTGTTCAAGTATAATTTTAAGCTTCTTGCATGCCTTCAGTTTCGGCATGCACCAATTAATTCTCTAGACATGCCATATTTTATATGGAATAGTATTTAGATGATGGCGCAATCTTCTCGTCAGTCTCAACAAGCATTAGCAGTATTTACAAATCACAGGTTGATCAAGTTATTAGTGGTGCATGCTCTGTCCTGAACATGTATGGCTTGGCTAGAATTCACCGAGCTAGTAGAGGAAGAACTTGTGGCTATGATGCCTATAAGGGAGGATGAGGAAAAATTGATGGCAGAAGAAGAAGAAGTTGTAGATGATGCTGCTCCACCAGAACCAGCATCACCTGCTGGCTCAACGGGAGTAGAAGAAATGGAAATAGGAGAGGCCACAACCGATGCTACTCCATAAGAACCAGCATCGCCTGCTGGCTCAACGGGAATGGACGCAATGGAAACAGGAGAGGCCATAGCTGACGTTACTCCACAAGAACCAGCGTTCCCTGCTGGCTCAACGGGAATGGAAGCAATGGACACAAAAGAGGCCATAATCGACGTTGCTCTATAAGAACCAGCATCGCTTGTTGGCCCAATGGGAGAATAACGAATGGAGATAGAAGAAAATGTAGTCGGTGTTGTTCCACAGGAACCAGCAATAACTGCCACTTTGAGGAGAGAATCACCACCCTTGGATGAAATTGCAGGTGGTGCTAACACATAAGAGCTACCATAACCTGTTCAAGAAATCGAGGAACCTTTGGAGGAGGCTACAAGTGGTGCTGATACACAAGACCAACATCACTTGCTCAAGAAATTATGGAACCCTTGAAAGAAACTGGGGCCGCAGTCAACACTACTCCATACGAACTAGTGTCGACTGTCGGGTAGGAGGAAAAACTAGAAGAAGCACAGGCAGGAAAAGATGGAACAGACCAGCCAATGAGCACAAGGCAAGGAGGACCCAAGGCATCAGGAAATGAGAGAATGGACTCTGAAGAAAGAATATTTCGTTCTCCGCTTCTTGCATCCTTACCAAAAGGGGCAAGGAAGTTTCAATCCCCTAGGTGCTTGGTGAAGGAATAAGCCTCTCCCCCGATCTTAAAATTTTTCGGGGCTGTTAAAGGCACCATCATCAACATTGTTACACAAGAACCAGTGTCAACTAGTGAAAAATTGCACAGATTGATGGATTGGTGGTCGGTACTGTTACACAAGAACTAGTGCCGACCAGAGAACAAACTGACGAGACTATGGCTGATACTATCCCCACAGGGTCATTAGAGGAGGACGTTGTTGTTGACACTACCCCATAAGGACTTGTAGTGGCTACAAATCCACCAAAGGAAGGTGTGGAGGGTTTAGGGCCCAAAGGAGAAAATGGTCGAGAAGCAGAGCAGTCATAAGAAAAGGGTGTCAATGACACTACCTGCAAAGGTCCTGCAATGACTTCAGAACCATGAAGGAAATATATGGAAATTTTGAGACCCGAAGGAGAAGACATTGAGACAATTCCCCGGGTTGAGGAAAAAACAGAGGGGGTTAGGGTAAAGCAAGAGTCGGTTGAAGAATTTGTTGATGCCAATCCACCAAACCCCACACAACCTATGAGACCAGTCAAGGAGGTTGTTGTCAAACAATAACTCATTGAGAAATGTGCGAAAATAATGCCTCCTCTTAAAGAGAGGTACCAGTCAGAGTTCAGGGAAAACATGTAGCTAAAAATGGAAATTGTCAAGTTAAGGAAGCAGGTACGATGCTTACGAAGGAAAGTGAGGAGGCATAAGAAGAATGATGCAAAACCTAGGGCTGAAACCATCTCAGTAGCAATGCAGATTGAGGACAGATCCAGAACCTCCGCAGCTACATAGATCAAGCTTTTTTGCATGTGATTAAGGCACGAGAGTTTTTCATGATTGCAGAAATTCAGAAGTGGTAGGCTATTGCAGCTCACCTTCAGCAGGGGACCATTCCTTCAGATGCCCATTGGCAAGGAGTGAAGGGATTTCATGAGAAAGCTGCGAATGTAGTTACCAATTACATGGAGCAATTGGAGAAAGAGAAACAGAAGCAGGAGAAGTAGTAGAAGAAAATCAAGGAACTGGAAGGGTAGGTGCAGCTAGTGAAGGTTGATAAGGAAGAAGTGTTTTCTCTAGCACAGAAGGAAATGGCTTGTTGACCCCTTGCCCACAACTATGCTTTTTTCCTCCATGAACAATATCTATTCTTTTTTTTAGAAAGCGTCCATTAGGAACTTAGCCATGAGATAGAAGACTCAATGCAGTTTCTGCGCATCTTGAGATGCCATAATATTCTGGATCAACAGTTGATGTGCGAACTCTATATGCATGATTACTTTTTGGGAAATGATCAATTGTTTAACTCAGTGCCATATGTGGGAGACATTCAATTGAGAGCCTTTACCTCCTACATAATTAATCAGGTTAAATGGAAGAAGGCTTTCGACACGTTCAAAGAGAATCAAGCAAACATGCCACTTGTCCTTCAGCTAGAAACCCAAAAATGGTGCGTTGACATTTGAACAAAACAAATTTTTACTTGTCAAGAGGAGGTCTGGGACAGCTACCAGAAATGGTGGACCCTATCGTCATCAGCCATCAGGATACGTGAACCTTTTGGGGCCCCCAATTTTTCTTGGGCTCTAAACAGGGTACCTCGGTATATTGCATGCATGCGGCTTTGTGGGGTCTGATGGATGGGTTTGAGGTTCTGATTCCCCATTATCTAGCTACCAGCCAATCATTATACTCCAGCTTACAAGGTAGGTGAGGATTGGTGGAAGGAAGTCATCTAGACAGATGGATATAAGCCTCCAGGGATAGAAATGGCTGCAAAATATGATCTCGCATAGCTTCATGCTGATCATCGCAACTCCAATCTCGATCTGCATATGCGACGAGCTGCATGAGGACATGCAGAAAGACTAGTTGGGGGGAGATGTTGGTGGCTGAATTTGCATGTTTTTACCCACCTTTTTACCTTATTTCCTGTATCCATTTTACACCATTGTTGGTCAATTTACATTCTAAACCACACATGTATACCTCTTTTCATGTCATTATGAATCATTAATCAATGAAGCATAGTCATAGGGAATTGTTTCCTAAGTGGATTTCCAATTCAATTATTCTTGCAGATTTGGAGGAAGTATGATCAAGACCGTGGTTCTATAATGGTGACCAACCAGCTGGCAACATTATCTCAAGACATCCGCTGCAACGGTGGATCAATATTTCAATTAACGCACTGCTATCTTTGTATTTTGTTTCTCTTAATAAACCACTATGTAGTTGTAGGAAGACAACTACCGTAATTCTAGGAGCTGTTAGTGTTAACAAATTGTATACGTAGAGTTACGGGGCTGTGAAAGTTGGCAGTTGAGATCACAAGGAATTATGTTATCTTTGAGTCTGTAGCAACATACATGTATTACCCCTTTTTATTAATGAAATTCTAATCTTCTGAGCATTTCGTGACTTCTTGATCTCACCATAACGCTGATCAGGGAGTTGGTACCACTCTCTTGACCAGGTGTTGTTGGATAGATGTGTGCATAGGTTTATTTCAGTTAATTTATTTATTGTTGTAAATGATTATCAATGTGTTATTGTGAGTATTCTTTGTTGTTACTCTTGTTGTTGTTACAATCATTACTGTTGTTACTCTTATTTGTTGTTACAATTATCGCTTGTTGTTACACATTGTTAAGTTTATAGTTGAATGTTCAGTACTGGGTGTTAGCTACCTATACCAATAGGTTTCATATTTCATGATTGGCAAAGAAAGGTCCAAATATGCTCTGCTTTGGTGATGCAAAGATCCCATATTTCCAAGAGAAAACAATGTGTGTATATAGCTTGATGTTGACTCAGTTTTGATGGATGGTTCAACAGCCTAATCTGGATCATGCCATGTTTCAATTTTCGGTTGTAGAATAGAGAAAGAAGTCTGTCCAGACAGTTCAATCCTGGCAGACAAAGTAGCTAGGTAGAGAAAGAAGGTTCCCAACTGCTTAATCTGGGACCTTGGAAGCAATAAGGGTAGCCTTAGATAGAAGATCAAAAGGAAAAAGCCAAAGAAAAGAAAAGGCACCTAAGGGTTTGCAAGTCTAAGTGCACCCTCCATGAAGTAACAAAAAATGCTAGGAAATAGAGGGGTAGGCAGGTGGGGTTGCAGAAATGTCATTCCTTTCAAGTGAGTGTTTGATAACATGTTTGCAAAGGAATATCAGTGAATAGAGAAGCTCCTCTTCTCCATCATGTTGCAGTTAAGCAAAGGAGCATGACTAACTTCCTTTTCCCCCTTTCACATTCATTATTAACATCCCTTCATCAGTTGTGATTCATGAAAGAATTTGAGGTGTTATGCTGGTTCTTATTCCTGAAAAGAAGCCACATTTCTTGTGTAAAAATTCTTTTCATTTTTCCTAACTAAGTTTGAGCTCCATAAAGCTTAGTAAACACCATTTCCCATTCTCATTCCCCCCAGTACTAACTACTGACTGTATCTATTCTAAATCCCTTATGTTTCCCTTCCCCCTACTATTATAACACCACGGTGTATAAATCCCAAGCAATGTATAGATATCCTCCCTTTTTAGCACTATAGCTAAATAAGTTTGTCTAAGGGAGACATTAGTCCACCAGGGACTATGGTCAACCCTGTCATGGGATTGCTCTAACCTCTGGTTAGAGTAATAACCTCATCCTAAGCCCTCACCTCCCCTCTGTTCAAAAATTCCACAAAAAACCCCTTTCCCTCTGCTCAAACCCACTTTTAACCTCTTTTTCCTAAAGATTAACCCAAAAACCCGAAAATCCGAAAAAACCCTCAAAAACCCTTAAACCTATGGTCCCGCGCATAATTGTTAAACTGAATATTTTAATGGCCGGGCGGGACCCAACCCAGAGCTGCGCGACCGACGGCAGTACCCGCCAGCCGTCCGATATCTGCCGCCCCCGATCCAACGGTGGGCGGTCAATCTCGCTCCCCGACCTGCCTCCCTTTAACGTCCGGGGAAGGGCGGTATTGGGCGCCGTACCCTGGACGCATGGCAGGCGCTGGGGTTGTTCGGAGCCCCCCTCCCCGATACCGCCTGTCACCAAAAGCGGTGCGGGGAGACCGCTTACCGCCTCCCCCATACCACCCCTCCCGCACGTCAGCGCCCACGTCACTATAATGTCACGCCACTCCGCCCGCCCCCGCGCCCCGTGGCCCTACCACAGCATCCGCCTGCCACAGTGTCCGCCACGCTGGCCTCCAGCTCAGCGTCCACGTCACCCTCCGTACCGGGCCCGCCGTGACGTCATGCTGACGTCATTGGCGAAAAAAGCGCCAATGACCCTTTTTGTCCAAATTTGCCGTTATAAACGCCCGAACTAGCCGTTTATGGTCATTTTCACGCGAAAACGACACAGCCATTGTCGACCTGCTTGCCGCGAAATTGCCTCCAGCCGTCAAATTCGAAGTTGCGGCCGCTATAACTTGGAAATTCAGCTACAGTGAGCTCCCCCTATTCGGCCCGAAGGCGTTCCGTGCTTGTTTCCAGGTATTTCACCGAAAGTTCCCTGTTTCGCCCCTATGCATGCCATTTCTGTGTGAATTCTCCCATAAGAATCATTCAAATCCTAAATTGTACACTGTCCGTCACTGAATTTGCCATTAAATCCACCTGCATTACCCTTTGCCCCGACAATTCTGTGTTAAAACGATAATTCACGGTTGAAAGTTACAATTTCGGCCTCGAACTTGCCCGACATTGTTCCCTTTTGCCGGGTGGAGGCCCAAGGCTCCATTTCACCAAATTGAAGCCCGCTCACCCTCTGCAATCATCCTCATGAATTCACAATCCCTGTGAATTTATCAGCAAACAGAAAAAACAAGTCTGCCAAGCCTGCCTTTTCACTTTGAAGAAAATTTCAAGCACTATCTGCAATAGGCCTGTCACTCAAATCTTTGAGGAAACTTGCAAACATTGTAATCACCTGGTCTAAGCTCAAACTGCATAATGGCTGCTCCTGCACCCACAGCTCTCAGTGTGGCTCCTATGAATCCACCAAATAAAGACCTGGAGTCCTTGCCTCTTGCTGACAAGGACTACCTCATCCAAGACTCTGCGACTGGCAGGGACTTTTTGCAGACCTACAGACAATTGAGAGATGACTACCTCAAAGGCAAGGACACCTATGGGATATGGGAATCAAATCTACCACACTACTGTCTTCCCTCTGTCAACATTTTTCCAGAGGTCATCCACCTGTGTGCTGAAAATTATGATGTACAACACAGAGCTGTTAAGTCTCCATCTGGGAGCATCCTCTTCCACATTAATCCAGAATCTATCAACAAGATGCTCAACTTTGATCAAACAGAACTGCTGTTCCCTTTTTCCATGAATTATCTGCTGGACAATGGTGCCAAGATGACCAGTGAAGAGATCCAGAAAATCACCAAGACATTTATGAGGCCTGAATGCCAGCCCACAGGGCCACCTCCCTACCTGGATGTCTACTTTACTGATGTAGGCAGGCTTTTGCTGGACATGATTGCTTATGTGTTGGGATACAGAACCAGTGAGCATGTGGATGCAACAATGCTGGTATTGTTAGCTGCTTACAGCCCAGGCCAGCCCCCTGCCCGCAAATATAACTTTGCCAAGTTCATAGCTAACAAGATTCATGATCAGTTGTGCACAGTAGACAGACAGGGTGTCTTCAAATATTCATCTTATATCTACCACCTCTTCATGTACTATCAGTCTGAGGTTTTTCCATGCTATATCAAAAAGCTGGACTATAGAGGGGAAAGAAGATCTGTTATCTTCTGGACATCTGTCTACCACGAAGTACAAAATTCACCCTATTCTTATTGTGAATTTATTGATCAATTTGTATATCCTGTATCTTGCTTATTGATGAGGTCCCCTCCTCCCAGAATATCATTTGAGATACAGAAGGTCCTGCAACTCTCCAGGAAGTACAAAATAGGTGATTGGTACCTATATGAGGATCATACAGTCATCAGAGTCTATGGCTGTGAGCTCTGTCCATACAGACTCCCAAAATATGTGCCCATGAGGATATTTTCCTTGGAGTATTATAGGCAATTAATTCACTCTGACCTCACTCACTTTCACAGCTCTAAAAAGAAAGCCCATCTTAAGCTCAAGGACCACTTGGGACCCTTCATCATGAATAAAAAAGAAGGATGGAAAGAGGCTGACCTAATCCTCAAAGACAAATACAAGCTATCACAGAGCTTCCGGTGGGTCCCTTATGACCCTGAAGGCTTCATCACTGCTAGAAGAGTCAAGTACAGGCTACTAGGCTATAAGCATTGCAAATATTCACATATTGAAAAATATGCCAACCAGCAAGAATGGCAACAGGATACTTTAGTTGAAAAATTAACTGAAGAAGAAATAATGCAAAAGAATGTCAGGGAATTGGAAAAGATGCTTGACTTAGATTCTGTGCAGCAGGTACCCTTCAAACGACCGCACTCAGCAGGAGAAGGGACCTCGGCCACAACAGCTGCACCAACTACACGGGTACCCTCTACAACAGCACCAGGTACGGACAAAGGGAAAGGAATAATGGGTGCAGAAGAAGAAACAGTGAAAGAAAAGCCTGCCCCTTCAAATGAGCAGCAGCAAGAGCCCCAACAAGGGCAGCAACCAGAACAGCAACAAGAGCAGACTGCCCCTCCACAAACGGAGCTACCAGCAGCTCCAATAATGCAAACTCCACCTCCACAAACTGAGCCATTAACTGCTCCAATTTTGCAGACCCCAGCACATGAGGAGAGGGGTATGAAAAGGGATAGAGAAGAGTCCACTCCTGTTAGTGGATCCTCCCAACAGCCAGGGGCCAAAAGGCAAAGGGTGGACTCCCCAGAGGTAGAAGACATCACTGAAGAAATCCTTGACAGTTCAAGGAAGGACAGGGAGGGCAGCCAGCATACAGGTACAAGCTCCTTTCAGCAGGAGCAAAGATTACAACTCGGTTTGGAGGTGTCCTCCTCCTCTCAGCAGAGCAAGAAGCCCAAAAGCACTAAGGCTTCTTTCAAGCAAATTAAGGCACATAATGACTTGCTGAGGGTGGAAGTTTATAAACAATTTCTTAATGCAACACCAGCCCAAAAAGAAAGGCTAATGTCTGTATATGACATTCAAGAGGAGAAAATGATCCTCAGCCATTTCAAACCTACAGTGCCCCATCCAAAATCAGGGGCAGATTATGTGAAGACAAGGGTGGAGGTCCTAGCCAAAGACATCCATCCCATGGACCAAATTGAACTCCACAAACAGACTGGAGAGATGGTTTATGCAACCTTGGTGGACAGGGCAACCATGGCCCATGAACTAAAAGAGTCACTGAAGAATACCAACACTTAGTTGGATTTTGAGAGAATGTCCTCCCTAGCCAAAGATAACAGAATAAAATCACTTGAGGACATCATTATCGACCTAGGACATGATCCTAGCGATCCAAAGGGTGTAAAGGCCCTTATGAAGAAAAAAGAAGATGACCTCAATGCATTAAAGAAGAGGTTGAAGCTGCTGCCCACAGAGCACCCTAAAACAGCAGAGCTACAAAAGGAAAACCAGGTCGATGAGCAACTGGACCTCATAATGCAGCTAAACCAAAAGGTCCTCGATTTGGAGAAAGAGCTTGAAGGAGCATTACAAGATAATCAGGGAGAATATACATCCCAAGCTCCTCCAACTACTTCAACAACAGCAACAACTACAGAGGCAGCAGTGGCCCCCACAACAGAAGCAGCAGCAACAACAACAGCTCCAGATTCCAGCACAAGCGTAGAAGAATTGACTAAGGCCATCAAAGAAATGGAGCTCCAGGCAAATGAGATAAAAAAGGCCAAGGAAAAATTGGCAGAACTGGATGCCAAGTATGATAAATCAAAAATGACTGTAGCAGAGCAGGGCAGAGAAATAAAGGCCCTAAAAGAAAAGATAAAGGCCTTAGAAAAAGAGCTAAATCTGGAAAGTGCCATGGCTGATATAAAAAGAATTCTATGGGCCAAAATTGGCCAATCCATCACTCAACAATGGAGGTCAATCAAAACTATACATGAGCAGATGGATTTAATGGGCCAGGCACAGACAGAAATCCAGAAGGCCAAAGCATTACTAGGAGACAAACCTGAACAGGCAAACAGAATGATAGATTTTCTGAACAGGCAAGAAAAGGAGGAACTGGCAGCCATCGGCATTGTCAACAGAACAGAGGCTGTCCTCACAGCCAAAAAGGTGCTAACTCTTAGAAATTATGTACAAACAGTGGAGAGGAAGTGCTATGAGATACAAGCTGATGTGGAGGAATATAAAGTCAAGATGGCAGTGCTGCAAGCAAAGGGCCTGCCCAGCCTCCTAAGCGGTGCAGGAAGACTGATCTCCCGAGATCAATTTACCAACAGAATGGCAACTTATATTGAAAATCAGATCACTGCATCTGGCAGTACATCTGAGCAAACAGGGCCTCCCACAGGACAAAGCTTATACGATAAACTTGAAGGCCTGTTCTTTATTGAAAATGAGGTAAATCACCTATTTGAAACTCCTCCTAACTTTTACAGATATACAGAGGCCGATGAAACTTTGATAAAGATTCGAAGACATCAAATGCCTAAGGAGGATTGGTGGCAGGCAATGCTTCAAATTTTGCCACGGTAGCCTCAGTTGCTCGGTCACTGCCAGCTCCAAGTCACTAAAAGACAAACAGCAGAATAAAGTCAGCATTAAAGGCAGCTGAAAGGTGACTCAGCACATGGACAACGACAGCTAGCCTAAAGGATAAGAAAATACGCAAATTTTGACAGCGTATCCTCAGCCGACTCCACCAGCCGCCAGATCAACAGCTTCTGACTATTTTGGACAGCTAAAGCACTGAAGAGTTATTTCAGTATTAACTTTCTCAGCTACAATGCTCCAGGAGTTGGCATAACATAAATGAGCCATTAACTCATTCTCTTGATATTTTTCTCATGTAAATTTTGTATATATACCCCCCCTTGGCAACGCATTAGGGGTTGGTGATTTTGACTCTAAGCAAAATCTATTGTATACTTTCAGTTTATCTAATACAAAGGGCTGGACCAGCTCAGTGATTTCCTGAAAATTTGATGTCTGGATGATGCTATGCATGCTGATGCAGAATTCCCGTGCTGTCTGATGAAATAACAAGTTTTCCTCAATCTTTGTTTTTGTTTTCTTATGTTATTAAATCATACTCATGTTTTCACTGAACTAGCAGTAAAGAAAAAGAATAGTGCATGAATTGTTTGATTACACCTTGTGCTCAATTTTTACTGCTGTAAATGTTTTTCTTCAGAATTAACCATGGACATGAATTCTAAATTGCTCATGTTTCCATTAATTCTATAAATGTGAATGTTATCTAGGAATTCTTCACTGCTTCTAGAATAATATTCTCACCGTTTCTCCTTATCAGTTTATTGGAAGATTCTTAATTGCCTTTCATATACTGGATACACCACACTCAATCACCATTTCGAACATTGTTTCTCAGACACTAATCTGGCTCTGCAGCATCACTATTGTATCAACACAGCATATCAGACAAACTAAAGGACCACTGACTCCATGCCCAATGGACTAAAACCTGCTAGTGAGCACATATATATATTGACTGAAGTCATCACCAAACACATTCCAAAAACAAAACCTTGAACATCATAGCTAGCCTAAAATACTATCCAAACAAAGTTAAAACATAAAGAGAGAGCCCTCTCTGGTCATAGGTAGGCTAGAACCTGTGACCCAAAGATTGGTTAGTGGTTACCTCGGCTGTATTCCCTTGGGAGTCAAAGGGAACAACCTGAGTGATAACACTGGGTGGGGAAACTGTGGCCTGCATATACTTTTCATGATAGCCTTGAAGTAACTCGTAGAGCCTTGGGTTGAAAATTAATGTGGAACTGGGTGAATTGCATGATTCATATACGAACACCAATAGTCTCTCTTACATGTTAATGAGGTCATTTTTTACCATCAACAAAGCCACCTCTCTATTTATCATTGGGTCTCTTAAATGTGTGTCATCCACATCAATCATTTGAGTTGCCAGGTTAGGGTTTTGTTTGAGTTTGAACTTAAGCATTAGTTTTTTATTGGCCTTGTATGAGGCTTTCTAACCCCATAGATTTCAGCTAGAGTGGGTTCTTTTAAAATCTCCCTTTCCTTTGTTTCAGGCTAACCCTCCCCTGTTTCAGTAGGTTGATCCTCTTCAACTTTCACATGTTGTTCTAGCAGCTCAAGAGATGGTTCTCGAGGAGGAGATAGGGTTTTTTTCTCTGCAATCCTTTTACTTTTTCTTGTGTAAACACTTTTAAACTTAGGAACTGGGACAAGAGTTTCTATTTGCATGCTCAAGGAATCTTTTCTTTTGCTTCTAGTTTGGACCGAAAGGTTCCTTCATCTGGAATCTTAGAGGCTTGGGAAAGTTTCTTTTGTTTCTTCTTCTTGTTGTTGGTTTTTTATTTAGGAAAAGCTGACTCTACAAATCCCCCCAAAATAGGAAATGATCCTAAGTTCTATTAACTTTTTTCAAATGATTGATACTCAGAAGCTTAATCAGCCTCTTATAGAAATCATAGTGAGGGGATGCATTTGGTTTAGCCTAAATCCATGCTAACATTATTTTTAGAATCATAATAAAAAATAAAGGCACGCTCATTCTAACCTGTCCTAAATATGAGCGAGAAACCTGAAGTGATACATGTTGAGCCTGTTGAAACCTCCCTCACAGATAAAATATGGTTGATTTATCCTGAGGATTTAATCACATTCAGATTTGAGATAGGATCTCTGCACTCTGAAATGTCATGGCTTGTCATTGTGTTCATGCTTCAAAAATAAGGGGATACTAATACCTGCTGTTATCACTAAAAAAGTTTTAAAATTTTTTTTTTTTGGACAACCCGCATGGTTCTTAAGTTTTTGTGTTAGACATGGTCAATGTCATTTTTATGTTTTTAGAGTCTAAGTCATAGGGTTAGAGTCTAATTTCCATCATCAAATAAAGATCAACAACCTTGTTTTGCCCCTTATGGATCCCATATCATGTTTTAAGTTTCATGTGTCTGGTCATTTCAAAAAATTGAATGCACTACGAAATTGTCTAGGTGTTTTTGTATCACAAAATCTTGAAATTACACTACACGTGCTACTAAATCAGGGATTCGTAGTTAGGCGTTTTCGTAGCACAAAACCCTGAATTTACACTGGATGTGCTACGAAATCAGGGATTCGTGATCAATCATGTATAGCTTTCAAATCCACCAGAATCCGTTAAATTTCTATCATCAGGTTTCAGTCCACGAACCTTTCCTCTCACATGCAACCATTCATATCCATCATTAGATTCGTTAGGGGTCATTTATCTATAGTCATTTCAAATTTCAAAAAAAAATTTAGTTGATCCTGGTCATATTCGTGTTGATCTTGGTCATATTCATGCAAGAGACACTTGGTGCTGTTCTTAGTCTGAGTAAACAAGCCTAGGGTGAGCAGAAACCAGAGTTCTTCCGCAGGGTTCAAGTGAGGCAGCTCTTCATCAAATTCAAGCGAGGCATTTCCTCAGTTAAGCAAGGCAGTTTTCCTCCAGGTTTTCTATCCTCAGGGATTTCAAAGGAGAAATGTCGGAAGAAAGAAGAAATCACAGGTCAAGTCGATGTCTGAGCACTGAACCTGAGGGCTTAGATGTTCTCACGAAGGATAAAATAGTTGAAGAAATCTTCAAAAAAGTAGGTTGCTGGAGGTTCTATGAAAAACTACAGGGAGGACATAACCAAGTGACTAAGGAATTTGCTCTAAATTTCACAAGTTTACATACAAAGACTGGAGTTTTAGAATTGCCAATTTCTCCTAAAGTTATATCTTTAGTGACAGAAATTCCTAGAGGTCAAGAAAGGTGGTTTAAGAATTTCAAGTTTGAAATGGCACCATGCAAGATATTCTTGAAGCCAGAATTTGTAGACACAGATTTAACTAAAGCAGTGCCAAGGGGTTATGTCAAAGATACATATGCCAACCTACTCTCATGCATATAGAGGTACTTCATCTGTGAAGGAAGATACCACAAGGTGTATTCTTATCATTTCAAACTCCTATTGCATTTCACTGGGATAATCTCTCTAGATCTACCTTTCTTTCTATTTCGAAGTTTAGGCAAGATGTATGATAAAATACAATTGAAGAAAGAGGCATGTGAAACATCATTGTTCCATCATGGCTTAGTTAAATTAATTGTCTTGCATGAACTTCAGAAGGTAGATAGAGAGTGGTATTCATTTCTCTTTTTGTCTAGTTTTAGAGCTGAAACAGGACTTAGCCCTAGGGCTAAGGAAATATCATGTTATATACCTAGGGGGGATAATATGGGGTACCAAGGGAGGTACCCAAGGTAATAATGTAATAATGGGATGGGCCATAGTAATAAATAAGGTGGTTAACCCATATCATGTAAGGGACCACAAGTAGTTAGTAATAATGTAATGGGCCCATGGTATTAGTTGATGGTATGAGGGAACCATGGTAATGACCCATGGTATTGTATGTATGAGGCCTATATAGAGGCTAGAAACTCCAAGTCAAGGAATAGTGAAGGAATATTGTATGAACAGGCATATGGCTTGTGGAGTGTTCTCCTTCCTTAAGGAGTGAATGTATGGTGTTGCCCTACCTTAAGGGTTTGATATCAATAAAGAGAATCATTTCTATCTATTTCTATCTTGTTATTTTTGGGTTATTTCTATTATCATAATATCTTTGGGTTAGATTTATAACAAGTGGTATCAGAGCTCTGATACCACTTGTTGTAGCTCTGATACCACTTGTTATAGCTCTGATACCACTTGTTGTAGATCTAACCCGGAAATATTATAGATCTGATATGAAAATGTAAGATAATGCAAATAAACCCAGAAATAATATGAAACGATTCTTTATTGATCAAACCCTTAAGGTAGGGCAACACCATACATTCACTCCTTAAGGAAGGAGAACACTCCACAAGCCATATGCCTGTTCATACAATATTCCTTCACTATTCCTTGACTTGGAGTCTCTAGCCTCTATATAGGCCTCATACATACAATACCATGGGTCATTACCATGGTTCCCTCATACCATCAACTAATACCATGGGCCCATTACATTATTACTAACTACTTGTGGTCCCTTACATGATATGGGTTAACCACCTTATTTATTACTATGACCCATCCCATTATTACATTATTACCTTGGGTACCTCCCTTGGCACCCCATATTATCCCCCCTAGGTATATAACATTCCACCCCCTAAGCATGTTTCGTCCCCGAAACATGGGAAGAACACAAATAATAAGATCTACTCAAAAGAGTAGTCCACTGGTACCATGCACATGCATCTAGCCATCCAAGAGAAAGGTGAACCCTCGATCTCGCTGGTGCCTTGCTCATTTGAGATGGAAGTTGACCGTGGCAACTCTTCTGTGTTGATGTGTAGTAGGTGGATCTAGGCTCCTTGCTATCCATCATACGGGGGTTGTTGTCCTTGTGGCTAGTTGATTGCCATCTTGTTGGTTGTTTTCTTGCGGGGTGATATGGGTATGTTGAAGTTTTAACCCACGGTGTCTTTTTCTTTAATTCACCCTACTGTGGTGCCTGTTGTCGTGTCTTCTTTTCCAATATGACTTCAACCACTGAGCCCTCCTCTGATGTATCAGCACCTGTAACCTTTTCTGCTTCAGCCTCTGTTTGTGTTTGATTGTCGATCATTAAAGGCTCATCATCTGATATGTCAGTCCCTGGAACATCTTCTGCTTCAGCCTCTACCTGTTTATTGATGGAAATATCCTGTAATGTAATTTTCTTCTTTTTATACCAGAGCTTCAGGAATTTCTTCTGCACATTAATATTTATAGTACCCACTGATTCCATCCAAGGGTATCCCAAAACAACATCCATGTTATCCATATCTGAAGCATAAAAATCACCATGAAACACATACTTATCCATAGAAAGCTTCAAATCCTTATAAATTTGAACAGCCTCATCATTAACCTGTGTATTTTCAATTTGTTTTGCTGGAACTTGCAATTTGTTTGCCAAGTTGACATTTATGAGATTTTGCTTGCAACTCGGATTTATAGACACAATGATTTTCTCCTTCTGAATCAATCCATGAACCTGCAGTAAGGAGACACCCGTAGCAATTAACCCCTTATGTGTCTCATTCTCCTTTTTTCTAGCCTGAGACCATTTGTCCAAAAAGATTTTTTCAAATTCTGCATCTGAAAGTTTGATCAACTGCATTAAGTCAAGTGATGAATTCCACTTTTGAGCCTCGTCTCTCATATTAAGCACCATTGGAAGCTTCCAATATGTCCCATGTGTGGACTTGTATCTTTGTTTGAATTCTTCAATAGTAGGACCATCATCTTTTCCTGTAAAATATAGAATCGCTATGAAGAGGGTTTGAAAAAAATTCACTTGTTTAGATAATCTTCGGCGAAATCACATAACCAATCTTTTGTCGACGCGTTTCGAACCAACCAGTGTGGTTCATCGTCAGGACAAGTTGAAGAACCAATCCGGCTTAGCTTGTTTAAATAGAGTGTGCAGAGACTCCAACGGCTATATTGCCAACGGCTAATTTTGACCTAATGACCCTAGTCAAACCACTAATATTCTTGTTATATTAAATTATTATTATTCTTAGAAAATAGCTAAATCAGGTAAATAAATTAAAAGAATTCATTTGTTAATTTAAATAAATGTATATGTATATCTAAAAACAAATAATATATAATTTATTATTTTTAGAAATTAGCTAAATCAGGTAACTTATATATTAAAAGAATTCATTAGTTAATTTAACTAAATGTATTCGTATATCTAAAAATGAATAATATATAATATCTATATAATCCATATTTATTATTTAAATATAATGGTCATTGAAATTAATAATAATTCATATTTATTAAATAATCTATATTTATTATTATTCCAATCCTAAGGAGAGGGAAGACAGAAACCCTAAGACCTAACAAAAGGGGAATGAGGAGGCTAGGAAGACAAGGCTGGGACCCATCAACTGCTAATCTTCCAGCCATCAATCTTAATAGGGATGATGGCTGGAAGATTAGCAGTTGCTGGGTCCCAGCCTTGTCTTCCTAGCCTCCTCATTCCCCTTTTGTTAGGTCTTAGGGTTTCTGTCTTCCCTCTCCTTAGGATTGGAATAATAATAAATATAGATTATTTAATAAATATGGATTATTATTAATTTCAATGACCATTATATTTAAATAATAAATATGGATTATATAGATATTATATATTATTCATTTTTAGATATATGAATACATTTAGTTAAATTAACTAATGAATTCTTTTAATATATAAGTTACCTGATTTAGCTAATTTCTAAAAATAATAAATTATATATTATTTGTTTTTAGATATACTTATACATTTATTTAAATTAATAAATGAATTCTTTTAATTTATTTACCTGATTTAGCTATTTTCTAAGAATAATAATAATTTAATATAACAAGAATATTAGTGGTTTGACTAGGGTCATTAGGTCAAAATTAGTCGTTGGCAATATAGCCGTTGGAGTCTCTGCACACTCTATTTAAACAAGCTAAGCCGGATTGGTTCTTCAACTTGTCCTAACGATGAACCACACTGGTTGGTTCGAAACGCGTCAACAAAAGATTGGTTATGTGATTTTGCCAAAGATTATCTAAACAATGTTATGGATCACAGAAGTCTAAATTCCTTAAAAATTCACTTACTGGGCGAAAATTTGAAATTGTCACAGTTTCGTCAATATTGCTCAGAATCCTTATTATGACCTATTTTCAGAAATAGAACAATCATTCTGCATCTGCCCATGTGATAGAAATCCTGATCCAGGCACTAGAATTCCAGATCTGCGCTGCAACTCTCCCGCCGTCACCAAAATTTCTGCAAAAAGAGCTGATTTTAAATCAACGATATCTCCCTCATCCGGACTCCAATTCGACTGATTTTTTTTTTGAAATTAGGTATTTTTTCACAAAGATTCCAGATCTACAATTAGATTTTGTAGATCTTGCACCAAGACGTCCAGATCTGCGCCGCAAACTCGCTGCCCTGAAAAATTGTCTACAACACCACTGATTTTTAGATTAGCGATATCTCCTTCATCCGGACTCCGATTCAACCGATTTTTATTTTGAAATCGGCTATTTTTTTCACAAAGAATACAGATCTGCAATTAGATTTTGTAGATCTTGCACCAAAACATACAGACCTGATCTGCAAACTCGCCGCCCCTGAAATCCTGCAAAAAATTAAAAAAAATCTCCACTTTTGTGCTCAAGAAAGTGCTCTGATACCACTTGTTGTAAATCTAACCCAGAAATAATATAGATCCGATATGAAAATATAAGACAATGCAAATAAACCCAGAAATAATATGAAATGATTCTTTATTGATCAAACCCTTAAGGTAGGGCAACACCATACATTCACTCTTTAAGGAAGGAGAACACTCCACAAGCCATATGCTTGTTCATACAATATTCCTTCACTATTCCTTGACTTGGAGTCTCTAGCCTCTATATAGGCCTCATACATATAATACCATGGGTCATTACCATGGTTCCCTCATACCATCAACTAATACCATGGGCCCATTATATTATTACTAACTACTTGTGGTCCCTTACATGGTATGGGTTAACCACTTTATTTATTACTATGGCCCATCCCATTATTACATTATTACCTTGGGTACCTCCCTTGGTACCCCATATTATCCCCCCTAGGTATATAACATATCATCACCAGTGACTAGTCATTATGCAGAGAAAAGGTCAAGCAGGTTTGTTAAACTGAAGGCCAGAAAGCAAGTTAAGGAGCCAGTGACTAGAACACCATTGGTTGTTCAAGATACTCCTCAGCATTCACAGAAGAAGAAAGTTCAAATTAAGGAAGCAACACAAGAGCAGTCCATTGGTGAAACAATCTAGAGAAGGGTAACTAGAAGTCAAATAGCCAAAGAAAAGGGTAAAACAATGGTCACTGATGAAAGC
Organism: Pinus tabuliformis; assembly: GCA_031772625.1. NCBI lineage: Eukaryota > Viridiplantae > Streptophyta > Pinopsida > Pinales > Pinaceae > Pinus > Pinus tabuliformis. Next base: position 1,250,763,932 of record CM062811.1, read on the forward strand.
CCAGTCTCAAAGGGTAGTTTGAATGATCTTCTTCAGGCTATTGACATTGAAGAGTCCCCTCTGGTCCAAGCAGACTTCATTGAATTAGGTGAGGGCAAGTCAAAAAAGATGAAATCCTCTAAAAAATTACAGTTTGATGATCAGGTTTCAGAATTTGTCTTCAAGCCTAGAAGGCCTGTAACTAGGCGGTCAAAAAGGTTACAAGAGGCAGAGCCGGAGATAGATGAAACAGGGGAGATATCAGGTTTTTGTGAAGAGCCCGTAGTGCTAGTAGTCCCACCATCACCCATGCACGAAGATGACAGAAACAGAGCAGTCAATACTCAAGAAGAAGAAAATAATTATGAGGAAGTCAAGAAGAAATTGAAACTTGCCAATCTTGAGATTGCCAAACTTAAGAAAAGGGCAAGGAAACATGCAGTTGAGAAAGCCAATTTCAACAGAATGAAGGCTTTGGGGGAAGATGAAAAAGCTTCAAAACCTGAAGTAGTTAGCAGAAAGGCTCAATACTTCACCTGGACTGTCCCTGCAATCAAGGAAGCAAGGTATGTCAGATGGATCAATGGCAGACTAAGAACTAATATAAGGAGGATGAAAAGACAAATTGAAGACCTTGAAATTCAGCTGAGCAAGTTTGGAGGTCAGCTTCAACACAAATGAATAAGAAAGTAAGTGATGAAACCCTAATAACAATTTTGGTTGAAACAAAGACATTACTTTTTGAAGATGTTTCAAGGACGGGTGATGTTAGGTATATGTGGCATATGTACATAATGAAACAGCTGTGAAGAATACCTAGAAGGAAAGTTTTTTTTTTTTTTTTTTTTTTTTTTTTTTTTTTTTTTTAATTATGTAAATTGATTCACACAGCGGTTTCGTAGCGTGCTACGAAACCGCTGTAGGTGCAGTTTTGGTGTTTTGATCAATTTCCAAAGGAAAGAAGTGGTGATTTTTTTTGGAGAATGATACTGCTGCAGAGTGTCAGGAGGTCACTTGTGAATGTTTAAAGCTCAAGCAAGGGAAAAACTTAAAGAATAAAGGATATAGGTGAAAGCAAAGTTTTGCGCTACAAAAATAACAGTTAATTTAGTAGCACATCTAGTTTGACCTTCTTCATGCACCTTCAAGGAGTTTAATGTTTGCACATGTGAAAGATCAGGGTTACATGGCTAACATAACATATGTTACATGATTAAAGGGACCAGTTTTGTCATCAAGAGATTCGAGGAACATCAATGAAGACCAAGGTTATAGTGTAGGGGACATATTCCTAGCTTTCAGGACAGATAAAGGAGAATATATTAAAGGCCAACAGGAGGGTTATGGACATTACCAAGGTCGAAGTTAAGGAGGAGTAGCTGTCAAGTTCGGATTTAATTCCTAGATTAGGTTGCTGCTATCATAACCAAGAGTTGTACTCCTAATTGTATTAGGACTCTAAGACAGTCAATTAATTGTTACTTGTAATTAATTATCTGTTTTAGGTATGAATAGGTGTCAAGATAGGAAATTCGAATTCCCCTCATGTTGGATCAAGGAATCCAAGATTGCAATGATAACTCTATAAAAGACAAGAGGTGGAATGCTCAAGGATTGGAAATTTTCAAAAGAAACAAGCACACTGTGTTATTGTAGCAGACTGTATGTTTTCATGTTAATACAGAGATATTGGCTTGACTACTCAAGATTCAGAGAGGGTATTAATGTTTGATTTTCTCATGGCTTTCCTCATTTACTTACTTGCAGTGGTATAAACACATGTTACTTAGAATTCATTGATAATGCTCTAATTTCCTTCATGGGTTTATAAACTGTGTTCCTTGCATTATGTCTCTGTTTTGCTGGTATATCAAGACCCTTTATGCCCTGACTTCCATGTTAAGCTGATCTTGCTGTTGTACTGAAACATACTTTGACTCCATAGCCCAATAGATGTTTGTTAATTGGTATTTCAACCATTTATACATTTTCGTTTGAATTTTACATAGAGTTAGCCATCTAATCTTCCAATTAAAATCTTTAACCCAGTGAGAGAGCCCTCTCAGGTTGAGGAGGCTAAGCCTCAACCAAAATATTGGTTTGAAATAGTTACTCAAAGTCTTCCTAATCAGCAGCCTATCAGGGTCTGGTTTTGTGATAACACCTGCTAAGGTTCAATTTTTAAACCCCCGATCCCCATCCCTTGGGAATCTTGTAGCCTCTGTAATTGTTTCCTCTATAATTGGGAAGGATATGTCAACAATGTTGACCTCTTGGCCATCATAACCCTCTGCAAATGCTCGAGCCACTCCGTCATGAAAACCATCACACCTGAAACAAAAATCCTCCTAGTTTGCTTGTCGAAATTTATCTCAAATTTCTGGGATGGCTTCAAGAGATGTAAGACCCTCATGCTCTCTTCTGTGTAGTCAACCACCTTTCCCCATAACTGCTAACAATCAGAAACAAAAACTTCGGAAGAAAAACGAGATGTTTTCACACCTATGATGGAATCTTTAACTGGTATTTTACCTTAAAAGGAAATAGTGACATTACATGATAATCCTTCGATGATTCCCTTCATACGAAATCTCCGGCTTAGAAAAGACATGTGAAAATAAAAAACTAGTATAATCATAATCATACATTCGTGCCTCGATCATACAATCACTTTGATTATTATTATCACCTTTGGTAGGGGAAATTTAAACAAATTTTCATTTTGGTAAAATTAAATAACATATGATATGAACTAATTGATCAACGCCAGTTGTCAAATGATGATAGGCTGTATGGGAATCTGATTTTCCAGCGCTCACTTGTCCAGAAATTTAAATATTTGCTTATATTTTATTTGAAAACGTCTTTGTTTAAAAAAAATTGAACCAACGCTGACAAATTAATTGTCAATGCGCTTGAAACGTTTTGTGAAAAAACTTCAGACATCTATTCCAAGCCATTACATCATAATCCCCTATTCTAAAACTAATATATGATAAAAATCGGCTCCAACTGGGATGATGTCACTTTAAGGGTCAACAAAGAACCTTTGTAGACCATATGGCTAGTATATCATCATAGGAACTTTGAAATGCAAACTAATTAAAAAACTTAAATACAAATGTTTGACTTATTTGAAATACAAACTGACTCAAAGCTAATGGAAAAAATGTTCTTTTTCAAATTTATTTATATACAGACTTTGAAAATTGAAATAAAATATTGTTTTCAAACTTTGATAATCATTTATCATAATCTTAGGGCCTTCTCTTCAGGCTTCAATTTCTTCAAAATGCTATCCAAACCTACAAATTTTCCAAAGTAAAACATATATGTACAATGAAATAATGAAATATCACTTTTCAAGAGAGATAGTGTTTAAGAAAATGTCCATTTATTGGACCTCTAGGCAAAAATTCTCTTTCAAGTCCAGTAGAATCAAGGTGTTCTTGCCATGAAATGCAACAATATGATAAGGGCCCTTCCAGATATGGTCAACTTTACTATGTTTTACTTTATCTTCGATTCTAGCATCCCATTTGAGAATTATATCATGAATCTAAAAATTATCCTCCTTGGTGTTTTTGTAAAAAACCCTTTTCATCCTTTCCTAGAAAAGTTGAGCTTTATCGTACACCTTCTCCCTCATTTCATGAACTTCAATAAGCTAATTTGTCCTTCTTTGAATATTATTAGGCTCTTCCTCTTGTTCTTGCAAATATTTCATGGTTGGTATCCCAAGTGAAACATGAAAGGTTTCTTTTGTGCCATATTTTAGATAAAATAGTGTAGTCCCAATTGGTCTCTTAGTAGTGATTTGGTCTGTCAATAATGCAAATTTCAGTTTTGCATGCCGGGATTTCTTGTTATCATCTAGCAATTTTTTGATGATCCTGACCAAACTCTTGTTTGAATATTTTTCCAGTCCATTACCCTGAGGGTGATAGGTTGTGGAATGACTTAGTGATATATTATTATTGTTACAAAATTTTATCATCCTCTTAGAATTAAAACCTTGTGCATTGTTAGTTATAATTCTTCTCGGGCTACCAAATCTAGAAAATATGTTTTCTAAAAAATGAATAACGACAATGTCAATATCTTGCCTTGTTGGCATAGCTTTGATCCACTTTGTGAAATAAGTTTTTGTTGGCATTATGACACATGTTTTGCTCGATGGCATAAGTTTTGTCCTTGATGGCAACTCGCTCAAATAGCAGATCACAAGTTCAGGCTCTCAAAATAGTAGAAAATGAGATACCCGTAGGTTCCTGTTCATGAAGCTGCGGATGTACTCAGGTGCGTCGAAAAAAAGTTGCGGACATCTACGCAGGTTCTCCACTCAAAAAGCACGGACGTAAAGTACACGCACTTTCATGCAGAGAAAAGTGCGCACGTGGGAAATCTTATGGTTGGTCCATGGTATTTAGTCCGACATTTTTGATCCTATGGTTTTGGTCCGTGGTTTTTCATCTATAATATTGAACCCAGGTTTTAGGTCCCTAGTATTGGATCTCTATGGTTTTGGACCATGGTTTTGAGTAAGGCCTAGACTATAAAAAGGAAAGGAGATCATTTGGCTTGGGCAACTAATGGGTTGAATATCTTGAGATGAGAAAGATCTGAAATATTTGTGATCGGTTGGTGAGCTGGACCTAAATCAAGGAGAAACCTGAGCATTACAAGACGAATCTACTGAGGGATCAAGATCTCTTTGGCGCGTGATCAGATCTATAAATCTAATAATCTGGGGTATAATCGAAGTCTGATAAATTTTATACCCGCAGGCCCAACTCAACACAGGCGCGGATGCCCGCAGGCTCGACACATCATAGGTGCGGATACCTGCAAGCTCGGCACAGCGCAGGTGCGGATTCCCGTAGGTTCATCACAGAAGAGGTGAGGATACTCGTAGCCCTGGCAGAGCGCAGGTGCGAATACCGCAAGTTCAACACAGAGGAGGTGCGGATACCTGCAGGGTAAAGAAGGGAATACTGTGGACGTACGCAGGTTTCTATTGGTGAAGTTGCGGACTTTTTCCTTGAAATATGTTTTAGTTGCTTTTGTCTATTACTGCAGTGTTTAGGGTTCTGAATTGGTGTCTGGTTATTGGTACTGTGTTCTGAGAAGTTATTGATTCAGTATTTGTACAAGGAAGTAGGTTGATTACAGATCTATTTGATGCTTGATTGATATTCATGGATCCAGTTTGAAAATTCATGAAACGTGGTCCTTGGAAGAAAAGAGAAGTCTTATGTAGGTCAGCACCTACGTACTAGTACCTTAGCTAGTACAAGAGCTAAGGGGGTTGTATCTCCCTTCCAGAATAATCTGGAGAACGAGAGAAGGTTGTAGACTTCTGCAGGTTGAAGCCTGCGTGCTGGTATAATACTGCACCAGTACAGAATCATTGTAAAAGGAAGTTTCTAATTGAAAGAAGATAGAGACATATTGCAGCAGGTGGTTTTCACCCACATTGGGTTTCCACCTTATATCTTGTGTTCTTTTGTGTGACTGTTTGCTCTTCTTTTCTGTTCCTGCTTACATTTATATGGTTTTGAAACTTAGATTAATGATCAACATCTGAAGAATAAATTAAATTATAAGTCTGGAAGGTATACAAAAGTTTCATTAGTCAGATCTGCTAATCTTTATATAAGTTGAAAAAGAATTTGATAATACTGATTCACCCCCCCCCCCCTCTCAGTATTATTTTCAACAGTTTTCCTAGTTAAAATCCATTTGTGTTGTCCTGATGATGTTGGATGGATTTCTCCAATAAAATCAAGGCCACACTACTGAAATGGTGCATCAACAGAAATGGAATTTAATGGTAAAGATAACAACTTGGATTTTCCTTCAAAACTTTGAAATTTATGATAGGCTGCAACTTCTTTTCAAACATATGAAAAAACTGCTGACGAATAAAACCCTGTTGTTAGAATCTTATTGACATTGGCCTTCTAATAATTATGGACCCAACACACACCTTGACGGAACTCCTTCATCATTTGTTTCAATTCATATTCAAGTAAAACATTCAATGATATACCTTTCGTGTCCTTCCAAAATAAATATCCATCTAGAATACAAAATTTTACAACTTTGAGTTTTAAAAATTTGGCTCGAGTCTTACAAGTTCTAAGTGGAGCTTGTAAATTATACAATACATAAATAACATCACTGTACCATGAAGAGGTTTTGAACTTTTCATACACCAACAAATTTTTTATATCATCAACATCATTTGAGGTTTCTAAAATGAGGTTTATTCCAAGAGTGTCACAATTTGTTTCAATCATCAATTTGGCTAGGCCTTGACCCTTAATTAGCTTGGTTGGCTTGATTTCCAAGTCACATTCCAACAACTTCGCTATCCAATTCCCCCTTCTTCCATCACTGTCTGATTGAATTAAAATATATTTTACCACATTGTTGGACATGTAACCAACAATATGAGAATGTAGGACATAAACTCTGAAATCCTTTAGTTCCTTTACCAATGCATGGGATTTATTTTTTATGATGTCATACTTTAACTCAGAGTCTCTCAATGCCTTTCTGAAAGAGGATATGGGTTGTTCATAAGCATCTGCATTCTTTTCAAGAAAACTTTCTGAATTTGTATGTTTAGAAGCAAAGGAGAAAACTAAAAACTCCTTTGAAAAATCTAGGCTAATTAGCATTAGCATTATGATACAGGTGTTGTCCTTGATGGAAACTCACTCAGATGTCAGTTCACAGTGCAGGAGGTTAACAACAAACGATTACAGATCAGACTCCAAAGAATGAATAAAGAGAGGTATACGTTGGTTCACTTTGTCCAAGAAGTGTATACATGCGGGTTAACAGAACAAAAGAATCGTATAACATATACACGCACTTTCACAAGAGGAAAAGCACATACATGTTGGAAAACTAGGTATTTTGATCCATGGTATTGGTCCAAGGTATTTGGTCCAAGGTATTGACCCTAGGTATTTGGTCCAAGGTATTGGTCCTAAGTGGTTTTGGTCCAAGGTATTGAGAAAGGCCTAAGAGTATATAAGGAAGAGAAGATCATTAGGCCAAGAGTGAAAGCAATAAGATTCTAAGGAATACTTCTATCTAAAGTATATTTTATGTTGCAGGGTTATGTTTGGGACTAGATCTGAAATATTCATGTGCACCTTGAGTTCAATATTGGATCAAGAATCATGAGACTTGAAATGACTTATTCTTGAATGATCTAATATTGGTTGAGACTAGATCTGATGTTTTGCACCTGTTCTATTCGTTATCTATCATGATCTGGGTTTGTCTGAAGTCTAGAATTGCAACAAAGTTCTGAGTCAATATTTGTAGATCTGTACGCAAGTTCGTCTCAGCCAAAAAGCGTATACACACAGGTTCGGTTCTTTTGAGTAGCGTATACAAAAGAAAAGTTTCTTTTTAGATCTGACTAGTCTATTTGATTAAATTTTGTTGTTTTACTGTTGTTTGTCAATGAAGTCTTCTTAGATCTGAATGTAAAACTGAATGCATAAGGAGGTTGGCATTTGATTGATTGATTGTATAAGTGAGAAGAAGTGATCTCTGTCCCTGCATGTGTAAAGCTCTGTAAGTTGACAGTAGATATTCAGTATACTGATAGTTGGTACAGACTTGATTCAAAAGTTTATGTTTTTAGTAGTTTTGAAGGTATACATAGGTTTAATTCATGGAAGTAGCATATACACGCAGGTTGGGTTTAGCCAAGTAGCGTATACACTCTAATGCATGATTTTTGAGGTTACAGCTGGTTCTAAATGATGATGCAGGGTTCTGGGTTCAGCACAGTGTTCTCGTGTCAGTGATATGATTGTTCAGATTAACTGAATATGGGTTGATGCAGTTAAGTTTAAAAGCTTGATGGGTCCACTGTTAAAATTTGATGAAACATGGCCTTTAGATTGTAGTGTTGTGATCCAGTAGTATCCAATCTGAAAATTCATGAAACATGGTCCTTGGTGGAAGAGTGGGGTTTTCTTTAGGTTGGCACCTACGTACTAGTAAACATATTGGCTAGTATAAGAGCTAGGGGGTTGTAGCTCCCTTCCAGTAGAAGCTGGAGAACGAGAGAAGGTTGTAACCTTCAACAGGTAGAAGCCTGCGTACTAGTGTGAGTCTGTAATAGTACAAGATTGTAAATAGATTTTCTTGTTATTAAAAGAAGACAGAGACGACAACAGCAGGTGGTTTTTACCCAGATTGGGTTTCCACCTTAAATCTTATTGTTCATGTGCGTTGCTTATGTGTGATTCTTTATTCTGCTTTTCCCGCACTGTCTCATAAATCTCTGATATACTGGTTTAAGCTCAACACATGTTAAATTTTCTAAAACACAATTTCCATGGGTATACGCTGGTTTCTTTAATCATAGTCGCGTGTACATGCTAGTTCACTTCACTGAAATAGTGTATATAAATTTGTTTGGGAAATAAAATTATTGATATGATAATACTGATTCACACCCCTCTCAGTATTATTTCCAACAATTGGTATCAAGGCAGGTCCTTCAGAAGATGCTTGATCGCTTGAAGGGAGATCCATCGACATGAATAATCAAGAAATCATGTGATCCATCAGACTGCCAATCTTCGATGGGAGAAACTTTGTTTATTGAAAAATAAGAACCACAAGTTATCTATAATTTCTTGGAACGAATGTTTGGGAAATTGTGGAAGGAGGATATACATTTCTAACAACAATGCCTACAAATGCGGTAGGTAAAAAGCAATATGAAACCAATGCCAAAGATGTCAATACTTTATTGGGAAGTCTGTCACAATCAGAGTTTGTAAAAGTCATGCAGCTCAAATCAGCCAAAGAAATATGGGACAAAATCGTTCTGAGTTACGAAGGAGACTCTCAGGTAAAACGTGTTAAGCTTCAAACTCTCACAATTCAGTATGAAACTCTTAAGATGCATAGTGATGAAAGTATAACTAGTTACTTCTTATGTATAGACGAGGTTGTTAATTGTATGAAGAATTTGGGTGAAGAAATAAAGGAAGTTACCTTAGTTGAGAAAGTTTTGAGATCCTTGTCTACTAAATTTGAATCAAAAGTGTTTGCCATAGAAGAAAAATAGGATCTGCAGAATATCACTATGACACAGCTTCACGAAATCTTAACTGCCTTTGAGATGAGAAAAGCTGGACCATCAAATATGAGAGAAGCCACATTTAAAGCTTTAGCAAAAGGAAAGGAAGAACACAATGAATCAAGACATATTTCAGAAGAAGAAGATGAGGTAAACTTTGTCAAGAAGCTTCAACGGGGTTCTGGAAGGTTTAGAGGTAAGTTACCCTTCAAATGCTTTTCTTGTGGCAGAGTTGGTCATTATGCTGCCAGATGTCCTCATAAAGATAAATATGAAAAAGGAAAGGAATATGCAAAAGGGAATAGGAAACAAGTTGTGAATAAAAGGAGTTACTATACTCATGAAGATAGCGATGGTTTATCTAATAGTGATGAAGATGAAACTGGACAAGGTTACAGACTTCTCATGGCCTATGATAGCAATGATTTTTGGGATAGTTTAGAAGAGGATAGTGATGATTTATCTAATAGTGATGATTATATACTTCTCATGGCTTATGACGATGATAATTTTTGGGATGCTTTAGAAGAGGAAGGCCTTCATGAAGAAATCTCTAAACTCAAAATATGTTTAGAAGAAAAGAATATGATTATAGATACCTTGACATACCAACTTGCTAAAAAGGAAAAACACAATGAAAAATTAGAATGTGAAATTGTGGGTCTAAGAAAGGATCTTGAGAAAACGAAATCTCTCAATCTTAGATTTGCTAAAGGATCATAAATTTCAAATGAAATTATCAAAGTTCAGCATTATCCACTAATAAAGACAGGTCTTGGATATACTGAAGAAGCATCTCAATCACAGAAGCCGTCAACGTCCAACAAAAGCTATCTTGATGCAGCAAAGACCAACGAATAGTATGACAATCGTCAACAAAGGTATAAAGCTGATCATCAGGTAAATCATACTCAATTTACTCCAAGGATGAATATAATTCACAACTAACCTCAGGAAAATCATACTCAATTTGCTCCAAAGATGAATATCAATAGAAACTACAATCACAAGTTAATAGATTTGATAATTGCAGGAACTTCTTTAATGGGCAATGTTTTTCATGTCATAATTTTGGGCACAAAGCTACTCAATGTGTTTCTTACAAAACCATCATGACTAGAGAAGCACGAAATCAAAGGAATGTAACAGGGATCAAGAGAAGTTCCTATAATAAATTTTCTCCTCTTGAAAATGAAATAGAAAGTTCAATCTGTAACAACTTTGCTCATGAAGAATCTGAATGCAGGAACAAATTTCAGCAAACATATCAAAAGGAGAAAAATCCAAAGATATGGAGAAGGAAAGAATCTCAATCAGAAAGATGTGGTATAGCCTTGCATGCAGAAGGACAAGAAAATTAGTGGTACATCGACAATGGATGCTCCAAACACATGACAGGTGACAAAGAAAAACTTCACTCATATAATGCCTTGGAAAAGGAAAAGAATGTCTCATTTGGAAAAGACACTCCTACTGTCATAAAATGTAAAGGTTCTATTTTCTTGAAAGAAAAGATTAAAGCTGGAAATGTTATGTATGTAGACGGTTTAAAGCATAACCTGTTGAGTGTCAGTCTAATGTGTGATCAAGGAAATGAAGTGGTGTTTCGATCAAACGGATGTGTTGTTTGTGAGCTTGATACAAAAGAGACCGTGATAAAAAGTACAAGAACTCCAAACAACTTATACATACTCAAGGGAGGACAACAACAGTGCTATCTAAGCAAAAATGATGAAAATTGGTTGTGGCATAGAAGATTGGGACATCTAAGCTTTTCTCAAATAAGAAAAGCATGCAGACTTAAGGTTGTTCGTGATCTTCCAGATATCAGCATCCCATAAAATACAATATATAAACCATGTCAAATCGGTAAGCAAACCAAAGTTCACTTCATGGAAAAAGAAGGGTCAGCTAGTAAGCCTCTTGAACTTGTCCATACTAATTTATGTCGACCATCAATGAAAAAGTCACCTCATGGAGAAGAATACTTTATTTTGTTCATTGATGATTTTTCCAAAATGTGTTGGATAGGTCTTCTAAAGCATAAAGATGAAGCATTTGAAAAGTTCCAAGCCTTCAAAGCTTTGGTTGAAAATGAATCAGATCGAAAAATCAAATGCCTCAGATCTGATCGAGGAGGGGAATTTACATCGGATGAATTCTTTGACTTTTATGAACAACATGGAATAAAAAGACAATTCTCCACCGCAAGGACTCCTCAAAAAAATGGTGTGGTAGAAAGAATGAACAGAACAGTTCAACAAATGGATCGAGCTATGCTAGATGGATCTGGAACTCCTGCAAACTTCTGGGGTGAAGCTGCATTCGCTGCCGTGACTATTCTCAACAAAGCGAATGTTTGGGTAAATAGCACTCAAACTCCACATGAATTTTGGTATGGTAAGACTCCTACTGTAAAATACTTTAATTTTTTTGGAAGCAAATGCTTTATCAAAAGCACTGATGAAAAAATTAGTAAGTTTCAACCCCGAGCAGATGAAGGTATTCTTCTTGGTTATTCTTCCAGAAGTAAAGGATATAAATGTTATAATAAAAGACTTGGAAAAATTGTTGAAAGCATTGATGTTGTAGTTGATGAAGCATGCAAAAATCCAAAATAGATAGAAATAGAAGATTATGGCAATGAAGAAGACGGGGATTATTTTCCCACATCAAATCAAAATGATATTGAAGAAGAAACCAATGAAGCACCAGAAGAAGAGATAATGGTAGAAGAAAACACTCCGTCCAAGTATGTTCAGAAAAATCATACAGAAACTCAAATTTTAGGGGAAAAAGAGGCAGGTGTACAGACAAGAAGAACTATTACAGGGACCTTAAGCTATCTAGCATTACTATCCTCCACCAAACCTCAAAATGCAAATGAAGCATGCAAAGATGAATGTTGGGTCAAGGCCATGGATGAAGAACTTGAGCAAATTAAAAAGAATGATACTTGGGAATTAGTTCCTAGACCTCATGATAAAATTATTATAGGAACTAAATGGATATTCAAAAACAAGCTGAATGAAAATAGAGAAGTCATTAGAAACAAGGCCAAACTTGTTTGTAAAGGGTATGCTCAACAAGAAGGTATAGATTTTGAAGAAATTTTTGCACATGTTGCTAGACGTTAAGCCATAAGGATGTTTCTTGCACTTTCTAGCTTTCAGAAATTCAAAGTATACCAAATGGATGCAAAATCAGCTTTCCTTAACGGAGATTTAGAAGAAGAAGTTTATATTGAACAGCCAAAAGGATTCATTCTTGGAAATGATGCAAAACTTGCATGCAGACTCAAAAAGGCTCTCTATGGTCTGAAACAGACTCTAAGGGCCTGGAATTACCACCTTGACAAATGTCTACTGTTGGCATTTTGGCACAGGTGTGGCCCTATGGTACAGGTGTTGTCCTTGATGGCAACTCACTTTGGTGTCAGACCTCAGTTCAGGCGCTCAGAATGAAGGAAATCTTGTATACGCAGGTTCACCTTGCCGAAGACGCATATACACGCGGGTTATACGTTCAGAAGTCGCGTATGCGTATACACGCACTTTTATGCACAGAAAAGCGCGTGCATGGTGGGAAACTTATTTTTGGTCCATGGCTGTTAGTCCTTGGAATTTGAACCTATGGTTTTGGACCAAGGTATCTCGTCAGAAGTGTTGACCCCAGGTTTTGGGCCCTTGGTATTGGTTTATTATGGTTTTGGACCGTGGTATTGTGGAAGGCCTAAAACTATAAAAGAGGAAGGAGATCATGTGACAAGGAATCATCTGAATTATTATTGAATATTTGATAATGTACGAGATCTGAAATCTTGGTGATTAACATTGTGGAGTAGATCTGGATCAGAATGAAGGAAGAACCTTAGCGAAAAGAAGGATAAGTTCTATTGATGGGTCATAATCTCTTGGCTTGAATGATAATATCTTTGCATGATTTTGATCTGCTATATCTGGCACATGCGTGATCTATAAATCTAATAATCTAGGTTAATCAGTGCCTGAATACTTGAAAGAGTGAATTATGTTTGTAGATCTGTACGCAGGTTCAGTTCAGCTAAGGCGCGTATATACGCAGGTTCAGTGAAGGAAAACAGCATATACACAGGTTGTTCCATACGCAGAAGCGTATGCACACAGGTTTCAGGCCATTAAAGTAGCGTATACTTTTTGAGTTGTGTTTTTGTTGCTTCTGTTTATTGCTGCAGTGTTCTGGGTTTAGTTTTGGTGTGTGGTACTGTTACTATGATCTGGGTACAGTCGTCAGAGAGGTGTTTATGTTGATTTAGTTTTTGGTGAAAAGGTGATTGGTTGATGCAGAAATTCTTGATGGTTGATTGATGTTATTTGTGGATCTAGTCTGAAAATTTATGAAACGTGGTCCTTGAAAGAAAGAGAAGGTTGTAGCCTTCTGTAGGCCAGCACCTAAGTACTAGTATCTTGGCTAGTGCAAGAGCTAAGGGGGTTGTAGCTCCCTTCCAGGAGAAGCTGGAAAACGAGAGAGAGTTGTAGCTCTTTGCAAGTTGCAGCCTGCGTACTGGTAAAAGGACTGCACCAGTACATTTGTAAAAAAAAGAAGTTTCTAATTAAAGAAAAGATAGAGACGAATTGCAGTAGGTGGTTTTCACCCACATTGGGTTTCCACCTTATATCTTGTGTTCTTATGTGCGATTGTCTTTCTGCTCTGATTTACTATTTCTGGTTACTGGTTATTTGCTTCTGAATCACAGATTAACAATCAACATCAGAAAGATAGAGTAAATTAAAAGTTTGCATTGTATACGCAGGTTTTCTTCTGCATTATTGTGTATATACGCGGGTTTAATTAACTGAAGTAGCATATAGCAGTTGAATTTGAAAAGGAATATTTGACTTAATAATACTGATTCATCCCCCCCCCCCTCTCAGTATTATTTCCAACAATTGGTATTAGAGCAGGTCCTTCAGAAGAAGCTTGATCGCTTGAAGGAAGATCATTCATCATGAGCAACTACGAGAGGGAAGCATCAATCAAGCCACCGATTTTTGATGGGACAAACTTCGTTTGTTGGAAGGTAAGAGTTACTGCCTATCTTCAATCTCTTGGTACATAAGTCTGGGATATCATAGATACAGGGTATACCTTTCCATCAGCAACTCCTAAAGATCCGGCTTAAAAGAAGAAATATGAAACAAATGTGAAGGCGGTCAATACTCTATTAGGATGCCTATCTCAATCAGAATTTGTCAAGGTAATGCAGTTTAAATCCGCAAAAGAGATATGGGACAAGATTGTTCTGAGCTATGAAGGAGATGATCAGGTAAAACGAGAAAAACTTCAAACGCTCAGGATTCAGTATAAAAATCTCAGGATGTATAATGATGAAAGTGTGGCTAACTATTTTCTTCGTGTAGATGAGATTGTTAATTGTATGAAAAATTTAGGTGAAGAAATAAAAGTGGCTGTTGTGGTTGAAAAAGTTCTAAGATCTTTGTCCCCTAGGTTTGAATCTAAAGTTTCTGTAATAGAAGAAAAAGAGAATCTACAAAGCCTTAAAATGTCACAGCTGCACGGAATGCTAACTGCTTATGAAATGAGGAAAGGAGGTCCATCAGACAGGAGAGAAGCTGCCTTCAAGGCTTCAGGCAAAGGCGAGTACTATGAGTTAGGACACGTGTCAGAAGAAGAAGAAGAATCAAATTTTGTCAGAAATCTTCAACGGGGTACTAGGCGGTTTCGAGGTAAGTTACCTTTCAAATGATTTGCTTGTGGAAGAGTCGGTCACTATGCTGCCAAATGTCCTCACAAGGATAAGATTGACAAAGGGAAGGAACCTGTTAGATGGAACAAGAAATAGAATGCAAATAAGAAAAGCTATTACACTCATGAAGATAGTGATGGACTTTCAAATAGTGACGAAGATGAACGAGGTAATAAGTATAAACTTTTAATGGCTTTTGAAGATGATGACTACATGGATGCTATAGATGTAGAAGGTTTTTATAAAGAAATATCTAATCTAAAAATTTGCTTAGAAGAGAAAAATGCGATTATTGATTCTCTGCAATGTCAACTGGCTGAAAGGGAAAAACATCTTGAAAATTTGGAATGTGAAATTGTTGGTCTTAGAAAGGAGATTGAGAAAACAAAAGCTATTAATCTTAAATTTGTTAAAGGATCTGAAACTCTGGATGAGATTATCAATGTGCAGCGTTCTCCACTAATTAAGACAGGTCTGGGATATAATGAAGAAACATCTCAAGCATCCACCTCCAAAAGTTATCTTGATGCAGCAAGGAGGAGCAAGCAAAGGCCTAATAGAAATCATCAGGTATATCAAGGACAGTTTACCTCAAGAACAAACAAAGACTATCAAGAAAATCAGGGGCAAGCTACCTTAAGGATAAATAGAAGCTACAATCAGCCTTAGGTAAAATCTTCCCAATTTTCCTCAAGAATGGATGTCAGTAGAAACTACAATCAGTTGGATGATAGATTTAATAATCACAGGAGTTTCTTCAATGGCCAATGCTTCTCTTGCCATAACTTTGGTCACAAAGCAGCCCAATGTGTTGCCTATAAGACAATCATGACTAGAGAAGCTCAAAAACAAAGGAATATGACTGGGATCACGAAAAGGACTTATAACAACTTTTCAGCCCTTGAAAATGAAGTTGAATGTTCTATGTGTAATAACTTTGGTCATGAAGATTCTGAATGTAGGAGCAGGTTTTGGAAGACAACTCAGAAGGAACAAACCTCAAGTGCCAGAACATGGAGAATGAAGGAACCACAACCACAAAGATGTGGGATAGCCTTTTATGCAGAAGGAAAAGAAAATCTATGGTATATCGACAGCGGATGTTCGAAGCATATGACAGGTGATAAAGAAAAACTTGAATCATACACTGCATTAGAAAAGGGAAAGAAGGTTTCTTTTGGAAACGATACCCCTGCAGCCATAAAAGGAAAAGGCACTGCTCAGTTGAAAGAAAGGGTCAAGGCTGGAAATGTTTTGTATGTTGATGGCTTGAAGCATAATCTACTGAGTGTTAGTCAGATGTGCGATCAAGGAACCGAGCTAATATTTCGATCAACTGGATGTAGTGTTTGTGACCTTGATACAGGAGAAACAGTGATCAAAGGCAAAAGAACTCCAAATAATCTATACATATTTGAAGAAGGACAACAACAATGCTATTTAATCAAGGATGATGAACACTGGTTATGGCACCGGAGGTTGGGGCATCTAAGCTTTTCACAAATAAGGAAAGCATGCAAATACCAGGCAGTTCGTGGTCTTCCAGATATCAAAATTCCAGACAACACCATATGCAAATCATGTCAGTTTGGTAAGCAAACCAGAACTTTTCCTGAGAAGGAAGGATCAGCTAGCAGCCTCTTGAGCTAGTCCATACAGATGTATGTGGTCCGTTTAGGACAAGGTCACCTCGAGGAGAAGAATACCTTATATTATTCATTGACAACTTCTCCAGGTTTGTTTAGTTAGGACTTATGAAGCACAAAGACAAAGCATTCGAAAAATTCAAATCCTTCAAAGCCTTGGCTGAAAATGAATCAGATTACAAAATTAAGTGCCTCAGGTCCGACAGAGGTGGGGAATTTACCTCAAATGAATTTTTTGATTTCTGTGAAGAACATGGAATAAGAAGGGAATTCTCTACAACTAGGACTCCTCAGCAAAATGGAGTGGTGGAAAGGATGAACAGAACAGTCCAACAAATGGCTCATGCTATGCTTGATGAGTCTGGAACTCCCGCAACCTTCTGGGGTGAAGCTGCATATGCTGCGGTTGTTATTCTCAACAAAACAAATGTCCGAGTGAACAGCACTCAAACTCCTCATGAGCTCTGGTATGGTGAGACTCCTTCGGTAAAGCATTTCAAAATTTTTGGGAGCAAATGCTATATTACGAATATTGATGAGCAGCTTGGCAAACTTGAACCTAGAGCAGATGAAGGCATTCTCCTTGGTTATTCTCCCTACAACAAAGCATATAAGTGTTACAATAAAAGACATGGAAGAATTGTTGACAGCATTGATGTAGTGGTTGATGAAAAAGGATACATCCCTAGGCAAGTGAATCATGAAAATATCGATGAGGATGAAGACTACTCTCAAACCCTGATGATGGATCCCACTTGGGATTTGAAACGTTGGTATAAAGATGTTAAAACTGTGGATTCTCCGATCACTGATTCAAAATACACTAACCACAGATCTCTTAAATCCAAAAAGACTACTCTCCAAATCAGACAGATGATGAAGAAGAACCCCAAGAGGCACCAGAGGAACAGATAAGGATAGAAGAAAAGACTCCATCCAGGTACGTTCAGAAGAATCATCTAGAATCTCAAATTTTGGGGCAGAAAGAAGCAGGTATACAAACAATAAGAATAATAGCAGAAGCTTCAAGCTATTTGGCATTGCTCTCTTCCACTGAACCGCAAAATGTAAAAGAAGCATGCAAAGATGAGTGTTGGGTTAAGGCAATGGATGAAGAGCTTGAGCAAATCGAAAAGAATAACACTTGGGAGTTGGTTCCTAGACCAAAAGACAAAAATGTCATAGGAACAAAATGGATCTTCAAAAATAAGTTGAATGAAAATGGGGAAGTGATTAGAAACAAGGCCAGACTTGTTTGTAAAGGGTATGCTCAACAGGAAGGAATAGACTTTGAAGAAACTTTTTCTCCCGTTGCTAGACTTGAGGCCATCAGAATGTTCCTTGCTCTCTTTAGCTTCCAGAAGTTCAAAGTACTTCAAATGGACGTAAAATCAGCCTTTCTGAATGGAGACTTAGAAGAAGAAGTGTACATAGAGCAACCAGATGGCTTTATCCTTGGGAATGATCCAAATCTTGTATGCAGACTTAAAAAGGCTCTCTATGGGCTTAAACAAGCTCCAAGGGCTTGGTACTACCGCTTGGACAAATACCTTCATCAACAAGGTTTTTCAAAAGGATCAGCAGATAGCAATCTTTATATAAAAATTGAAAATGACAAATTGCTAATACTTGTTGTGTATGTAGATGATATTATCTTTGGCAGCAATGAAGAAGCTATGAGTCAAAGCTTTGCCTTGGTGATGCAGAAAGAATTTGAAATGTCTTTGATTGGAGAACTGACATACTTTCTTGGATTGCAAATCCAACAAAATGAGGGCGGTATCTTCTTGTCTCAAACCAAGTACCTCAAGCAGATTCTGAAGAAATATGGCATGGAAGATTCGAAACCAGTATGTACCCCTATGGTTACAGGATGCAGTCTCAGTGCAAATGATGAATTAGCAGCAGTACATCAACCAACCTATAGATTGATGATTGGAACTCTACTTTATTTGATAGGCACATGACCAGACATCATGCATGCAGTGGGAATAGTTGGAAGATTTCAGGCAAATCGAAAGGAAACTCATCTTCAGGCAGTCAAGAGAATCTTCAAGTACCTTCAAGGAACTCAAAACTATGGCTTATGGTATCCTAGAGATACAGATCTCACACTTCATGCTTACACAGATGCAGATTGGGCCGGAAGCGTGGATGACAGGAAGAGCACAAGTGGTGGTGCATTCGTTATGGGTTCTAGATTAGTATCTTGGTTCAGCAAGAAACAGAGCTCGATTGCTTTATCTACAGCTGAAGCGGAATATGTGGCTGCTGCATCTTGTTGCACTCAACTTCTTTGGATGATGCAAACCTTGCAGGATTTTCAAATCACTTGTACTCCACCTGTCTCTATCTTATGTGATAATACGAGTGCAATAAGCATTTCAAAGAATCCTGTCATGCATTCAAAGACCAAGCACATACCTATCAAATATCACTTTCTTTGGGAACAAGTGCTTGAGAAAAAAGTCAAGTTGGAGTATGTTCCTTCTAAGGAACAAGTTGCTGATATACTCACCAAACCACTGCCCAGGGAAACTTTTGAATATCTCAGACAGAGGCTAGGAGTAGTTGATGCTTCATCCTGCTGTTGAAGCTTGTCTGTTTCAGAGAAAGATGGTGTACGCGAGTTGGATGAGGGGCATCCGCGTACATACGCCGATTTATGCAGGTGCAGTTGCGTATATGGAGTTCTGAAGAAAATCAGCAAGGACAGACTCTGGTTGAAGAGAGTCTGATATGGGTCTGTCAGAGACCATCGGGCACAGGTTCAGGGGGAGCAGATAATCTTCTAATAATGCATTGTTGGGATTACCTTAGAAGCTCTTGGTTCTAGTACTCAAGCTGTTTTTGGTTCAGGTGGATCAGCTGCAGAAAGGAGAACAGAAGGAGAACATGGTTGCTGATATATACAGTGATTATCAGATGTTGCTGATAGTAGTTATTGGTGATTTGCATAGTCTTGATATTTCGTCTCTATGTCATGTATATCTTTTTTTATCAAGGTCATGTAACGGCCTATTTTGGTTTCCCCACTATGCCTGGGATGATTGATGCAATGTGATTGGTTGTCATATGTAAATTTCTGATGTATCCCCACTTGGTTGGGTGATGGTTGTACGTATCGAGTCTTGTGGTGATAGGAAGGTCTTTTATGATAAGTCATGGTTCCTCTTGAAAAACACCTTTTTGCAGATCTTGCCTACAGTCAGGGGGAGTATGTTCAGTAGAGCAGAGATATCAGCATGTACTCAGGGGGAGCACAGCCCTTTGCCCTTGATGACAAAGGGGGAGAATGACTTGGATCTTGGGGTTGCCATCAAGTCCAAAGGGGGAGATTGTTGGCATTTTGGCACAGGTGTGGCCCTATGGTACAGGTGTTGTCCTTGATGGCAACTCACTTTGGTGTCAGACCTCAGTTCAGGCGCTCAGAATGAAGGAAATCTTGTATACGCAGGTTCACCTTGCCGAAGACGCATATACACGCGCGTTATACGTTTAGAAGTCACGTATGCGTATACACGCACTTTTATGTACAGAAAAGCGCGTACATGGTGGGAAACTTATTTTTGGTCCATGGTTGTTAGTCCTTAGAATTTGAACCTATGGTTTTGGACCAAGGTATCTCGTCAGAAGTGTTGACCCCAGGTTTTGGGCCCTTGGTATTGGTTTATTATGGTTTTGGACCGTGGTATTGTGGAAGGCCTAAAACTATAAAAGAGGAAGGAGATCATGTGACAAGGAATCATCTGAATTATTATTGAATATCTGATAATGCACGAGATCTAAAATATTGGTGATTAACATTGTGGAGCAGATCTGGATCTGAATGAAGGAGGAACCTTAGCGAAAAGAAGGATAAGTTCTATTGATGGGTCATAATCTCTTGGCTTGAATGATAATATCTTTGCATGATTTTGATCTGTTATATCTGGCACATGGGTGATCTATAAATCTAATAATCTGGGTTAATCAGTGCCTGAATACTTGAAAGAGTGAATTATGTTTGTAGATCTGTATGCAGGTTCAGTTCAGCTAAGGTGCGTATATACGCAGGTTTCAGGCCATTAAAGTAGCGTATACTTTTTGAGTTGTGTTTTTGCTGCTTCTATTTATTGCTGCAGTGTTCTGGGTTTAGTTTTGGTGTGTGGTACTGTTACTATGATCTGGGTACAGTCGTCAGAGAGGTGTTTATGTTGATTTATTTTTTGTTGAAAAGGTGATTGGTTGATGCAGAAATTCTTGATGGTTGATTGATGTTATTTGTGGATCTAGTCTGAAAATTTATGAAACGTGGTCCTTGAAAGAAAGAGAAGGTTGTAGCCTTCTGTAGGCCAGCACCTACGTACTAGTATCTTGGCTAGTGAAAGAGCTAAGGGGGTTGTAGCTCCCTTCCAGGAGAAGCTGGAAAACAAGAGAGAGTTGTAGCTCTCTGTAGGTTGCAGCCTGCATACTAGTAAAAGGACTGCACCAGTACATTTGTAAAAAAAAAGAAGTTTCTAATTAAATAAAAGATAGAGACGAATTGCAGCAGGTGGGTTTCACCCACATTGGGTTTCCACCTTATATCTTGTGTTCTTGTGTGTGATTGTCTTTTTGCTCTGCTTTACTGTTTCTGGTTACTGGTTATTTGCTTCTGAATCACAGATTAACAATCAACAACAGAAAGATGGAGTAAAATAAAAGTTTGCATTGTATACGCGGGTTTTCTTCTGCATTATTGCATATATACACGGGTTTAATTAACTGAAGTAGCGTATAGCAGTTGATTTTGAAAAGGAATATTTGACTTAATAATACTGATTCACCCCCCCCCCCCCCCCCTCAGTATTATTTCCAACGTCTACACCAACAAGGTTTTACAAAAGGTTTAGTAGATAGCAATCTGTATAAAAAGATTGAAACTAATAAATTTCTAATTATTATTGTTTATGTTGATGATATCATTTTTGGTAGCAATGAAGAATCCATGAGTCAGAATTTTGCTTCAGTAATGCAGCAAGAATTTGAAATGTCCTTGCTTGGTGAACTTACCTATTTTCTTGGTCTACAAGTTCAACAAAATAAAGATGGTATTTTTCTTTCACAAACCAAATATCTCAAACAGATCTTGAAAAGGTACGGAATGGAAGATTCTAAACCTATATGTACCCCAATGGTAACAGGATGCAGTCTCAGCTCAAATGATGAATCAGCAGCAGTACATCAACCAACTTACAGATCCATGATTGGCAGTCTGCTTTATCTAACAGGTACCCGACCTGACATCATGCATGCAGTAGGAATAGTTGGAAGATTCCAAGCAAATCCAAAGGAATCACACCTTCAGGCAGTCAAAAGAATTTTCAAATATCTTCAAGGAACTTAGGACTTTGGTTTATGGTATCCTAGGGATGTAGATCTTACTCTTCATGAATATACAAATGCAGATTGGGCAGGAAGTGTTGATGATAGAAAAAGCACTCGTGGTGGTGCATTCTATATGGGTTCCAGGTTAGTGTCTTGGTTCAACAAGAAACAAAGTTCAATTTATTTATCAACAACTGAAGAAAAATATGTGGCTTCTGCATCTTACTGCATACAACTACTTTGGATGATGCAAACTTTTCAAGACATTCAGATCACATGTACTCCACCCATCTCCATTCTATGTGATAATACAAGTGCCATCAATATTTCAAAGAATCTAGTCATGCACTCCAAGACCAAGAACATACCCATCAAGTACCATTTTCTACGAGAACAAGTGCTTGAACAAAAGGTCAAATTGGAGTATGATCCCTCCAAAGAATGGGTTGTTGATATATTCACTAAACCACTGCCCAAAGAAACATTTGAATATCTCAGACAAAAACTAGGAGTAGTTGCTGCATCATCTTGCTGTTAAAATCTAGTTTTTCAGAGAAAGATTATTATACGCAAGTTTCATGAAGTGTAGTCGCATATACACGCGGTTTTCTATGGGTGAAGGAGCGTATATGTTTTTCAGACAGAAAAACAATGGGGCAGACTCTGATATGGGTGCTTTGTCTGATGTTGATGATTACAGTCTATTGATATGATTTGTTCATTAATTTTTATATGACTGACAAAGATGCCTTGATCATTGACTTGTTAACAATGCATAGGTAGCACAGGTTCAGCGGGAGCATTAGCCTTCACACACATTCTACATTGTTGGCATTATGGTTGTTGAGTCCAGCTATGGCTTTAGATATTTATATAATTTGTTTCTAAAGTCATGTAAAAGTCTAGGGTGTGATATGTCTTCTCATACATTTGAATGAGTCCTACTGGACAAATGGTGTAATTTGTTTTCCCACTTTGCATGGGATGGATGATGTAATATTTATTGTATTTTTGTCATGTATAAACACTTGGTATATCCCCACTTGGTTGGGAGATTGATGTATGTATGAGTCATTGGTGATAGGAAGGTCATACTCACTTAGTTGAGTTATAGAGTCATGTTATTCTTTTGAAAAAAAAAAATTTGCAGACTCTGCATATGCTCAGGGGGAGCATGGACCTTGCATGGACGGTTTAGTGCATATCAGCATTCAACATATACTTAGGGGGAGCATGGACAACATAATGTATATCAAAAGGGGAGAATATCTTGGTCCACCCTTTGCCCTTGATGTCAAAGGCGGAGAGTGTCTTGGTGTTGTTATTGCCATCAAGTCCAAAGGAGGAGATTGTTGGCATTATGATACAGGTGTTGTCCTTGATGGCAACTCACTCAGATGTCAGTTCACAGTGCAGCAGGTTAACAACGAAGGATTACAGATTAGTCTCCAAAGAACGAAGAAAGAGAGGTATATGCGGGTTCACTTTTTCCAATAACCATATACACGCGGGTTAATAGAACAAAAGATGCATATAACGTATACATGCACCTTCACAGGAGGAAAAGTGCATACATTTCAGAAAACTAGGTATTTTGATCCATGTTATTGGTCCAAGTTATTTGGTCCGAGGCATTTGGTCCAAGGTATTGAACCTAAGTGGTTTTGGTCCAAGGTATTGAGAAAGGCCTAAGAGTATATAAGGAAGAGAAGATCATTAGGCCAAGAGTGCAAGCAATAAGATTCTAAGGAATACTTCTATCTGAAGTATATTTTATGTTGCAGGGTTATGTTTGGGACAAGATCTGAAATATTCATGTGCACCTTGAGTTCAATATTGGATTAGGAATCATGAGACTTGAAATGACTTATTCTTGAATGATCTGATATTTGTTGAGACTAGATCTGATGTTTTGCGCCTGTTCTATTCGTTATCTATCATGATCTAGGTTTGTCTGAAGTCTGGAATTGCAACAATGTTCCGAGTCAATATTTGCAGATCTTTACACAGGTTCGTCTTGGCCAAAAAGCGTATACACGCAAGTTCGATTCTTTCGAGTAGCGTATACAAAAGAAAAGCTTATTTTCAGATCTGACTGATCTATCTGATGAAATTCTATTGTTTTACTATTGTCTGTCAATGAAGTCTTCTTAGATCTGAATGTAAAACTGAATGCATAAGGAGGCTGGCATTTGATTGATTGATTGTATAAGTGAGAAGAAGTGATCTTTGTCCCTGCCTGTGTAAAGCTCTGTAAGTTGACAATAGAAATTCAGTATACTGATAGTTGGTACAAACTTGATTCAAAAGTTTATGTTTGTAGTAGTTTTGAAGGTATATGCAGGTTTAAATCACGGAAGTCGCATATACACGTAGGTTGGATTCAACCAAGTAGCGTATATACTCTAATGCATGATTTTTGAGGTTACAATTGGTTTTGAATGATGATGCATGGTTCTGGGTTCATCATAGTGTTTTGGTGTCAGTGATCTGATTGTTCAGATTAAATGAATAGTGGTTGATGCAGTTTAATTTTAAAAGCTTGATGGGTCCAGTGTGAATATTTGATGAAATGTGGCCTTTAGATTGTGGTGTTGTGATTCGGGAGTATCCAGTCTAAAAATTCATGAAACATGGTCCTTGGTGGAATAGTGGAGTTCTCTGTAGGCTAGCACCTACATACTAGTAAACATATTGGCTAGTACAAGAGCTAGGGGGTTGTAGCTCCCTTCCAATAGAAGCTGGAGAATGAGAGAAGGTTGTAACCTTCTGCAGGTAGAAGCCTGCGTACTGGTATGAGTCTACACCAGTACAAGATTGCAAATAGATTTTCTTATTATTAAAAGAGACAAAGATGACAACAACAGGTGGTTTTTACCCACATTGGGTTTCCACCTTAAATCTTGGTGTTCATGTGTGTTGCTTATGTGTGATGTTTTATTCTTTTTTTATTGCAATGTCTAATAAATCTATGATATACTGGTTTAAGCTCAACACATGATAAATTGTCTAAATCACAAGTTCCATGGGTATACGCTGGTTTCTTTAATCACAGTCGCATGTACACACTAGTTCACATCATTGAAGTAGCATATATAAATCTGTTTGGGAAATAAAATTATTGATCTGATAATACTGACTCACCCCCCTCTCAGTATTATTTCCAACAACTAGGACAAGGGCTTTAGTTAAAGAATCCTTAATCCCTTCAAAATATTCCTTAGCTGAAATGGTCCACTTAATTTCGTTGTATTTCTTAAACATATTAGTAATAATCTATAACATTTTAGCGAAAATAGGAATGCATCTTCTCAAAAAGTTTACCTTACCAGGAAAGGATTGTAATTGTTTTTTACTCAGAAATTTGATTTTCTGTATGGATGACACTCTGTTGGGATTAGTTTGCATACCGTCTTTGGACACCATGTGACCCAACAAATTTACTTCCTTCATGGAAAAATTTGATTTGTTTGGATTCAAGGAGATACCAAATTTTCTACATTTTGAGGAAACCTATTTGAGATGTTTCAAATAATCATTTCAAATTTAGAATAAATTGTTATGCTATCCAAATAAACCACAACAAAATTATCATTTTCATAAGAAAATGTTATATCCATTTCCCTTTGAAATGTAGCACCGACGTTCATTAGACCAAAATGCATATTTGAGTACATAAAAGTACCCCAAGGAGTCGTAAAAGTAGTCTTATCCTAGTCCTTTGGATGCACTAAAATATCATTGTAGCCTGAAAAACCATCTAACATAGAAATTTCGTAGCTCCAACTACAATCTATAGTACATGCTCCATTTTAGGCAGGGGGTAGTTATCCTTTAAAGAAACCTTATTCATATTTTAGAAATCCATGCAGAACCTGATTTGTTTGCTCTCCTTTCTGACTGGAACAAGATTAGAAATCCATTTAGAAAACCTCAATGGCACAATTATCTTGGCAATAAACTGTGTTTTCACTCCTTTTTCTATTAATGGAAGCAAACTTGCATTAATACCTCTAAGATTCTGTTTAAAAGGTTTCTCATTTTCTTTGAGTGGAATAGCATGTTGAATGATAGTTTTGTCCTAAACCTTTAAATCCTCATATCTCCAAGAAAAAACATATGAAATTTCTCTTAATGATTCTACATACTGTTGTTTTTTCTCTTCATTCAAAGAATTAGAAACTTTGACAAATTTGGGATTTTTTTTTTGTTCCCAAATTTTAATCTTGCAGCTCACTATCAACAGGCAAAATCCTAGGCTTAACAACAACATCATTACTGTCATACAACCATTATAAGGGAACAAAACCTCTAGGAATAGAATTATTGTTTAACTAAATAATTTCTTGTCCAGCTACAATATTCATAAAAACATTTGGATCTGCATTCACGTCTGTATTTACATCTTCATTTTAATCAATAGGAGTACTTACAAATTCATCAACCATTTCTAGGAATCTCTTAATCTGTTGGTCGTATTCAAAAAATTGCTAGTGCTTGATATTATTTGAAATAGAGGGCCTATTTTTGACATTTATGTCATGCTTCCTATTTGGATGATTAGGAATTTTAAAAGTGCTAATAGCAGTAGCTAGAGAATCTTCTATGCCATTTTCCTATCTAGAAATGACTAAAATTTTATGCTCTGTGAAAAAATTATCGAACATATCCCAAACTTCATCCCTGTATGCCCTCATTTTAGGATGTTTAGTCTGATATGTACCTTTAACTTGATTTATCACCAGCTCAGAATCTCCAAAGGAAAAAAATATCTTTGCTTTATGTTCTCTAAGTAAATTCAATCCAATAATTAGAGCCTCATACTCTGCAATGTTATTAGTGCATTCAAAATACAATTTAAAGGAGTGTAACTAAATGTTGCAACCTGGTGGAATGATCCACCTAAACCATCCTTACAAGTGGATCCATTAAAATGAATGTTCCACATCCCATTATCATCATATATCTGCACTTTCTCTTCCTACACTTCCTCTTCCACATGTTGTTGTTCCTCTTCCCCAAAATGAAAATCGTTATAGAAAATTGCAGAATGAAGGTCAGTTTCAACTACATAAATGGGATGATTATTGGGTTGAGTTTGACTGCTAACCATATATTCCACATGAATCTCTCTATACAACCTTCTCTATTTACCAAAAATAATGATAGAGGCATAATTCATGTCCATTTGAAGCATACCCCCCAACATGGCTGCCCATGACCATGATAACAACATTCCAAACCGAGATGGAATACTACCACATCGATTACCGTACTCTTGGTAGGGATTTGGGTGAGTTTCACAACAAGGTCCTTGATTAGTCCTAAACATTTAACCTTTATTGAGTCAAAAGAGAACAAATCCTTATAAGGTCTAGTGGTATCAATCCCTAAAGTTTCCATGACAGATTTAGGCATCAAGTTGTGTGATTCTCCCAAGTTCAACATAGCATCATGAAGGATCATATCATGGATTCTAAAACTAATGTAGAAAGGAGGAAAGTCATCATTTACTTTAGTTACATGAGGACCAAACACAAATTCAGGAGCATCATCTTGTATGTTTAAGGAATATTGAGCATTAATATTTCATTATTTGGCTTCCTTTGATCCCTTAATAATTTTAATGATTTTTCCTTTATACTATGAATTCTTAAATAATTCAGAAAATGGGATTGGCATTTCAATCTTACCGATTTCATTTTGAAAACTAAAAGGAAGTTGGACCTTCTCCAATTCCTTCCCATATTTCTTGGCTTCATCAACTTTCTTAAGTAGATATTTCTTTGGATTTTCTTATAGCTGCTAGGCTGGAGGTTTAGTAGGAGGAGGCTTGACTGTGATATTTTTTCCCCTGATATTTTATTGTCTTTGGAAATTAGCAATCACATTGTTATAGCCTTGTTGATATACCTCTGATTCAACCATTAATTTGATCTTGTCCTTTTATTGTGAAAATTGGGTTGATCTATCATGTTATTCTTTAATTAGGTATACCTGAGTATCATCCTCATCAAGAAAATTAACTTGTTCTTTAAATTCCTCTACATTTTCCTCATCAACAAAATTTTGTGGGAAAGGAGGTCTCACTACCTACTGGTCTTTAGAGCTTTTCTGATCTCTTTGGTGAACTTGAGGACTTGGAGGCCTTCTGAAGTTGGGATTTATGATTTGGGGTTGAGGTTTAGACATTGGAGGAGTTAACTTATCAACCAACTTTTACATTGCTTTCAACATGACATCAAACTTGGTATCTGTAGAAGAAGAGGGTTCATTCTTAACTGTCTTCCTTTTAGTCCTCATTTTCATCTTCTTTGCCACCAAATTTGTTTCTAATCCTTTGGCATTATTTTGCATGTCTACCAGTGTAACATAATTCCTTTCTCTTAACTCAAAAGAAAACTTATCATAAAATGCATCAGGATAATGGAGCAGGGCTAATCCGGGAGGGTGTTTAATATCAACTGGAATTGCATTGTATACCTTATTGAACATAGCAGAAAAAATATTGCACTGTTTCACCTAGATTTTTTCTCAAATTATCATATTCAACTAGGATCTGTCAAGGATTCTTCTTATCCTCCCATCTTCTGAGAAAAAATTGCTCAAACTACTATAAATTTTCAATACTTCCTAATGGAAGTCCTAAGAACCATTTTTTCACTTCTCAGTTCATGAGCACATTCTTTTACACAAGCTTGAATAAGCATAACACAGTCTATGAAGATAGTGTATGTGCAATGTTTAACCCATCTCATTAGTCAGTGCACACTGTTATTGACAGTCCCTCACTTTTGCCTGCGTTTGTACTTCTATTTTGGTGATTTTTCAAACTGTTGCTTTTGTGCACCTTCACTTTCTCTAGTGTCATTTTCATGCTTTAGACTGTCAATTTACCTTTATTTCACCTTAATTAGTGTCATTTTCATGTTATATTCGCTATGGCATGTGTCACTTTCACTGTCATTCGCTTATCGTAAATGTCATTCCCCCTTTTCTCTTCATATAGTAAATGCCATCTTTTGGCATGTGGAGTGCCGCACAATTCATGAAAGCTAGATTTGGTGTGTTTCAAGGGGTAATATTTGCATGAACAAGTTTTACTTACCATGTAAACATGTATTGCACTCATTCCTAAAGTTTCATGCATTGTCGCATAAGTGTCATCATGGTTGTTGCAAAGTGTACCTTTGGCGTCGCACTTGTGGTAAGTTGCAAAGTTGTTGCACTAATGGAAGTATGTTGCTCATGTGTTCTAGATGATCTATGTTATGTCATCAAGTGTTCTAAGTGTGTTATCATAATCAAGTATTTTCAATGTTCACATTAATTGCACGGGTCCCACAATTAATCAAATTTGGAAAACTTCCCAACCATACAATCTAGCCTCATCTAACCCTCCTGAACTCCGCATTACACAATCTCAACCCTGAAGCTACAATCCTGCATCTTGGCACTGCGCAATGCATATTTCCTACCTTCCAGGACTATGCACTATGGAATCACAGTGCTCAAGCTCAACCTCTAACCTAAAAAATTGCGCAATTTCTCTCTCCTTCCAAGTCAGCACTATGCATTGTGTAGTTTCAAGGCTCGAGCCTTAACCCTGAACTCTTGACTATGAAAATCACCTAGCGTCCTCTTCTTTCCAGAATTTCACAGTGGGAAAAAATAGTGCTCAAGCCCTTAGTTTGGCTCCCTGATCTCCCTAACTGCGTAATAAAATTTTTGTTCATTCCAAGCCTGAACTGCTCATTATGAAGTATCAAGGGTCAATCCTACCCCTTGACTGCCTGATTTGTGCAATTGTGTAGTCGCTCATCCTCTCCCTCATCCTACCACTTGGTTCCAGCTCATTGAGTGGATCATCATGCAACATATTATACTAGGGTTTTATCGAACTGATGTCATCTTATCATGAGTAGATTGCAGATGCAAGTACTCTATCATGTTATTGCAAGATGATGATGAATGAGATGGAGAAGGAGGACATGTTAGAAGACACCTAAGGGTTGAGGAGATAAGATGATCATCAAGCAAGAAGATGAAGGAACATTGGATTATAATAGAAGATGGAATATCAAGGCCACATTGAAGACTCCTTATCTTCAAGTAATAAGGAGGAGGAAGAAGAAGAGCGTGCACCATCTTTTCAAAAGACACAAAGAAAGAAACAACAAAACATGACTTGACATTGCCATGTCATTATATAGCCCACGTCATCAGTGTCATGTCATGAGTCATCATGTGCCACATCATTCATGGATTATGTAATTCTATATTGGAAAATGTAATGTGAAGTGGAAGTCCAAGAGTCATCTATGTAATGTGAAGAGTCATGTAGGAAGTCGAAAATTCATGAGAATTCAAACAATCATGAGGGTAGTACAAGGGTCAAAAGGGAGGTGAAGGATCACCCAATTTGTTATATATACACCCTCATTGTTCATGCAAAATAATTTTTACCTTGGCTTCTCCCATAAGGCATCAGAGAGATAGAGTTAGTACATTTGGGGAGCAAGTCGTGGCTTCAATGATCCACTATTGAGCTAGTGGTGTTTGTTGTATACATGTATCTTGGGAATTTTACTTAATAATTGAAGTGGACAACATATTTTAATGCATGGATTGTGAATATTTGTAAGACTATTTTATCAATGTTTATGATTCATGTTTGTTTTCACTTGTACTAATGTAGTTGAACTATTTTGGTTATTTTAGTGCTTATCTTATTAAAAATGTGTTGTAATGGTCGTAACAATCACCACATCTATGTGGACTATTCTGCTTGATGTTAGGTGATTATCTTTTCCACTTGTGTGCGGCTCTACTAGGGTGGTACTATTACCTCTATTTTAAGAGGCTCACTTCTCCTCCCTCTACAGTAGAAGAACCTTGATACACCTGCAACCGAGCATTCAGCATGAACAGTTACTTTATTTTTGCAAAGGCACATACACTCTTCTCTCTCTTGCTGACAGATAAATCCAAGGAAAATCTATAAGAATACATGGCAACCGAGCTGATACTCCGGATGGGGATCCTATTCAAAATAGTGTGAGGTCTAATTGGGACTTCACATTGGGGAGACCCCCTTGGTTGACATATTTCCAGCACTGTCAACAAATGGTGCTAGAAGGAGGGTCAGATGACAAGTTGTGCCCATTGACTCTGTTTTGAATCTCTTATCTTAAATGACTCATCCTGAGATCATACTCCCTGGGTGTTTTTCTAACTTGTCACCTGGTGAAATTTTAATCACCGATGAGCCTCTTTATCACTTGTCTCAATTTATGTTTGATGGTGAGGACAAAACATCCATAACCAAGCACATTTCTAATTTTCTTAAATTTTGTGAATATTACGAAATCAATGATGAATATTTTGCTTGTGTGGCTTTCTCCCTCACCCTTGAAGATCATGTTAATCGATGGTGTCATACCTTACCATCTACTTCCATCCATTCTTTTCATCATTTTCTTAGGGAGATTTATCAATCCTTTAATAGGTATGATTACCGAGATGTTTATAAAAGAATCAATCAACTAAGAATGAAGCCTAATGAATCAGTTGAGTACTTCTCTGATCAATTCCTTCAGCTTTGTTATGCATTTACTAGAGAAGAAATAGATTGGGATTTATTTAAGCACAAGTTAGAGTGTTTGGTTCATATCTCTTTGCACGACGAATATTAACCCCCTGATGTTTCTACTTCCCCAACTTTTGTAAATCATGAAGCACCTCTAATTTTAGAGGAGGAACATGTTACTCCTTTTGATCCTTGTCCTCCTCCTTTTCCAATACCAATACGGGTACCTCCTTAGGATGATAATAAATTTGGGAAACGTGAAAATCAAACTCCTAATCCATCTTCTCATCCTCCTTCTACTTTTCATGATTCAAATCCAATGGAGGAAACCCTGAAATGGCTTATGAAGCCTATGGTGAAGACTAATTATTTCATTCCTCAAGGTTATTCTAGCATTTTTAACTGCAATATTGAATCTTGTTCCACTGAAAATATTATTTCTTTAAGGTACATTTTTCACTCTCTAGCATTTGCATGCCATGACTCTTTGTATCGTGATCTACTTGATCAATATACTACACCAACTAATTCTTCACACTCTCTTGACTTTCAAGTTGCTGGTTCAAAATGCAATAAGGTACAACACAGTCACATTACACAGGTAGAGGGACAAGAAAGGGAAGATACCTTTGATCTTTCTTCTCTTTTTCAAATTTCACGATGTCAGGATAATTCTCTTCCATACTTGGTTGATTTTCAATCTGAGAATATCGATGATGAATCCAATGAAATTTACTTACCTAATACCTCGAAAGTCTTGGGCAACAATAATTCTAATGATGATGACTTTGTTGATGTATGCGATGACGAATTCCCAAGTGCACCAATTGGTCTTTCAGTTTCTCAAGAAGACTATGTTTCGAAAGATTTAGATCTTAAATTTGTTTCGGTTAAAGAAGATTTTCTTTTGAACACTTCTTCCTCTTCACCTCCCTGTCCTTTATGCTCTACTGTTTACAATGCATCTAATTGTGATGAAGACTCTCAATTCTCTTCAAGTTTGTTATATCATGAGTTGAATCATGAAATTTCACAAGATAGTGACAATATCGATAATGAAGAAGAAAGTGATGAGATTATAAAGCATCCATTCCATCCCTTATCATCTCCTGTTTTGTATGGGGGAAACTCTTTGAATCAGTGTGATCATAAGATTTTTTTTATTCATACATCCTCAGACTTGCAATCAGAGGAATCTTATGACATGAGTAATTTCTTTGTTGAAGTTGAAAAATATTATCAAAACAGTGACGTAGATGGCTTCCATCTAAATGATGGTGATCTTGTTCATGGTAGAAGTCCACATGCAATTTGTGATCTGACTCAGTTTAAAAAATGTTGTTACGAGGTCGAGGCACTTCAACTCTTGTTGATGGTTATGTCAGGTTCTTGCGATCTTGGTGAAGTTCCTAAACCATTTCAGATTTGTATTTTCTCACAAAATTATTTCATTCGTATTGTTTCACTGGATGTAAATTCGTTCTTGATGGATGTCAGGATTTCTCGTTACAATTTTCCTATTTCTTAGTATGATGTTTTTGATAATACCGCTGTAAGGAATCCATCCTCATAAAAATATCTTGTATCAAATTCGGGTTTGGAATGTAAACTTTTCGCGAATGTGCGGAATCACAAAGATGATCAATTTGAAGATTACCTTTGGCCGAAGAGTTCATATCTGTTGAGTGTTATGGTGAATAATCAACTCCTAGTTTTTCTTGTGAATGTCTTCATGACACCAAAAATACTCTTGATTGTTAGCAAGTTCTTGAGTCATTTTTTGAATCAGGTTCCTCTTTTTCATCCATTACATCTCGACTAGTTTAATATGTTCATAATATTAACATTTCTTTTCAATTCTTTCGATGATTGCGATGCTTGTACAGTTTGTCACCAATTACAGGAAAATGGTTATATTATTAAGAGCATTTGAAAAATTGTTCAAACTATTGTATCTTTGTTATCTTCTAATCGAGAATCTCATGTCACAAATGGTTCATTTTATCATAATTGTTGGTCACTTTAATTGCTTATTAATTCAAACAACAAAGTGCTACATAAATTCTCAACCCAAGGAAGTCTTGTTATTTCAAAGGCAACTGCGTACTATATGTACTCAATCCTAAAAGCAACAAAAGTTGTAGTAAAGACTGGTCACACTTTGCGTTAAGCAAACTGAAGCTCCACTCTGAGTTACAACAAAAAAAACCTATTGCAGACAGCTACCAAAGAATGCTTAAAAGAAGTAATCTAAAGAATCAATCTGCATAGGAAAGCACTGGCTATGCTGTAACAGAGAACAGGACCCTATTCCCAGAGCAGGAATCTTCAGCACCTGTTCCTGATTATCAAGCTGCCACCTTGCTCTGTAAACTTAATTGCAACATACATGAATTAACTGTGGATAAAATAAAAACTGCAACAATCAATTGGGAAGAAAACAGAGTTTTTGCAATAATGCAAAGTGATACTCAGTAAACAGTACTGTTAACAAAGCATGAATAAAAAACACACTTAACACACTGCAGAAATAGAATGGGTGAATCTTGTGATGAAGGTGGGCCCTGTCCTTCTCACAAGATTCCCCAGGAAACAAGAACTAGAAAGAAATGTTCAGAACAAAATTTTATTCATCTGTCAATAGGTCATGTTACAGAGAAAAAGGATTCCAGTTATGTTCCTTCAACTAAGCCTTTTTTCGCAGTCTGTTCGTCCCCCTCTAATGTAGATGTCTCCTCTTTTTAAAGAGGAGACATCTATTACAATAGATTACATTGTAAGTCCTATTTTAACCCTTTGTACAAAAATAGGGAAGTTAGTTTTCCCTTTAACAAAATGCTGTTACAAAAATACTGTCTTTAGATCATGATCGTTACATCCAGTGTAGCAGCTCCTTCGGTGATCTTCTTTTGCTGCTGTCAAATCTAGACTGCAGATCACAACTGTTCAGCCACGATATTTGTGCGTCATTCCTGCTGTTTCAGAAACTATGGAAGTAATCTTGCAATCTCCAGGAAGTTTCAGCAACGTGGAATGCACATTGTTCTTTAACCGTTCAACAATTATCAATTCAATGGTTAATAATGAAGATAGCATAATTATATGTAAAATAATTAAACGTATAGTGATGAGAAGAAATATTGTGTACCTTAGGGATACTTGGGTTAAAATAATAACAAGGAATTTAAATATACATTGAAAAAGGATGACATCATAACAAAATGTATGGTCAAAAAGAGACAATATGAGGTCCTAACATCCCTCCCAACTGAAAGGGTTGCATGTCCTCATGCAATTCTTACTCTGAGTCTGAGTCCAAGTACTGGGCTGTACAGTGAAGATTACTTAGACAGTAAGTGTAGAAGGTACTATCAACCAAATCTCTGAAACCCTGGACATTCTGTATTCTCTGCCATGCTCCGAGCTCCTCTGTTTTGGGCAACTTGAAATAAGCCTTATATTGTTGTACTGGCAACCATAGAAGAGGGAAGTGAAAATGATATCCTATCCACTTTTCAGCACATTGCTGAATGCATTTAACATAATTAGGTAACCTTGAAATTGCCGCTTGAAGATTAAGCGGGTTAAAGGGATGATATTCTTTTCTCTCCTTAGGGCAATGTTCCCAAAATAGATTGTTTGCCTGTAAGGAAAGAGCTCCCTTGGCTTTGACATAATATTGGCAATCTTGTAAGACTGCTGCCTGTAATTCTCTCAGATGTTCGGTCATTCCTGGTTCCTTTAGAAACCGATGATGTTCAGCAACAAAAACAACAGCATTCTGTGGTTCAGATCAAATCCACAGAAGGCGATTATCTTCATTATGTTTTGCTGAAAGAAAGGCATTTTGCCACGTGAGTTGATTGGCCAAGAAAGAGACAAAGGCTCTCATCTGAATGTCCCCAACCAAACAAATCAGATTAAGTTTTCTATCCTCATGCATGGCTTCATTATGGAGGTATAGTTCACAGAGTAAATTTTGTTCACTAAATGATGCCTCTGTGAATGTTTTGAAAAAATCTTGAGGTGTAGATACCTCATGAGGTCGTCCATCTCTGATTGCCTTTGGTTGGAAGAACGCTACGCGCTCTGCCAGAAACACAAAATAATTAAAAGATGGTTTCCTGGTGGCCAGTAGTCTTTGAACCAAATTAAACATGAGGGACAATTTAGTTTTTAATTGTTTATTTTCCTTGTTCTGTGCACAAAATTGTTCCAACACTTCCCAATTTTCATATACATGATTTTTCCATGATAATTTATGTTCTTGCAAGATCCTTTCCTGTGACACAACATATTCCTTCTTCCATGCATCCATTTGTGCTTGAGTTCTTGTGGTCTGAGTAAAGGCAGTCTTTGAATGTCGAGGTTCAGTCTGGGTAAACACAGTTTTTGTAGGCCTTGATGCAGTACTTTTAGTTTTAACAACCAGAGTAGGCCGAGATATTTGTGGTTTCACTTCCTTTTCAAAAATCTTTGAAGGCCCTGCTGGTTCTTGTGTAACAGCAGGGTGTTCCTTTTAACTATAACAAGAGTCGATGCAAGAGTGGCTCAAGGTAATGGGACCTTGAATATCTTATAATCAGCTTGCTAATAAATATTACCACATTGGCTCCACATGTATTCACTATATTGATCTTTCTCTGCACTTTTCTCGGCTGTAGATGCTGCATGAGCTAAGGTGTACAGATTAATCTCTCTTTCATAGGCTTCCCTTGCCACTATTAGTTCCTACTTATAAACCTCGAGCTCTGATTTCAGAAACTTGTTTTCTTGTAAAAGGGACGCCAAGGTGACTGGGCTTTGTGTAGTAGTCACCGTCTCAGTAGCTGATTCTAATGAATGGAAAGGTTGTTGTTCGGTAGCAGCTTCATTGCTTGCAGCCTCAGCAGGTAGTTTTTGTGTGACATCAGCTGAATCATCAGCTGGTTCTGTAACTACTATATCATGCTGCACATCCACATTTTGCATATCAGCAGATGGTTCTTGTGTGGCAGCTGCTGACTGCAAAGCTGGTTCCTGATTATCTATATTCTGCTCATCAGCAGGTGGTTCTTGTGTAACACTTGCTGAGTCAGTAGCTGGAGCGGCTACATCCTGGTCATTTGTTTCCTGGACATCAGCAGGTGGTTCTTGTGTGGCAACTGCTGAGTCAGTAGCTGGTGTGGCTACATCCTGGTCATTTGTTTCCTGGACATCAGCAGGTGGTTCTTGTGTGGCAACTGCTGAGTCAGTAGCTGGTTCTTGTGGGGCAGCTACATCTAGATTTTCTATTCTATGGACATCAGCAGGTGGTTCTTGTGTAGCACCTGCTGAGTCGGTAGCTGGTTCTTGTGGGGCAGCTACATCCAGGTCATCTGTTTTCTGGACATCAGCAGGTGGTTCTTGTGTAGCACCTGCTGAGTCGGTAGCTAGTTCTTGTAGGGCAGCTACATCTAGGTCGTCTATTTTCTGGACATCAGCAGGTGGTTCTTGTGTAGCACCTGCTGAGTTGGTAGCTGGTTCTTGTGGGGTAGCTACATGCTGTATATCATCTTGGGTATCTACTTTTGATGGATCAGCAGCGGGTTCTTGCAAAGCAACTGCTGAATTAGTAGCTGGTTCTTGTGTAACAACTACGTTCTCTTAAAGGAATGATGTCACAAAATCCTGTGCATTTTTCATTTCAGTACCCGAGGGTGAGGTAGGTAAAGATTCAGGGCCTTGGGACTGTGGTGGGGTATGGGGTTTTAGGATAATAGGTGGAGAATTTAGGGTAGTGGTTTTAGTTGCCGCTTTAGAAGACGTCCTCGTTCGTCTTCGAGGTAAAAAGGCAGGAAGCACAATGGTTTTTCTTTTATGAGTAGCTTTCTCTGGGGTAGGAGGGTCATCAGAAGTGATAGCGTCTTTAATTGAGGCCCTTGTTTGTCTTTTTGGTAGAGGCGCAGCCTTTTCTTGCATTTTCCTTTTTAGCTTAGTAATGGGAATGTTGTCATCTGAATCATCGCTGGGGATATGGACAGTGGGAGTGGATGATTCAGCTAAATTATGGGGTGGGGTCGATGCAATGGAGGGGTCAATTAGACTAACTGCCATGGGTGGTTGGGGATCTTCAGCATTTAATTGGGGAGTTTTGGCTGTTGTTTGACAAATTTCAGCAGATTCCTGAGGATTTTCGGCTACTGCTCGAGGAAATTCAGCAGTTTCTTGAGGATTTTCGGCTGTTGCTTGAGGAATTTCAGCATCTTCATGGGGTTTTGGGGGTGGGTGGTTAAGGAGAGGGGGATTCTGTTGAGAAAAGCCCCTCTGAATTAGAAGCTGAGCAAGACGATGGTGAGTGAGGGAAAGGAGTGGGTACTTCGCATTCATGGAATAATGTGACATATTCTTTAGACACCCAAGTAGATAATACAACATATTTAACAGAAGACTATGTCTTAAATGATTCAACAGGACAAAATCATGCTGATAAACTACCTGGTAAAGTCCTTCATAGGTGAGATAGTGCTTTACAAACTCAGCAACCTTTCACCATGGAGGTGGTAATGAATGAAGTGCAACATCCCTGCCTTTAGGCTCGACCCACTCTCCTAGTAGAAGGAAGTCCTACTGTGCGTTCAAAATGATGTGTTTGCAACTGAACCATCAAATGCCAGCAGCCGGTAAACCTGAAACCTGTGCTATATCATCCTCTATTACTAGAATTCGGACTCCTTGAACGGTAGAGTAGCCTTCCTGTAGATTGCGTGCGAATTCAAGGACTTGTTGAGGATCAAATTCTTGGAGCCTTCGAAAATAATCTACCCAGCCTGCCTGCTAAAAAATCTGATATACCTCTGGGTGCAATTCCAATAGAGCTGTTGAGCCAGGTTCATTTCGAATAGCGTTGCCTCCCATAGTTACTTGCTTCAGTAAAATGCACAGTACAGAGCCAAGTTACCGCACCCGAAACAGAGTAAGTTTTGGAAATAAGGTCGTGACATAATAAGACAAAGATGGGGTGACGGGACATAATCGTGGTAAAAAAACGACGGTGATTGGCGTATCGTGAAATGATTGCAAAATTTTGGTATTCCCCCCCCCCCCCCCCCAACTGCGGCTAAAATGATAAGTTTGAATGTACGACGATTGTGGTAATCATGTCACAATATTCTCATTAACTATAGTTTAATATTTACACATAAAAAAACGCATACCTCATGTTTACCTTTGATTGATATTCGAAAATATAATGTCGTTGCTAATAGATCACGAATGGTTATGAAAAGGGTTTTGTAATATGAGGGTATTTATATGAAAGGCTTTTATAAACATAGGAGGAGGTCGTGAAATAATAAAGTTATAAGGATCAATAGATATATCTCACAATGGAAATTAATATGTATCCATTCTTTTGAGAAGAATTAATGTTTCAATTACGGGAAAAATGGGAAAAATTGGTGTTTTAGGGAAAGATGGAGAAAGTCAGTGTTTCAGCAATGGGGAAAATTGGTGTTTCGGCAACGGGAAAAAGGGAAAAAGTTGGTGTTTCAGCAATGGGGAAAATGGTGTTTTAGCAACGGGAAAATGGTGTTTCAGCAACAGGGAAAATAAAGAGAGATGTTGCTGTAAAGAAAAATAGGAAAGTGTTGCTGAGAGGTAATGTGGGGAAATGAGCTATGAATTGAGGTGAGATGAGAATGCTTCCCAAAATGAAACTTGATCCTGCTTGCAATACAATTGTTCTTTCCAACCAGCCCCAATCTGAGACCTGCAAAATAATAAATTATAACATGGCAACCCTTGACAGGGATTATTAGTTAAATAATCTAATCTAATAATAATAAAAGAATATATAATGCAGAGATTAAATGCAATGAGGGGCAGCAGGCTCCCCCAAAAAGATATAATGTGAATCTGCCATGCAAGTGGCTTTAAAATCCTCCTTAGAAATTGGTTGCTGGTATGGACGAAGCCGATACCCATTCACTAACAATGGTGTTCTAGCATCATCAATTGTTAGGAGCCTTACTGTTCCATTGGGAAAAACAATATCTATCTCATAAGGTCCCAGCCACCTTGTTCATAATTTTCCTTGAAAATTTTCAAACTAGGAATCATACAATAGAGCCCAATTACCTTTTTGGAACTGCTTGTGCTTAATAGTTTTATCATGCCACCTGGTTCTTTGTTGTTGAATCATAGTTGTTTGGTGGATGGCATCCAACCTTTTTTCATCCAGTTCCTGCAGCTGCTGCAACCTAGTTGTCTGTGCATCAGTCAAATCAAGGTTAACAGCTAAAGCAGTTCTTAAGGTTTTAATTTCAAATTCCACAGGAAAAACAACACTTTTACCATAAACCAATTCATAGGGTGAAAAACCTGTAGTGTTTCTCCAGGTAGTTCTGTAAGCCCATAATGCCTCAGGCAACCTTTGAGACCAATCCTTCCTATTCTCCTTCATTGTTTTTGTTAAAATAGCTTCTATGAATTTATTTGTACTTTCCACCTGACCATTAGCTTGGGGGTGGTAAGGTGTAGTCATTTTATGATTGATATGATATTTTTGAAGCGTAGCTTTAAAACCATGAGAATTGAAAGGAGGTCCTCCATCTGTGACTAGTTCTCTAGGCACTCCAAACCTAACAAATATTTCTTCAAATAAAAAGGTTATAATAGATTCTTCATTAGCTCTAACAAGTGCCTTAGCTTCGACCCATTTAGTCATATAATCTGTACAAACCAATATATAAACTCTTTGGTTGGATGGAGGATTGATGGGTCCTACAAAGTCTAGAGCCCATCTTTCAAAGGGTTCAAGTATTACTTGGGGGTTCAGTGGCATTTCATCTCTATGATTAGGTTGGCCCATTCTCTGAAAACTATCACAAACCCTAACATACTTCTTTGCATCCTTGAAAAGTGAGGGCCAATAATAACCCATCCTGAGAATTTTATGTGTTGTTCTCTTATCAGCGAAATCCCCCCCACAAGGGCCATCATGACAAGCCTTCAATATATCATAAACCTCATCTTCTCTAATGCGTCTTTGGATTTCCTGATCAAGTCCTGTATGAAAAAGACACCCACTTATCCAGCTATACCGAGCACTTTTTTGAATGATCTTTCTTTTCTCCTAATGTAATAGGTGTGATGGTAGCTTCCCTGCAACCAAATAATTGGCAATGTCTGCATACCACGGTGAGTGAGTAGATACTGCAAAAAAGTACTCATCAGGAAAGGAATCATCTACTGGAGTATTATCATCA
Source organism: Pinus tabuliformis (assembly GCA_031772625.1). NCBI lineage: Eukaryota > Viridiplantae > Streptophyta > Pinopsida > Pinales > Pinaceae > Pinus > Pinus tabuliformis. Next base: position 1,250,804,592 of record CM062811.1, read on the forward strand.
GTTTTTATCCGAGAAAGGAAATCAACAACTACATTTTCTTTACCTGGTTGATCTACAATTGTAATATCAAATTCTTGTAGTAACAATAACCACCTAGTAACTCGAGCATTTGTGACAAATTTATTCATTAAATACTTGATAGCCGAGTGGTCAGTATGAACAAAAGTAGGATAACCAGTAATGTAATGTCGAAATTTATTAATAGCATAAATAACTGCTAAAAATTCTTTCTCAGTAACTGTGTAATTAAGCTCAGCAGGGGTCATATTCTTACTAATGAAATAGATAGCATAAGGAAGATTATTCTCTTCTTGTCCCAAGACAGCTCCAATTGCAGTATCCGAAGCATCAGAGGATATATGAAAGGGAAGTGCCCAATCAGGTCCCCTCAGAATAGGAGCTGTAGACAACTGATGCTTAAGTTCATCAAATGCTTTTTGACAGGCATCAGTCCACTTGAATTCAACATTTTTCATAAGTAACACAAACAAAGGAGAAGCTATTTTAGAAATTTTTTTGATAAATCTTCTGTAATATCCAGCATGTCCTAAAAAACTTCTTACATCAGTTTGTGTTTTAGGAATAGGTCTGAATTACCTGTATTTTGGATGGATCTACTTGAATCCCAAGGAATGAAATGAAGTGTCCTAGTACAATTCCTTCGTTCATCATCATATGACATTTTTCGGTACTCAAGGAAAGATTAGCTTGTATGCATTGTTTAAGTACTTTCTCAAGGTTTTGTAATGCATCTTCAAAAGTCACACCATAAGGAGTGAAGTCATCCATAAATATCTCCAAAGAATCATTAAGCATATCAGAAAAGATTCCTATCACTACTCTTTGAAACATTGTTGGAGCATTACATAGTCCAAATGGGAGAACTCTATAAGCAAAAGTTCCCCAAGGACTAGTAAAAGTGGTCTTGTCTTGATCTTGGGGTGCAATTATGATTTGGTTATATCTGCTAAAACCATCTAAAAAGGAAAGATTTTCTTCCCTGACAAGCTATCCAACACCTGATCAATAAATGGCAAGGGGAAATGATCTTTTTGAGTGGCTTTGTTTAAGGCTCTATAATCTACACACACTCTCCATTTCCCATTTTTCTTAGGTACTATCACCAATGGAGAAACCCATTCACTATCAGATATGGGGTATATAAACCATGCATTAAGAAAATTTTGAAGTTCTTCCTTAACAATTTCCCTCAAATTGGGATTCATTCGCTGCTAGGGTTGACAAACTGGTCAAGCCCCCTCCTTAATATAGATATGATGAGTACATAATTCAGGAGAGATCCCCTTCATGTCTGTGTAGTCCCATGTGAATGCTTCCTTGTTTTCACGGAGCAACTTCATTAGCTATTGTGTTTCAGCATCTGATAAATTGGGGTTTATGTTCAATGTTTTGCCAGGTTCGATTTCTACTGTTATGCTTTTAGAGGAGATAGCAGTTGATGTTTGAGGTAAATTTTCAAATTTAAGCTTTTCCTGTGTTTCAGGGTCCAGAATTGCAGTTAACTAATTATATGTTTCAGAAGTAACTGAGGAAGGTTCAGAAATAAAATTACTAATTACTTCATCTTCCGTAGTGTCTTTAAGGGTTAAGGCTTGTCCAATGGTCAAAATGGGTTGAGTGTCATTATCCTCATAGTCTAACCATACATAATCATCATTGTTAATCATAGGTGTAGCATGAGGGTACAACGTAAGCTGCTTAGTTTCGCATCCATTAGAAATTGTCATTGAACCTGATCTACAGCTGATAAAAGCATCTGTTGTAGCCAGCCAGGGTCTCCCCAAAATCAGAGGATGCCCCCCCAACTTTGCTTTAGTCTATAATACAACAAAGTCAGCTGGGTAATTCCAGGATTCAACTGAAATGATCAGGTCTTCAATAACCCCCTCTGGTTTGATTATGGAACGATCAGCTAATTCCAAGATAGTTGGTGTCTCTCTAATTACATTTTTCAACTGTAACAGCTGTGCAGTTTCAAGGGTCATAATATTTATAGCAGCACCTAAGTCTACTAGAACTCATGAAACAATAGTTTTTTTGACCTGTACTGTGACCGTAGGGTGGCCAGGATCACCATATTTTACAGGAGGAACTTTTCCTGACATTAAAGCAGCTAGATCACCCCTGTAAGGGGATCTTTAGCCTTCCTACCAGGTTTCTTGATGCAAATGTATCTGATGGTTCTAGCATAAATTGGTACATCTCTGAGTGCTTATAAAAGTGGAATTTTAACGTAAAGATTCTGCAATTCCCTTAGAATATTAAAAACAGGTGGCTCAAGTGTCTTAGCGAGAGCTAGACATTCAGGGAATGTGGCTCTACTGTTTCTGCAATTTTATTAGAGGGTGGCTTAACTGTTTCAACACCCTTATTAGGTAAATTATTCTTTTCTGCCTCTTCTTTGTCAGATTCAGAAGAGGTAATATCGTCAATAATCGGCTCAACTACTCTCCCGGATCATAGATGAATATCATTACATTGCACAGGAGATGTAGGTAGGTTCTAAATGTCGATGACTTGCACAACTTTATTATTATTAGGGTTAGGGTTTGGTTGTACAGGCAGTTGGGGTTTCATTGTCTGATTATTTGGTGGAGTACCTAACGGGAGAGAAAGTTGTTGCTGGAACTGAGGAAATTGATTTGGGAATGGAGTTTGTTGAGCTCTCCAGTTTGGGTTCCATTGATTAAAATAAGATTGCTGTAGAAGCCAAGGAGTCCACATTGTAGGGTCTACAAAGGGAGGGTTTGTTTGTTGCACGGGTAGGAAATTCATTTGATTAAAGGGTGGGTATTGCATTTGGTTGAAGGGCGGGTAATTTGCTTGATTAAAATAAAGATAATTATTCCAACGATTAAATGGCATACTAGAGTTCGTACCTTGTCCTCGTGGTTTCCATTGCCTCCTTTGTGTCAGCAGATAAACTACTTCAACTTCCTCCTCAGTTGGTTGTAACGCTGCCTTTATCCCTGGTAAAGAGGGGCATTGTTGAGTTTCATGGTCCTTCTCACAAATGGTGCAAATTGGTACCTTGTCCAATGGACATTCCCTTAGCGGATGTTTTTCTCTGCATTTAGGACAGAAGATGGCCAAAGCGGCTTCTGCCTCTGCTTGTTTCTTCTTAACCTACAAGGTATCAATCTATGAAGCAAAAGAACTTAACATTTCAGTTTTGAATTCCTCAAGTAGATTACCTATTTCAGCTCTTGTTGCTCCTCCACTGGCTGATTTCTGGACCCTTGAATAAGTATTATCCCTACTTTTTGATTTATTTGCAGCTCCTCTTGAACATCTCTTGCAGAGGTTAATGATTTCATCATACGATTCTTTAGATATATCCCCTTTACCAAGCATATTTAACATATCTAAACAATCATCCCTTACCCCTTTCAATAATATTGTTTTGAGAATATCTTTACTTACATCGAGGTGCTCGGATCTTTGCAGATTATATTGTTGTCTTTCCACAAAGTCCTCCAGGTTTTCATCCTCCTTTTGAACCATCTTGAATAATTCCTCCCTTTTTTCTCTCGTCCGGCAATAGTCTTGGTATTTGGCCAAAAACTTCTCCTTCATCTGATCCCATGTTGTGATCACATGACCTCCCAAGTTCATAAACCATCTTAGTGCATTTCCTTTTAATGTTGCCGGAAACAACTTCAATTTTTTAGCATTATTAACATAATCATAACTTCTACACAATATATCAAACTTGAAAAGAAACTCATCAGGGTCTTCAGAGGATAAACCATGAAAGTTAGGTAAGGTTGAGAGTGGGATATTCTTCATAGGAGTTGTTCCTCTGGGAAGTTCCCCAATAGGGAATTCCAAAGTGGAGAGAGAATTATCACCTCTTCCTTCTCCTCCTCCATGTCCTCCACCAAAGATTCCTTCATTGTTTCCATCCATTGGTTGTTTTCCTGTTGCGCTTTCCCGGTCTTCAGTGTTTTCTGTTGGACTCTCAATTTCCTGAACTGGTTCCTCAACTTCAATATCTTCTATTGGTTCTTCAATTTCCTCCACTGGTTCCTCGGTATGTTCTACTGTCTCTTCAACCCTTTCAAGTCCCACTATTTCCTCTGTTTCATAGTCCGTTTGGAGAGAATGCTAAGTCTGTGGTCTCCGAGAGCTTAGCCTTTGAGAAGTCTCAGCTTTTGAAATAATCTCATCAATGAAAGTTTTTCTTCCTCCTATTCCTTTGCCCTTGCCACCTGTAGGATTAGTTTTCTTACGTCCTCTCATGCATCCTGCATATCTAAAAGAAAATCATTAGTGCTTTTAAAATCTATGATTGCCTTCCCCGGCAACGGCACCAAAATGTTTGTCACTTTAATTGCTTATTAATTCAAACAACAAAGTGCTACATAAATTCTCAACCCAGGGAAGTCTTGTTATTTCAAAGGCAACTGCGTGCTATATGTACTCAATCCTAAAAGCAACAAAAGTAGTAAAGACTGGTCACACTTTTCCTTAAGCAAATTGAAGCTCCACTCTGAGTTACAGCAAAAACAACCTATTGCATAAAGGTATCAAAGAATGCTTAAAAGAAGTGATCTAAAGAATCAATCTGCATAGGAAAGCGCTAGCTATGCTATAACAGAGAACAGGACCCTATTCCCAGAGCGGGAATCTTCAGCACCTGTTCCTGATTATCAAGCTGCCACCTTGCTCTATAAACTTAATTGCAACATACATGAACTAATTGTAGATAAAATAAACACTGCAACAATCAATTGGGAAGAAAACAGAGTTTCAACAATAATGCAAAATGATAGTCAGTAAATAGTACTGTTAACAAAGCATGAATAAAAAACACACTTCAGAAATAGAATGGGTGAATCTTGTGATGAAGGTGGGCCCTGTCCTTCTCACAAGATTCCCCAAGAAACAAGAACTAGAAAGAAATGTTCAGAACAAAATTTTATTAATCTGTCAATAAGTCATGTTACAGAGAAAAAGGATTCCAGTTCTATTCCTTCAACCAAGCCTTTTTTCGCAGTCTGTTCGTCCCCCTCTAATGTAGATGTCTCCTCTTTTTAAAGAGGAGACATATGTTACAATAGATTACATTGTAAGTCCTATTTTAACCCTTTTTACAAAAATAGGGAAGTCAGTTTTCCCTTTAACAAAATGTTGTTACAAAAATACTGTCTTTAGATCATGATTGTTACATCCAGTGTAGCAGCTCCTTCGGTGATCTTCTTTTGTTGTTGTCAAATCTAGACTACAAATCACAATTGTTCAGCCATGAGATTTGCGCGTCATTCCTATTGTTTCAACAACTATGGAAGTAATCTTGCAATCTCTAGGCAGTTTCAACAACGTGGACTGCACATTGTTCTTTAACCATTCAGCAATTATCAATTCAATGGTTAATAATGAAGATAGCGTAATTATATGTAAAATAATTAAACGTATAGTGATGAGAAGAAATATTGTGTACCTTAGGGATACTTGGGTTAAAATAATAACAAGGACTTTAAATATACGTTGAAAAAGGATGACATCATAACAAAATGTATAGTAAAAAAGAGACAATATGAGGTCCTAACAATAATATTAATTTTCATTCATTTTATCATGTTCCCATTAGTATATCCGATGACAATTGTTTCACATTGATTAGTCTTTATAATTTATCTTAATGTTCGGATACTTGTCAAGTAACTAAGGTGCTTCAACCTTTGTTGATGGTTATGTTAGGTTCTCACTATTCTGACAAGCCCTCTAAATATGATCAGATTCATTTTCCCTCACAAGATTCTCATCTTGATATTGTGCCTTTAATTGGAAATTCATCTCTTCAAGGATTTCAAGTTTTTCAAGAGGATTTTTTTGAATTTCACGATCCAATCTATGATTTCCTGGAAGCATCTTACTTAGCAAGCCATTTTTCTAATAACAATTTTCAGTATTTTCTCATGCTTGGTAAGAAGGATGGCACAGATGAAGGTGTTTTCACAAGATGTTTTTAAGGTTTATTTAGTTATGGTTTGTTGTGTGTGGAGCATGATTGTTCAGAGATCTTTGTTTCAGTCGGATGTATACCCCAGGAAGTTTGTACACCCCTCCATGCGGGGGGGCTGATCCCCCCCCGGCTGGGGGAGTCTGTGGGCTCGGGCGCAACACCCCTAAAGCTAAAAATAGATGTAAAATTGCCTTGTCAAAGTATAGTAATTTCTAGTCAATCTGGGCCGTTCATTAGGCGGATGATCTGACGGTAGAACTTATGTTTAGTTTAGGGTTTTTTGCCCTAGAAGGAAACCCCTCTCTTTGTATGAGGGCATTGTATTTTAGGCTGAGTAATAGATGTGTATTCTGTGAGCGAGAAATAGAGAGGTGAGACTGTGAGAGAAAATAGAGGATATTACAACGGATCTGTTGTATGTTGTGTCTCTTCATTTTGCTGGATAATAGAAAGGAAGGACAGGCTGTTCGGGGTGGACGTAGCCCAAACTGGCTGAACCACGTATATCTGTGTCTCTCTTGTTTTATGCATTTTCTGTGTTTATATTTCTGCAATATTTTATGTGTTCCATTGCTCTGTAATATATAATTTTCTAACAATTGGTATCAGAGTCGAAGATCCATTTGACTGATAAACTCGCAGGAAATAAGGGTTCCTTGTTCAAGTGGGAGCAATGGCAGAAGATGGTAAGTTTAGGGTTGAGAAATTTAACGGCCAAAACTTCTCGCTATGGAAGATGCAGATGGAAGATTATCTGTATCAGAAAGACCTGTACCTACCATTGAGCAGAAAAACAAAGAAGCCGACGACTATGACAGATGAAGAATGGAACCTTCTCGATAGAAAGGCACTCGAAACAATACGGTTGTGCCTCACTGTGTCAGTTGCCTTCAACATTTCGAAGGAAACAACAATAGATGGTTTGATTCAGGTGTCGTCGAAACTATATGAAAAACCCTCGGCCTCAAACAAGGTATTTATTATGAAACGATTATTTAATATGAATATGTCGGAAGGTGGATCTGTTGCAGGTCATTTAAATGATTTTTATACAGTTACAAGTCAATTAAGTTCTGTAGGGGTAAACTTTGAAGATGAAGTTAGAGATCTGTTATTCTTGTGCTCATTGCCAGAAAGTTGGAATGGTTTAGTAATGGCCATTAGTAACTCTGTCTCTGGATCTAGTACTTTAAAGTTTGATGATGTTGTCGGTGCTATCCTTAGTGAGGAAATGTGGCAGAAAAGCTCCGTTAGGCATCGGGTAATGTTTTGAGTGCAGAGTCTAGGGGAAGAAAAATGGGAAGAGGAAAGAGCTCAAGATATCGCAGTAAATCAAGGAAAGGCGGATCCAAGTCCAGATCTGGAATAGTGTGCTAGAAATGTGGAAAGAAAGGACACCTAAAGAAAGACTGTAGATCTCGGAAAGGAAAAGAAGGAGATGCACAACAAGAAAACAATCATGAAGCAAATGTGACAGGTGAGGTGTTACAAGATGCTTTGATTCTTTCTTTTGAAAATATTACTGATTCCTGGGTGGTAGATTCAGGGGCCTCATTCCATGCCGCACCTGATAAGAAATACTTTCATGACTATGTTCAAGGAGATTTTGGACAAGTTCGTTTGGGTGATGATAAACCCTCTAAAATTATTGGAATGGGTAAGGTTCTTGTAAAACAGCAGAATGGAAACCAATGGCTACTAAAGGAGGTAAGGCATGTTCCAGATCTAAAGAAAAATCTGTTAGACCAGGAGTAACTCCAGACTTGGCAGAAAAACTGATTTATTTATTTCATTAGGTAGCTATTGTTATATACATGAATGTGACTGATCAGTTCATCTTCTTGATGACTGTTCACATTCCAAATTCACCCAATCGCAGAGGATTAGGTGTCAACATTCCCCCCCTTAATCTGAAGGGATGTTGGTGAGTCCAAGCATCGTTCTGAATCTTTCAAGCTTTTCTCTTCCAAGCGCTTTGGTGAAGATGTCTGCAATTTGCTCATTTGTGGAACAATGACGGAGATGGATTGTTTTGGCCTCAACATGATGTCGGATCAGATGATATTTAGTATTGATGTGCTTTGTACGATCATGGAACTTTGGGTTCTTGGCCAACTTTATTGTAGAGGTGTTGTCAATCATGAGTGGAGTTGATTGTACTTGTTTTACCTGCAAATCTTCAAGAATTTTCTTGAGCCACACAATTTCTTTCGTTGCTTTAGCTGCTGCCACATATTCTGCTTCTGTTGTGGAATCTGCTGGAACTGATTGTTTGCATGATCTCCAAGAGACATCTCCTGATCTAAGACTCATAGCATATCCTGAAGTAGATACTCCAGTTTCTTTGTCTCCATCGAAGTCTGAATCAGAGTATCCAATCAAGCTGAAGTCGTCCACCTATGTATACTTGATTCCAAGGTCTTGAGTTCCCTTCAAGTACCTTAGAACTCTTTTTGCAGCAGACCAATGTCCCTCACAAGGCTTTTGCATGAACCTGGAGAGGATTCCAACAGTAAATGAAATGTCTGGTCTGGTAGTAGTGAGGTAGATGAGACTTCCTACAAGCTGTCTATACCTTGTTGCATCCTCAAATTCCTTTCCTTCAATAGATGTGAGCTTTAAGTTTTGTTCCATTGGAGTAGAAAGAGGATCGCACTCTGTCATGCCAAATCTGTTTAACAAATCTCCAATGTATTTCTTTTGAGAAAGAAATATGGATTTTGGATGTTGGGTTACTTCAATGCCAAGATAGTAATGAACATAGCCCAAATCAGTCATTTCAAAACTTTTTCCTAATTCTTTCTTTATGGATGCAATATAGCTTTCATTGTTCCCTATCATTAAAAGATCATCTACATATACCACAAGATATACAACTGTTTTTCCAACTTTCTTGACAAATAAAGTTGCATCATCAAGATCAAAATGATTGAAGTTGAGTTTCAGAAGATGCTCAGTTAGTTTTTCATACCAGGCTCGTGGTGCTTGTTTGAGGCCATACAAGGACTTCACAAGTTTGCATACTTTATGTTCATGTCCTTTCACAGCAAATCCTTCAGGCTGGGACATAAAAACATTATCTTTTAGATCTCCATTCAAGAATGCAGTTTTTACATCCATTTGATGGACTTTCCAACCGTTCTGAGCAGCTAGTGCAAAGAGTGTCCGGATGGTGGCCCATTTTGCTGTGGGGGAAAAAGTTTCCTCATAATCGACCCCTTCCTTCTGTGCAAAGCCTTTTGCCACAAGCCTAGCTTTGTGCTTGTCAAGTGAGCCATCAACTTTGTATTTGTTCTTGTAGACCCACTTGCAGCCAATTGGTTTGGTTCCAAATGGAGGATCAACCAGCTTCCAAGTGCCATTCTTTATGAGGGCATCATACTCCTTTTTCATCGCTTCTTTCCATTCATCATGAGAAGCAACTTCTTTGAAGGAAGTTGGTTCAAAATCTGTAGACAAGTTCAATTCACAATCATAAGTAACATCCATATCAATAGGTGAATTAGAGTCATCTACATCACCTCCAATTTGTTGGTTTGAATTTCTGGTTCCTGTTTTTCCAATTTCATCAGGATGAACACTTTCAAGTGTCTTTGTCATCCACTTTGGGGGACCTTTCTGAGATGGTCCAGGCTGCTCTGTTGATTGAGTTGGGACTGAATCAAGATTGAGTCTCCCAATTCTATCAATTACATCACTTAAAGCATCATCCGTTGTTGGAGTTTCATGCAGGGGAGATTGTTCTTCAGAAGAAGATTCCACATGTTGATCTAGTATAGGAATCCCCCCTTCAAGATGTGGAATCTGATTATCAAATTCTTGAAATGATTTTATTTTTGCGAATCTATCCAAGCGATCAAGTTGCCGCTCAACAACATTGTCAGATTTGGATGATTCCAGAAAAATGACATCTCTAGATACAAAAAACTTTTTATTTACTTCATCATAGAGGCGGTATGCTTTAGAGGTGTTTGAATACCCCAGGAAGATACACTTACGACTTCTAGCACCAAGTTTGTTTCTATGTACCTTTGGTATCAAAGCATAACAGGTGGAACCAAAGATCCTGAGATGTTTTACCGAAGGAACATGTCCATACCACAATTCATAAGGAGTCTTGTTTCTTATAGCATTAGATGGACATCTATTCTTTATATATGCAGCACATAGAACAGCATCAGCCCAAAACATTATCTTTACATTTTTGAAAAAGAGCATGGATCGTACCATATTCAAGATTGTTCTATTCATTCTTTCAGCTACACCATTCTCTTGGGGATTATAAGGCACAGTTGTTTGATGTTTAATCCCATGTTGGTGAAGATAGTGTTCAAATTCATTTGATGTATATTCTTTTCCATTATCAGTGCGAATAGACCCAATATGAGATTGTGCATCATTTTCAATCCATTTATGAAAATTCTTGAATGTTTGAAAAGCATCAGATTTGTTCTTCAATAAATAAACCCAACACATTCTGGTGTAATCATCAATAAATGTCATGATATATTTATTTCCATTTGTAGAAGGAACAGGCATTGGACCACATAAATCTGAATGAATGAGTTCAAGCTTCCTATGTGCTCTTGAATGTGAATCATGAAAAGACTGTTTGCTATGCTTTCCTAGAATGCAAGCATCACATTGCTTATGTTTCCTAGGAATTGTAGGCAAACCAGCAACACCATTTTTCTTCAATAAGCGGAGACTGTCATAGTTTAAATGTCCAAATCTAGCATGCCATAATAAACTTGATGGAAGTGTACCTTCTTCATGATGAGAAATATATGAGAAATGTTGTGCATGAGCAGAGGTTCCTTGCAGTTTGAGAAGCCTTTCTTCTTCTATTCCCCTCATGACAAGTGAGTGGTCAGATGCTTTTCTTACCTCAAGCTTGCCATCAAACATATGAATGGAGTGACCTTGCTGGCGGATGTGGACCAAAGACAGCAAGTTTCTCTTGAGCTGTGGGAGATATAGAACATGATCCAGAAGAAAGTCTGGAAGACCAGGCAGTTTAAGCCTGATTGTGCTAAGCCCTGATGGCTTGATTTTTGACTGATCTGCAAAGTATACTGCTCCATCAACATTGTCAGTGAAATCTTCAAAAAAACTTTCCTATGAGTCATATGATAGGTTGCTCCTGAATCAAGCAACCAATCATTTTTCGAAGAAGCAAGTGAAGCATTAAACAAATCTTCATTTACTCCAATGTTACATTGTGCCTCAATATAGTGAGCGGATTCAGGTGCTTTACCTTTGTCTGTATCATCAGTTTTACCTTTCTGCTGGTTTCTTTTCTGCTCAATTTTGTCCCATGGTAGCTTGCATGTAGAAGCATCATGTGATCCATTTCGTTTGCAGCGAATGCAATGTAGATATGCTTTTTCTGCTTGAGAATGTCTGCCCCCCCTGCCTCTGAAGTATCTTCCTCTTCCTCTTCATCCACCTCTTCCTCTTGTAGAATCTTGAGCATGATGCTTTTCTTTATGAGCAAGGCAAACAGTCTCTTCAGAAGATTCAGGGACTGTCTTCTTTCCAAAGGCTTTCTCTCTTTCAACCAAAATTTTCACAAGAGAACCAAAGGTTATATCTTTAAGATTTCCATTTGCTTGTAGAGACTCAAGATAATTGGAGTAAGTAGGATAGAGTGCCTTGAGAAAAGCAATAAGAGGGATATCCAGCTCAACCTTAGTGGATTTAATATCATGCATTATATACTTTACTTCAGATGCAAGAGCAAGTGGATCATTATTTTTCAGTTCAAGAGTGAAGAGTTTAATCATGAGCTGAACAACTTCAATTGCAGAATGTGAGTTATAGAGTTGTTTCAGCTTTTGTAAAGCTTCAAAGGCAGTTGAATATGATGAAATATGGCAACTTCTTCATTTACAGATGCTGCGATTAATGCATAGGCTTTGCTGTTCTTGTTTTCCCAAACGATGAGCTCTTTGTCTGATGTAGGCTGCACTGGGTCATTTTCTCCTTCTCCGACACAGACTCCTTTCCACAACTCATTGAAGATGAGGGTGTGTTTTATCATCCGGGACCATTCAGGATAGTTCTCCTTGCCAGTGAGAACTATTCCTACCATGGAGATGATTGAATGCATTCTGTGAAAAAAAAATAACTTCTGCTGATAGAATAATACTTCTAATGGCAAAAAGAATGTGCTTTTGTGGAGAAAAAAACTTTTGCTGCTAAAAGAATGATTCTGATTCTGCTACGCCATTTATATATTATTGACTATTGAAATGAATGCTGATAACATGCTACCACTATAACATATATCACCGCATGAACAATTTGAGCGCTTGTGTTAAACGCTGCCACTGTAAAAATATGAGCACTGCTATCATCGTACCATATATCACAGCATATATGTGTCACATAAAAATTGAGCGCTGCTACTGTAACATATATCACCGCATACATAAAAATTGAGCGCTGCATATATCACCGCATATATATATCACATGAAAATGTAACATATATCACCACATATATATATATCACATGAAAATTTAAACGCTGCTTACTGTAACATATATCATTGAATCATCATAACAGAGATAACAGCCAACACATGAAGCACCAAGCTATGAGGGAGGAAGAGTCATATTTGTGCATTAAACATCAAATCTGCATAACATACCAAATCCCACTCAACTCAACCGCAGCCCAGCGCTGTAGTTTAGAGCCAAGCCACAAAGGGAAGAGCCCACAAGGGGTGCAAGTGTATGCACATACTGGAAAGAAACCCCGGAATACCGCTTCCTTCCAAACGACTCTTCAAACCACCGTTCCAAAGCTGGCCGACAGAGGCATTCTCCAAAGCTCGAGCTTCTGATAGACATGAAACCACTAGCAATAACAAAAACAACTTTCAAATTGTAGAGCAACCATGTCAGTTCATACCAGTCTTTAGCCGCATTCGATACCATTCATAAGTATCGATCAGCAGTATTTATTTGAAACAGGTCCGATACACGAATTCGCCTGTAGCGCAGAACCAGGGTTTCAACGAGGCCGACAGTGCTATTTTTGTTATTTTTATCATTTCTAACATCATTACTATGACCGTGAAAAACATTTTTCAGGACATGAAAGGCAGTATCGGGAGCATCTCCAGGCGGAGCTTTGAAGTAAAGTTCCTTAGATCTCGTTCACAGAGTGTTGTGGATGATTTACATTATAAAAGCAATGCGAATAATAAGAATAATAGTAATAATGGAGGCTTGCAGTGCAGTTTGTGGGCGAATATGCCCCCTGAGTTGATAAGAGATGTTATTCATAGAATTGAGGAGAGCAAGAGCAGTTGGCCTTGTAGGAAGAGTGTGGTGGCATGTGCTGGGGTTTGTATGACATTGAGGCAAATTACAAAGGAGCTTGCTCCGATACCATTGAAGAAGGTAACGACAGGGGACATGTTCGAGGCTTGATGTGGAGCGCCTCAGGTATCTTGACTGTTCAATTTCAGATGTCAAGCCTATGCAGGTCAGAGACAAGCGTTATGGACAGAGCGCAGTGGCAGAGGCAGATTATTTTAAAACAAAAGGGAATAAAGCAGAGGCAGAGGCAGAGGTCAGGACAGAGGAGTTACAAGGAGCATAATAGCTAAAACAAGGAGCTGGCTCTGATACCATGTCAAACCAGGAGTAACTCCAGACTTGGCAGAAAAACTGATTTATTTATTTCATTAGGTAGCTATTGTTTTATACATGAATGTGACTGATCAGTTCATCTTCTTGATGACTGTTCACATTCCAAATTCACCCAATCGCAGAGGATTAGGTGTCAACAAAATCTGATTTCAACAAGGCAGTTAGGCAATGAAGGTTGTGTGACAAATTTCACAGATAAAGCTTGGAATGTTACCAAAGGAGCCCTGGTAATAGCAAAAGGCGAAAAGGTTGGTACATTGTATTTATGCAATGGTATTTCTAACTCTGTTAATGCTTTAACTTCCAATGGAGCAGATGCAGCATTATGGCATCATAGGCTCAGACACGAGTGAAAAGGGGATGAAGATTCTTCACTCAAGGAACCTGTTGCCAGGTTTAAAGAATGTTGATTTGGATTTTTGTGAGAATTGCATTTAAGGAAAACAAAAGAGAGTTAGATTTCTCAGAGTTGGGAAAGAAAAGAAGAACGAAAAATTAGAGCTTGTGCATACAGATGTATGGGGACCTGCTCAGGTATCATCTCTCGGTGGCTCTCGTCGTTATGTTACTTTTATTGATGATGCAACTAGAAAAACTTGGATTTATTGTATTAAGAATAAATCTGATGTATTTGACACTTTCAAGGAATGGAAAGATTTGGTTGAGATTGAGACAGGAAAGAAATCGAAGTGCCTTAGATCAGACAATGGAGGTGAATATTGCAACAAAGAGTTTGATAGGTACTGTTCAAAGCATGGAATTCGTGGAGAGAAGACAGTTCCAAGAACACCAGAAGAAAATGGTGTGTTAGAAAGGATGAACAGAACAATCATGGAGCATGCAAGGTGCATGAGATTGCATGCAGGATTGCCTTTACAGTTTTGGGCAGATGCTGTAGATACTGTTGTTTATCTAATAAATAGAGGGCCTTCAAGTTCCTTGGATGGTGGTGTTCTAGAGGAAGCATGGACAGGTAAAAAGGTAAACTACTCTTTTTTAAAGACTTTTGGTTGTGAGGCCTTTGTCCATATTCATAAAGAAAATAAAACAAAGCTTGAGGCAAAGTCAAAGAAATGTACCTTTATTGGATATGGTGTTAATGATTTTGGTTATCGCTTATATGATTACGAAAATCACAAAATCATTAGGAGCAGAGATGTAATATTCAATGAAAAGGTCTTGTATAAGAATCAGTTGCAGAAAAAGAAAGAAGAAAAAGAAAACAAGGAATACGTAGTTCTTGATGAAATCACTGAAAAAGTAAAGGTGCCTGAAAATAATAATAATCAACAACCACAACAACAGCAACCACCACAACAGCAACATGCACCCCAAACACCTGAAAGTGGTGTTAGAATATCTACCAGGATAAGTAGACCCCCTGAACGATACTCTCCTTCATTATATTATTTATTGTTAACTAATTCTGGTGAACCCAAATGTTATGAAGAAGCAATGCAGGTTGAAAGCAAGAAGAAGTGGGAGGTAGCCATGGAAGAAGAGCTGGACTCCTTAATGCATAACCAGACTTGGGACTTAGTCAGGTTGCCTGCAAGTAAAACTACATTGCAGAATAAATGGGTTTACAGGCTAAAGGAAGAAGATGGAGGAAAACAAAGGTACAAAGCTGGACTTGTGGTGAAGGGGTTTGCACAGAAGAAAGATATTGATTTTGATGAAATATTTTCTCCTGTTGTTAAAATGACTTCAATCAAAACTATTTTAAGTCTAGTAGCAGCTGAAGATTTGCATCTTGAGCAGTTAGATGTAAAGACAACTTTTCTCCATGGGTATTTGGAGGAAGAGATATATATGCAGCAACCACAAGAATATGAGGTGAAAGGGAAGGAGAAACTAGTGTGCAGGTTGAAGAAGAGCTTGTATGGCTTAAAACAAGCTCCAAGGCAGTGGTATCTAAAATTTGACAAGTTTATGTCTAAAAAAGGTTATACTAGATGCCACTCTGATCATTGTGTTTATCTGAAAAAGAAAAATGATGGCAGCTATATTATATTGTTATTGTATGTAGATGACATGCTTGTTGCAGGGTCTAACATGCAGGAAATAAATGTGCTCAAAAGAAAATTGGAAAATTCATTTGCAATGAAGGATTTGGGAGCTGCAAAACAAATCCTTGGTATGAGAATCACTAGAGACAGGAAAAATCGCAAATTAACATTGTCTCAGAATGAGTACATACAAAAGGTGTTGAAAAGATTTAATATGCACAATGCAAAACCAGTTAGTACACATTTTGCTAGCCATTTCAAAATTAGTAAGGAAATGTGCCCAAAGACCCAAGAAGACATGGATTATATGTCTAAAGTTCAATATGCATCAGCAGTTGGAAGCTTAATGTATGCAATGGTCTTCACAAGGCCTGATATTGCACATGCAGTGGGAGTTGTAAGCAGGTACATGAACAATCCAGGAAAGGAACATTGGATGGCAGTTAAATGGATTCTCAGATATGTGAAAGGTACCACAAGTCAAGCATTATGCTTTGGTGGTGCAAACATTTCTCTATGGGGATATGTTGATGCAGATATGGCAGGTGACAGAGATAACAGGAGGAGCACTACAGGATATGTATTTACTGTTGGTGGAACAGTTGTCAGTTGGGTTTCAAAAATCCAAAGTGTTGTTTCACTTTCAACAACAGAAGCTGAGTATGTTGCTGCTACATACGCTAGTAAAGAAATGATTTTGTTACAAAGGTTTATGGGTGAATTGGGTAAGGAGCATGATATGGGCACGTTATACAGTGATAGCCAAAGTGCCATTCATCTTGCAAAGAACTCAGCATCTCATTCTAGGACTAAACACATACAGCTCAAGTACCATTTCATACGATCAGTGTTGGAAGATGGAGAGTTGAAGCTGGAAAAGATACACACTAGCCAGAATCCTGCAGATATGCTAACAAAAGTTGTAACCAGGGAGAAATTGAGAATATGCTCAGTTTCAATTGGTCTTCAAGGATGACGATGAAGATGAGAAATAGCCAGGTCCAAAGAGGAGTCATTGTCCAGCAAATGAAGTAGTGGTGGAGCTGCTACAATCATTCTCCAAGTGGGAGATTGTTGTGTGTGGAGCATGATTGTTTAGAGATCTTTGTTTCAGCCAGATGTATACCCCAGGAAGTTTGTACACCCCTCCACGCGGGGGGGGGGTGCGGGGGGGCGATCCCCCCCGGCTGGGGGGATCTAGGGGCCAGCGGTCCCCCGGCGGGTGCTCGGGGGAAGCGCCCCCGAAGCTAAAAACAGATGTAAAATTGCCTTGTAAAAGTATAGTAATTTCTAGTCAATCTGGGCCATT
This sequence comes from Pinus tabuliformis, assembly GCA_031772625.1. Taxonomy (NCBI): domain Eukaryota; kingdom Viridiplantae; phylum Streptophyta; class Pinopsida; order Pinales; family Pinaceae; genus Pinus; species Pinus tabuliformis. Next base: position 1,250,821,563 of record CM062811.1, read on the forward strand.
CATTAGGCAGATGATCTGACAGTAGAACTTATGTTTAGTTTAGACTTTTTTTCCCTAGAAGGAAACCCCTCTCTTTGTATGAGGGCATTGTATTTGAGGCTGAGTAATAGATGTGTATTCTGTGAGCGAGAAACAGAGAGGTGAGACTGTGAGAGAAAACAGAGGATTTTACAACGGATCTGCTATAGGTTGTGTCTCTTCATTTTGCTAGATAATAGAAAGGAAGGACTGGCTGTTCGAGGTGAACGTAGCCCAAACTTGGTGAACCACGTATATTTGTGTCTCTCTTGTTTTATGCGTTTTCTGTGTTTATATTTCTGCAATATTTTATGTGTTCCATTGCTCTGTAATATATAATTTTCTAACATGGTTTTCATAAAAAAGGTAAGAATGTGAATTGGGTAGAAGTAGTGATTATGACACATTTTTCTACTGATAGAAAATACCATCAATTTTCTGTGCAAATTATTCAAGATCTTATATTTTCTCTTGCACATTACTTTATATCAATTTTAATTAATCATGTATTTTTTATTGTAGGTCTAGAAAAAATATGATGGCTTCATTGGAAATTTCATTATATGTGACCTCAACCTTCTAGTTGATTAGGTTAGGAGTAGGTCTAGTTGCATTTTAGTTACATACACATTCATCCTACATTCATTTTCTATAGTTTGTCTTATGTTTTTTATTTTGGTTCTACATCTTGTTTTGGTTTAGCCTCCTTTTGTTTTGTCTTCTCGTTTTTTTTCCTTGTTCTGTGTTGTCTTTTCTTTCGTTTTATGAGACCTTGCATGAAGATGCTATATTGGCTCAAAAGGAAATGTGGAAAAATAGAAAAGGGCTTTCTGACACTGCAAAATTTGGCTAACTCTTTGTCCTTCTTTCTTGTCTTGGTTACACCTTTTGGTAGATGATGTTCTGATGGAAAATATGATCCTTGAGTAAGGAATTCCTTTTTGAACCATGATTTCCATGCCTATTCTGGAAACCTCATGCCTACACTCTGGTCTTTATGTTTCAATGTTTTTGGGTTGATCCAATTAAGTAGAGAAGGACAAGGGGAAATATAAATGAGAAAACCAATGTGAGAGGTATTATATATGCTTCTCTGAAGGGACAACACCCTCTTCTCTCAATAAATCAGGATCCCTCTTCTACCCATGAAATAAATAAGTGTCGATGCACAGTCCTATATAAAATAAATAAATAAATGTGAAAGAAGAGAAAGGCATTCTATGCAGAGAGGCAAAGCAAGAAACTCTGTCAGGGTACTTTCCATGGCTATTGGAAGAAGAGAAATGTTTGTGTCCCTGAAGTGACTTTGTCGGGGTATTGTCTAGGCTTGCTGGAAATAAAGCAAGACCAGAGATGAAAAAATACACTTTGGGAATATAAAGCTCATAAAATTCATTACTCTTTTCTAATTCAAAACATTATGTGATCACTAACCTTGTATTTTTGTTTAACTGAGTAAAGGAATGAAGGGGATGAGGTTTACGCACGGGGTAAGTGGGGAAGCCATGGTAATCTGAATGATGAATCAATACTCCTTGAAGAACTAGACCGAGTAAGAAAGAATTAACCAAGGCAGAGAAGTTGGAGTTCTCCTAGTGTGTCACCAAGTGTTGTCACTACAATAAAGACCCTCCAAAATTTTACCTGCACTTGAGTTTTGGAGCCTATTGTGGATCTTTCAATCGGTCGTTCTGTGGTCACTTCTTGATCAATCAAAGTCACATGCTCACGCATGCTCAGTTTGCATATTATTTTATGAGCATATTATTTTATGCAAGATTGAACAAGCATAGCACAGTCTATTAAGATAGTGTCTATGCAATGTTCAACCCATGTTGACAGTCAGTGCACACTGTTATTCACAATCCCTCACTTTTGGTTGTGTTTGTACTTCTATTTTGTTGACTTTTTCAAACTGTCTCTTTTTCACACCTTCACTTTCGCGAATGTTGTTTTCATTCTTTTGAATGTCATTTTTCCTTTCTTTCACTTTAATTAGTGTTGTTTTCGTGTTATCTTCCGCTATGGCATGTGTCCCTTTCACTTTCTTTCACGTATCACAAGCATCATTCCCCCCTTTTCTCTTCATATATTAAATGTCATCTTTTGGCATGTGGAGTGTCGCACAATGCACGAAAGCTAGTTTTTGTGTGTTTCAACAGGTAATATTTGTGTTAATGAGTTTTACTTACCATGAAAACATGTATCACACTTATTCCCAAAGTTTCAAGCATTGTCGCGCAAGTGTCATCATGGTCGTCACAAAGTGTATCTTTGGTGTCACACTTGTCATAAGTTGTCGTAAAGTTGTCACACTGAGGGAAGTATGTTTCTCATGTGTTTTGGATGATCTATGTTGTGTCTTCAAGTGTTCTAAGTGTGTTATCACAATCAAGTATTGTCACTATTCACATCAGTTTCACAGATCCCACAATTAATCAAATTTGGAAAACTTCCCGATTGGACAACCTAGGCTCATATAACACTCCTGAACTATGCATTGCATAATCACATCCCTCAAACTACAACCCCACATCTTGGCACTACAAAATACGTAGTTCTTTCCTTCTAGTACTGTGCACTATGCAATCACGATGCTTAAGCTCAACCTCTGACCTCAAAAACTTCATAATTTCTCTCTCATTCCCAGTCACTATTGCGCATTGCATATTTTCAAGGTTCAAGCCTCATCCCTAAGCTCTTGAACTACACAATTATGTTTTAAATTGTCCTCCTCTTCCTTCTAGAACTATGCAGTGGGAAAAATCAGTTCTCAAGCCCTCATCCTAGATCCTTAAGCTCACCAGATGTGCAATCTTTTTTCTCTCCCAGCTTGAACTGCACATTACATAGTCTCAAGGCTTAAGCTTGGCCCTTAACTACCTGAGTTTCATAATTACCTAGTCATTGAGCCTCTCCCTTAGCCTGCCACCCAGTTCTGTCTTAGTCAGTGGAGCATAATGCAACATCTTAGACTAGGGGTTTATCGGACTAATGTTGTCTTATCATGAATGGATTGTAGATGTAGGTTCTCTATCATGCTATGGAAAGATGATAAAGAAGGATATGGAGATGGAGGACATGCTAGAAGACACTTAAGGAGATGAGGAGATAAGATGATCATCATACAAGAAGATGAAGGAACAATGGATTATAACAAAATATGGAAGATCAAGACCACAATAAAGACTCCTTATCTTCAAGTCATAGGGAGGAGGAAGAAGAAAAAAATGCACGATGTTTTCAAGAAGACATAAAGAAAGCAGCGAAAAAATGTCTTGACATTGCCATGTCATCTTGAAGTCCATGTCATCATTGTCATGTTATGTTGTGTCATGAGCCATAATGTGCCACATCATTCATGGATTATGTAATTCTATATTGAACAATGTAATGTGAAGTGGAAGTCCAATAGTCATCTATTTAAATTGAAGAGTCATGTAGGAAGTCAAAAAGTCATGAGAATTCTGCAAAATAATTTTTACCTTGGCTTCTCCCATAAGGCAACAGAGAGATAGAGTTAGTACTTTTGGGGAGCAAGTCATGGCTTCAATGATCCACTATTGGAGCTAGTGATGTTTGTTGTATACATGTATCTTGGGACTTTTACTTAATACTTGAAGCTTGATGGCCAACATGTTTTCATGCATGAATTGTGAATATTTGTAAGAATGTTTTGTGAATGTTTATGATTCATGTTTTTTTTCACCTGTACTAAAGTAGTTGAACTATTTCAGTGAATTTAGTGCTTATCTTATTGAAAATGTGTTGTAGTGGTCGTAACAATCACCGGATCTATGTGAAATATTCTTCTTGATGTTATGCTATTCTCTTTTATTCTTGTGTGCACCTCTACGAGGGTGGTACTGTTACCTCTCTATTAAGAGGCTCTCTTCTCCTCCCTCTGCAGTAGAAGAACCTTGATGCACCTACAACTAAAAATTCACTAGGCACACTTACTTTCTTTTTGCAAAGGAACATACACACTTCTATCTCTTTTTGAAAACTAAAGCCAAGGAAAATCTATAAGAATACATGGCATCTGGGTTGATACTCTAGATGGGGCTCCTATTCCAAACATTGTGAGCTCTAATTGGAAATTCACATGGGGAGACCCACTTGGTTAATTAATTTCAAGCGTTTCCAACAAAAGCTTTGTGCAAATATTCTCATCCTGACATCTTCATCATCCACCTCTTCCAGATATATGAATTCATTGAATTTATCCAAATATTGTTGATATATAAAATCTCCTTGTCCATCAAATTAGATTAAGCGTTGGGCATAATTATGAGGAAGGTCATGCAACTGACTTGGAAGAGTGAGTGGAGCATATATGGCCACCATAACTACTTGAAACGATGTTGAAGTAACTATGATTCTAGGTATTTGAATAGTAGATGAAAATTGAACAGAAATTTTTGTAGTAGCAATCAAAGGAGTATTAGTATGAAATATAAAAGAAGTAGGTGGAGCATAAAAAGGTGGAGTAGGGAAAGGAAATGTGACAGACTTGGACAAAGCCAATTGTAGTTCTTGAACAAGGTATTCCAATCTCCTTTCTTTAAAAAATTTAATTGGATCGGTATGAGTAAGTGTGCTTATGTATTCCAAATTTTCTTTGAGCCTAGATATTAAGCTACTCCAAAATATATCTCAATCATGTTGTGATAAACTGGGCTCTTGAAGAAAAAGATCTCGAATATAAGACTTAAATTTTCTTTCATCAAATACTGTGTCTGAAAGATCAGATTATCACTTTGATCTAAACAAAGTATACTAAAATTTAATGTCAAATTGGATATCTTCTATGGACTTAACCTCTTTAGGTAAAAAAAATATATATTCCTAAAGAAACAGTACCTAGTTATTTTACTGATCTTTTCTTCCTGAAAATCTTCTCTAGAATTGAAATAGGCTCTAGTGGATCAGGATTTGGATGTCTTCTAGTGTAAACTCCATTATGAGACAAAAATTCCCAGTGGATTAACCTTTCAAATTTTCGAGTCACCAAGTGAAGCACAACTTGATTTTGTCTGATCCTTGTTCACCATCAATGATCAGATATGGATCTTTTTCATTCTTTCCCAGGGATGATTTAACCTTCGTTCCCCGGTAATGATGCCAATATTTTATCACTCAGGATTTTTTCTTGGTTGTGTGAGAAAACTCCTAAGGTAACTTTAAACCACTTTTAGAATGGAAACTGGCCCTTCAATCTGGATAGGGATTTCTCCTCGACATTGTTACTCAAGGTCACTATAGTAGTAGGTCACTAATACGCTTAGTGGCCATATTTAACTTGTAACAATGATGAATTTGGTTTGGAAAAAAGGAAATGGGACCATTAGGAATGGAGTTTCTAACAAAAATAAATATTGTTAATAACAAGTCACAAGAAAAAATATAAACAAAGGCAAGATAGATCATGATTTATTAGAAAAATTATCAATCAAGATATGGTAGAAGACTACAAAAATAAACACCAGAAATAGAGCACTGTGATTTCTGCAATGACATTTAGGTTGGAAAAACAAATAAGTATTCAAATAACATGAATTTGAGCATTCAACACAAATTATAATTCATCCAACTTTATCCAAATACTAAAGATTAATGATCAATTATATATTAATAGAAAAATATATTAATCTTCAAATTCTACAGCAATACACAAAGATTTTCTATTTCCAAAGATTTTTTGAACCATTGATTCTCTTTCATAATTGGCTTTATAGAACATGTACAAAATGTGACCATGTTTTTAGAAAACTTTAATTACAAAGCCTCAAATATATGTGTAAATCCCTAACTAAGATCAAGTACATTACATAGATTTTTCCTTGATGTACTGATTGTTTAGTCATAAAACAAGATGATAAGATGTTGTATCTAGAAGTTGAGTTGTAGCTGAAAATATGGTCGACACTGAGGACAAAATCAGTTGTTGATACCTTGCCAAAATCTTCTAAAATCCTTTGCTTTATCATCATGTTTGGATTAATAATCTTGCCTCAAAATTTGGGCATGATTCACCAAAATAGGAGTATTATACGTGAATCTGTCTTTCATAAGTTTTATTTACTCAAAAATCCTTATCGTTGACTAAAAAACATAGTTTTTCCCAATTGCTGAGAGACTAATCGACACATATCTTATCAATATAAAACCATGAATTGTTGCCAAATTAACTGTCAATGTTCGAACAAAATAGAACAAAAATAGTGCTAACAATTTAATTGTCAGTGCTCTCTCAATTTTTTTTCAAAAAGAACATTGAAGGAATAATTATCAACACTAAAACAAAACCTTATTTGATTTTGTTTGCAGCCTCCAACAAAATATCTACATTACATGGTTTCCTTTTCTTAATCTTCTTGGCTTTGGGGCCAAGTTCTCCTCTCTTTTGACCTTTGTTCCTCTTATATCTAAAAGACCACCTCTTTATTTATCATAAAGTCTCTTAAAGGTGTGCCATCCACATCAATCACTTGAGTTTCCAAGTTAGGGTTTTGTTTGAGTTTGAACATAGGCCTTAATTTGTTTATTAGCCTAGTATGAGGCTTTATGTCCCCATATATTTTAGATAGAGGGGGTTCTTTTAAAATCCCCTTTCCTCTATTTCAAGTTGACCCTCCCCTACTTCAGTAGGTTGATCATATGTAGCTTTCAAATGTTGTTCTAGAAACTCAAGAGATGGCTCTCGAGGAGGAGATAGGGTTTTTTCCTCTGCAATCCTTTCACTTTTTCTTGTGTAAACCCTTTTAAACTCATGAACTGGGATATGGGTTAATGTATGCATGCTTAGGGAGGCTATTATTTTTCTTATGGTTTGGACCAAAAGGGATTCCTTCTTCTAGAATTTTAGAGGCCTAGGAAAGTTTCTTTTGTTTCTTCTTCTTGCCACTAGTTTTTGATTTAGGAGAATTTGTCTCTACGAATCCCGCCCAAAAAAGGAAATGCTCCCAAATTCTATTAATTTTTTTCAAATGATTGACAATCAAAAGCTTAAACAGGCTCTTATGGAAAACATAGTGAGGGGATGCATTTGGTTTAGCCTGAATCCTTGCTGACATTTTTTTAAGAATCATAAGCAAAAATAAAGGCATGTTCATTCTAATCTGTCCAGAAATATGAGCGAGAAACCTCGAGTGATATATGCTAAGCTTGTTGAAACGTCCCTCGAAGGTAAATTAAGCTTGATTTATCCTAATTATTTCATCCCATCCAGATTTGAGCGAGGATCTCTATACTCCCAAACATCATAGCTTGTCTTTGTGTTCATCCTTCAAAAAGAAGGGGATATCGATACTTGCCAAGGTTCAATTTTTAAACCACCAATCCCCATCACTCGAGAGTCCTATATCCTCTGCTATTGTTTCCTCTATAACTAGGAAGGATATTGTAGGTTTTAAACATGTATATAAATTACCTACAAAGGAATTCTTAAAAATAGAAAATATACAATGGCAAGAGCATAAAACATAAAATAGATATACACAGAGATTTTCCCCTAAATACCAAAACCGAGACTACCAGATTGATTTTTCATTATATTCCTTTCAATGTTACAATACATATATATACATGTCGAAGCATCCATAAATCCTAATCCATTAACCCTAGATTAGAACATAACCGTAGTTCCCTTGACTGGATCTAGAAAATACCATGGGCAGAAAACCATCATGCCCAAAACCATGTGCAAAATCCATGCACAAAACCATAGGTAGGTATGCCCACCAAACATAGGGTCCAAAAAAAAATTGTGGCGCTGCCTTGGACCTCGTAGAGGGGGGCTACCACCCCCGTAAAACCCTCCGATAGGGGGGGTGGCCACTCCCCCACTGTGCCTGACGCAATGAAGGGGGCGGGGGCGTTAGTCGGCCCCCTCTAACCCCCAACTTCATGCATGGGGCTAGTCGTGAAATAATATAACACACACCCAACAAATATGCTAGCAATTCTAACCTCCTGGCCATCAAAACCCTTTGCAAACGCCGGAGCCAATCCATCATGAAAACTATCACACCTAAAACAAAAATCCTCCCATCCTACTCGTCTAAATTTCTCTTGAACTTTTGGGATGACTTCAAGAGCTTTGTGACCCTCAGGCTCTTCTTTGTACCGTCGACTGCCTTTCCCCATAACTGCTAACAATTAAAAATATAAACTTTAGAAGAAAAAATGAGATTTTTTCATGACTATACTGGAAGCTTTAACTAATATTTTACCTCAAAAGGAAATAATGACATTAGATGATAATCGTGCAATGCTTCCCTTCACATGAAATATCTAGCGTAGAAAAGACAGGTGAAAACAAAAAACATGTATAATCACAATCATACATTCGTCCCTCGATCATACCATCACTTTTATAATGATTATTACCCTTGGTGGTGAAAATTAAACAAATTTCATTATGGGAAAATCAAATAACATGCCATACCAACTAATTGATCAGTGTCAGTTGTCGAATGATGATAGGTTGTATGGGAAATTGATTTTCCATCGCTCGCTTATCTAGAAATTTAAATATTTGTTGATATTTGATTCGTTAGCGCCTTTGTTTAAAAAAATTTGGACCAGTGTTGACAAATTAATTGTCAACGTGCTTGAAACCTTTTATGAAAAAACTTAAGACATATGTTCCAAGCCATTACATTTGAATCCCCTATTCTGAAACTAAACTATGATAAATGCATTGGATATTTCTTTGCATTAGCTAATGACATTGAGCATTGACACTATTGGTATTCACATGAGCGTTGGTACATAATGGTGGCATATATTTGCATTGGCACATTATGGAAAGACAACACTACATCCACTACCAACGTTAGTGATAACACTACTAGCATTATATATGAAATGGTAACTTGTTATGGCAAGGCAACACAACCAAGATTACATATGAATCAGTGTTCATGGAAACATTCATTCAACGAGGTTCCAAAGTTACATGCTAAACTCATTAATATTCATGCAAAATTTATTAATATCCATGCTATCCAAGGTGTGTGTTAGAACAAGGAATGTGCTCACTAATGGAGTTCATTCATTAATAAAAGAATTAAGGAACATGTGCTTTTTAATTGATTTAATGAAGAACATATTACATTGCCTTAAATCAATGCCTTGTAAAGCCTTTAATGCTTTAGGGAGTGTATTTTTTCTTAATGGAATACATACAATGGAGAATTTTTATGAACAACACTTGAAAAATCCATGAATTATGGTTTTGTGCCCTAACATTTATTTCATCATACCTTTCAGGGTTTACATTTTGGAGCAACACTTACAAAGTTATTTGTAGTAGTTTTTGAGTTCTGAGCAATGATTTTTTACAACCAGACAACACTACATTTCCCAACATTGCCCGCCTAGTTGACTACATGTCAATAGAGTCATTGAAGCTTCTCGGCAATTTGCAAGAGAGAATACATTTTCCACCCTTATGGGGAGGTAACTGTTAGCGCTTGGAATTCACCTAGGCTGAGATAGACAAACTCTCAAGGCTACATCAAACCATTTCACCTCGTAGCTAGCCCTACGAGGTATGAGAAGGCTCTCTCGGGTCAGATTCGATAGATCTTTCAATATGATTAGACTGACCAATTAATAATAAAGATTTTAGGCTAGTAAATTGATAAGGGGGTTGATTTAATGATTTTTGGGGTTTTTGGTGGCAATTGGTGGAAGTGCAATTCAGGGTGCGGGGAATGAGCACAGTTTTTGCAGGGTGATCTTAGGGGCAAGGTAGGAGTGAGTGCTGATGCCTTAATCTGAGGTGGATGATCAGGAATGATAGAGGAGGAGCTAAAGAGGGCAAACAACCAATTTGAATCCTCTCTAGACAGTAGAAAACATAAATATTGAACAAACTAAAAAGCTGAGCATGTCAAAGCATGAATTCAAACTTTACCACTTCATCTGTCCAATTAGAAGCAAAAGAGAGATGTGGAATACATAAACAAACTTACAAGAACATGTAGAAAACACACCATCAACACATCAATCCACAAGAATCCACAATGATGTCTGCAAAACCCTGGCCTTCCTTTCCTTAAATTGCAGAAGTAGATGTAAAATACACAATAATGCTTTCTCCCACAAGAGTCCAACCATGAAAATGAGAAGGAGAGAGCATAATATAGACCATCTAGACCATCTAACTCCTTTCCCCACCCCTAGGGGTCGAGCTCAGCTTCCTAGGAGCAGTTTGAACTAATTCTAAACTAAGAACTAGAAAATAGGCAGCCAAACAACTTGCCTCTATTACTTAGCTAACTCATCCATGCATTAATTTTTCACTTTTTACATCATGGAAGCTTCTAGAAGGGTAAAGAGAGATAAAATCTATCAAAGTGCCATGAAAATATTACATTTATCCATCATCTACAAGTAAAAATGGTCAACCATAGTCAAAACAGTGTTTTTTGACAAAAAAGGTCAATTCTGGCAAAGCTGGCTCGAATGGTCGCGCCCCCTGTTCAAATGGTCGCGCCCCTTTGCAGCTACTTTTGAGTGGGTTCCACTGATCCAAATCAGGTGCAAGATGTCTCATTGGAAAGCTTGGTCTGTCTACTTTCCATCCCAAGTGGAATTTCTGAATTTGGAGTTGTTTTGCCCCCTCAAAAACCATTTCTCCCAAGGTCACTTTCTGCAACTCAAAAAGTGGGCAGAAAGTCATTTTTTTGATGTATTTTGAGCTTTTGGAGGCTCAAATCTCAAAATCAGGCTTCTCCCAAGTATTGGTAATTTTTCTCTTTGCATGCCCTTTCCAAAAATGCCAAGTTTTCAAAATTCCGAGCAATCCTCCAGAATGGTCTCACCCGGGGTGAGACCATTCCACGGGCAAAAACCTGTAATTTTACCAAAAATTTGCAAAATGCTCCAAAATTCTCAAAATTTTCAGATTTTGATGCTAGATCAAGGCTGATCAGTACCATGATGAGTGAGGGATGCCTCAGCCAAGATGCGGAGTGGATTTGTCCTTTTCTTCTTCTTCCGGGCCTCTGACAGCTTCTCGCAAAACTGATAGCATGACATGTACTGAAAGCAAGTCACTGCCAATGAGCAAGCCTGCAACTTTGGCAATGATGTGGGCTCTTCTCTCTTGTGGTGACCACCTTTGCCTCCCCTATGAGGCCTCCGCTGTGTCTCAATCTCAGTGGATGAAGATCGGTCATCACCTTGCTCATTAGTCTCAGTAGTTGACATGGTATTATTGAGCAAGGTGGAATAAACAAGTCAAAATGACCGCTGCCCTGCCTGCAAAATGCTGAGAAGTATGCTGTTTTCAAGGGGAAAAATCATAAGGGAACTGTTAGGGGAGGGATTTTTAATAAGGAAAGGGAAATAAAAACAGGGATTTTTAGGGAAAATTCACAAAATGTAACACATACAATCTTATCATTTTTAAGAAATCATTTGCAACGAAACCATGTATGATAGGGACCAAGGGAAAGAACATATATGACAGGGGGTATGGGGCAGCATTATCCATTTGATTTTTATCCTTTAATGAAGCAAACTCTGCTATCTGGACGGGATTCATATGCATTTAGTGATAAGGGAAAGAGAGCTTCACTTGTATTTTTATCAAAAGGAGATTTGACAACTTCAAGGGAATGATAAAAAAGGGAAAACAGAGTTTATTTTGGGCAGCACAGCAACACGATTTTATAGACCAAAAACACAGCAATATGTCCATTATGAATATATACACAGCTGCAATCTTTGATTTTTCTTTTTATAAATTTCAAAACAGCAGCTTGCCTCTTTTTTATACCCAATAATATCTTTGTTTTTCATATTTGGGTCATTTTGGCATTTTATTTTTATTTTTCTTTTCATATCAATTTTTATATGAATATTTTTTTTTTATATTCTTTTTGTTTTATTTTCTTGCTGCAGGTCCATGTAATTTGCTTGCTGTGGGGAAGGAGAAGGGCAATTTAGGGTTTGTGGGAACATGAAGGATATTAGGGTTTAGCGAAGAAATTTGGGAAGGGAAAGATTTTGAAGGAATATGGGATGGAAACCTTGTATTTCTGGCAAACGATATAAATGAAATAATAAGATAAACATGCAGCAACATTTGTGAATTTAATTGCCAAGGGAACAAGGATGGGATAAGAGGGATTTTTACCTTGAAAAACAAACAAAACCCTAGCAGATTTGCCTACATTGACAACATTTAAATTCACCATTTATCTTGCAAATTTTTGAAGAAGAAAACCATGAGACATGTCATCATTCACTTATTCCTTGTTATCACAGATGAATTTGGAGCTTACCTGGTCGATTTAGCAATTTGGGAGGGCGATTTGGGTGATTTGGCACGTTTCTTGGCAAACCCAGCTCGACTAGTCGCACCCCTCTGACTCGTTGCTCCAGTTCAAAAATTACACTGTGAGAGCAGCTCTGACTCGTCGCACCTGCCCAACTAGTCGCACCTCCAACTCAACTAGTCGCTCCTCCAGAAATGACTAAAATCGCAGCCAAATCGCCTTTCTTTGCTTCTCTTTATGTCTTGCAAGTTTGTCAATGCATAATGAGGCCATGAAGAGGGCTTTTTGGTCTTTATAGGTCCACATTTTAAAAAAAATTAAAACATCAAACCCACTTTCAAATGTTGCATGTTTTGGCATTTAATTTAACACTGTTTTTTAAGTTGCACTTTGCCTGAAATTGATTTTTTGAGTGTTTTCACTTGGTTCTTTTTGCAGGTTGATTCTCTGATGGATTCTGAGGAAACCAGGATTGTTGCCGGCATTCTGAAGATTTTTGAAAATTTCCTTTATTTTTACAAATTCCTCATGGCCTTGGACTTAAAAACAGGGTTTTTTAAATCCAAGGCATAAAGTGAGCTGTAGCTGAAGAAAATGATAATGAAACATATGTACAAAATTCCTTCCGGCTTGCTGGGCACTTACTGACCATGACTCATTACCTTGAAATGATTTTGACTCAAAACCCTAGACCTAAGACCATGGGATCTCAAGACAAAAAATAAGAACAAGCATGACTCAATTACATTGTTGTATGACCTGATCCAGCAAAGCCAAGAAGGGAACAAAGACCAGCTCCTCCATTTAGTGTTATGGCATGCCTAGCGGGATGCAAAACTGACACTGATGAGACACCTATAAATGCATATGCAAAGAGTTATTGATCACTGATGGAGGGCTCAAGACCGACACTAACAGTAACAATGGTATTTTTTATCATAATTTTATTGTAATAGTGGTTTTTTTTTGGAAGGCGGAAGGAATCATTGTGCTGCCATCAATGCCAAAGGGGGAGAATGTTGGTAATATTGGAATTGATGTCAAATGATCATGTTGATGATATTGTGTTAAGGCTTATTTTTTTTGAACGATAGATGGTTATTGTTGCAAGGATGCTGAAGTGCAAAAGATGAAAGTGATGTGAAGTGAAAAGGCTATGATAATTAATGTGAAAGTTTAACATTGTTAAATAAATATGTTGATTGGTTATCTTGATGTATAAATGGGACATGATATATTGAGAAACAAGTTGGACAATATATGCTTTCATTAAACAGGAAAAATGTGTGGTACAAGTTTGGAAACTATAGCTAATACAAATCGGATTTGTCTCTTTAATCATTACTTTTGAGCTATGTTATTCTAGCTCTATTTTATTTTAAAAATTTCTGATTTTCAAATTTGAAAATGAAGAGGAAAAATTTTCACAACTTTAGAAGACCAATATACAACTCCTCATTTCGTATTCCTACATAGAATACAAATAGTGAATAAGATATGCTTATAAAATATATATTGTCGAATCAGAAAAGAACCTTTGGATGTGAATAAGTTTGTATGAGAGGGTCCATGTGTAGTATTTTAGTTAGGAGAATAAGTGAAGAGTAGCAGGAAAGGAACATAACTGAAGAAGAGAGGCAGAGAATATGAGCAAGAAACTTGAGGGTAGAAATTGATATCAGGTAACTTGAAAACCTGACTTTGTTTTGTTATTTGGAGATTGCAATCTGATTTCAAGTTGTAGCTTGATAAAGAATAGGTTGTATCCTATTGAGGTAGGAGCCTCCGGTGGGTTGTAGCTTGCAGAATTTTTTTTAGGAGTTGGAGCTTCCTTGAGGTAGCAGTGTATTGTAAGTTGGAGTTTATACAAATCTAATGTAATTGGGAAGTAGGATCTTTCCTTCACATCACTTTCAGCCAAAAAAATTTGGTTTTATCCCTTATGGTTTTCCACTTATATCTAGTGTCTTCATGTGTTATTTCTTGAACGTTGTGTGAATTCTATTGAATTTTGAATAAGTATATTTGTAAATGTCTCTCTCTTTGGTAACTCAAAAGGAAACCATTAATAATTGAGCATATACATAAGTCATAGCTGCATAAGAAGAAATTTAAGTTGAGCAAAATTTGAAGCTTAAAATTATTGATTCACCCTACACGCCCCCGCCCCCCAACAGTAATTTCCAAACATATATCAAGTAATTCTTATTTTGGTAGAAAGTGGTATCGCCCTTTTGCATATGATTTTGTGGCATCCATTTTCAATGTTTTTCCTCCTAAGTTGAGGAAAGAAATTCATGTTTTGGATACTCAAGATTAAGGAGAGTTTTTATATCCTTCATATTCAAATCTGGTAAGTGTTGATTTGGAATGGAAAGGCACTTCTTATCTTGGAAAGTTTTGGAGTAGGAGGCTTCATATTCTTAATTATCTTGCTTTAAACCTTCAAATGTCTAATTATTTGCAAATGATATTCAAGGATAGGCAGGTGGATAACTATAATGTGTTCTCCTCTTTGAAGGATATCAAACACATGCTCTGAAATCATAGGTTTTGTCTAGATAACTTGGACTCTCATTTGGCCCACGTAGTGGTTTTCTTGTGAGTGACGCGACCTCTTATAGATCCTACGAGATCCAATGCTTAGGCATTGGCTACACCCTCTTCCTCTGACCATGATTAGTATGAATAATTTCAAAGTTTTTGGTGAAAATTTTGGCTAATTTTCAATGAGATTGATAAGGTATGGCCTTTTGGATCCCTGGATTCTTGGTTTGTATCCACAATATGTTTTAGTCCTAGTGTGATTTTGTTGAAGAATCCTTCATGGTTGATATATAGTGAAGTACTAGTGAGGAATGCATCTATTATTATCTTTTAGTTTGGATGTGGCTATACAATATTGTGATGGCCAAATGTCTTTATGAGGGTTCTTAGTCAAGGTGTTTCTTCCTAGTCACTCCAATTGTGTGTTGGTTTTGGCTCCCTTATATATTTTGCAATGGAGTGGACTAGATGTGTATTAGGGGTGTCACTTATATGTTGTATTTGTGTTGTCTTGGTACCTCATGGAATTTGATTTTTATCCTAGACATATCAGTTTCATACTTTGGTGGTGATGATACTTCTTGTTGTTTTGTTGGTTTAACTGGTGATGTTTCCTTGATGGTGATGATATATATTTTGTATTTTGTTGTTATGTAGGCACTGTGAATTATCTTTTGTGGTGATTACATTGTGAAGTTTTTTGAATGGTGTGAAGGAGTTGTACTTGGCTTATTTCGATACCAAGCATTGGGTATTTCCTAGAAAATCGTATTTCTTCGTTGGAAGTTAAATTTATGGTGATTCTGAGCTATAGGGAGGGGTGTTCTGCTATGGTATGATCTCAATTGGCTTTTGGCTTTGCTGGTTAATGCATGATCTTGTTGGTTTGCTTGCTGGGGTTGGTATATTTTGTTTCTTCTTGAGGATATTATTGGTCTTTTCTATTACAACATTATAACTTCGTAACCAGGTTTGAGGAATTCATATGGAGCTAGTCTCATTTTATCATGTTTGTTCCTGTTGTGGATATTATTAGTATGATTATGCCTAGAAGCACTGGATAAATCATTCTTCTCTCTGGCTTTAGATTTAGTTGAGATTTTGGGTTAGCTTGGATTTCTAATAGACTAGATAGATTGAAATGACAACCTATGTAATCGCCTTTTTAATGAAATAAAAAATTAATTTACTAAAAAAAACAATACTCAACTGACTATATTATAAATAGATCCTTAATCCAAATTTGATCAATTTTAAACAAAAAAATCCATGTTAATTTTCTTGTCTTAAGGAACACATACCATACAAAAAAGTAATTATCATCTTTCGATCGAAGTTATAAAATATCTCCCATCTCTATAATAACCAACTTAGATCCATCTTAACTCTGGATCTATTAAGTGTCGAGAGGGGTCAAATCCCTCAAGGTGTAAACCTCTTTTATGAGTGCAAAACTTTAAGAAAGGTTTGCACCTCGAGAGATTTGATCCATCTCGAAGTTTGATATATCCATAGTTAAGATAGATCTAAGCTGCTGTTGTAGGTTATTTTTGCCTCTTGGTTTTGGACCATGAACAATAAGGTGACATGGTGTACCAACTTTATAGTGTGGCAGAGATAAAGTTCTACTTCAATAACTTTTGGAAGATAAAGGACACAGACATATGAACAATGGAGATTAGTGAGAGAAGCTGCAAAGTTAGGGGGAAGAGAATGTCCAAATACACTTCAGTCATACATTTTCATGTGACCAATATCGTAAGATTTTAGAAGAACACGATATTTTTGTTCCTTGTACATTCCTCTTAGATGATGAGTCAATATTTGTGAATCATCTGTTACTGAAGGTAATATGCTCCAAGGTCATCTATAGAAACAGAATTTGCTTCTAAAGAAACAAGTGACTTGTATGATGATCTTCAAGACTCTCCCACATCATATTTTACTGCTTACAATGTGAAGAAACACAAGGGTGAGACACCTCATACTGGAAAAATACATTCTCATATTCTTGAGTATTCCTATGGTGAAATAGGAAAGGAAAAAGATTCTACAAAGAAGCAGAAAACTGAGGCAATGAAAAAACATGCAAAAGTTGAGCTCGATGTCAGAGATTTAGAAGATAAAATCAATGGAGAAGGACAAATGAAGGAGGATGTAGAGAAAGAACTAAAAATCCTTGAAAAAGAGATTCAGAAACAAAGAAGGGAACTTGAAAAGGTTAGGTCATTACAATGGAAGGCGATCAAGTGAGAAAAAAAGGTGGCATGAAAGGAGGCTTTTATGACTATAGAAGGTCAAAACTAAAACTTATGAACATTTTCTGAAAAAACACGAAGGCTATAAATTCAAAGGAAGAGGAATTGGAAAACATCAGGACTTCTATGCAAGAGATACATCAGAGGATCACAACTATTGTTAGTGAACAATAGAAGACAGATGTAAAATGTGGTCATCATAAATCTAAGTTGGAGCAACTTAAGCATGATATTTCCAATGTCACAGAACAACATATGTCTATTTCTAAGGCTCATGGAAAGAAGAAAAAGTTTCTTGCAAATCCTCATAATCAAATTGATTAGTTTAGAGCAGGAATGGTGATGAAACGAGCAGTAATGGGTACTGATCTCATTGATCAGTTGACCCCTGAAGAGAAGGCTCTACTTTCTCAATTAAACCCTGAGATTACACAGTTCAAAGAGAAACTTATTTTGTGAAAGAGAAATAAAACTGAGACTGAAAAAAGCAAGAAAATCAAGGTGAAGGGGTATTTAAATAATGAATACTCTTTTTCCAATCGACGGTTCATAGCATTTGTGCTTATATCCATGAAATTATAGGACGAAAAAATGCACAACAATTAAGAAGGAAAGTGGTCCGGTAGGTGGATTCTGAAAAACCATCCATCTAAATATCTACGTCCACGATCATTTACGATATCATCCTCCTCATCTTTAAAAACTACCTAAGGTGCCTCCATGAAAGAGTTTATGGTTTTGATCAAGTTCCTTAGGATTTTTATGGACATGAATGCGATAATATTCGGGCCTACTCACTCCTCCTTTATTATGACTAGTGCTCATATATGTGTATTCTTCATTTTTGGGTTAAAAACCCAAAATTATGTTATAAGTGGAGTAACTTATAAAATGAGTATTATATATATATATATATATATCTATATCTATATATATATATATATATATATATATATATATATATATATATATATATATATATATATATATATATATATATGTATATATGTATATATATGTATATATATGTATGTATATATATCTATATATGTATACATATATATACATATATACATATATATATAGATATCTATATATCTATCTATATATATATATATATATATATATATATGTATATATATATGTGTGTGTGTGTGTGTGTGTGTAAATTTAAAAGGAGGAAAGACAATTTTTATAACTGAATCAATTTCGAAACTGATCAAAGCCATTTTGTAAATAGTTAATAATTATTGTTGTCTTATGAGGGAGGGGGTTAAAAGGAGGGAAATTATATTTTGAAGGGGTTCGAAAGGGCACAATCATCCATGATTGGCAATGTAAACAAAACATTCTCTCTGAAATCTGAATATGAAATTGTAGTTTGATTCCAACATTGGGAAGTTGTAGTGATTGTTTTTATCTTGAGTTTCAGCTTAAAATTTATGTATTTTCCTCTCTTGGACATTGTAAGATGAAGTTGGTGCTTTGGTTTAGTTTTTGATGAATTTACTTAATTGTACTCATTAAAATTAATCTTTAAGCTCTTAATTAAGCACTCCACATCTAGGAATTCCATTTATATTTCTCAGTCTTACGTTATTCTTTCTACAAAGTTAAAGCACAAATTCTTAATTGCCTATGCCAAAATTTTGTCTCTTCCATTTTCTGCTTTACACCTCCACCCTGCAGCTCTCTGGCCATTCTGCTTTGGAAACCTAGGATTTCTAAATTAGGAAACTTGCTTACAAGCCCTCATGGCATGTCCTTCCTTCCATTTGTTTCAAATTGTTTTTAATTAATTTGAAGATGTCTCGGGCACGAGTTCCCTGTTAGCTACCTATACCAATAGGTTTCATATTTCATGATTGGCGAGGGAAGGTCCAAATATGCTTTGCTTTGATCATGCAAAGATCACATATTTCCAAGGAAGTACAAGGTGTGTAAATAGATTAATGCATCCCAATTTTGATGGATGGTCCAATAGTCTAATCTGGATCATGCCATGTTTTAAATTTCCAGTTGTAGATTAGAGAAAGAAGTCTGTCCAAACTGTTTAATCTTGGCAGACAAGTAATTCAGGTAGAGAAGAAAAGGCTCCCAACAGCTTAATCTGGGACCTTGGAAGAGATAAGGGTAGAAGTAGATAGGAAAAACAAAGAAAAAGCCAAAGAAAAGAAAAGGCAAGTAAGGGTTTGCAAGTCCAAGTGCACCCTCCAAGGAGAAATAAAAAATGCTAGGTAAGTAGCTGGGTGAGTAGTTGGGGTTGCAGAAAGGTTATTTTTACCATTGCAGATATGTTAACTATGTTTACCAGAGTAAAGTCAATTAATTGACAAGGTGTTCATCTTCATTAAGTTACAGCAAGGAGCATGACTAACCTCCCTCCTTCCCCCTTCCATTTCATTACTAACACCCCCTCATCAGCTGAGATTCATGGAAGAAGATCATGGTTTCATGGTGGTTCTTGTTCATTCAAAAGCCACATTTCTTGTCTAAAAATCTTTTCATTTTGATCTACTCTCTAAACTAAGTAAATTTCAAGTAAGCTTAGTGGCTTCCCCTCCATTTACCCCTTCATCCATATTAACTCTAACACTACTATGTAAATCCCCTACATTACCTTTTCCCTTACTAGTACCTAACACCATGGTGTATAAACCCCAAATTTTGTATAAATATCCCTCCCCTTGGTATTATAGCCAATAAGTTCTGTGTCAGGGATCAAATGGCATCTGGTCACTTTGATGAACCTAACCCTAAAACCCCTCCCCTCTTCTGAAGTCATTTGGCCCCTTGGAAAGCTCCATTTGCCAAAAGAAGCCCCATAAATAACCTTGTTTTACCTATACCCCCTTCATTTGCAAAGATAACCCCTAAATACCCACTTTGTTCTTGTCCAAAGTATCGGGCCTGCATTATTGCACATTGAAAACCTTTATAAATCCCCTTTACCCATAAACCCCTTTCAAATCACGAAAAGACCCAAAAAACCCACTTCTAACCGCATAAACCAAAGTTGGCGCATGCATTTGGTTTATTTTTGAAATACATTGAAAACATTGTAAAAACCCATATCCGAAGGTCTCCGCCCGCTTGCATATCCCCCGAACATATCATTCCCCCATCCACCGTCAGATCAAATCCAAGAGATCCGACGGTCCGTATCAATATTGGAGCAGCCCCCGCGGCGGACGTTTAGCGCCCGAGAAAATGACGTTGCGTTACGTCAGGGCGCGGCCACGCGTCGCCCATTCAAGACTCTCGAAGCGCTTTCTGACAAGATCTGCTCCGTACCCTAACCGCCCCGAGAAACCGTGGCGGCTATCCTTAACCGTAACCGCTACAGCCCTAACCGCCAAGCTGCTATCCCACGTCATGCCCACGTCACCTCCACCCTGCCACCGCATCACACTTTTGTCCGTATCTGTGCCAACGTGCCCGCCACCTCATTACCCCGTGGACCAATGGCAGCCCGCCACCTCATCCGATGACGTCATGCTGACGTCATCCAAGGCTGACCCCACCCTATGACGTCATGCTGACGTCATCACAGAAAAAGCGCCAAATTGCAAAAAGTCCATATTTAGCCAAAAAACGCGTTTTTTTTGCACTTTTCGCTCATTTGCTACTGTTTCCTGTGCATGCTATTTTTACGTTCTGAACTGCGCCACCTGCGGGAAACGTCCGGAAGACCTCCAGAGCACCAATTCCACCCATAGCTACGACCTCTGTTCGCGGTTAGCCAGGTTCCCCTCTCATACAAAAAACAACTTGGAGCAGCTACTTCATCATCAACAACACATCAGCAAGCTGCCGGGAATACTGCAGAGACAGCCAGCAAAGGCAAAGAAAAGCAGGTGGAACAGCCACCTCCTTTGACAGAAGAGCAAGTGGAAACATTGCTGCAGCAACAAGAAGAGATGGAGCTGCAGGGGGAAGGGCAGCGGCAAGAAGAAGAGCAACATGACAGACAGCAGCCCCTGCAGCAAGAAAGAGTAGTTGATACTCCAAGTTCCACTGAGCAACAGGCTCAAAACATAGTGCCTCCTAGGCCAGAGACTACCTTTGATGCCTCGATCCTCCAAACTCCTCAAAAGGAGGATACATTTGTTTTTAGAAAAAGGGATAGAGAAACTCCCCTGACATCACCTATAAACCAGGGAGAGAAAAGGCAGAGGTTGAATGACTCTTCTGAGGATGACATAGCAACAAGGCAAGCATTGGGCATGGGCCCACCCAGCAGAGAAGTTTCAGCCAGTTCCTTCCAGTAGGAACAGGACAGAGCTATAGGAGGAGAGGTCAGCTCCTCCAGCCAGCAGAAAGAAGGACAAGTAAGCATCAAACAGCAATTTATAGACATCAAAAGGAGGAGTGATCCTATCAAGATACAACTGTACAATCATCTGCTAAACTTGGCTCCCACCAATCAGCAAAGACTCATGTCTGCCTTTGATGTAAGTGAAGGCAAAATGATCATGAGTCACTTTATGCCCACAGCTCTGCATCCCCAATCTGCCTCAGATTACCTCAGGACCAACATGGAGGTCCTGGCCAAAGACATACACCCAATGGACAAAATCGAATCGCACAAACAGACTGATGAGATGGTGTATGCCTCCTTGGCAGATGAAACATTAGAAAATTACAAACTAAAAAGCAGCCTTGATAATACAGCCTCTCAGCTAGAATTGGAGAGAGCATCATCACAAGCTAAGGACAACAGAATCAGATCCTTGGAAGATATAATTATAGAGATGGGACATGATCCCAAGGATGTTAAGGGTATCCAAGAAATATTGAAGTTGAGGGATGCAGACATGGCGGCCTTAAGGAGGAAAATCAAACTCCCAGCCACAATCCACCCTCAAACAGATGATGTTGCCCAACAAAGACTTGAAAAAGATGCCACAGATCTGATGATATCTCTATACAAGGAGCTGATCTGGACTCAAGACAAACTAGGAGAATCAGAGGCTGCAAAGGCAGCACTACAGGCAGCATTGAAGCAAAGAGAAGAGGGTCAAACCTCCCAGCCTCCTCCTGAAATAATCAATCTTGAGGAAGCTCCTCCAACAACTGCCCCTCCTCCTCAGCAAACAGGGCCTACAGCACCAACTACACCAACAACTGCCCCTCCTCCTCAGCAAACAGGGCCTACAGCACCAACTACATCAACAACTGCACCAACAACAGAGCAGACTCATAGTCTGGATATGCAGAAGCTCCGAAATGAAATTCAAGTCCTGGAAGCTCAAATGTTGGAGCTCAATTCAGCCAAAGAATCTTTGGCTAAAGTAAATGAGAGATATGATAAGAGCAAACAGAATGAAGCTGTAAAGGAACGAGAAATAAAAGCTCTAAAGAAGAGGATAACTGAGCTTGAGAAGGAGCTCACACTAGAAAAGGTGACAGCAGAGCTAAAAGCAGTCCTTTGGGGCAATATTGGCCGGTCTATCACCAATCAGTGGCAGTATATTGAGACTATGGATGAACAATCAGTACTCATTGCAAACGCAAACAGGGAAATACACAGAGCTAGAGCAAGCCTTGGCAACATGCCTGATGCTGCCACCAGAATGATCAATATTTTAAATAACAGGACAAGCTCTCAACTGGCCACCATGGGAATTGCTCACAGGACTGAGACAATCTCAATGGTTAAAAGGGTCCTGACACTACGAAACCTGGTTGGAACATTGGAAAGAAGAACCCAGAATATGCAGACTGAAATCAAC
Source organism: Pinus tabuliformis (assembly GCA_031772625.1). Taxonomy (NCBI): domain Eukaryota; kingdom Viridiplantae; phylum Streptophyta; class Pinopsida; order Pinales; family Pinaceae; genus Pinus; species Pinus tabuliformis. The sequence continues at coordinate 1,250,844,417 of CM062811.1, forward strand.
AAGTTCATGGACAGATTTCAGGCATTACAGAACAGAGGCCTCCCCAGCATATTAAGCAGTGTAGGAAGACTGCTTACCCTTGAAAACTACACTAAGAGGGTTGATGCCTATGCTGCAGAACAAATTGCAAGACAGCCCAGCACTTCAGCAGAATCAGGGCCAGCATCAGGGCAAACTTTATACAATAGGGTGGACAACCTATTTTTTATTATGAATGAGATCAATCATATGTTTGATGTGCCTCCAAATTTCTTTAAGTATACAGAAGCAGATGAAACCATAGAGGCAATTGTGAAGCACCAATTGCCCACACAGGAAGTCTGGAAGAATTTGACACAGATAATATTATCAAGCCAGAACCTGTAAGTGATAATTTTTCCAGTTTATAAGTAATTCATACACAGGTAGAATTTTGATAGATAAGCATACAGAGCAAAGACGAAAGGCTGAGCCAACTCAGCAAGGCTATTCGGTCGCCACTGCAGCAATCACAGTCACAGATGGCAAACCTGAGAAAATACAGCGCAGTAGACATAAAGACGCGTTCACCAGCATTAAAGCCTAGCGGCTCAACCGACTCAATGATCTCCAAAGGTCAAATTATCCTCTGACAAACATAAAGAGCACTTATGCTGCATTCAAAGTTGTAATAACTTCTTTTCTACTTTCTGTACGAATTTATTAAGATATTTTCTCTCTCAGATGACTCAATGCCTGAGATATTTTGTATAAACATTCCTATAAAATCCCCTTCGCATGAGCTTGCAAGGGTGGTTGTTGTTGTTGATTTCTCCAAAAGAAATTCTTATGCTGTAATCCTTTCAGAAGTTTAATAAAGAAAGCGATGGAATTTCTCGGATTTCTGAAGTGTTGAATGCGTTCTGGTGTCTGTTGATAACTGCTGGATTCCCGTGTATTTCACCATACAATAAGTCTCTGTAACTCTCTCTGTTGTTTACTTGTTTTGTTAAAATCCATATATGTTATCTGATTTTCAATACTAAGCAACAAGGAAAAAGAATAACTTTCAGGATTTATTCACTGAGTACCCTGAGTTCAATCTGTGTTGTTTATGAATGTTTTTTTTCAGCTGTAATCTAGATAAGTGTAATTCTTAATTGCTGCACTTTCAGAATACACCTTTCACAGTGGCCTTTGTCACAGGAATTCAAGTATTGCTCCTGTGCAGTGTGTTCACCTTCACCTCACCAACTTAATAGAAAATTCTTAATTGCTTTCTGTTGGTTGACATACATCACCATTTAAGCTAATTTTGTTTGTCTAAAATACACAATAGGCCCTACAGTTTGAACACCACCAATCCAGCGTATCAAATCATTTCACAACTCTAGACTCCATTGCCCAATGATATTTTACTCTCTAAACAGTATATCATAAGATATGAAAGAAACCCTTCAACCAAAACATAAACCAAAACCTGAGCATAATAGCTAGCCTAAAACACCATCATAACAGAGACAAATCATAAAGAGAGAGCCCTCTCTGATCACAGTTTGGCTAGAAGCTGTGGTCCAAAGATTGGTTAGTGGTTACCCCGGCCGTATTCCCTTGGGAGTCATAGGGAACAACCTGGGTGTTAACATAATTGGCGACTCCACTGGGGAGTGCTTGAGTTTTTCAATTACCATATATTTTCATAGCTACTATCAAGCCTGAAATCAGCCAAGAGGCCTTTAATCTGTTTCTGCATCACATTAACAGCTTTAAGGAGGAGCTTGTTTAGGGAATCTTCATCTTAGCTCTGAGAATATATAGCCATTCTAAAATCTCCACTCAGTCCTTGCAGATATAAAAACTTCCTACAAAATCCCAAAAAACAGGTTGGAAGCTGGCTCCTAAGAAAAATCCACGGCACACTAGGGCAAATCCTGACCCTAATCCACCCATCATTGTTAATAATCAAAATACCATCCCTAGAAATATTAGGAGGCAGCAAAGGCAGGAACAACCTGCTGATTTGACCGCAGAGTCAGATCATCCCAGCCTCATCCCTACTCCATGCAAGGTCCTTTTCTGGTCTACCCCTAGTTCCCCTAGCTCACCGTCCACATCTCAAACTCCTCCTCCTGCATCCTCATCCACTGCTCATATCCCCTTGACCAACACTCTAGGTTCATCCTCACTTGTCACCCCTATCGTACCCGCTGTTCCTATTATCCTAGCTACCCCTGTTAATCCTCTAAATCCTGTAAATATGGCTAACAGATATGCACCCTTGCAGATACCAGCTAATGCTGCAGCTTTACCTCAAGACTACCAAAGCAAAATCTCGTATTTTGACTCCAATGGCCCTCTGACAGCTGTCCAGCATGCGAAGAAGATGCAAGACCATTTTGAGACCTATGAAATAGATGATGACAGTGTCAGAATGAGGATGTTTGTTCAAAGCCTAACCGGGGATGTAAGAACTTGGTTTAGATCCCTGAATGCAAACTCCATTGCAACTCCTGATGAACTGTATCAAGCCTTTACTGCTAGATGGGAAAAGAAGAAAGATCCCTTGCACATACTTGGTGAATATGAAACAATCAAGAGAGGTCCTCAGGAGACCGTTCTGGAGTATTGTGCTAGATTCAACAATGTGTACAATGCAATACCACAAAACCTAAGACCTCCTCCTGATTTGGCCTTGTACAAATTCCCTGATGGATTTGATCCTGACATGGCATATCAGTTGAAGGAAAGAGAACCTGAAACCCTTGAAGATGCCCAGAAGGCTGCTGTCACAGTGGAGGCAAACCTGATTGCCAAAAGAAACAGGGCAAGGTTAGAAAAGAGAAGCATATACAAAGAAGAACCTACAGCCCTTGATCAAAAACTTGATGCAATACTTAATGGTATGAAGAGATTGGGTGATAGGGTAGAATCGGTTGAGAGAAAAGCATCATGGGAAGCACCACAAAACAATCCTCCTAGGAATCCAAATTTTAGGAGAAATCTAAACCCAAACATTGGCAAGGCCAGTGCTGACCAGGACATAAGACCCCCTTTCCAAGAAAATTATGCAGAAACTTCCACATCAGCTGAGCCCAATGAAGATCCTGAGATTAATTTAATGGGTCTAGATGGTGAAAGTCAAGTTTTCTTAACACAAGAGGATCATGAGGATGATGAAATCAAACTATTCCAAACTAAATCAGGTGAATCCTTTGACTTCAAACAAGGCTATGACACTGCTGTTTATGAAGTCCATAAACAATACAAGCTGAGGAGCAGAACTGTGAATGTTAACCAGCCTGAAAAGAAAAAGGATAATCAGCAGCCCGAAGGAGTCACAGGCACAGAACCTAATGACAAAATAAATTCATATACACAAGAAGTGATTGTTGAAGAGATCACCGAACCACTGTCCATAAAACAGTAGCCTATGGTCACTCCCCCCTCTCATCCTTATTCAACTATTTCTCCTCAAGAAATGAGTAAAAAGGATAAGTCCCAAAATCAAGATAAAAATCAAAAAGAAGATTTAACGAATAAGGAGAGGACTGTCACCTATAACCCCAGGACCCAATCTGAAAAATCCTTTGATCTAGAAACTGAAATTGGCAAAATAAAGATAGCTATTCCTCTCGTGCAACTAGCCAAGCATGACATCTATAAACTACAGATCAAAAGGTCCCTTCAACTCACCAGCAACATAGATGATGTCAATGTGCTGGATGACACTCCAGAATTGTTATTTGGCCCAGAAGTGGATGGAAAAACAATAGTCACAGGGGTACTATCGTTTTATGTCAGCCTACATATTCATGACAAAATACTACACAATGCAATGTTTGATTCAGGTGCTTCTCACAACCTCATGCCAAAAGCAGTCATGGAAAGACTGAATTTGGACATAACAAGACCATACAAAGACCTGTTTTCCTTTGATTCCAGCCAAGTCAAGTGCCTAGGTCTCATAAAAGATTTATGTGTGTCTTTGGTTCAATACCCAAATAAGACAATCCTAATGGATGTGGTAGTTGCTGATATCCCACCTAAGTATGGGATGCTATTATCAAGATCATGGGGAGCTAAACTCCAAGGTTCCCTACAATTAGACATGTCATATGCCACCATCTCTGTTTTTGGGCAACCAAAAAGACTGTACAGAGAAACACTAATGAAATACATGGTCAGTAGTGAGGAAAAGCCTCAAAACTTTCCCATATATGCTATCCATTCAAACATAGACTCATACATTCTCTTCAATGACACCACAACTCCCTCAAAAGGTGAAGTTGAAACCAAGATATTCATACAAGAGAAAGACTCAAATGAAAGTATCACCACCCATGAAACAGCAGTTAATCAAACACTAGATACTGCTGCTGTTCTAAATCTCAAGCATACCCAATCAAATGATGAAACTGTCCTAGAAGACGACCTAAAGGAAAAACCACAACTTCTACTCACATTGCCAGCCCATGAAAAGATCATTAAAACTCCTTCCCAACAGGACATTCTATGGTTCCTTGAATTTGATGGTGCAGTTAACAAATTAGGAGCAAGGGCTGGAGTTTGGGTACACAATAAAGAAAATAGCTATGTAGAAGGCAGAGCCTACAGATTGAATTTCAGATGTACTAATAACATGGCTGAATATGAGGCTCTCTTACTAGGTCTCAAGTTAGTAAAGTCCCTACAAGCGATAAAAGTGTCAATCCTAGGAGACTCAGACCTAGTTATCCAACAAGTAAAGGGAAATTTTGTCACCAATGATAAAAGATTGAGGTCTTATAGGTCTGCTGTTGCTGATGTACTAAACTCCTTCTTTGAATTCCAAATCACTAAGATTTCTAGGACCCACAATCTACATGCTCATAGTTTAGCTACCTTTGCAAGTACCTGCAAGCTGCCTTTTGAGCCCCATCATTGTTTTACAGCTGAGATAAAACACAGACCATCTGTCCCAAACAATGTCAATGATTGGCAAGTGTTTGATGATGACAAGCAAATAAACAATTTCTTGACTTTGCAGCAAGAATTTTCAGGACTAAATATTGACAATGACAAAGCAAGTCAATCACAAATACTTGACAAAGCAAGTCAATCACAAATACAGTTTCAGGAGATTACTCACCCAATATCACCCAGGACAGCAAAACAAATGCTAAATCCAACTATTTTCGACAAGGACAGCATTCAGCAAATTCAATCAATCAATTGTGAGGAAGTGGCCAATGCTGAAACTGAAATCATAGAGCTGAAAGACAACTTTCTACCAACAGGCCTAACTCCCCTAGAGGACATCTTTGATTCAAATGATATTCCCAGAAAACCAAAAATGCAGCCCTTAAATGCAGCCATTGAAGAATACAACATAGGTACAATTGACAAACCCAAAATAATTAAATTGTCTACATCTTTACCTCCTGATCAAAAGCCAAAATACATTGACCTTTTTAAAGAGTTCCAAGATGTCTTTGCATGGAGTTATGAGGACCTAAAGTCCTATGACGCCTCTGTTATCCAGCATACTATCCCTCTCAAGCCTGATCAAAAGCCCTTTAAACAAAAATTGAGGAGAATCAATCCTATGCTTCTCCCAGCGATGGAACAAGAAGTATAGAAAATGTTTAAAGCAGGCATCATAGCACCAATCAGATTCTCTGAATGGATCTCCAACTTAGTCCCTACAAGAAAGAAGACCGGTGAAATTAGGCTGTGTGTGGACTTAAGGAATCTGAACCAAGTATCCCTCAAAGACAACTATCCCTTACCTAAGATGGATCATATTCTCCAAAGAGTGGTAGGGGCCTCAAGGATCTCATTACTTGATGGATTCTCGGGTTTCAACCAAATCCTAGTACACCCTGATGATCAAGACAAAACTGCATTTACAACCCCATGGGGAACTTTCAAGTATGTTAAAATGCCTTTTGGGTTGAAGAATGCCGGGGCAACATTTCAAAGAGCAATGGATATTGCTTTCGCGAAGGAGATTCATGATTTCCTTGTCATTTATTTAGATGACCTCACACCTTTTTCCAAGTCTGACCAAGAACATTTGAAACATTTGAGACAGATCTTCCTAACATGTAGGAAATATGGAATTTCGTTGAATCCCAAAAAATCCCTGTTTGGTTTAGAGGAAGGTAAACTATTGGGCCACATCATCTCTAAAGATGGCATAAGAATTGATCCAGATAGGATACAAGCTATCCTACAAATGCCCCACCCAAGAAATATAAAAGAATTGCAAGGATTCTTGGGAAAAATCAACTTCTTAAGGAGATTTATCCCAAATCTGGCCGAGTTGATCAGATTGCTTAATAATATGCTAAAGAAAGATTCAAAGGTGAAATGGACAGTCGAAGCAAATCAAGCCTTTGAAGGTATAAAGTTGGCCCTCACTCAAACCCCAGTGTTGACCAATCCTCAGTTTGACAGAGAATTCATCATCTTCTCTTTTGCCTCCCAGCATACAATTGCTGTTGTTTTATTACAGAAAGATGACCAAGGAAATGAGAAGCCTATTGCCTTCTTCAGCAGGGCTCTTAGAGATGCACCTCTAAAATATCAAATCATGGAGAAACAAGCCTATGCTTTGGTCAAGGCCATTAAATACTTTAGGATTTATATCCTTTATTCCCATGTTGTGGCTTATGTACCAAGTCCTATTGTCAAAGACATTCTCACCCAAGAAAACTTAGAGGGCAGAAGAGGAAAGTGGATTGCCAACATATTGGAATTTGATATTGAGATAAAACCAACTAAACTAATAAAAGGGCAAGGTCTGGCCAAGTTAATGACAGAAGCAAATTTCCAAGCCCTAGATATCAATCAGCTGGACAGTGAAACAGAGCTGGCGACTCCAAAGATCAATGTAGCCTTTGAACAATCTCCTTGGTACTCTGATATCTGTTATGTCTTACAAAACCTGTGTGCTCCCCCAGGACTGTCTAGAACTAAGTGTAGGTTCTTAAAAATGAAAACATCAAGATTTTGTGTAATGGATGGCAATTTGCTTTGGAAAAACCATGAAGGTATATTGCTGCACTGTTTAATTGAAAATGAAGCTGACAATATCATAAAAGAATTCCATGCAGGTGACTGTGGTGGACACTTGTATTGGAAGTCCACTGTGGATAAGATACTAAGGGCTGGATACTACTGGCCCACCATGTTCTCTGATGTCAAGAAATTCACAACCTCATGTCATAAATGCCAAGTGTTTGAGGGGAAAAGAAAGCTACTGCCTCTTCCCTTAAAGCCCATTGCAACAGACAGACCTTTTCAACAATGGGGCTTGGATTTCATTGGGGAAATTCATCCCTCATCTTCAGGACAACACAGATGGATTTTGACAGCCACAGGCTACTTCACCAAGTGGATTGAAGCTGCCCCATGCAGACAAGCAAATGATTCAATAATCATTCAGTTTTTGGAGAACAACATACTAGCTAGATTTGGCTGTCCTGACAAAATAATAACAGACAATGCTGCTGCTTTCAGATCCAAGAAAATGGTGAACTTTTGCCATAAATTTCATATTACTTTGGGCCATTCTACTGCATACTATCCCCAAGGAAATGGCCTTGCTGAATCATCAAACAAAAGCCTGGTGAACATCATAAAGAAGGTGTTGGAAGAAAATAAAAAGAATTGGCATCAGAAACTAGTCAATGCCTTATGGGCAGATAGACTAACAACCAAAAGATCAATTGGGACCAGCCCATATGAGTTGGTTTATGGACTAGAAGCCAAATTCCCCTCATCCTTAGGAGTGCCTGTAATGAAGCTTCTTCAAGAAAGCCAAGCTGAACCAAATGATATGCAAAGAAGGATTAATCAGATCATATGTCTGCAGCAAACCAGAGATCAAGTTTTCAGCAGAGTTCAAGTATTACAAGAAAAACCAAAGAAGGCCTTTGACAGAAGAACTAAAGCAGAAAATTTTAATGTTGGTGACAAAGTCCTCAAGTGGGATGCAAGGAGAGAAGACAAAGGAAAACATGGAAAATTTGACTCCCTTTGGAGAGGACCATTTGTTGTCCAAGCAGTACAAGGTAATAATACCTATTTCCTTAAAAGTCTAACTGAAGCTGACTTGGATGAAGGTCCTGTCAATGGCAGGATGCTGAAGCACTATTTTGACTATTTCCCATGAGTGCAACCTGAGGTTCCCTTGTATATATGCAGATGTATATATTATTTTCTGTTTAGATTGTAAAAATGCGGTTTTTTGAAGATTATTGACTATCAGCAAAAGGTAAATAGAATCAGAGGTCTACCAAGAAGAGAAGCACACAATTTGGGCACTTCAAAGCAGCAAACTACAAGATGGACAAGAGTAAACAAGGAGCAAGGCAATCTGACCTGCTGTTCTTGGTCTTTCAAATGAAACACCATCCCCATGTGGAGCCACTGTTAGCTACCTATACCAATAGGTTTCATATTTCATGATTGGCAAGGGAAGGTCCAAATATGCTCTGCTTTGATCATGCAAAGATCACATATTTCCAAGGAAGTACAAGGTGTGTAAATAGATTAATGCATCCCAATTTTGATGGATGGTCCAATAGTCTAATCTGGATCATGCCATGTTTTAAATTTCCAGTTGTAGATTAGAGAAAGAAGTCTGTCCAAACTGTTTAATCTTGGCAGACAAGTAGTTCAGGTAGAGAAGAAAAGGCTCCCAACAGCTTAATCTGGGACCTTGGAAGAGATAAGGGTAGAAGTAGATAGGAAAAACAAAGAAAAAGCCAAAGAAAAGAAAAGGCAAGTAAGGGTTTGCAAGTCCAAGTGCACCCTCCAAGGAGAAATAAAAAATGCTAGGTAAGTAGCTGGGTGAGTAGTTGGGGTTGCAGAAAGGTTATCTTTACCATTGCAGATATGTTAACTATGTTTACCAGAGTAAAGTCAATTAATTGACAAGGTGTTCATCTTCATCAAGTTACAGCAAGGAGCATGACTAACCTCCCTCCTTCCCCCTTCCATTTCATTACTAACACCCCCTCATCAGCTGAGATTCATGGAAGAAGATCATGGTTTCATGGTGGTTCTTGTTCATTCAAAAGCCACATTTCTTGTCTAAAAATCTTTTCATTTTGATCTACTCTCTAAACTAAGTAAATTTCAAGTAAGCTTAGTGGCTTCCCCTCCATTTACCCCTTCATCCATATTAACTCTAACACTACTATGTAAATCCCCTACATTAACTTTTCCCTTACTAGTACCTAACACCATGGTGTATAAACCCCAAATTTTGTATAAATATCCCTCCCCTTGGTATTATAGCCAATAAGTTCTGTGTCAGGGATCAAATGGAATCTGGTCACTTTGATGAACCTAACCCTAAAACCCCTCCCCTCTTCTGAAGTCATTTGGCCCCTTGGAAAGCTCCATTTGCCAAAAGAAGCCCCATAAATAACCTTGTTTTACCTATACCCCCTTCATTTGCAAAGATAACCCCTAAATACCCACTTTGTTCTTGTCCAAAGTATCGGGCCTGCATTATTGCGCATTGAAAACCTTTATAAATCCCCTTTACCCATAAACCCCTTTCAAATCACGAAAAGACCCAAAAAACCCACTTCTAACCGCATAAACCAAAGTTGGCGCATGCATTTGGTTTATTTTTGAAATACATTGAAAACAATGTAAAAACCCATATCCGAAGGTCTCCGCCCGCTTGCATATCCCCCGAACATATCATTCCCCCGTCCACCGTCGGATCAAATCCAAGAGATCCGACGGTCCGTATCAATATCGGAGCAACCCCCGCGGCGGACGTTTAGCGCCCGAGAAAATGACGTTGCGTTACGTCAGGGCACGACCACGCGTCGCCCGTTCAAGACTCTCGGAGCGCTTTCTGACAAGATCTGCTCCGTACCCTAACCGCCCCGAGAAACCGTGGCTGCTATCCTTAACCGTAACCGCTACGGCCCTAACCGCCAAGCTGCTATCCCACGTCATGCCCACGTCACCTCCACCCTGCCACCGCATCACACTTTTGTCCGTATCTGTGCCAACGTGCCCACCACCTCATTACCCCGTGGACCAATGGCAGCCCGCCACCTCATCCGATGACGTCATGCTGACGTCATCCAAGGCTGACACCACCCTATGACGTCATGCTGACGTCATCACAGAAAAAGCGCCAAATTGCAAAAAGTCCATATTTAGCCCAAAAAACGCGTTTTTTTGCACTTTTCGCTCATTTGCTACTGTTTCCTGTGCATGTTGTTTTTACGTTCTGAACTGCGCCACCTGCGGGAAACGTCCGGAAGACCTCCAGAGCACCAATTCCACCCATAGCTACGACCTCTGTTCGCGGTTAGCCAGGTTCCCCTCTCATACAAAAAACAACTTGGAGCAGCTACTTCATCATCAACAACACATCAGCAAGCTGCCGGGAATACTGCAGAGACAACTAGCAAAGGCAAAGAAAAGCAGGTGGAACAGCCACCTCCTTTGACAGAAGAGCAAGTGGAAACATTGCTGCAGCAACAAGAAGAGATGGAGCTGCAGGGGGAAGGGCAGTGGCACGAAGAAGAGCAACATGACAGACAGCAGCCCCTGCAACAAGAAAGAGTAGTTGATACTCCAAGTTCCACTGAGCAACAGGCTCAAAACATAGTGCCTCCTAGGCCAGAGACTACCTTTGATGCCTCGATCCTCCAAACTCCTCAAAAGGAGGATACATTTGTTTTTAGAAAAAGGGATAGAGAAACTCCCCTGACATCACCTATAAACCAGGGAGAGAAAAGGCAGAGGTTGAATGACTCTTCTGAGAATGACATAGCAACAAGGCAAGCATTGGGCATGGGCCCACCCAGCAGAGAAGTTTCAGCCAGTTCCTTCCAGCAGGAACAGGACAGAGCTATAGGAGGAGAGGTCAGCTCCTCCAGCCAGCAGAAAGAAGGACAAGTAAGCATCAAACAGCAATTTATAGACATCAAAAGGAGGAGTGATCCTATCAAGATACAGCTGTACAATCATCTGCTAAACTTGGCTCCCACCAATCAGCAAAGACTCATGTCTGCCTTTGATGTAAGTGAAGGCAAAATGATCATGAGTCACTTTATGCCCACAGCTCTGCATCCCCAATCTGCCTCAGATTACCTCAGGACCAACATGGAGGTCCTGGCCAAAGACATACACCCAATGGACAAAATCGAACTGCACAAACAGACTAGTGAGATGGTGTATGCCTCCTTGGCAGATGAAACATTAGAAAATTACAAACTAAAAAGCAGCCTTGATAATACAGCCTCTCAGCTAGAATTGGAGAGAGCATCATCACAAGCTAAGGACAACAGAATCAGATCCTTGGAAGATATAATTATAGAGATGGGACATGATCCCAAGGATGTTAAGGGTATCCAAGAAATATTGAAGTTGAGGGATGCAGACATGGCGGCCTTAAGGAGGAAAATCAAACTCCCAGCCACAATCCACCCTCAAACAGATGATGTTGCCCAACAAAGACTTGAAAAAGATGCCACAGATCTGATGATATCTCTATACAAGGAGCTGATCCGGACTCAAGACAAACTAGGAGAATCAGAGGCTGCAAAGGCAGCACTACAGGCAGCATTGAAGCAAAGAGAAGAGGTTCAAACCTCCCAGCCTCCTCCTGAAATAATCAATCTTGAGGAAGCTCCTCCAACAACTGCCCCTCCTCCTCAGCAAACAGGGCCTACAGCACCAACTACACCAACAACTGCCCCTCCTCCTCAGCAAACAGGGCCTACAGCACCAACTACATCAACAACTGCACCAACAACAGAGCAGACTCATAGTCTGGATATGCAGAAGCTCCGAAATGAAATTCAAGTCCTGGAAGCTCAAATGTTGGAGCTCAATTCAGCCAAAGAATCTTTGGCTAAAGTAAATGAGAGATATGATAAGAGCAAACAGAATGAAGCTGTAAAGGAACGAGAAATAAAAGCTCTAAAGAAGAGGATAACTAAGCTTGAGAAGGAGCTCACACTAGAAAAGGTGACAGCAGAGCTAAAAGCAGTCCTTTGGGGCAATATTGGCCGGTCTATCACCAATCAGTGGCAGTATATTGAGACTATGGATGAACAATCAGTACTCATTGCAAAGGCAAACAGGGAAATACACAGAGCTAGAGCAAGCCTTGGCAACATGCCTGATGCTGCCACCAGAATGATCAATATTTTAAATAACAGGACAAGCTCTCAACTGGCCACCATGGGAATTTCTCAAAGGACTGAGACAATCTCAATGGTTAAAAGGGTCCTGACACTACGAAACCTGGTTGGAACATTGGAAAGAAGAACCCAGGATATGCAGACTGAAATCAACAAGTTCATGGACAGATTTCAGGCATTACAGAACAGAGGCCTCCCCAGCATATTAAGCAGTGTAGGAAGACTGCTTACCCTTGAAAACTACACTAAGAGGGTTGATGCCTATGCTGCAGAACAAATTGCAAGACAGCCTAGCACTTCAGCAAAATCAGGGCCAGCATCAGGGCAAACTTTATACAATAGGGTGGACAACCTATTTTTTATTATGAATGAGATCAATCATCTGTTTGATGTGCCTCCAAATTTCTTTAAGTATACAGAAGCAGATGAAACCATAGAGGCAATTGTGAAGCACCAATTGCCCACACAGGAAGTCTGGAAGAATTTGACACAGATAATATTATCAAGCCAGAACCTGTAAGTGATCATTTTTCCAGTTTATAAGTAATTCATACACAGGTAGAATTTTGATAGATAAGCATACAGAGCAAATACGAAAGGCTGAGCCAACTCAGCAAGGCTATTCGGTCGCCACTGCAGCAATCACAGTCACAGATGGCAAACCTGAGAAAATACAGCGTAGCAGACATAAAGACGCGTTCACCAGCATTAAAGCCGAGCGGCTCAACCGACTCAATGATCTCCAAAGGTCAAATTATCCTCTGACAAACATAAAGAGCACTTATGCTGCATTCAAAGTTGTAATAACTTCTTTTCTACTTTCTGTACGAATTTATTAAGATATTTTCTCTCTCAGATGACTCAATGCCTGAGATATTTTGTATAAACATTCCTATAAAATCCCCTTCGCATGAGCTTGCAAGGGTGGTTGTTGTTGTTGATTTCTCCAAAAGAAATTCTTATGCTGTAATCCTTTCAGAAGTTTAATAAAGAAAGCGATGGAATTTCTCGGATTTCTGAAGTGTTGAATGCGTTCTGGTGTCTGTTGATAACTGCTGGATTCCCGTGTATTTCACCATACAATAAGTCTCTGTAACTCTCTCTGTTGTTTACTTGTTTTGTTAAAATCCATATATGTTATCTGATTTTCAATACTAAGCAACAAGGAAAAAGAATAACTTTCAGGATTTATTCACTGAGTACCCTGAGTTCAATCTGTGTTGTTTATGAATGTTTTTTTTCAGCTGTAATCTAGATAAGTGTAATTCTTAATTGCTGCACTTTCAGAATACACCTTTCACAGTGGCCTTTGTCACAGGAATTCAAGTATTGCTCCTGTGCAGTGTGTTCACCTTCACCTCACCAACTTAATAGAAAATTCTTAATTGCTTTCTGTTGGTTGACATACATCACCATTTAAGCTAATTTTGTTTGTCTAAAATACACAATAGGCCCTACAGTTTGAACACCACCAATCCAGCGTATCAAATCATTTCACAACTCCAGACTCCATTTCCCAATGATATTTTACTCTCTAAACAGTATATCATAAGATCTGAAAGAAACCCTTCAACCAAAACATAAACCAAAACCTGAGCATAATAGCTAGCCTAAAACACCATCATAACAGAGACAAATCATAAAGAGAGAGCCCTCTCTGATCACAGTTTGGCTAGAAGCTGTGGTCCAAAGATTGGTTAATGGTTACCCCGGCCGTATTCCCTTGGGAGTCGTAGGGAACAACCTGGGTGTTAACATTCCCCACAACCAGAAATTGTCCCCTGAGAATGACAACATATTTTGGCACCGTTGTCAGGGAACAGAGACACGAAGTTATTTTTTCCATGGGTATTAAGATCTATTTCTTGATGGTGAACAAGATTTAGATATAAAATTGGTTGTTTATTATTCATCTGGTGACTCCACTGACGAAGGCTTCATTGAATTAAAATTTTGCTGACAAGAAAATGAGGAAGCAACATGAAAAGTTCAAGTATCAGGCTTTTAGGTTTTTTAAGGAATTTTTATTTTTTATTATCAACTCTATGGTATACTTTCCCCTTCACATTAAAAATATTATTTCCTACTTTATATTCTCAGAATATTGTAAATCCCAAAAAGGTACATTCTTTATTGGAAAAAGAAGACCTTTCTTCTTCTTGTATTATTGATCTTGACACAACTTTATCTCCTAAATATGAGAGGAGAGATGATTGTTGCATTACAATTCCTGAAGATAATCAGTCATAGTCTGGGCATAAAGGTGATGATTCATCATATTTGGGAGATATAACTCTGCCTCATAAACAATCCACTTCTTTTCAGCTTGGAGCCAAGGAAATCTTTAAACCCTTGGTGTTGCCTACAATTCTTCATCAGTATCCTTCAAAAAGCTTCAAATTTCTACCAAGTTTCTTTGGAGAGAATGATGATGTTACAGTTGAATTGTTTGAAATATTGAGAAGGGGGTGAATCAATATTACTTAGGAATTATCACTTTTAAATCTTTTCATAGCATTAGTTAATCTTCAATTATTATTAATGTTTATCGAGTAATATCAGTAAATGATAAAACAAAATAGGACCAAGAATTTTAGGTGGAAAACCCCCTCCAGGTCAAAAACCACCAAACGCTTTTCTAATAAATTATTTTAATCTTCAACCCCAACTGAAATCAAATTTACAACTTCATAGAATTATAGAAACTTGTTCTTCTCCAACTCCCACTGGAAGGACGCCCCAACGCCCTGGTTTCTTCAGTAATCAACCGAATGGATTCCCCAACATTCTAGACCAACCTACCACCCTAAAGTGTTCACAGGCTCCAACCTGTAGGTGAGTTCATGAACCAGCCTAAGACCTCCCTGCCACCTTATAGTGGTCAGAAGTGAGACAAGAGTGTGGATTCCCATACCAGAGACAATGATCCATGATACAATATGATTTACAATGATTTTCTTGTACTTGACCAAACACCCAATCACACTATGACCTGCAAACCAACCATGACATCATCCCAACAGTGACTCCTATTCCTCCCAACAATGCCTCTTCGTCTCTAGGAAAATTGACTCTTTTACAATAATGACTCTTTCAATGATCACTCCTTTACAAATTTACAATGATGACTCTTTTACAGCACTGGATTTTTGACAAGACCTTACACTTGACTCGGCATTGCTTCTTGGATCACCTGCAGCTACTGAGGTACTATTTTTCTTGCTTCAAGTAATGGTACTTTTTAATTGCATGCCCTTCTAGTATGTGTCTAAGTTGTTCTAAAGTGTCATCCTTCTTGCACATGCATTAACAAGCAAGACCCAAACAAATACAAAACAATATACTTACGGTGTCCTAAAAAACATATGTCAGAGATGATACTCAAAATTCAAATGCAAACACTAATCATACATACCGTGATGTAGCAGACTTACCCTTGACTGTTGATGTGTGGTCCTTACTACAATGATCCTTGAATGCATATTTTTTCTTGCGTTCTAAGAGCTCGATATTGAATCTATTGTATCTATGTAATTTTTTATCTCCAATGTCTAAAATTGCATCCTGTGGTATCCCTTTGAGTCCTCTTTCCAACCCTATAGGTCTGATCAAGATTGGAATCTTCAAGAAAGCGTTATGCCCAATCTCCCACAATGACTGGATTATATACTGGTTCAGTAGAGCGAACTTGTACGAAGTGCCACATGTCACTGTTTCGACCTTCAGCCCTTTAAATTATACCCAAAAAGCTACAATCCGTCCTATATTTGTCACTGTTTATGAAATTTGAATCCAATTCTCAAAGAGAAAGTTATGCCGATTTTCCCAAGGCCACCTTTTTGACATGTAATTCGAGAGCCTGCAAAAACCGAAAATTCCTCATATCATATCTCCAAACGTATATTGAACCAAGATCTGAAATGTGGTCACATGGTTCATCAAGATTTCGGCCCAAATGGGTTTTAATTTTATCTTATCAAGATTCTTAGAAAAAAAAATTATAGCGAAAATTCCATGATGACCTGTTTAAGGCAGTGAAATCCTAGAATCCATGACTCTAAACTTGCTTCAAAATAGACCTTCAAACTTGATCATAATTTTGTGCCCTAACCAGACCTCAACAAAACCTTAAATTCCCTGCAACAGATCCTGTGTTAGAAGCTCACGAGGCCCAAAAAATTACAGAGGTCGTCTCACAAGATAGTTCGTTGCAAAGTGCTTACTAGAGGAGGATATGAGGGTCATTATTTATAGAAATGTCTTGAGTTGAGAGGGTCTTCTAAAAGTGAATGTTGGAGGGATTTTAGGAGCATAAAAAAGTATTAATTATTGAATATTCAATGACCATAACCAATGATGAGTTCCATGCCACAATCCCATGGGGTTTTATCCCACTAACTTTGGTTACTAACTTCAAACACGAATAACTCTCAAATTGTGAAGAACTACATGGCATGTTATATATCAATGGAAACATCTTGACATGTAGAATCCATCTAGAATATCCTTGAATCAAAATAGGATGAGTTGTCAAGTCAAAATTACCATGCATGATCAAGGTAGCCCTTGATGTTGCTTGGGTTGACATGAATGAAAACCACTAATAAGCAATCTCCCCTTTGGTATTGATAGAAACACAAGTACTCCCCCTGCAATCATGACACCTCTTCCTATTGCCTTCTCTCCCCCTTTGTCATCAATGGCAAAGGGTAACTCCCCTTGACAAATTTCCATCCTACGGACTTGTACTCAACTCCACTCCCCCTTTCTACTTAGTTTGATAAGAGAAAGAGTCTAATGATAACTTGGGAGAATCCAAATCTTTTGGTGAAGATACTTAAATGCTTCACGAGGTAATGGTTTGGTAAAGATGTCAGAAATTTGTTCCTTTGTGCCAACATATTCAAGCTTGATATTCTTTTCGGAAACTTTCTCTCTAATAAAATGATATTTGATCGGAATGTGCTTTGTTTTGGAATGCATCACAGGATTTTTGGAGATACTGATGGCATGAGCGTTATCGCAAAAGATGGGATTAGGCTCATCAAACTTGACTTGAAGATCTTGCAAATTTTTCTTCATCCAGAGAACTTGAGTATAACAAGTTGTTGCCGCGATATATTCTTCTTCTGCTATGGATAAAGATATTGAAGATTGCTTTTTACTTAACCATGAAACAAGGAAACCACCTAGATAGAATGTTGCTCCACTAGTACCCTTTTGATCATCAACACTTCCTGCCCAATTTGCATCTGTATAAGCTTGGATAAATATATCATTTACTTTGGGATACCATAAACCATATTTTGTTGTGCCCTTAAGATATTGAAGAATTATTTTGATGACAATAATATGAGATTCTTTTGGTGCTACTTGAAATCTTGCTACTTGTCCAACTTCCTGCATTACGTCTGGCCGAGAAGCTGTCACATATAGAAGACTACCAATAATAGATATATACAACCTCTAGTCCACATCCTTCAACAAATCTTCTAAACTTAACTTGCAACTTGTTACCATTGGGGTAAGGACAGGTTTGTAATCTTCCATCTTGAATTTCTTAAGCATTTTCTTGATGTACTTGGTTTGATATATAGATATTCCTTTATCCTACTGAGATATCTGAAGCCCTAAAAAGTATGTCAGCTCGCCAAGTAGAGACATTTCAAACTCACTTTGCATCTTTGTGGTAAAGTTTTTACTTAATCTGTCATCATTGCTTCCAAATATTATATCGTCCACATATACTTCGATAATTGTTAGGTTATTGTGATCCACTTTCACATAGAGATTGTTGTCGGCGCTTCCTTTCTTGGATCCTTGCTAATGTAGATATCCATCAAGACGAGCATACCAATCTCTAGGAGCTTGTTTGAGACCATATAGTGCCTTCTTTAATCTGCAGATGTAGTCTTCCTTGTCAGAGAGTAGAAAGCCTTCGAGTTGTTGAATGTAAACTTATTCTTCCAATTCACCATTTAGAAAGGCTGACTTAACATCACCTTCATTTTTCTCGAGCATGGATAAGCAAGAAATATCCTGATAGCTTCCATTCTGGCAATAAGAGCAAAATTTTCTTCAAAATCAATTCCTTTTACTTGTGCATATCCTTTTCAGACTAATCGTGCCTTATTCCTGGTAACCTATTCGTCCTCATTCAATTTGTTTCTGGAGACCCATTTAGTTCCAATAACATTTTTATCCTTTGGTCGTGGAACCAATTCCCAAGTGTCGTTCTTCTCAATTTGATCCAATTCTTCATTCATAGTTGCTACCCAGTGTTCATCTTGACTAGATTCCTCAAAATTGCTAGTTTCAAACATTGCTAAAAGAGCAAGGCGGGCTTGTTGTGATGAAAAAAGTTGTCGACTTCTTCTGGTTCTAATTCCTTCATTTATGTTGCTGATTATTTGATTTGACAAATGATTCTTTTGACACCATTCTTTTAAAACTTTTGGAGAAGTTTCTTGTATATCTTGTTGATCATTTCTTATTTCCTCTTAGTTGAATGTTGTTTATTTATTTGATTGGTATTTTCCTGGAGCTTCTTCTTCATCCTTCACAGATTATACCTTAAGCCTCTCAGAGACAATCTCATTGTTATCCTTTAGAACAGAGTCTTCGTCAAAAGTAACATTTATTCTTTCAACTATTTGTTTTCGCCTTAGATTGTAACATCTATAAGCCTTTATTTTGCATGAATAACCAATGAAAATACCTTCGTCAACACAGGAATCAAACTTGCCCAATTTTTGGTCTTCTCTTTTGATGTAGCATTACTTCCAAATATTTTGAAGTACTTGATGGTAGCCGGTCTTCCCTTCCATATTTCGTACAAAGTCATGTTACAATTTTTCATAAGAAAACCTCTGTTTATAATGAATATGGTTGTCTCGATTGCTTGAACCTAGAATTTATCATCCAATTTTGAGTCATTTAACATTGTTCTAGCCATTTCTTGTATGGTTTTGTTTTTTCTTTTAGCAACTCCATTCTTCTGTGTTATTCTGGCTGTTGATAATTGCTTTTTTATTCCATTCTCCTCACAATATTGCTAAAATTCTTTGGACGTGAATCTCCACCATTATCTGATCTTAGACATTTGATCTTCAAATCAATTTCATTTTTGACCAATTCCGTGTAGATTTTGAAACATTCGGATGCCTCCGATTTTTTCTTTAAGAAACTAGTGGTTGTCATTATGGTGTAATCATATATCATTAGCATAAAGTATAATTCACCTTCTAAACCTTTTGTTCTCATAGTACCACGTAAATCAAAGTATTCCTTTTTCTTGAACTCAACTTTTATTTGTTTGCTGTGCAGACAAGATTCAGATATCGTATTGGTAGGTTTTGAAATTTTAGGCATTTCTATTACTGCTTCCCTTTTGTTGATCCTGACCAAATTTTAAAATTTATGTCCCATTCATTTGTGACACAATGAACTTTCATCTTCTTTTTCCAAAAATCACCCTTTAGGTGTTTCATCCAAAATGTTTATGTCATTTGGAGCTCTGCTTGTTGTAGCCACAATTTTTCCAAAATTTTCTTTCCTGATTTCATATTTCTTAGAGTTAAATAACATCGCGTGTCCTTGATCGCACATCTATCGAACACTGAGCAAATTGTGATTCATATTTTCAACCAAAAACACATCCTTTGCTAATGCATCCTTTCTTCCAAGTGTGACCGTACCTACTCCTATGATGTTGGAAGACCTGTCATTTCCAAAAGACATTGTTCCATCCTTATTTTCATTCAAGGATGTGAACTAATTTTTATCTCTAGTCATATGTGTTGAGAAACCACTGTCAACATACCAAACATTTTTGTTGCTTTGAGCCTTGAGAGCGATAACACATTTTTTAGTCTTATTTTTCCATACTTGTTCATTCTTATTTTGTGAGAATTCTTTTGAAGAGCTTCAAAGTATGCAATCTTTAACCGGATGTCCAAAATTGTTACATTTGTAACATTCGACATCATCTCTCAAATGATCAAATCTATTGATATTTTGTTGAGTTCTGGAATATCCATTTCTGAAAGATCTTGAAAGATCTCCTGGAACTATATTCATGCCAAACATACATGTGAAATTCTACAACTCTATGTCCAAACCTTCCACATGAATAACAATGACCATAAAAGATAGTTTGATACCTAGGAAGAAATCTTCTTTGAGGAATTATTTTCCATGGTTCTTCCTGCAAGTCTTGATCTCTTGATTTAGCTGAGAGATCTAACTGTTTGGTAGATTTTTCATATCCATCTTCTTTTGTTGTCATGGAGGGACTTGATTCCTTTTCAAATTTTTCTTTGTAACCAAGACCACTCTTGTCACTGCATGATCATTGATTGTTGATGAGTTCTTCCAATGCCTTTGAGCTGCTACCGTAGTTTTGAAGAGTTTTTCCATTTTTTACTTCCTTTCATAGAGAGACTATTTCAACTTCCAATGCCTCTCTTTCCTTATTTATTTCCTTTAATTCTTTCTTGAGTGATTCTTCAATTCGTTTGTATTATTCAACCTTGATTTTAAGATTTAGGTCATGTTCCCTTTCTGTCTTTAATTCGCCTTTAAGAGTATTGATGTGCTTCTTATCGGCCTTGAGCTCTTTGATAACCCTGATCACTTCATTTTGAAATTCAACCTCAATCATCTCTTCTTCTTCTTCTCCTTCTTTGGCAGATTCTTCTTGCTTATTGTGCTTGGCTATAAACAAAACTATTCCTTTGATTTCTTCTTCATTATACCTATCTTCATCAGATTAGGAGCTATCTTCTTTGGAGAAAAAACATGTCTTAAACCATTTCTTCTTGCCTTGCTTGTCAAACTTCCTAGGGCCTTTCTTTCCTTTCATAACAACCTCATTTTTGTGAGGACACATGGTTTCAAAATTCCCAACCTCACCACAAACAAAACATATCAATGGACATTTACCTTTGAATTTTCCCGTACCTATTCTCATCTTTCATGTGAAGTAGGAAAATTATATATCTGAAAATTCTTCTTCATCTTCTTCCTTTTCTTCATCTTTAAGCTGAAAGTTTTGGCTTTTTGAGTTTGCTTGTCCTTACTAGTCTTCTTGGATGCAACAAATGTTGTTTCTAAGTGAGATGTTCCACCCTCTTCTTCAATTCTCTTTTCATATGCTGTAAGAATTCCATGAAATTCATCTATGCTGAGATTGTTCAGATACGATCTATCTTCCAAGATAGATACCTTTGGGTTGGATCTTGCTGGCAAGGTTCTGAGGATCTTTCAGAAAAAAAAATTCACGTCGACAGGTTCTCCCAAACCTTCCAATGTATTTGTTGTTTCATCAACAAGCTAAAAGTGTGCAGCAATATTTTCATCTTCCTTCATTTTGAGTTGCTCAATTTTTTCCCTGTAAATTTGAAGCTTTGCTTCTTTCACCTTTGAGTCACCTGCATATATATTTTCAAGCTTTCCCCATACCTATTTAGTAGTCTTTCAACTAAATACCTTAAGATAAAAAAATTCGATAAGCCCATAGATAATAAGATATTTAGCCTTTGCATCATATACCATATTTTTCTTACCTTGTTCATCCGAGGTCAGTGTGAAGCCTTTGTCAACGATTTCCCATAATTTGTATCCTTGCGCCAACAAATGAACTTGCATTCTTCCACTCCAAAGTGCATAGTTATTTCCATTGTACAAAGGAAATCTATTCTTAGTATACTCGATGATCTCCTTCCAGTTGTTAGACTGCTATTGAAGGAACCAAGCTCTGATTCCAATTGTTGGAAACACTGAGAGGGGTGAATCAATATTCCTTAGCAATTAGAACTTTTAAATATCTTCAAAGCATTAGTTAATCTTCAATTATTATTCATGTTTATCCAGTAAAAAAGTAAATGATAAAACACAATAGGCACAATAATTGTAGGTGGAAAACCCCCTCTGGGTCAAAAACCACCAAACTCTTTTCTAATAAATTCTTTCAATCTTCAGCCCCAACTTGAATGAAAGTTACAACTTCCTAGAATTCTAGAAAAGAATTCTTCTCCATCGCCCACTGGAAGGATTCCTCAACACCCTGATTTCTTCACTAGTCAATTGAATGAATGCCCCAACATCCTAGACCAACCTACCACCCTCAAATGTTCATAGGCTCCAACCTTTGGGTGACTTCATGCACTAACCTAGCACCTCCTTGTCACCCTATAATGATCAGAAGTGAGACAATAGTGTGGAATCTCATACTAGGGACAATGATCCATGATACAATATGATTTACGATGATTTTCTTGTACTTGACCCAATCACACTATGACTTGCAACCCAACCATGACATCATCCTAGCAGTGACTACTATACCTCCCAACAATGCCTCTTCGAATCTAGGCAAACTGACTCTTTAACAATAATGACTCATTCAATGATGACTCTTTTACAAATTTACAGTGATGACTCTTATACAAATTTACAATGATGACTCTTTTACGACACTGGCTTTTTGACAAGACCTGACACTTGGCTTGACATTGTTTTTTGGATCACTTGCAGCTACAGAGGTGGTGTTGTGCTTGCTTCAAGTAATGGTACTTTGGCGTTGCATGTCCTTCTAGTATGTATCTGAGCTGTTCTAAAGTGTCATCCTTCTTGCACATGCATTAACAAGAAAGACCCAAGCAAATACAAAACAATATAATTATGTTGTCCTATAAAAACATATGTCAGATATGATACTCAAAATTAAATTACAAACACTAATCATACATACCTTGATGTAGCGACTTACCCTTGACTGTTGATGTGTGGTCCTTACTGTAGTGATCCTTGAATGGATACTTTTTCTTGTTTTCTAGGAGCTCAATATTGAATCTGTTGTATCTATGTAATTTTGGATTTCCAAGGTCTGAAATATTCTGATATAGTAGCCCTCTGAGTTCTCTTTCCAACTCCACAGGTCTGATCGAGATTGGATTCTTCAAGAAAGAGTTATGCCCAATCTCCCATGATGACCTAATTATAGACTAGTTCAGTAGTGCAAATTTGTACAAAGTTCCACGTGTCATTGTTTCGACATTTGGCTCTGCAAATGATACGAAACAAACTAAAGTCCATCCTCTTTCTTTCCCAGTTTACAAAATTTGAATCTAATGCTCAGAGAGAAATTTATGACTTTTTTCCCGAGGTCACCTGTTTGACATGTAATTCGGGAGCCTACAAAAACCCAAATTTCCTCATATCATATCTCCGAACATATAGTTAACTAAGATCTGAAATTCGGTCACGCAGTTTATAAATATTTCTTCTCAAATGGGTTTTAATTTCAACTTCTTAAGATTCACAGAAAAACGTTATAGTGAAAATTCCATGATGACTTGTTTGAAGCAGCGAAATCTTAGAATCCAAGGCTCTAAAATTGCTTCAAAACAGACCTTCAAACTTGATCATAATTTTGTGTCCTAACCAAACTTCAATGAAACCTTAAACTTCCTTCCTGCATTAGAAGCTCATGAGGACCAAAAAATTACAGAGGTTTTCTCACAAGATAGTTTGTTGAAAAGTGCTTACTAGAGGAGGATATGAGGGTCACTATATATAGAAATGTATTCAGTTGAGAGAGTCGTAAAAAATTGAACATTGGAGGGATTTTATGAGTGTTGGGAAAGGGTCCCCTAGGGCTGATTTTGGGGTTAAAAGCCCAAGTTTTGGGGCAGAAAGCCCAAGTTTTTGTATGTAAAGTGTAAAGTCTCTGCAATTTTTGGTCGTGGAGTGCGTAGATGTAAAGTGTCAAAAAGGGTTTTCGCCCTTGTTTTATGTAAGTTGTGTTGGCTTTAGAAGATCTACCCATGGTCCACGGACCATGGGATTGTATAAAAAGGATAGTCTTAGAAGAGTCTAAGGCAGTTTTTTGGGAGAGGAGTAGTAATAATGATGAAAGTAATGGGCCACTAGCAAAAAGAGTGAAGAGTTTTAGAGTAGAAGAGAGGTTTTGCAACTATGTGCGAAGAGGCCTAGGGTAGAAGTCTGCAACTGAGTGCACAGACCCCTACAGCTAGGTGCATAGGGTATTTAGAGTCTGTAAGAAGATCTGAAGTGCTACTAAAGACGATTACTCTAGAAATATCTGTGTTTGATATGTTTACTTTTGTTATGAATAAATGCGGTTATGTTATGTTGAATAATGGGTTCATGATTTAATGCTATATTGATGTGCGAATCTATATGTTTACATTGTTATCTGAACACAAGAAATAATATGTGTTTACACAAAGAACCTATTAATTCCTACTGAAGTTATCATATACTTAAGCCTATTTGGGTAAATACGAAAGTAAGAGTAATTACAGAAGCACGTAAGTGGTTGATTCAACTGTTTAGGGTCCACGAAAGATAGTCGTAGACCTTCATGAAGGTCTAAGGGTTGATTAAGGGAAGTATATCGATAAGCCCTAAAGGCTTATTAATCTGTGTAAAGGCATAATGTAGGCATAAAATGACATCACTACCATCTCTGGGTGTGGAAACTTGGTTCCAACACTCCCCCATATTGCTTCGGGTGAGACTTCAGTCTGCGCTCTGCAGATTGATGCCGAAAGGGCCAGTAGTGTAGGGATTTTTTTGGCTAAATTAACGATGAACCTGGGTCAGGGCCCACTAAGCCAACAAATGGTTCCATTGCTGGGACTAGGATCTGCATAAAGAGATGTGTGATGTCGCATCACTCAAATCCAACTAAGAAATAAATTGAAGACTGGTTGGAGAGAAAGATCCACGAATTCGTGGCGCAAGAAAACAAGAACCTACAATTAAGGAAAGAACAGTGGTTGGACAGGTTTCTGTACACAGAGATACACGAAATCTTCTTATGTTCCTTCTTGGTTGAGTTATACGAGTGGATCGCTAAATTGGCAGATGACCAAGGAAGGTGGAGGCTTGACGGTCCGATAGTGTGGACCCTGGAGTTAGTACGGAGATTGGAAGCCTCTAAAGATAAGATCGCACGTGCTTTCGATCACTGGCTTGATCATATCATAGGAGGATTCGTGAGAGATTTCATGGTTGATACTTTGGTTAGTTACAGTGAAGCCAAGCGCCGCTTCTTCAAGGGATTGCGAGGTAATTATTTAAGGTATTTAAAGACTTGGATTAAGATGATCTTGTGTGAAAAGTAGGTTATGTAATTACCTTGATTTTTGGAGCTACGCAAAGTGGAAATATCTTCAGGGATAGAGGGAAAACAGGCCCTGAATATAGCCCGCTGATTGAACCTCCTTTGAGTGATGACAAGGAAATAACATAGGCCTCACCGCAGAGCACTGTTTATTTAATAAGACGAAGGTTCCCCGACTACTCCATCCACCCACCCCACCTCCACATTCACCTCCATATCATACACCTTCGCCCACACCTCCACCACCTCTGCCATCGTTCAATATGGCGAATGCGGTAAAGTTGTCCATTTTCAAGGGTTCGGGAAATGAGGACCAGACCAGTTTTGGTTCATCACGAAGGCCATATGGGAAGCTCATGGTATAACAGATGATCAGGTGAAGAAAGAAATGTCGTTCACTGCTTTACAGGAATGCATGCTGACATGATACATTAAGTATTGCACTGATAACTCGATGGCTTCATTAGCAGATATTTAGACCACAGTAAATAAGGAATTCAGTAGGCCTAAGTCTGAAGCATAATCAATTGTGGGATTCAAGGAGATCATGATGAAGCCTGGCGAGACACCCTGGGATCTGGATCAAAGATTGAAGTGCACGATCCGCGAAGCTAACATGAATCTTATGGATGGACAACGCTGTGAATGGTTTCTGTCTTCACTCTTGCCTCATCTGAGGGTTGCTTTATCGCAACAAAATATTGGGACCTAAGCGGAAGCCCTGGAGATTGCGATGAGATTGCATGAGACACCGATGCAAGATGCTAATTTTAGAGTTCAGCAGATTCAAGTGCAGTTGCAGAAGCTTTGCCTAGAGTTTCAAAGTCTAAAGAAGGATAGAGTAGTTTGGCCAAAGGTGCACGCAAAAGTTTGGTGCCTGAAATGCAAAAGTCAGGGGCATGACAAAGATCATTGTCTAGTCTTCATGAACTATGTTGTAGCAGGAGGGATGATGCTTCTGAGGCTGGAATCTCAAGCAGGGCCAAGTGCAGGGCCCGTGCTATGGTGTGCTATCTGTCAGGTAGCTGGAAAAAATTGACAGACAATTGTCATCTGCTGCAGAAATTTGTACAGACACCGCAACAACTCTTATGCAACTTCTTTCAATCAGTGGGTCAAGATGAGCATAACTTTCATAGCTATGAGATAATGATGGATAGAACACCCACATATAGAATGCAGGTAGAAACATGGCCTCCAGAACAAGGTGTTGGGGGAGCACGAGGAGGATATCAGGGGCGCAGACGAGGCCGAGGTGGAGGAGGACTTAGTAGAGGTCGAGGATAGGTTATTTGCTACAACTGTGGGGGACCATGACACTATGCACGATAATTCACAAAGCCGACGCACCTGTCATGACAACACTGTACTCAGTTTGACCATGCAATAGAAGACTTCCCTGTATTACTAGCTAAGATATGCGAAAAAGTGGCGTAGCCTCAATAGCCTACCCAGAACCTACAGATGATGAGGGTTGAACCCCGCGAGGAGGATCCTAATGTGAACATCGTGTTACGAAGTGGAATGACAACTGATGAAGACAAAGGAAAGCAACCTCAAGAAGGTGAATGAGGCCGCAAAGCTCCAGAAAAGGAGGTTGGCTTTGATTTGGAGTGTGCGAAGGAAACCTTCATGGAAGCAAAGAAAAGCTTTGTTGAGGCTTCTAGCTTAGGAAGTCAGGCTAATAAATCTAAATAAATGGACCCATCCATGCTTACAACCTTTTTGGAGACTTGTATGAAGTTGCTACTTGATAGCAAGGTTGTAAAGGGATTACAAGAGTTGATTAATAAATGTTCTGGTAATACCCTTGATGGATTGCACGTGTTCAGTAAAATTCGTAAGCATAAGGCAAGAACAGAGCATGAGATGAGGCTCACCACGCAAATAGGAGAATATGGAATGACCAAGTTATTCTCGATCTAGGGTTCGACGTGAATGTTTTTCCTAAACAGACATGGGAGAAAATGGGGAGACCTATGCTGCAATGGTCTCCTATTCAATTGAGGATGGCAAATTAGCAAAATATTATCCCCATGGGAAGGTTACAGGGAGCGACAATCAATATTGAAGGCGCGAGCACGTTGACCAATTTTGAAGTGATAGAGATTGTGGATGACAACAATCCCTACCCTGAGCTCCTTGGGATCAGCTGGGCTATCGACATGAACAAGGTGATCAATTTGAAGAAGCAAACAATGTCATTTGAAAGAAAATCACTCTGTGTAGTAGTACCATTGGACCCTGTAGAAGGACTGTGCTACACTGAACCAGTCCGCGATTACGAAAGTGACGATGATTTGGACCAGATTTATAAGATAATGGTGTGAGATGAAGATTGGGTGAATCCGACAACTGATGGACATATTGCATGGGACCGCGAGATCTCCCGCACATCAGATTCAGACAAGGAATTGGAACAATGGTTGAATAGATTGCATGAAGTGTCTACGCTATGATCACTGCGCTGCATATCATCAAAGGTAATAAGTATGCCTTGCTATGATCATTTAACTAATGTTGATAAATTTTTGGATGAATTTGAAAGGGAAGTGTCGGAGAAGCATCACTTCCAAGCCTTGGACTTGGCATTGCGCACTACGCCTATAAGATGGTGGGGTATGCATAAAGACAAGTTTGATGGATGGCACGAATATAGAAGAATGATGAGGGTGCTGTTTGGTCGCCCAAAGGTACAATTGAGAGAGAAATACGATGGAAGAAGTGATCCACGTGATCACTTAGCCAAATGGACCGATGCTTATGGAGCAGAATCACAACTAGAGTGGGTGCATATGTTTTGTCACACCTTGGATGTAATACCTATGAATTGGTACTTGGAGACAGAGCTCCACCATGGCACAGACGAATGGGATATTTTGAGACAAGGATCCCTGATGACATTCATCTTTGAAGATGGATTTTAGTGCATTAATGAAGTGCTGAAGGAGGTCAAAATAGCGATCTTCAGAATTCTGCAGGATCCCTTAGATTTGATTCAACCAGATTGGACCACCCAGCTATGCCACACGCTAGAGAGATACAATGTGACCACTGAAGAGGAAGACGAGGATCCGGGGAACATTAATATCCTGAAAATAGAAGGACACCGCGAAGTCAAGGAGCCGCAGATAGAAAATCCAGATATCACCATGCCGCTGAAAACGAGACAAGTGAACATTTGGACAGAGGCAGAGTCGAAGTTTGTGAAGATAGGAGACTACTGGGATGATGCTACGGTGGATAAGGTTGCTAATTTTCTCTGCGAATACCAGGACTTGTTCCCTATGTAGTTCTCAGACTTAAAAGGGATAATAGAGGACCTGAAAGTTATGAAAATTACAATGAAACTAGACGCGAAGCCGATCAAGAAAAGGCCTTACCGCCTCAATCCAAAGTATAAAGAAAATGTTCGCTTAGAGTTGGATAAAATGCTTGTAGCAGGTACTATTGAACCAGTGGAAGAATTTGATTGGGTGAGCCAAATAGTAGTTTAGGAAAATAAGCAGAAGGGTGAAATAAGGATATGCGTAGATGTCAGGAAGCTGAATGATGCTTGCGTGCATGATCCTTTTCCAACTTTGTTCACCGATGAAGTGTTGGATAATGTAGGAGGACATGAAGCATATTTGTTCATTGATGGGTTCTCAGGGTACCATCAGATCAAGATCGCGTTGAGGATAGAAGTAATACAACCTTCGCAACCGAGTGGGGATGCTTTCAATATAATGTAATGCCTTTTATACTGAAGAACATGTCGATGATCTTTTTGTGTGTAGTCATTGCAGCGTTCAAGTACTTCATTCAAAATTTTCTGGAGGTATACTTTGATGATTGGACGGTGTTTTGGCTGGTGAAGTGCCATGTAGCTAGCCTACGCTTGATGCAAGATACATGCCAGCGGTATCAGATCGCACTCAATTTGAAGAAATGTTTGTTCTGTGTTCCTTTCAGAATATTGTTGGACCATGTGGTATGTAGACAAGGATTAATGGTGGACCTAGCTAAGATAGCAATTATAATTAATTTGGAGGTGCCAAGAAGTGTGAAACAATTGTGCACAATGTTGGGGCATACAAGATACTATAGAAGTTTCATCAAGAGTTATGCCCAGATTACCGCGCCGATGGAGAAGCTACTAAAGAAGGATTTTAAATTCTATTGGAATGAAGAATGTTAGTGGAGCCTAGATGTGTTAAAGGAAAAAATGGTCACCGCATCGATCCTAGTCTTCTTGGATTGGAAGAAGGAATTTCATGTGCATGTGGACACGTCATGTATTGCACTTGGAGCAGTACTAACATAGGCCATGAGGGAGAGTTAAATCACCCTATAGAGTTTGCAAGTCAGAAGTTGTCTAAAGGTGAGAAGAACTATTCAACGATAGAGCACAAAGGTTTGGCTATGGTGTCCGTGCTCCAGAAGTTCAGGCACTACTTGCTAGGAGGACACTTTAAGATGTATACAAACCATTCTACATTGAATTACCTGGTTAAGAAGCCTATGTTGTTGGGGGGGGGGGTGTGGGAAGATATGCAGATGGATGCTGCTATTTTAGGAATATGATTTTGAAGTCATTGTGAAGCCAAGACGATTGAATGTAGGACCAGATCATCTATCGTGCATTGAAATAGGAGAGGAGCCTACTAATTTGGAGGAAGGACTGCCTGATGTGCAGCTCTTTGCAGTGCACGTAGCTGACAATCACTTTGCAGATATCATACACTTCCTGATGATAGGAACGGCTCCAGAAGGGTATACTAGTCAACAAAATAAGGAGCTAGTGGTGTGCGCGATAGAATTTTCTGTCATTGCAGGACATTTATATAAAATGGTCTCGGATGAAATTTTGTGACGTTATGTGCTTGAGTTTGAATGGAACAACATCCTCGCTGAAGCTCATGGAGGAGTTGCGGGAGGACACTATGCAGGAAAAACAACAATGCAGAAGATTTTACGCGTTGGGTTGTGGTGGCTGACACTGCATAAGGATTCCAAAGGTTATTGTAAGACATGCGATGCATGTCAAAGGACAGGCAGGCCATCGCAGAGGGATGAGCTGCCTATGAATCCACAAATGTCGTTGTAGCCATTCAAGAAATGGGCAATTGATTTTGTAGTACCAATTCATCGTCCAAGGAAGAAGATGGGTGTGCAATATATCATCACCGCGACAAAGTATTTGACTAGATGGGCTGAGCTGCAGCTCGTGAAGGACTATACAGAGGCAACAACAACAAAGTTCCTCTTTGAGTATGTGTTGACTAGGTTCGATTGCCTGAAGATTTTGATGAGCGATTGTGATACACATTTCCTTAATGAAACAATTAGCGCGCTGACAGAGGAATTCCAAGTTTATCATCAAAAGTGTACACCATATCACCTGTAGGCTAATGGGATGGATGAAGCATTTAATAAGATATTGGAGAACACACTAACAAAAGTCTGCAATGCGCAGAGGAATGATTGGGACGTGCGCATACCCACAGTGCTATGGGCTTACAGAACTACTTGTAAGAAGATGATTGGGCAGATACCCTTCACGTTGGTCTATGGTGTAGAATCTATGACGCCAATGGAGTATATTGTACCTAGTCTATGCATAGTGGTGTTCACAGGAATGGTGGATTGCGGACCCCTAGAAGAGAGGCTCGCACAATTATTAGAGCTTGAAGAAGATATATTTCTGGCTGGATTCCATTAGAAAGTTCAAAAGGAGCACGAAAATGCATGGCACGATCGGCACATCAAACTGTGCACCTTCAAGGTAAACGATTTGGTTTTATTATATGACAACAAGTTTGATAAATTTCTAGGAAAATTCCAAATGCATTGGCAAGGGCCATATGTCATCGAAGAGATTACCGATGGTGGAGCAGTTCAACCAGTGAAATTGAATGGAGATCCATTTCCCGGAAAGGTAAATGATAGCCGATTGAAGCCATATACCGGGATCCAGCCAAATGACTACATGATGGAAGCACAATCTTAGCACTCTAGGTAGTTGAAAGGAGGTGCAAGACTATAAACTACACTGCCAGGGTTGTAGAGCTGCGCCACTGGGGGACTGCGCGAGTGTTGGCATTATGATGCATGTGTTGTACTTGATGGCAACCCACTTGTAGCAGAACATCTCACTTGTATATGATAGCTAGATGAATCTACGTAACTAGGTGAATCTACTTGAGAGATATCAGATGTGACAAAATGCATGGCAGTTGTGTTTGCAGATGTGACAAAATGCAGGGTAGTTCAAAGGAATCATTTCAGAAGTAATATGGCAAATTACAGTGTAACAGATCTATTCAGAGGTAACAGGGCATTGGCACATAATGATAGGAAGATGGAACTAAGGTCTCTTGATTAGAATAAAGAAGGTAAAGGAAAAGGTTGATGTAAAGTAGTTTAAGAAGTATACACAGGTCCACTTAGTCAAAACAATGTATACACACTGGTCCACAGAACAAAAAAAACATATACGTATACACACACTCCCACAAGAGGAAAATCATGTACATGTTGGAAAACCAAGGTTTTGGTCCGAGGTATTTGGTCCAAGGTATTGGTCCAAGGTATTTGGACTGAGGTATTGACCCTAGGTATTTGGTCCAAGTTATTGAGAAAGGTCTAAAACTATATAAGGAGGAGAATATCATTAGGCCAAGGTGTGCAAGTATTGAATATCTCATGAAGAGTTATATCAAGAGCAAATATGCAAGTTATGGGTTTTTTATGGTTAGCTTGATCTGAACTAAGTATGCACCTGAGTGTTTGATAATCGATGAGATCTAATGATGGATTGGGATCATAATGACTTATCATTATGTGATCTAATAATGGATGGGCTAGATCTGATTGCCAATACATGTTTTATCCTTTATATGTGATGATCTGGGTATGTCTAAAGTCGGGAATTTCAGTGAAGTTATAAGTAAGTATTTGTATATCTATACACTAATTCGCTTTGGTGACGAGGTTTTATGATTGAGTATCTTTAGAAATATATCCAAGTTGGACTAAAGGAAGTAGCGTATAAATGCAGGTTGGATTCATTGAAGGAGCATATACATTTTGACACATGCCTTTTTGAAGTTACAGTTAGTTCTGGTTGTTGATGCAATGATCTGGGTTTAGATCTGTGTACT
The DNA here is from genome assembly GCA_031772625.1 of Pinus tabuliformis. Classification (NCBI taxonomy): domain Eukaryota; kingdom Viridiplantae; phylum Streptophyta; class Pinopsida; order Pinales; family Pinaceae; genus Pinus; species Pinus tabuliformis. The sequence continues at coordinate 1,250,876,843 of CM062811.1, forward strand.
AGTTACAGTGATTTGTCTGTTCCAGTTGTTTGGTTGAATTTGAATAAGTTTGAATGAATGGTTGATTTAATTGTGTCAGAGGTTAGATGATTGTTTGATTCAATATGTCAGAGGTTTTAGTGATTGCTTGATTCAGTATGTCAGAGGTTTCAGTGATTGTATGATTCAGTATGTCAGAGGTTTCAATGATTGTTTGATTCAATACACCAGAGGTTTCAATGATTGATTGATTCAGTTATGATTATATCAAAGATTGATGATTCGGTTTTAGTTATATCAAATATTGATTAGGTTTCAGTGATTGGTTGATGCAGATGTATTTGATGGTTGTATTGCAGTGGTGATTGATTTCGAGCCTCAATGTTACTAATGGGCCCAATATGAAAATTTGATGAAACGTGGCCTTCATATTGTAGTATTGTGTACCACGAGTATCCAATGTGAAAATTTATGAAACGTGGTCCCTGGAGGATACTGAGGGTTGGAGCCTTCAGTGAGGAATTTGAAGCTTCCTGCTAGTAGTGGCTAGTGATTTGATCAGGGGGTTGGAGCTCCCTTCTAGTAGCAGCTAGAGAATGAGTGAAGGTTGTAGCCTTCTGTAGGTCGGAACCTACATACTAGTAAATATATTGACTAGTACAAGAACTAGGGGGTTGTAGCTCCCTTCCAGTAGTAGCTGGAGAACGAGTGAAGGTTGTAGTGTTATGTAGGTCAGAACCTACGTACTAGTAAATATATCGGCTAATACAAGAACTAGGGGGTTGTAGCTCCCTTCCAGAAGAAGCTGGAGAATGAGAGAAGGTTGTAGCCTTTTGCAGGTGGGTGCCTGCGTACTGGTATGAGTTTGCACCAGTACAAGATTGTAAATAGATTTTCTTATTATTAAAAGAAGACAGAGACAACAGCAGCAGGTGGTTTTCACCCACATTGGGTTTCCACCTTAAATCTTGGTGTTCATGTGTGTTGCTTATGTGTGATGGTTTATTTTGTTATTACTGCACATGGTTATTGTTTAATGTTTAATAAAGTATTGATGCACTGATTAAAGATCAACATATGATGAATTAATTGAATCATAAGTTCACTGGATATACATTGGTTTCCTTAAGAACAGTTGCGTGCACACACGAGTTCCCTTCACTGAAGTAGCGTATATAAATCTGATTATGGAAATGAAAAAGTTATTGATTTGTAAATACTGATTCACTCCCCTCTCAGTATTATTTCCAACAATTGGTATCAGAGCGGGTCCTTTGGCAGAAGCTTGATCGCTTGAAGGAGATCTGTAGTAAACAATGGGAAAGAAGCTAAAGAAGAAAGCACCTCAAAAGAAGAAGACATATCAAAGGAACTATGACAGTGGGAGAGATGATTGGCCTTTATGTGGAAGCAACTCTTCAGATTCAGAATCACCTCAGAATGAAGATGAACAAGCAAAAGAACTATTAGGTATGAATTTGTTGTCCTATGGTGATACATTTCTTTGTTCATTCGAAGATAATGAAAGTGATAGTGAAACAACTGAATTTGCTCTTATGGGTGAAAGAGAAAGAAATCAAATAGAGGCATAATTTAAAAAGCTCACAGAAACAATTAGAGATCAAAAAGATCTAATTGATAAAAGAGAATGTTCCTATAAAGAAGAAGTTACCAGATTAAAATCTCAGTTGGAGGAAGGAAACAAAGTAAGGAAGCAGTACAAGGAAAAGGAAGATCAATGTCAAAGGCTACAGGATGAAGTGACATCATTGAGAAATGAAGTGAATGGAAAATACATAACAACCAAGGAACTTATAGAAAGAACCAGCTACTATGAAGGTCTTGAAGCTACGGTCGTTTCTCTAAACGAAGATCTCAAAAATTCAAATAAGCAGAATGAAGATCTAATCCAAGCATTTGAAGAACAAGAAAATGAAGTTCTTGAAATAAGGAAACAAGTGAAAGAAGGAAGAAAAGCTGAAGAAATCATGAAGAAGTAGTACCTTGAAAAGGAAGAGAAATATCAGGTTGAGGTAAATATCCTAAAAGGTAAATTAGAAAAAAATGATAAACTTTTACGGTTTCAAGATAGTACTAAGATTTTGGATGATATTCTTAGTAGTCAAAGGTCTCCTGCCATCAAATTTGGTCTTGGTTTTCATGAAACTGTTGAAGGTGAATCTAGCACACAAGATGAGGCATGGAACTCTAATGCAAAATCTGAAATTCTCAACAAGGAGATGAGAGGTCAACCCCATCAACAACCAAGGAAAGAAAGTCTTCAAAGAAAATCTTCTACTCCTAACTATGGAAGTGATAGTCGATTATTTCCTCTGATGAATAATGTTGAATGTTTTATATGTCATAATTTTGGACATGTTGCAACGAGATGCATAAGTGGAATGGTTCAAGATCATCACACAGAAAGATCATTAGCTTCTAGGTACTTTAAGGGATATTATTTTTATTTCAATATGTTTGGTCACAGAGCCATTGACTGCTATAGAAGGAATATTAAACATGTAAGATGTTATGAATGTAACAAGTTTGGAAATATAGCAAAGGAATGCTGGAGAAATTTTCGGGCACCATACCAAAAGGAGAAAACATCATCACACTCGAAGATATGGAAGAAGAAGGAAGTACAGTAAGAAAGATGTGGCATAGCACAGTGTACAGACATAATAGACTCGGGGGGAGATGAAAGTATGAAACTTCAGTGTTCTAAATCCCATACGAAATTTTCATGAAGACAAGTCGCGTATATACGTGAGTTCAAAGCTGCACAATTGCGTATATGTTCGTTTGAAGAAAAAGTAGTGGGACAGACTCAGGAAAAGGGGTCTGATATTGTTCAGTCAATTATCTGCTCTGTTTAATGATGGTTACAATCTGCTAATGATATGTGGAAATGTGTTGGTCCTCATAAGCTATTAAAAACTTGATGTATATCTGATTGATGATGATGCCTTGATATTTCTTACTGATATATGCAATGATCAGATCTGACAGTGAACATGTGGCACAGGTTCAAGGGGAGAATATGATATGCTTCTAATATTGCATTTTTGGCATTATGTTTAGAAGTCTTTGGTACCTAATGATTCTTATCAATGGTGATGATGCTTATGTGGCTAAAGTGTTTAAATGATACATCATGCTATGTTGCGGTTATAAGTTGCCTATGATGATGATACTTGTATTGCTTGGGGTTACATAGTTGTTATTCAGATCAGATTTATGGATGATTGTGGATGACTTTTTGATGATGCATACAGTACATATATGTTGCTTACATGGTGATCTTCATAAGGACAAGGAGAAGTACAAAGCTTGAGTACACAACTTCATTATTTGATGATGAGCCACTCATTTCTTTTATGATGTTGTCATCATGCCTTCAAAGATGCATAAAGTTCATATGGTGCAGTTATGATACAGGATTCCTATAGTTCTTGGCTCTCACATGGTTGAGGATTGTTGTTGTTGATGGTATCAAGAAAGCTTGACAAATGACTATGAGCTCATGGTTTTATAGATACATAGTTGATGGATACACATTATGTTGGATACATGGATGATTACTTAAGTTGCATATTGATAAATATCGTTGGTTGGCCAAGAGAATGGTGTTATTGCAGGTCTCATGAAGACATAGCTATTTGAAGACATGGATATTCAGAGACATGGATTACTTAGTCACATAATGATGATACCTTCTTACTTTATGATGATGAGTTTGATACTCACACATGTTGATTATCATGATTGATTCTTATCAAATGTGGGATGTTCCCTAATGATGATACATGGTTGATATATTGAGGGCTCTTGTGGAAAGATCATGCAGTTTTTGATGATGATGTTATGATCATAGATGATGACTATGGTGTTTTCACATACATATGATATGATGTGAATGATTTTGTGTTACTGCTTGGAGATGATTCATGGAAGGTTATGATAAGGCTCTTTCTACTAAGGAAACAGAGCAAGTTGATCTTAATGAGATCAAGAGGATGAGTTGATATCTATATGTGACATACTTTGTCACAGGTTGATGATATTTACATTGTCACATCTTGAGAACAGATGATAGACATATACAAGTTGTTGGTCTGGATGTTGCTAACAGATGCTTAAGGAGAAGATCATATATGGTGTATGATAGTTGTTGATGACTATCATGGTCTTGTTTGGATCTTTGGTCTCTATTATAAATGCATGTATATCATTCAATGTAAAGGTCATATAAAAGACCCATGAAGTAATAATATGTCTATGTTTGTCTTAGTCTTTTGATGAGTCCTTTTGGTCATATGATGTAATTTGTACCCCCACTATGAATGGGAAGGATAATTGATATATTTAAGTCATGTATAAACAATTGGTATATCCCCACTTGGTTGGGAGATTGATGTATGTATGACTCATTGGTGATAGGAAGGTGAAAGTCACATAGTTGAGTTATAGAGTCATGTTATTCTTTTGGAAAATATTTTTGCAAACTCTGCATGTGCTCAGGGGGAGCATGGACGGTTTAGAGCATCACAACATGTACAAAGGGGGAGTTTAATCAGAGAATTCAGAATGTGCTTAGGGGGAGCCTGGTCAATGTTTATATTCAGTTGTTCAGATATGAAAGTCTTCATTTTGTTCCCTTGATATCAAAGGGGGAGAATATATTGGTCTGCGCTTTTCCCTTGTTGTCAAAGGGGGAGAGTACTTTTGATCTGAAATGGGGCACTAAAGGCTTATTGTCATGCTTACAAGAACCTCTCCACTCCAAAGCTTATATATTCCCAGATCTATGCTTATGATTGATAATTTGCAGAATAAATAACTTGAAATAGGTGTATGCTTGTGTTTGTAATTTAATTTTTAAGTGCTTTAAGTTTATTTGCTTGAACTAATATGAAATGCATATAACAATAAATAAAGCAGCAAATAAGCAAACCACAGGAGACAACAACATAATATGGAGTTCACCCTGATATCTTGGGCTACGTCTCCTTGAGCACTAATCAACTCGACTAGGATCTTTGGGATTATGGTAATGCTTCTTTTACAAGTTCTACACTTAACTCCATAGGTTTACAATTGTATTGATGGGTTTAGAATACCATCTTACTCCTGGCTGTCCTTACTCTGTAGACAGATCTAGGCTTCTCTAAACTAGACTCCTTCAATCAGCGCTCCGGGCCATCTTGAGCTCTTGGCTTGCACCAAATCCCTCAAAATTCTTTTAATGTCTCTAGAATTCCTTCTTCTATCTTCAGCACACATCAAACACCAGTAACAGCTTGATCATTTGATCTCTATGTTGTTCTAAAACTTCATTACCTCTCCATGGCTCTTATAAGTCTTCAGGATTTTCTAAACTCCATCTCAATGGATTTAGCGGTCCCCTATAGTCACCTTGACTATTGGAACCTTGAGAATGAATGCTGGCTCTATTCTCTGCAATTTCCACCAACCTCTGGCGACCTCTACTTCTACTCTCGGCTCTAGCTCTTGGCTCTGGCTCTCACGAGCTTCCAGGTTCACTCGACCTCCAAGCGACTCTCCGTCAATTAAGCTCTATGGTTTTGTTTGACCTCCAAGTAACTCCAAGCCCCTGCTATCAATTGTGCTCTCTGGCTTTTGTGAGGCATCCTTCTGGCTCTGCGACTTCCTGTCCATTTCTCTATGTGTAATCATTCCTCTGCCTCTGCGTTTCTTTGACTAGCCCTCTCGCTCTCTGGCTCTCTAGCTCTGTGACTGGCCGTCAGGCTCACTGGCTCTGTGGCTCTGCATATTACATAACGCATCATTATTACAGAAATGCTCGCTCATAGCATGGCACAAGTGTGATGGCTATTTCCAAATGGAAATGAACCCGCGGGCACTTTCTAGGATGAAATCCATGAAATAACACATTCCTGTTCACAATGGAAATACACAAGAAAGCTCACGAAAAACACATCATGAGCCTTTAACCTGGACTTCAAATAATATGTAGCCACATTTATAAACCCTTCAGGTCCATCCCTTTATCACAATATCGCAATCGCATTGCGTAGGCCAAAACAACCCAATACACGGAAAATACAAAGAAAATCCACAAAGCCAGATTTCAAATTAAATGAAATCGCATCCATAAGCCTTATTGGGTCTGCGCTTTATCACAAGTCACAATCACATGTCGCATGGTATAGCGCTCCCCTCTACATTGTTGTGATCCGATCGTCAATCGCGCTATCGACACATCGCATATCGCATTTTGCAATGTCCTCCCGCCAAGCCTTTATCCCTTCAAAGATTCGATCTGATATGTCTTACGGATCTGATAAGGGTTTTAGGCTATCGAATATAGTATTTTGGGTCCGCTTCCATATCACTCCATCGCCAATCGCTTTATCGCACATCGCAATTCGACTTACCAAGGGTTCCGATGTCACACGAAGGCTTTCCTCCGATGTGATATATTGGAGATCATAATTGAGGAGTCCTTCTGCCTTTGCTTAAGTCCTCCCTTTGAACTCTTCCGATGTGATTTATTTTAATGAGCCTTTAAGTCCATTTATAGAAGGATTTGCCTCCTTTTCTAAGGATAATGGGCAATCTTCTTTTTGCAATAACTCCTTCATCCGAAGTCCATTCTAGTCCATTAAAATTGCAGTAGATTCAGATTGAAGAGATCTACGCATTGAGAATATTCCCAAGAGCATCCTTTGACTTTCATTTTCCTATGTGAGGAATATTTTTAGACTTGGAAGTCTATGTTAGATCCATTTTGGATCACGCCTTCCCACTACTTAGAAGTCTATGTTAGATCCATTTTGGATCACGCCTTCCCACTAAAAAGATTTTGGACTCCAAAAGACTGATATACTGATCTGAACTGTAACTGAGAGTACGTCACCCTCTTCTTTCAGCCTCCATACACTTTCCTTCCATAGTGCCTCTGAACCAAAGCCTTTGAACACTCCCTTTCTAGATGTGCTTGTCCTCATGGTAAGAATTGTCTTCTTCCTTGACTTCCTGCAAAACTCCTGCTGAGAAGGTCATAGAAGGTAGTTTGAACTTCTCTGCCTTGATCATTGATCCAAGGTGGCTCAAACCAATGTGAAGTTACATCTGCTTCACAAAATTTTCATTTGTACCTGTTTGACATGCTGTCAACAACAACTGTTAACAACAACATGATTACAGACAACAATTGGATGGCCTAAACTCTTGCTTCATCAAAAGAAACAGATTTCACATCTTGTGAATTACCTCCATGTCTTTACATCTGCATACAAATGATTGACTAGATAACAAGCCAATAAAACATGCCTTTAAAACAATTGACCCTTCAAGTCAAGCATGTACGAAAAAAATTCTACAGTTCTTTTTCAAAGATGAAACACTTCATCATCATCTCCATCTTGGAGACCAAATCAACTTTTCTCAAGTCAATATTGCATTACATGCATGCTTAAAAACAAAGCAATCAACTCTTCAAGTTAATTACACTTACATGTTAAAATACAAGGAAATCATCAACATCCCTGTGTTCATGCATATCATGCTTATGCATGCATTTCATCTTTCAACTTTCGCTTAAGTACACTGTACTTTCAAAGCTGAAATGAACATAATGTTGCAGTAATAAAGTGAGTCTCCTACTCAACTTTTCCATTCACCTTCTTGGTAGAATCCTGCAACTTGCATTCCATTAACAAAGAAATGCAAATAAATGCATTATATCAATAGACATGCAATCTTAATTGGATAAGAGTTCTAACCATTTCTTACCAATCCATTTCAAAGGTGTTACCTTTGTCTGCACGTCAGCATCAACATGTGAATCATCCTAAAACACATCATTTATCCTTTCCATTCTTTCCATTTTCTCTTTCCACCTTCTTCAAGTTCTGTGGAAGCATTGTTGGATTCAGAGTCCAACATTTTTCAGCAATATGTCCTTGCTTATGGCAATAAGTGCAACACTTGTGCATCCTCTTGACAGCGTGATTTGCCTTGTCCAATGGACCTTTGGATTCTTGCTTCCTTTCCTTCAAAAGTTTCCTGTATGTGGCCATTCTCTTCCAACATCTAGAGACATTATGGTTATCCAAACCACAAAAGGAACATGCAATTCTTTTACCATGCTTATATGGAAATTTACCATGCTTAACATAATCAAAACGAATATGATTAGAACCAGATTTATACCTTTCCTTTTCACCTTTATTACCTTCATGAGGAGGTGATTGAATGAAGAAGTAGCTCCCTTTGGAACACCATCAATCTCTTCAAGGCTTTTAGAGTTTCCACAACTCTCTGGTTCAAGTGCATGCTGATATACACCTTCTTTATACAAAGTATTCTTCACACTATTGCATTCCCCAAGAATACAATCTTCACACTCTTGAGGTAGAAGACCTAAAATGAAACTCCTTCTTGGAACTGTTTCAATTGTCTTCATGGCAACTTTGGAACTTTCTCCATAAGATTTTCCATAGCCAAGACCCAAATACTTAGGCCTTTCCTCAACCATTATTGGCTCAACAAAACCCTGTGCATGTTTGCCCAAGCCCTTTCCTTCATAGCCCATATTGGACTTTAACTTGAACCCTATGCCTCTAGTATGTTTTTCAAAAGAACCAACATAATCATTCTTAGAGGAAATTGAAGACAAAAAGGAATTGTTTACCTCTTCTTCAAGCTGATACTTGACTAAGGCTTCTTTGGCAACAAGGAGTTGTGTCTCCAACTCATGCATCCTTTTCAGGTTCATATTTGCAATATGAAGTTGCCTCTCCATTTCCTGCAATTTGTCAGAAAGCAACTGCTTCTCTTCCTTCATGGAATTCAACTACTCTCTAAGTATGATGCTCTTCCTTCCATACTCATACATTTCTCTCACCATATCCATCATGGTGAACAAGTCTTGCTTCTTGTCTTGATCAAATACTCTTGTGAAGAAAGAATAATTTGAGGACTCACTTGTAGAAGTTGTCATTATCAAAATGAACAAAAGAACTTCAAACAAGATTAACAAAGAGCTTATTCAAGCAACCTTTTGCAACAAACCTCTTGTACTTCAAGGATTGCTTTGAGGTCTTTTGGGGTAAGGAGAATGCCTTCAGCCCTTCTTCCTTCTTGTCCTCTCCTGGACTTAGCTATCAATAGCTTTCACCTCTACAAACTCAAACAACAGTCAGTTTACAAACAATCAAATAGCTAAATTCGTTCTACTGTTTGGACACCTTTCAAGTCAAACAAGAATATATATTGCTCTGTCAATCAAGTATCCTACTTTGATCAATCAAGCATCATGATACCACCTTCTTCTGGTATAACTTTCTCTGATATAACTAGCTCTGATATAACCTTCTTTGAAGGTGGGGTTAATCAACCTGATGCTCTGATACCACCTGATGTGAAAAGGGGCACTAAAGGCTTCTTGTCATGCTTACAAGAACCTCACCCACTCCAAAGCTTATATATTCCCAGATATATGCTTATGATTGATAATTTGCGGAATAAATAACTTGAAATAGGTGTATGCTTGTGTTTGTACTTTACCTGTTAAGTGATTTAAGTTTATTTGCTTGAACTAATATGAAATGCATATAACAGTAAATAAAGCAACAAATAAGCAAACCACAGGAGGCAACAGTATGGAGTTCACCCTGATATCTTGGGCTATGTCTCCTTGAGCACTAATCAACTCGACTAGGCTCTTTGGGATTATGGTAATGCTTCTTTTACAAGTTCCACACTTAACTCAATAGGTTTACAACTATACCTGTGGGCTTAGAATACCATCTTACCCTTGGTTTTCCTTACTCTGTAAACAGATCTAGGCTTCTCTGGATTAGACTCCTTCAATTAGCGCTTTGGGCTATCTTGAGCTCCTGGCTTGCACCAAATCCATCAGAGTTCTTTTACTGTCTCTGGAATTCCTTCTTCTATCTTCAGCACACATCAGACACCAGTAACAACTTGATCATTTGATCTCTTTGCTGTTCTGAAACGTCAATACCGCTCCATGTCTCTTAGAAGTCTTCAGGATTTTCTGAACTCCATCTCAATGGATTTAGTGGTCCCCTACAGTCACCTCAACTATTGGAACCTTAAGAATGAATTTTGTCTCTATTCTTTGCAACTGCCTCCAACCTCTAGCGGCCTCTGCTTCTGCTCTTGGCTCTGGCTCTTGGCTCTGGCTCTCAGCGCTGGCTCTCACGAGCTTCTCAGTTCGCTTAACCTCCAAGCGACTCTCCGTTAATTGAGCTCTATGGTTTCGCTCGACCTCCAAGCGACTCCAAGCCCCTGATGTCAATTTTTCTCTCCAGATTTTGTGAGGCATCCTTCCGGCTTTGTGACTTCCTGTCCGTTTCTCTATGTGTAATCATTCCTCTACCTCTGCATTTCTTTGACTGGCCCTCTGGCTCTCTGGCTCTCTGGCTCTGCGATTGGCCATCTGACTCACTGGCTCTGTGGTTCTGTGTATTACATAACGCATCATTGTTACAAAAATGCCCACTCATAGCGTGGCACAGGTGTGATGGCTATTTCCAAATGGAAATGAACCGGCAGGCACTTTCTAGGACGAAATCCACGAAATAACGCATTCCTGTTCATAACGGAAATACACAGGAAGACTCACGAAAACACATCATGAGCCTTTAACTTGAACTTCAAATAATATGTAGCCACATATATAAACCCTTCGGGTTCGTCCCTTTATCGCAATATTGCAATCGCATCGCGTAGGCCAAAACAACCCAATACATGGAAAATACAAAGAAAATCCGCAAAGCCGAATTTCAAATTAAATGAAATCACGTCCATAAGCCTTATCAGGTTTTCACTTTATCGCAAGTCGCAATTGCATGTCACATGGTATAGCGCTCCCCTCTGCATTATTGTGATCCGATCGTTGATCATCGATCGTCGATCGCACTATCAGCTCATCACATATCGCAATGTCCTCCCGCCAGGCCTTTATCCCTTCAAAGCTTTGATCCGATATGTCTTACGAATCTGATAATGGTTTTAGGATGCAAAATATAGTATTTTGGGTTTGCTTCCATATCGCTCCATCGCCGATCGCTTTATCGCACATCACAATATCGACACATCGCAATTCTGCTTACCCAGGGTTCTGATGTTGCACGAAGGTTTTCCTCCAATGTGATATATCAAAGATCGCAATCAGGGAGTCCTTTCACCTTTGATTAAGTCCTCCCTTTGAACTCTTCCAATGTGATTTCCTTCAATGAGCCTTTAAGTCTATTTTTATAAGGATTTGCCTCCTTTTCTAAGGATAATGGGCAATCTTCTTTTTGTAATAACTCCTTCATCTGGAGTCCATTCTGGTCCATTCAAATTGCAATAGATTCAGATTGAAAAGATATACGCAATGAAACTATTCCTAAGAGCATCCTTTGACTTTAATTTTCCTCTGTGAGGAAGATTTTTAGACTTAGAAGTCTATGTTAGATCATTTTTGGATCAACTTTTGTGTTGCTTATTATCTCTAACAGTTTCTACAGCTTGCAGTAATCAACACCAACATGGTTGCCATCAATTCCAAAGGGGGAGATTGTTGGCATTATGATGCATGTGTTGTACTTGATGGCAGCCCACTTGTAGCAAAACATCTCACTTTTATACGGTAACTAGATGAATCTATGTAACTAAATGAATCTATAGGAGAGATATCAGATGTGATAGAATGCACGGCAATTGTGTTTATAGATGTGAAAAAATGTAGGGTAGTTCAAAGGAATCATTTCAGAAGTAATATGGAAAATTATAGTGTAACAGATCTATTCAGAGGTAACAAGGCATTGACACAAAAGAATATCAAGATGGAACTAAGGTCTACTAATCAGAATAAAGAAGGTAAAGGAAAAGGTTGATGCAAAGCAGTTTAAGAAGTATACGCAGGTCCACTTAGTCAAAACAGCGTATACACGCTGGTCCACAGAACAAAAAAAACATATACGTATACATGCGCTCCCATAAGAGGGAAAACGCATACATGTTGGAAAACCAAGGTTTTAGTTCGTGGTATTTGGTCCAAGGTATTTTGGTCCAAGGTATTGACCCTAGGTATTTGGTCCAAGGTATTGACCCTAGGTATTTGGTCCAAGGTATTGGTCCTAAGTGGTTTTGGTCCAAGGTTGAGAAAGGTATAAAACTATATAAGGAGGAGAAGATCATTAGGCCAAGGTGTGCGAGTATTGAATATCTCATGAAGAGTTAGATCAAGAGCAAATATGCAAGTTATGGGTTTCTGATGCTTAGCTTGATTTGAACTAAGTATGCACCTGAGTGTTTGATAATGGATGAGATCTAATGATGGATCAGGATCATAATGACTTATCATTATGTGATCTGATAATGGATGGGCTAGATCTGATTGCTAACACATGTTTTATCCTTTATATGTGATGATCTGGGTATGTCTGAAGTCGGGAATTGCAACGAAGTTATAAGTAAGTATTTGCGGATCTATATGCTGATTTGATTTGGTGAAGAGGTTTTATGATTCATTATCTTTAGAGATATACGTAGGTTGGACTAAAGGAAGTAGCGTATAAACACAAGTTGGATTCATTGAAGGAGCGTATACATTCTCACACATGCCTTTTTGAAGTTACAATTAGTTCTGGTTGTTGATGTAGTGATCTGGGTTCAGATCTGTGTACCAGTTACAGTGGTCTGTCTGTTCCAGTTTTTGGGTTGAATTTGATTAATTTTGAATGAATGGTTGATTCATTTGTGTCAAAGGTTCGGTGATTGTTTGATTCAGTATATCAGAGGTTCGGTGATTGTTTGATTCAGTATGTCAGAGGTTTTAGTGATTGTATGATTCAGTATGTCAGAGGTTTCCGTGATTGTTTGATTTAGTACACCATAAGTTTCAGTGATTGATTGATTCTGTTATGATTCTATCAGAGATTGATGATTGGGTTTCATTTATATCAGATATTGATTGGGTTTCAGTGATTGGTTGATGCAGATGTATTTGATGGTTGTATTGCAGTGGTGATTGATTTCGAGCTTCAATGTTACTAATGGTACAATATGAAAATTTGATGAAACGTTGCCTTCATATTGTAGTATTCTATACCAGGAGTATCTAGTGTGAAAATTTATGAAACGTGGTCCTTGGAGGATATTGAGTGTTGGAGTCTTTAGTGAGGAAGTCGAAGCTTCCTGCCAGTAGTGGCTGGTGATTTGATCAGGGGGTTGGATCTCCCTTCTAGTAGCAACTGGAGAACGAGTGGAGGTTGTATCCTTCTGTAGGTTGGAGCCTACGTACCTGTAAATATATCGACTAGTACAAGAACTAGGGGGTTGTAGCTCCCTTCCAGTAGCAGCTGGAGAACGAGTGAAGGTTGTAGCCTTCTATAGGTCGGAGCCTACGTACTAGTAAATATATCAGCTAGTACAAGAACTAAGGGGTTGTAACTCCCTTCCATAAGAAGCTGGAGAACGAGAGAAGGTTGTAGCATTCTGCAGGTGGGTGCCAGCGTATTGGTATGATTATGCACCAGTACAAGATTGTAAACAGATTTTCTTATCATTAAAAGAAGAAAAAGATGACAACAGTAGGTGGTTCTCACTCACATTGGGTTTCCACCTTAAATCTTGGTGTTCATGTGTGTTTCTTATGTATGATGGTTTATTCTATTATTACTGCACATGGTTACTATTTAATGTTTAATAAAGTACTGATGCACTAATTAAAGATCAACATATGATGAATTAACTTAATCATAAGTTCACTGGATATATGTTGGTTGCCTTAAGAACAGTTGCATGCACACGCGAGTTCCCTTCACTGAAGTAGCATATATAAATCTGATTATGGAAATGAAAAAGTTATTGATTTGTAAACACTGATTCACCCCCCTTCTCAGAATTATTTCCAACAACGGCATGGAGGAATGTTACAGCATCAGCAAAAGCATGATGGGAGCTGCACTATAGAAGGAGAGACCGTGCAGGGTAGCCAAAAAGTGACCATTATAGCCACTATTCATGATATAACAATGAGAAAACGGCTAAGAGGAGTGGGGGGGGTCATTTAGGGCTCAAATTAAGAGTGAGATCTTTGAAAATTTGCTGCCAATCTAACATTTATGAGCAGATTTTAGGGGGAACGATCGGATTTGAATTTGAATTTTCCTAAAAATTACAGATGGTTTCTCAACGAAAAACACTTTTCATTTGGAGAGTTGATGTGTCGTGCTATCGGTTGCGCATGAATCCTGGGGTTTTTACGGATTTGGTGGCTAGTTCAGTGTTTGACAAGTTACCTAAGGAAACTGAAGAGATCCTGAATAGCCTCATGTCGATGCTCGTGGAAACTAAAAGTGCTGGAGGATCTATGGGCTCTGAGGGAGTTTCACCTAAGGTTGTAAGTATGGAGGTGCCCGCCGCAGTACCAAAATCACCAAGGTTGCCTAGGCCGAGGCCCACATCGGCAGGAGAGGCTTCCAAGACAAAGAAAGATAAACAAAAGGTGACATAGCCAATGTGTGAGTCGCCAAGGAAGCATCAAAGAAAAGAGAAACCCACTGCACAAGAGAAAGGCAAGGTGGTAAACCTAGAGGCCGACGAGGGCGCAGAGGAAACTGATATGGGTGTAGAGGACATTGATATTGAGGGAGTAGACCCTATCTCAAAGCTACTAGAATACATCTCTCTACACCAGAGCAAGGTAAAGGTACCAAAGGACCCTGATGAGGGAAAGCTTCTCCTTAACACACCCCTGCTGCCCAAAAACATTACATTTGAAGGTCCATTCTTGGCGCACATCCCACATCTGAAATTACAAGATTGGGACTTGGGGGACAATAAGCGGTTCCCCCACCTAGCTACTAACAATTTCATGCATAGAGTATTCTACAAGGACTCGGTTGTTACCATGCTGGATCCAGAGCGACGATGTGCATTGTCGCCATCACACACAGATTAGCCAAGCTGTAGCAGGCAAAGGAACTGAAACAACAAGCGGAAGTAGCGCAACGAAAAGAGGAAGTCCTCAAGGCCAAATTGGGGCCTTGTCTGGATGAGGCCTATGTTCTCTCTACCACCATGGGGAGAAGTTGGCCATCATGCAGAAAACACAATAGAAGATCCAAGTAGATAGAGTAGGACCAGCAACAGAGTAGTTGATGGAGCAAATCAAGCAGGCAGCTACGGAGTCTACAACTGAAGTTGCAGTGGTGTAAGTGGAGCTGGGAGGTCTTCACAGTAAGATCTCCACGCCAACAGAGTGAATCTGGGGCAAGTCACCATATTTGTGTTGGGAGCCTGTTGGGACAGGGTCCCCTAGTGTCACACCCCCAAGCCGGCGGTAGTCTTTCAACCGCTCTTAGCGAGGTGCGGCACCACCGAACACTTTCTTTTCACCAATACTTATGTTCGTGGACTACGCCTAACCACTTACTCCTACTTAGTTTGTGTTTCGCAACCAAGTATTATTATGTTGTCCTTTATACCAATGAACACCCATACACATTCATTAACATCAGCAATTATAAACGAGAACACAATTGCACAGTATAAAGGGAGGGGCAACTCCCTGAACAATGAGTCTGCCCGATAATATATTATACAACTTTACAAAGTTACAATGCTTTACAAGTATACTTGGAAACCCCAAGTTTCATACTTAGCCAAATTTACAATCCAAGGCAAAACTCAATTTCCTAGCTCGCCGGCACCTCCGCACAGTCGCCGCATGACTCACCAATGCTTCGTTCACCTCGTCGCATGGTCGTGTTGTTTGCCCAACTTGGGTGCACCTCCAAGTCGCCACACACAGGCGCCTCTACCCAAGACACACCTCCGTTCACAATCTCAACACTTCACCAAGTCACCGTGCACACTTGCACACCAGGTGGGCGCTCACCCGAGTCGCCAAGACACCCGCGCCAAGTCATTGCACAAACCGGGCGCCACACACTCATGCACGCCTTAACCGTCCATCAGGCGCCACACACCCGTGCATGCCCTCACCCAACCACTGGGCACTCCTGCCCGCGCCTTTACCCATAACTGAGTCAAGCGAGTCACTACCATGCGGCCCTGCCCAAGAATGGGCGCATATCCAACTGTGCCTTTCTTCCTTTGCTGCTACGCACCTTGAACTGTGCCTATCTCCTATGAGCGAATATGTTCAAGTGATGAGTGATGATTCAAATGCTCCCATCGCACCTCCAATATATATCAACCATAGGGCGAAGTCCTGGCTGCCCAGCCGACTCGCCCAAAGCCCCTTCATCACAAACACCTCAAAGTACATGTCGGCTTGCCTTGAGTTGTAGGTCGGCCTCCATAATGTGTTAACACCACGCTCTTATGTGTATAAATGTCAGCTTGCCCTTCATTCATGCGCATAAGTCCATCGCACATGAAGCCGAGCTTGCACTTCAACTAACCCATAGTCGCACTTCGTCCAACCACGCATGCACTTCAAGCCGAGAGCGCTCTAAGGATCGCAGGTCCTTACATCCTCCTCCACCTAAAGTCATTGTCGTCCTAAACAACATATCATCTTGGTAGCCATCCACCAAGATCGACATCAATGTCTGTTTCATCCTCGGTCCACGATGTCAACTCCTCTACATACCGCAAACATCCCTGCAACATATATAGAACTTCCATCTCCACCATGTGTCGTCCTCATCCTGTGAACTATCCTCCTCGTCTGCCTGATGCCAACATCTCTCCGTGCACTTCCACACCCCATGTTTGAACTAGTTGAGTAGCTAATCCAACTATCACTCTCAAGCCATGAGAGCGAACATCCTTATGCCTTCACCAGTCTATCTCGGATTCTGCCACATCCCAGACTTACCAAGAATCTCACCACCATGCTCAGGTCCATGGAAACTCCATCCCATCTGCAACATGTCATGATGCTTGATGCCAAGCCATCCCCGCACCATCTACCATACCTACTCAACCTGTTTTAAGGACTCACTGCCATGAGCAGCTAACAATAAGCCCCATCTTCTCGTCATCTAAGAAGATGTGGAGGGAGTAGAGCCTGAAGGCTCACCCTCACTAATCAACTCAATCCATCTGTCAGGATCTTCTATCTCCACCCTCTGTAGATAAGTGACCCGATCCTCCTCCCGGACATTCGGCCTCACATATGCCTCATCATCATTATCATCATCCTCGACCACTTCTAGCCTTCTTGACAAATCCAAGATACTATCTGAAAGAGTCTTGATGACCAATGACTGCTCGGTAAGCTTTGTCTCAACCATAGACAATCGCTTACTCATGTCTTCCATCCGCTTCTCGTCCTCCATTTGCATCACTGCCAACTTACAATCAGGCCTTGTCACTCCAATGGTTGGAACACCAATGGGTACATCTTCCCTTCCATCGTAAATGTACAGCTTCCTCAAATGTGGAACAATCATAGCATCAAACTGTTTCATGAATTCCATTCCCAACACAGCCTCATAGTCATCAATCCGCACTATAGTGAAGTCAACCTTCCCTATCCACTCACCTAGTGTTGTGTCCACTTTTTCAGCTACACCAAGAACATTATTAGGAGGGGAATTGACTGTCTTCATCTGTGCCTTCACTGGTACAAATTTCAGCCCAATTCTTCTCGTAGTATCTTCTCCCATGAAGTTGTGAGAGGCCCCACTATCCACCATAGTGAGTATATCAACATCTCCAACCTTCATCTGAACATACTCTAGCTTATTCCTCTCAGGATACCTCCGAGAGACCACCTCTATAGCAGCAGCAGCTCCAAGTATCTACATCATCCCCATAGAAGCATCTTCATTCTTCACATTAGATTGTGCAATCGCAGCCACTTTCGGTTTGGAAGGACAATTCTTCATCGTATGTGGTCCAGCACATATCCAACACTTCAAGGCTTTCTTCGTCTTCGAATTATCATCTGATTTCGAAGCATTATCCTTCTTCTTATCTTTCGGCTTATCGGACTTCTTCTTCTTATCATCAGAAGTCTCATCATAATGATCCACCAACCTGTCCACAATAGCAAAAGCTTCCTCAAGTGTTCTAATCCTCTACCTCTTCATTTCATTGCGTGCCCAAGGCTTCAACCCAATAATGAAATTGAACACCTTGTCCCTCTCCGCCATGTCAGGAAGTTCCAGAACTGCACTTGCAAACTCCCGCTGATATGTCTAAAGGTTCCCGGTCTGCTTTATGAACTTAATTTTCATCCTTGCTTCCCATGTTTCATCCTGAGGACTGAAATGGGTCTGCAAAGCTTTCTTCATCTCGTCCCACGAAGTAATGTCACCAGCACTGCCATTGGCAATCTGATCCATCCTCCTTCGCCACCACATCTTAGCATCCTTTGTCAAGAACTGAGCAGCTACCTTGACCTTCATCTCATCATCAGATAGACCCAAGCGTTCCAAGTATTGCTCCATGTCCCATAGAAAGTTTCCAAGAGTCTTTACACTCCTTGTACCATCGTAAGATTCCGGTTCCTTGACTTTCACATGAGGCACTCCTCCACCTGAGTTATGCCTCACGGCCTTCTTCAACACCGCGATCTCATCTTTGGCTTCGTCAAGAGATTTTCGCAAGCCCATGATCTCTGCAAGACCTTGGTCTCTTGCCTCTTCAACCTCCTTGACCCTTACTTCAAGTTGTGTAAGTTTTGCTGAGTAACAACTTCAGTTGATCCAATTAAACCAGCAGATTAAACAGTTGATGTTCCAGTACTTACAACCACCCCTGATTCTGTCACTCCATATGTATCTGCGCTCGCTTCTCCCGCCGTAAGACTTCCTTCTGTATCCAACTATCTCCTTTCTTATGACGGGGCCTTAGTCCGGAGTTCATCGAGCTCTTCCTTCATCTTCAAATTGGCCTCTTGCTCCTTAACGAACAAGTCCATCTTCTTATTCCAGAAATCTTCCAAGCCCTCCATCCTTTCCAACACTTTTTCCATAAGTGCCATAGTATCATCCTGCACACCGTGACTAGACCCAGCCTGAGATTCTACTGCCATTGCTAACAGATTCCTTCTTCTTTGCAATCTAGTTTCGACCATCCAACAGCTTCACCAAGATGCCTGCAACCTGAACCAGCTCTTGTTCCAATTGTGTGAAACAGCTTCCTTCACCTACAAGTACATGCTTCACTATCTTCAACTGTCAAGCTTCTTCAACCCTGAATCAGCTTCAATATTTTCACTTTGTCACAAGCAACCCTGCTCTGATACCACCTTGTCACGCCCCCAAGCCGGTGGTAGTCTTTCAACCGTTCTTAGCGAGGTGCGGCACCACCGAACACTTTCTTTTCACCAATACTTATGTTCGTGGACTACGCCTAACCACTTACTCCTACTTAGTTTGTGTTTCACAACCAAGTATTATTATGTTGTCCTTTATACCAATGAACACCCATACACATTCATTAACATCAGCAATTATAAATGATAACACAATTGCACAGTATAAAGGGAGGGGCAACTCCCTAAACAATGAGTCTGCTCGATAATATATTATACAACTTTACAAAGTTACAATGCTTTACAAGTATACTTGGAAACCCCAAGTTTCATACTTAGCCAAATTTACAATCCAAGGCAAAACTCGGTTGCCTAGCTTGCCGGCGCCTCCGCACGGTCGCCGCACGACTCACCAACGCTTCGTTCACCTTGTTGCACGGTCGTGTTGTTTGCCCAACTTTGGTGCACCTCCAAGTTGCCACACACGGGCGCCTCTGCCCGAGACACACCTCGGTTCACAATCTCAACACTTCACCAAGTCACCGTGCACACTTGCACGCCGGGCGGGCACTCACCCAAGTTGCGAAGACACTCGCGCCAAGTCGTCGCACAAACCGGGCGCCACACACCCATGCACGCCCTCACCCAACCACTGGGTGCTCCTGCTCGTGCCTTCACCCACAACCGAGTCAAGCGAGTCACTACTGTGTGGCCCTGCCCAAGAATGGGCGCATCTCCAACTGTGCCTTTCTTCCTTTGCTGCTACGCACCTTGACCTGCACCTATCTAGTATGAGCGAAGATGTTCAAGTGATGAGCAATGGTTCAAATGCTCCCATCGCACCTCCAATATATATCAACCATAGGGCGAAGTCCTGGCTACCCAGCCGACTCGCCCAAAGCCCCTACTCCATCGCAAACACCTCAAAGTACATGTCGGCTTGCCTTGAGTTGTAGGTCGGCCTCCATAATGTGTTAACACCACGCTCTCATGGGTATAAATGTCAGCTCGCCCTTCATTCATGTGCATATGTCCATCGCACATGAAGTTGAGCTTGCACTTCAACTAACCCACAGTCGCACTTCGTCCAACCGCGCGTGCACTTCAAGCTTGGAGTGCTCTAAGGATTGCAGGTCCTTACACCTAGGGTTGATTTTGGGGTTAAAAGCCCAAGTTTTTGTATGTAAAGTGTAAATTCTCCTTGATTTGTGGTGGCGGAGCACGTAGATGTAAAGTGTCAAAAAGGGTTTCCGCCCTTCTTTTATGTAAGTTTTTTCGGCTTTAGAAGATCTACCCATGGTCCGTAGACCATGGGATTGTATAAAAAGGAGAGTCTTAGAAGAGTCTAAGGTAGTTTTTTGGGAGAGGAGTAGTAATAATGATGAATGTAATGGGCCATTAGCAAAAGAGCAAAGAGTTTTAGAGTAGAAGAGAGGCTCTGCAACTGTGTGCACAGAGGCCTAGGGTAGAAGTCCACAGCTGAGTGCGCAGACCCCTACAGCTGAGTGCGTAGGGTAGTTAGAGTCTGTAAGAAGATATGAAGTGCTAATAAAGATGATTACTCTGGAAATATCTGTGTTTTATCTATTTACTTATGTTATGAAAAATGCGTTGTGTTATGCTGAATAATGGGTTAATGATTTAATGTTACATTGATGTGCAAATATATTTGTTTTACATTGTTATCTGAACGCAAGTAATAATATATGTTTAGACGAAGAACCTATTAATGCCTATTGAAGTTATCATATACTTAAGCCGATCTGGGTAAATACGGGAGTAAGAGTAATTACAGAAGCATGTAAGTGGTTGATTCACCTGTTTAGGGTCCACGAAAGACAGTCATAGACCTTCGAAAAGGTCTAAGGGTTGATTAATGAAAGTATATCGATAAGCCCTAAAGGCTTATCGATCTACACGAAGGAAAAATTTAGGCATAAATGACATCACTACCATCTCTGGGTGCAGAAAATTGGTTCCAGCACCCCCCCATACTGCTTCGGGTGAGGCTTTAGTCCACACTCCACAGATTGATGCCGAAAGGGCCAGTAGTGTAGGGATTTGTTTGGCTAAATTAACGCTAAACCGGGGCTAGGGCCCCCTAAGCCAAAATGGAGCATAAAAAATTATTAATGATTGACTATTCAATGACCACAACCAATGATGAGTACCACGCCACAACCCCATGGGGATTTAGCCCACTAACTAGGGTTACTAACTTCAAATATGAATAACTCTCCAACCGTGAAGAACTTTGTGGCATGCCATATATCAATGAAAACATCTCGATGAGTAGAATCCATCTAGAAGATCCTTGACTCAGAATAGGATGAATTTTCAAGTCAAAATTTCCATGCAAGATTGGGGTAGCCCCTAGTGCTTCTTGGGTTGACATCAATGACAACTACTAATCAACATGAACAACGTGTCTTAGAATTTGAGTACTTTCTGGGAAAATTTCAAATTATTTATGAAGATGTGGTTTTGAGGTTGTTTTGTCATACATTAAAGTAGGAAGCTCAACAATGGTTCCAGTATTTGGAGGTAAGTTCAATTAGTTCATGGTAGGGTTTTCAAGATATATTTCTTAGATGTTGGGGAGAACAAAATTCATATGAAAAACACCTTTTGGAATTATATACTATCCAGAGGCAGAGCAGTGAATTGGTCATTGAGTTTAATAGGAGGTTTCAAAAAATTTATTTTAGCATGCCAAAAGAAATTCAACCTCCTAAAGTTGTTGCCATGGTGTATTATTTAGCAGCTCATCCTCTTGACTTGGAATTTTTTCTTAGGGAAAGGAAGCCTTGCACTATGGAGCAAATGTTTCTCTATGCACAAGAAATTGAGGATAATCTATGGGCTTGTGGGAAGCTTCCCTATCAAAATATTTCTGCAAATCTGGGAATAAATCAGCAAAAGAAGGAGTCAAAAGGATAATCATCTGATCTAAACTTTTCTTCCTCAAATTTTACAGGTTGTAAGTCAAATTCTTATGAGTTAAACAATTTGCCTCAACAAAATAATTTTACTTTTGTAGCAGATGATTTCCCATTTCCTAAATTAATGAATGGATCTGACATGGTGTTTCTTGAAGGAAATGCTGTGAAAATTGAAAGTGAATACTCACATTATACATAGCACTTTGCTCACAGTAATGAAAATTTCTTGGTTTCTAGCAAAAATTTGTCACATCAACAATTTGTCGAACCAGAACACATGGCACCATCTTCAAATTTTTATATTCAGATCAATTGTGCTTCTATGGAAATGTGTGAAAGATTGAACACAATTTTGTACAGGAATATTTTTGAAGCAGAAGTTCTTTCGTCTGATTATGCAAAGAAGCGGGTTGTTGTACAACCCCAAGTTCAGGAGTTAAAAAGTGAGTATAGTTGCCTTGTTCAAGAAAATATATGTCAGCAGATTGTTTAGGAGAAGGGGGCAGCTGAAACATTCTCTCATCAACTTTATGATCCAGTATCTAACTATATGGAACTTTATGATCCAGTAGCTGACTATATGGAAACATTCTTTGGTCACCAAAAAATATCTTTTCTAGGGTATGCATAAGGTTTTTTATCTGAAAATTTGGTGTTTCCCAAGCTCAATAATATGGAGGCACAAGGTCTAGCACTCAATGTTGGGCTGGTGCCACTGGAAGGTGGATTTCACCTGAAGGACTCCATTCCATGTATATAATACAACCTGTACATAAATAATCTCAACCAGTGAGCATTTTATTTTGAAGCTATAGTATTTCTAGTTTAGCATTTTTAGTTCAAGAATAAATATCCTAGAAGAATAGAGGTTTCAAGGAGTTTGAAATTTTCAAAGATTTTGGATTGGGATCAACTTTTGTTTTGGTCTGACTCCATGCCCAACTAAGGCCACTGATCTACAAGTTCTCATCAATTTTCTATCAAATCACTATCCCCAATTGGAGCCAAATGTTGTAGCTTATTTTTGCCTCTTGGTTTTGGACCATGAAAAATAAGGTGACATGGTGTACTAACTTTATAGTGTGGCAGAGATAAAGTTATACTTCAATAAATTTTGCAAGAGAAAGGACACAAACATATGAATTATGGAGATTAGTGAGAGAAGCTGCAAAGTTAGGGGGAAATGAATGTCCAAATACATTTCAGTCATACATTTTCATGTGACCAATCTCCTAACCCTGTAGAAGAACAAGAGATTTGTGTTCCTTGTAAATTCCTCTCTGATGATGTGTCAAGATTTGTGCAATCATCTATTATTGAAGGTAATATGCTCCAAGGATCATCCATAGAAACAGAATCTGTTTCTAAAGAAAATAGTGACCTGTATGATATCCACCATACTTCTATTGATGAACTAGATGATCTTCAAGATGCTCCCACATCAGCTTTTCCTACTTACAATGTTAAGAAACACAAAGGTCAGACACCTCATACTGACCAAAGACGTTCTCATATTCTTGAGTATGCTTATGGTGAAATAGAAAGGGAAAATGATGTTGCCTAGAAGCGGAAAACTGAGGCAATGAAAAAACATGCAAAAGTTGAGCTCGACGTCAGAGATGTAGAAGATAAAATCAATGGATAAGGATGGATGAAGGAGGATGTAGTGAAAGAACTAAAAAGCCTTGAAAAGGAGATTCAAAAACAAAGAAGGGAACTTGAAAAGGTTAGGCTGTTACGATGGAAGGTGATCAAGTGAGAAAAAAAGGTGGCATGATAGGAGGCCTTTATGCCTATAGAAGTTCAAAACTAAAACTTATGAACATTATCCAACAAAAGACGAAGGCTATAAATTCAAAGCAAGAGGAATTGGAAAACATCAGGACTTCTATTCAAGAGATAGACCAAAGGATCACAACTATTGTTAGTGAACAATAGAAGATGGATGCAAAACATGGTCATCATAAATTTTAGTTGGAGAAACTTAAGCATGATAGTTCCAATTGCACAAAACAATGCATGTCTATCTCTAAGGATCTTGAAAAGAAGAAAATGTTTCTTGAAAATTCTCATAATCGAATTGATAAGCTTAGAGCAGGAATGACAATGAAATGAAAATAAATGGGTATTGATCTCATTGATTAGTTGATCCCAGAAGAGAAGGCTCTGCTTTCTCAATTAAACCCTGAGATTACACAGTTCAAAGAGAAACTTATGTTGTGAAAGAGAAACTTAATTGAGTTTGAGAAAAGAAAGAAACACAAGGTGAAGAGGTATTTAAATGATGGATACTATGTTTTCCAATCGACGTTTCATATCATTTGTGATTCGATCCATGAAATTACGGGAGGACAAAATGCACAACAATTAAGAAGGAAAGTGGTCCCATAGGGGGATTTCGAAAAACCATCCATCTAAATATCTACGACCATGATCATTTACAGTATCACCCTCCACATCTTAAAAAACCGCCTAAGGTGCCTCCGTGAAAGAGTTTATGGTTTTGATCAAGTTCCTTACGATTTTTATGGACATGAATGTGATAGTATTCGAGCCCACTCTCTCCTCCTTTATTATGATTTTTATGAAACCAACTCACTAATATGGACCTAACAATGGCTAGTGCTCACGTATGTGTATTTTTCATTTTTGGGTCAAAAACCCAAAACTATGTTATAAGTGGAGTAACTTTTGAAATAAGTATTATATATATTTTATTTTATATCTAATATTTAAATGTAAATTTAAAAGGAGGAAAGACAATTTTTATAACTGAATCAATTTCGAAACTGATCAAAACCATTTTGTAACTAATTAATAATTATTGTTGGACTATGAGGGAGGGGGATAAAAGGAGGGAAATTATTTTTGAAGGGGTTTGGAAGGGCACAATCATCCATGACTGGAAATGTAAACAAAAAATTCTCTCTGAAATCTGAATATGAAATTGCAGTTTGATTCTAGCACTGGGAAGTTGTAATGGTTGTTCTTCTCTTGGTTTCAACATTCAAATTTATGTGTTTTCCTCTCTTGGGTAGTGTAAGATGTAGTTGGTGGTTTGGTTTAGTTTTTGATGAATTTACTTAATTGTACTCATTAAAATTAATCTTTAAGCCCTTAATGAAGTGATCCGCATCCAGGAATTCCATTTATATTTTCTCAGTCTTACATTATTCTTTCTACATATTTAATGAACATATTCTTAATTTCTTATACCAAAACTTTTTCTCTTCCATTTTCTTCTTTACACCTCCACCCTGAAAATATCACAGCCTCTCTCGTCATTATGCTTTGGAAAACTAAGGTTTCAGAATTAGAAGCCTTGCTTATAATACCTCCTGGTCTGTCCTTCATTCCATTGGTTCCAAATTATTTTTAATTAATTTGAAGATGTCTCGGGCATGGGTTCCCTACAGCCAGGAACTGTCTCCTGAGAATGACAATATCTGGTTTAATTATTAATTTTATTTTTTAATTTAATGATCCGATGATCAAAATTTAGCTCAAAAATGAAAGTTCCCAGAATCTTTCTAACTTGGCATCAAGTCAAAGTGTTCGTCTTTCTGATTCCAACGCCACTTATTTCGCCTCAATCCGATGTCTTATGACAAAGTTATGATGTTCTGATTCTTTGGCTCAAAAGTTAAAATATTTGCAGGTTGGTTGACTGGACTGTTGACTAGGAAATTGTACCGTTGATGTCAGTGTGCCTACTGGGGGCTTACAGACTAATCCTGGCCTACCAAGTGGCATCCCTATATAGGTGCGAGTTGGCATTCTTTTATTGGTTGGTTGGTGGTAGTCCAATGAGAGGATGCCATGTGGCCTACGGCCTGCCTCGATCGAATGCTAAGCCTTACCACTGCTCCCTTAGGTGTTTCTTATCCCTCAAATGAACCGAATTTATTTAAGTTTTATGTTAGTGCCTTTTTGGAGGAGGGGTTGGGTGATCAACTGAGGCCCCTGGTCACCTACCATCCATAGGACCTCGGCATTCGGCATAAGGGAACTTGGTAGAGGGGGTGAGATATAAGCCATATCCCTTGGTCTTATTCATCTCCACATGACTGTGGCACAACACAAACCCATCGGGGAGTGGATTATAACCCTAGGTCTTAGGCATATGGGAGCCACAGGACCAAGCGCTAAGTGTTGAGAGGGATTCGGCGGCAGGGGCGGGCAGTTAGCCCCAACCCCTAGCCACATTGTGCCAATGTTATCAACAACCTGAGGATAAGTGGCCTAGGCTAGTGGGGGCGAGCGGTTAGCCTTGGCCCTCAGCCGTATGGCCCCATGTGGCCATAATTTTCCACTCATAGGAGTTATTGTCATTTTAATGGTCTGACATTTTGCACCTTTGGTGGGAAAATTTGTCAACTTTGCAACGGAAAACAAGGTAGATTTGTAGCTCTGTTAAACAATTTATCCATTTTGTAGGACGGATAACAAAGGAGAAGGTTTCAGAACTTGTGAGAGCCATAACTTGAAGCATTTTTGGCCTTTTGGAGCTCAAGAAGAGTCTAGATAGGGGTTTTTGGACATTCTGGATCCAATGGAGACCTTTTTATTATGATTGGAGCACATCTGAAGAAACTTTTTGTAGGTTTGAGTCCATGGGTGTCATGATCAATCAATGTTTTGGAGCAGTTATTGAAGGCTTTTGAGCATGGAGAGGACCTTGTAGGGGTTTTCTAGCCTTCATATGTTTACTGCAACAACTATGACTTGTATGGTACAACTCATGTTTGTCTTTTCTCACTATGCCTTGTTGAGGAAAGCTCTCTTTTGTACTTCAATGTGGAATTGTAGTATTTGTATGCTCATGTATACTCATTTTTCAGATCGAGTACTGGGTATTTGTAGGAGAGCCCTTTTCTTGTTGATGATTTCATGATTAATGGTAGGTTTTCATGCTTTTTAGAGTGAGAGTTCTTTGCAAGATAAAATTTATTAAGGAATTTAGACTTCTGTGATCCATACCATTGTTTAGAAACTCTTTGGCAAAATCACATAACCAATCTTTTGTCGACGCGTTTCAAACCAACCAGTGTGGTTCATCGTCAGGACAAGTTGAAGAACCAATCCGGCTTAGCTTGATTAAATAGAGCGTGCAGAGACTCCAACGGCTATATTGCCAACGGCTAATTTTGACCTAATGATCATAGTCAAACCACTAATATTCATGATATATTTAATTCTTATTATTCTTATAAAACAGCTAAATCAGTTAAATAATATATTAAAAGAATTCATTTGTTAATAAATGTATATGTATATCTAAAAACAAATAATATATAATTTATTATTATTAAAAATTAGCTAAAATTAAAAGAATTCATTTGTTAATTTAACTAAATGAATTCATTTAATAAAAGGTATAACATATAATATTTGTATAATCCATATTTATTATTTAAATATAATGGTCAATAAATAAATAATTCATCTTTATTAAAAGCTGACAAAGGTGGGGCTGCCGTTATCCTGGATAGAAAGGATTACAGAAATAAGATGCTTAACCATCTTTGCAATAGTGGGAGTTATAAGAAGCTTTCAAAAAATCCCCTCAAGAAGGTTTCCAGAGCGGTCGCTCTTGCGATCAAGTCGTGCAATTCCACTATTCCTCTAGCCCACAAACTTATTGAGGGAAACCCCATCACTCCTAGGATATATGGTCTTCCAAAAATCCATAGGATGGGGTCCCCCTGAGACCCATTATCAATACCATTGGTGGTCCGACTTACCTCCTGGCCAAGTTCCTCGCGGCAAAGTTGAGACCCTTGGTTGGGCAGACTGAGTCCTTTGTCAAAGACTCAGCTTCTTTTATTGAGGATCTTAAGAGAATTAAGCTTGAGCCCGAGGACATTTTGGTAAGTTTCAACGTGGTCTCTCTCTATACTTGTATTCCTATCAATGAGGCCATGAAGGTAATTAATAAGCTAACTGACCCTGATATCGCTAAGTTAGTTGAGCTTTGCCTTACCTCCACCTTTTTCAGCTTCGAGGGAGAATTCTATGAGCAGACTTGCGGAGTTGCCATGGGCTCCCCCTTGTCCCCTGTCGTCGCTAATCTCTTCATGGAGGAGTTTGAGGCCAAGGCTCTGGCCTCCTCTCATCTCTTACCGAAGCTTTGGAAAAGATTCGTTGATGACACTGGTGTTGTCTGGTCTCATGGGCCTGATGAGCTGGATCGTTTCTTCAATCACCTCAATAACCAGTTCGCCGCCATCAAATTCACGATGGAAAAAGAAGAGAATGGTTGTCTTCCGTTCTTGGATGTTCTCATCTCTAAGAAGGTGGATGGTTCCTTTTCCCATCAGGTGTTTAGAAAGAAGACGCATACTGAGCAATACTTGCATGCTTCTTCACATCATTTCCCCGCTCAGAAGTTAGGGGTTCTTAGCACTCTTGCCACCCGTGCTATAAGAATTTTTGATGAGGAGAGCCTGGAAACGGAGAAGGCTCATCTCCTAGATGTCTTTGAGAGGAATGGTTACAATAGGCACCTCGGTCAAAAAACCTTCCTCAAGGCCAAGAAGGAGCCTTCAATCCAAAGGGTTCCTAAGGATCATATCTTGGGTGTGAACCTCCCCTACATCCAAGGGACCATGGATAGGATTGCGAGGATTCTGAGGAAGTACGATGTGCCCACAACTTTTAGACCACTCAACACTATCCGTGGCTCCCTCAGGTCCGTGAAAGACCCTATTGACCCTAAAGACATGAAGGGCGTTTATGTCATTCCCTGTTCCTGTGGGACCCCTTATATTGGTGAGACTGGTCGCTCTATCAATCAACGGATTAGCGAGCATTCGGCTGACTTAAGACATGGTAGGACCAAGTCCTCAGCCCTAGCTGAGCATGCGGGGAAGACTATGCATCATGTATGTATAGAAGAGGCTCAAGTCATTGCCAAAGTTGCGCAGTTTCACCATCGCAAATTTAGAGAGGCCCTGGAGATTGAGAAGAGGCCGAACAATCTTAATAGGGATGATGGCTGGAAGATTAGCAGTTGCTGGGTCCCAGCCTTGTCTTCCTAGCCTCCTCATTCCCCTTTTGTTAAGTCTTAGGGTTTCTGTCTTCCCTCTCCTTAAGTTTTGTTTTGGCGGTTGGTCCCTCCTTTCTTCCCGGGTTTTCTCCCCGTTAATCCTTGCATCCTATAGTATTCTTCGGTTTAGTCCTGTTATTATAGGGGGTATGAGTTTTGAATAAGTTATAGATTAATTTCGGGCTAATTATTGTATTAACCTTATCCCGTTTATGATACTATTGGGTATATTAAAAATAGATTAGATTTTTGTTTCCATAATTTCAATCATTTATGCATTTATATTTAATTCTACTATACCTTTAGAATTGAAATTCCCTTTAACTAATTTCTTATATATTTAATTAGTGAAAATCCCTTTTTAAACCTTATAAGTATTAATATATTTACCTAATGACAGAGTTAATAATTTTATAACAGATTATTCAATAAATATTGATTATTTATTGATTATAAATTATTAAATTAATTATAAGAGGAGATCTAATTTACCATTGGACCATTAGGTTTAAATGTTAAATAAGAAATTATTATTAATAAATATAGGATATACCAATAGTATTGAGTTGGTTTGAGTTAGTTATTTTTATAGATATACATTTATTAATAAACATGTACTTTAAATTATGGTATTTACCTAATGTAACTAAATTCTAAGAATAATAAAGATTTAACAAGAATACTATTTGTTTGCTTTTAATAATATTGGAACTATAAATTATTAAGTAAATATAGATTATTTAATAATTTTAAATTATTATATATAACTTATTGTTTTAATTTTGAATGGGCCATTATATTTAAATAATAAATAAAGATAAAATAATATATTTTACCAATAGACCATTAGATTGAAATAATTATTGAATATATATACAATTACCTAACGAAACTAAATTCTAAGAATGATAGTAATTTAAGACTATTTATTTATATTTAAATAATATTGGAATAATAATAAATATAGATTATTTAATAAAGATGAATTATTTATTTATTGACCATTATATTTAAATAATAAATATGGATTATACAAATATTATATGTTATACCTTTTATTAAATGAATTCATTAGTTAAATTAACAAATGAATTCTTTTAATTTTAGCTAATTTTTAATAATAATAAATTATATATTATTTGTTTTTAGATATACATATACATTTATTAACAAATGAATTCTTTTAATATATTATTTAACTGATTTAGCTGTTTTATAAGAATAATAAGAATTAAATATATCATGAATATTAGTGGTTTGACTATGATCATTAGGTCAAAATTAGTCGTTGGCAATATAGCCGTTGGAGTCTCTGCACGCTCTATTTAATCAAGCTAAGCCGGATTGGTTCTTCAACTTGTCCTGACGATGAACCACACTGGTTGGTTCGAAACGCGTTGACAAAAGATTGGTTATGTGATTTTGCCGAAGAGTTTCTAAACAAAGATAAAATTTCCTTGAAGGGGAAACTAGCCACTCATATTGTCAGCAAATTTTATGTACTTTTATTCATTGAATATATGGAGTGGTATAGTTGTGTTAGCACACCCGGAGACGTAGCCCAGAAGGGGTGAACTCTGTCACCAAATTTTGTGTTATTTCTCTTCTTGAATGCCTTTATGATTTAAATGATGATATGTGTTTATTTAGAAGTTCACATATAAACTATATCATTAACCTTCAAGAGACCTTTAAAACTTGTGTTTTCATAAGACCTATTTTTACTTGCAAAGCGTCAAAGGACGATCACTTTTTTGGAAGGAGAAGTTCTCCTCCAAATTTCAGATCAATTGGTATGAGAGCCAAGCTCTGACCAAGTTGTAGTAATGGGAAAGAAGATGAAGACTCTCCAAGAGCTAGAGGATATGAACTTGTCTCTTCGAATGGATAATGTTGAATTGAGAAGAATGCTTGAAATTGTTGAAGAGGAGAAGAGGCATATGCACCTTCAGTTGCAGAAAGTGCTTGAGGAAAAAGTTGGTGAGAGTTCCACTCTAGTGACAACAAAGGATACCTTCGAAGTGAATTCAATATGTGGATATGGTTCAAACAGAGGTTATGGACCTTATGTGGAGAATGATGCATGTGCATTTTGCCAACATCTCAAAGATTCTCATCATATGCTTTTTGGTAAAAGTGGATGAATTGAATCATCTTCAAACTCGTCATCAATATATGAAGCAGAAAATATGGGTGGCAAGTCCAAGGAGGTAATCAGCATCTCAAGTTTAAATTCTTTTGTTTACGTTAATAACATGTCTTTTGCAACATTTGAACAACATACTAAAGGCATTGGTATGGAGCTGCTATCTCGGATGGGTTATGAAGGAGGCAGCCTCAGAATCAATGGCCAAGGGATCACAAATCCTATCATGGTGAAAGAGAGACCAAGATATCAAGGATTGGGATATGATCAAAGAGAGTTTGGAGAATGCTATAAACTACTTGAGGAAAAGAAATCATCAGAGGATGATATGTCAAACCAAGATTGTGGTGATAATGTCAATTTGTCTCTTAAGAGAGATGAATGCTTCAAAGGACCTTGCATGTCATCGTCCCGTTCACATCGTCAAAGTTGCATCCCTAGGGACAGGTATAAATGTCATGGGAATTTTCCAAATGCTGGTAATTTTGATTATTTTTGGGACATGTATCCTTGCACCTTTTGTGATTTGGTTGACCATTGTGTGGTTGTTTGTGAGAAACGCATGGTCATGGTCAAAATAATGGATAAAATTCTTGGTATTAAACATGAAGAACCTCCTTCACATTTGAATACTTCCTTGTCAGTGAGAAAGAGAAAGTACTTTTGTACCCACTGCAACATGCATGGCCATGGGAATGAAAGATGTTGGAAACTACATCTAGAACTTTGTCCCAAGAAGGATAAATAGGTTATGAAAACAAATCCAAGGAGCACAACATGTGGCAAAGAGGACTCACAACATTCCTAAGGCAACCTTTAAAGAAAAGTAGATAAAAAAAGAGAACCCATAAGCCTAGGAGAGGCAAAGATTGGCTAGAGTTTTTCTATAGTTTGTTGGGTTTGTTGTTACTTGCTTTGGGTACTTTTGTTAAGTGAACAAGAATAATTACTATGTGCATCAAGTATGTTTTTCATTGACATGTTACGTGTTGGCTTGTTTATAATTCCAAATGTTTAAGAACTTTTAGGATGTACAGTGTTTGTCATCCAAGTTTGTCTACATTTTTGTCATGTACTCACCAATACAAGTGTTCAAGATGAAGTTTGTTGTGAATAGAATCTTTGTTAAATATTGTACAAGAAATGACTATGTTTTTGTAGGCAAAACCAAATGTGTCATTGAATTTTTGCAGCCATAGTACTTTTGTGTACAGACACATTTTGAGGACAGTAAAGCAAAGTTTGTATCATTGCATGGAAAGCATTGAATTGCTTTTGATTTCCAAGATGGAAAGTCAACTTTGTATTCAACAATGGAACTTCAAGATGAATTTGTTTGAGTCGTGAAAGATGGGTTTAAAGAGAATGTTTATATTCCACTCATCAATTTTTTTGTTCCTGCATAGTGATAAGAATTGTGGCTCGATTCTTGACAGGACGTTAAGGTCATCACGCAGAAGACAGGTCGAGTACCTTGATTGGAGCTTGAAGGGCACCAATTGAAAACAGTGCATTAAGCATTGAGTTTTGGGAAAGTTTTGAGTTTCAGCCTCATTTTATTTACTGGGAGAAGTAAACTTTTGGAGTCCAAAAGTTCCTAGTGGGGAGTATGACTCGATGATCAAAATTTAGCTCAAAAATGAAAATGCCCTGAATCTTTTGAAACCAATGTCAAGTCGAAGCATTCATTATTTTGACTCCAACAACACTTGTTTTGCTTCAATCCGATGTCATATGACAAGGTTATGATGTTTTGATCATTTGGCTCAACAACTAAAAAAATTGCAGGTTGGTTGACTAGACTGTTAACCAGGCAGTCACATCGCTGATGTCAGCGTGCCTACTGAGCACGTACAAACCAATCCTATACTTCCAAGTGACAGCCCCATATAGGTGCGAGTTGATGTGTTTTTATTGGTTGGTTGGTGGTAGTTCAATGAGAGACTTCCACGTGGCACCCCGGGTTGGTCAAAATTTTGTTAAGGGTCAGATAACCTCGGGCGGGTTCGAACCCATGACCTGCCTTGACCGAATGCCAAGCCTTACCACTGTGCCCTCAAGGTGTTTCTTACTCCTCTATTGCACCGACACTATTTAAGTTTTATGTTGACACCTTTTTGGAGGAGGGGCCAAGCGGTCAGCACCGACCCCTAGTCACCTGCCATCCATAGGACCTCGACATTCGGCTCAAGGAATATTGGTAGAGGGGACGAGCTATAAGCCCTATCCCTTGGTATTATTCGTCTCCATAGGACTGTGGCACAGCTCAAAACCGACAGGGAGTGCAGTATAGCCCCAGGTCCTGTGCACATGGGAGCCACAGGACCAAGCACCAAGTATTGAGAGGACTTCAACGGCGGGGCTGGGTGGTTAGCCCCAAACCTCAGCCACATCACATCGATGTTACCAACAACCCAAGGCTAAGGGGCCTAGGCTGGAGGGGGTGGGCGGTTAGCCCCATCCCTCGGCCGTATGGCCCCATGTGGACATGATATGTTCGAATTTTCGAGGACAAACGCCAAATACCACCAACTGGAAATGTTAAAAATGATACCTACAAGCAGAAAACCACCTAGGAGAAACTTATCTTCTTCTTTAACAATGGGTATGACCCACCCTAAGTAAAGCTCTCTCTCCAAATGATTCCACATGGTTTGATTTCTATGAACATACACTGAGACATCATTATCGGCTGCTTGCTACAAAACAACCAACACGATCACTGGCAGGAGGGGAATTTCAGTTGTGCAAAAGGAAAGAAACAAAAATTCCGTGACAAAAATTCAAGATCTGGAAACCCTATTTTCTTTATGAGCAGCCATGGCGGAAGAGCGCTTCATATTGAAATGTGATTTATCTTCGTCTTCTTCTTTTTCTAATTCTTCAACAAATTGGACGGCCTCCTCGGCTTCCTTGGACGACATGATGGACAACGAAAATTTTTCATGGGGTTTCTCGCCTCCACTGATACCCCATGGCGGCCCTCTCTTCCACATGAAATCTCTCAGAGACAGACTCCCCTCTCGCAAGTAAGTCGACAAGCGACAATTTATTGATTAAGAAAATCACTCTGTCTACATTTCAAACAGGGGTTGTTGCAATATTTTGCTGATTTTGGTTGTTTGTTTGAGTAATTTGCAGGAGGGGTTTGTCCAAATTTTTTCAATGGCAAGTCGCAATCATTCATGTGTCTAGCATATGTGAAATGCATGGAAGACCTCACCAAACCAGTGAAAAAGCTCAAGGGCTCTCGTAGCTGGGAACTCACGGTAAAATCATCATATAATAATCAAACCAGTGGAATGTCAATATTCTCGGCAGGCTCAAATGAATCCATGAAAATACCCCGAAAGACTTCCCATAGATCGAAGATGGGCAAGAAAAATGGTCGTTTAATTCCCACAAAACTAGACAGACTACGATTATCGCCTCCTAAATAAATAATATACAACAGACAATACAGAAATTTACAGATCCATACCCAACATAGAGTGTTGAAAGTTGTACATAGAGCCCACCCCTCCACAACCACTTTTTGGTCAATTGTAAACTTCTAAAACCCTGACAGGTTTCGAATCGGGGGTGGAAGAAAACCCTGCTATATTGCTTCAATGCATTCATTTTTAATTTTGTTTCATACTATTTATTTATTCATGGTTGGTTTGTTCATGCTCCATGCTAAATTAGGGAAAATTTGAACGAAAGACCTTTTCATTTCCACAGAAAAGGCTAAGCAATGATAAGGTAATCCCATTTAACTCATTACATAATAGTTTCTTAAAGTAATCCCATTTAACTCATTAAGGTAATCCCATCCCATTTTTCAGCCTATTACATGATTTCTATCTTCCTCACATTCCGCCTATTATTTAAGGTAATGTATATGTTTTCTGCATTTAAAAGTCATTCCTTATTGTCCCACTGTCATTAAGTGTATACGTTTTCTCCCTTCAAATATATCTATGTAACACAATAATTAGTTGAATTTCAATATGGGTTACCTCCTTTTTTATAATACGGAATATATATCCATTGGTTGAGTTGAATATGAACTCTTTATGGATAATTTATGTAACAAATGGTTTATACAATTTTGAAATAATTTATTTAAGAGGTTTGTAGTTTATAATGGTAGAAATGTGGTAATGTAATGTAAATATTTTAACATGTTAAAATAAAATAAAATAAAATAATTAATAATTATAATTATCAATAAAACATTTTGATTGGGTCAAATTACATAAAACTAAAATTAATTAATTAATTAATTAATAATTAAATTAACTTAGATTCATTCTAATTCTAAATTTACTAAAAATTCAGAGAAATTAAATCTCTTAATATGTGGACCTCTTATTTTATAAAAAAATGAAATTAAAAATAAATTAATATATACACATATATAATTTTCAAATATATTATTAATATTTATATATATATATATATATATATATATATATATATATAAATTATTAATATAATATAATATTAACAAAAATATAATACATGGTTTCTAATTTAACATTACACATAATTATAGTATTAAATAGCTATTTGTATTTATTTATTAATTAATGTAATCAATTTCACAAATACATATTTGTAATTTGATATTTAATACAATTTTCCAAAAAGTCATCCATCTTACTGCTCATTTAGTTTAATGATATAAACTTTCGTATTTCAAAACTATTTTTGTGTGAGCACCTTATATAGTAATAAACATATTCCTTATTTTGGAAAAAGCATTAACACATATTATAGTTATATATTGTTATGCATTTTAGAAATACAATATCATATAATTCTATACATAATTAATTAATGTATTAAAAAATGATAACAAGTTGAATATTTAAGTTTGATAGATTTGTTATTTAGGAAATCAAACCAGTGATAATGTAAAATAGATTTTGTCCATTCAAAATGTTTATAAGTATAATAAAAAATGTTACAATATTTTAAATTAAAATTGTCATTATTAGCGTTGTCAATTTTAAGGCTATTAATATTTATAGACTTGCTCAAAAGGAAATTGAACATTGTAATTGATTTTTTCATATAGATTCAAAATGAAATTGATCTAGACCCAAAAGGAAATTGATAGCTAGATTAAGTAGCAATTGAACCACATGTTGCAAAAGAAATGTCTTAAGGTAATAGCAAAAAAATGAGTAGCATAAAAAAAAAGAAGTACACATTTTATGATTTTTGTTTACCATGAACATATTTAAGAACCTACCAACGGGTTTTTACTACATCTACATCATTAGTTGTGAGTACATAAATCCATTCTTCCACTCATCCTGTGTCATTTGTTGATCTGTTATTTGTGCAACTATAATGTCCTTGGAATCCACTACATTTACTGTGTTATTTGTGCAATTATAATGTCTCATCACATTTACAGTGTTATTTGTGCAACTATAATGTCCTTTGAAACCCACTATGTTTATAGAACCTCTTAGTCTTTAATAAAAATAAAAAAATGAAATTAATCAAGCTTTAGTCAATGACTTCAATAAAAAACCTAATTGAGAATATTAATTTTTAAGAGTTCATTTCCTTGGTTTAACATATCCAATAAGAATTTTCCAAGTTCGTTTTGGTTCCAGTGAGCTACAATATATGGCTTATATCCAAATAGCAAGAGCTTGGCTACTTCAATCTAAATGAAAGTCAACATTCACATAAGCAATATAAGTAATATGAAAATCTTGTTGACACCTAATCCTTGTGATTGGGTGAATTATTGTAAATAGATAAATAGGAAATATGAACAGTCATCGGGAGACAAACTGAACAGTCTCTCCCTCATGTATATAATGAGGACCTACCTGATGGAATAAGTCAGTCAAATTATTTCTGCCTAATGGAGTTACTGCCTGGCCTGACATGGTATTAGAGCCAGCTCCTTTTTAGCTCTTGTCCCTTGTAACTCCCTTGTCTGCTTTCTTATACCTGCACTACTCCTTACAATTAGTTGCGCCCTGTCTGCCATATTCACTTGAACGATGAAACGTTCCTTTGCCTGACACTGCCAACGCTGTCTATGTTGTTCTGACATGGTTTCATAAACGTTTCAGAAGCGCTATGCATTCACCTGAACATCAAGTCTCTGCACAACCATGGTCTCATGGTCTATCGGAGCAAATCCTGTGAACGCTATGTATTAGTGGATGGCCATTTATCAGTTTTTGGCCTCATACTCTGTTTTGTTAAAGATTCCATTACAGAGAGTCGTGTTGGAATGAGATTTGCGCAGTTTTAAAGAATATTTGAATGAAAAAAAGCTGTGTATCAATGTTGTACGCATTTTAAACGCTGGTTTCATATTAAGACTGTGTATTAACACTGACATCATTGTTGAACTCTTGATACGCTAAAAGCAGCGCTGCCCAAAGTCTGTTTCGCCTTTTTTCTTCCTTGTCGTAGGCGATAACCCTGTGGAGTTTGCTTTGAAACTCCTCATCATATTCAGTTCCACGCCTGCTCTATACTCTGGCTTACATTTAAGGCAATTTCTGTCTACTTTGATCGATGGATGTGTTGTTGATGCGTGGAGATGTGTTGTGACCTTCTTTTCATGCGTGGAGATGTGCTGTTGATGCGTGGAGATGTGTTGTGACCTTCTTTTCATGCGTGGAGATGTGGTGACCTTCTTTTCATGCGTGGAGATGTGTTGTTGATGCGTGGAGATGTGGTGACCTTCTTTTCATGTGTGGAGATGTGTTGTTGATGCGTGGAGATGTGCTGTGACCTTCTTTTCATGCATGGAGATGTGTTGTTGATGCGTGGAGATGTGGTGACCTTCTTTTCATGCGTGGAGATGTGCTGTTGATGCGTGGAGATGTTTTGTGACCTTCTTTAAATGCGTGGAGATGTGCAGTGACCTTCTTTTCATGCGTGGAGATGTGTTTTGGAAGGGATCGTGGACTCCTTGGTGTTGGCGTTTGAACACCTTTTTTTTTCTTTGTGATCAGTTGGATTTTTTTCCAAAGTTGTATGATTCCGACCTACACCTACTTCAGTTATGCTCAAGGATAAATTTATACCAGTATAAATGGTATATAATGCAAAAGCCTTTTGGTGGACGCAGTGCTTTATGCTGTTGAGAATATTTTTTGGACTTAGTATACTGCCATATTCTATACTTTAACATTGTGCAGATGAATGTGGATTGAAATTTGAGTTTGTTGTCCTGTCACATCAGAACTATATATTTTTTTTCCATTAAGAGTAAAAGTTTTGCAGCAGAAGTTTTTTTTTGCTACAGAATGCATTCAATCATATCCATGGTGGGAATAGTTCTCATTGGCAAGGAGAACTATCCTGAATGGTCCCGGATGATAAAACACACCCTCATTTTCAATGAGTTGTGGAAAGGAGTGTGTGTCGGAGACGGAGACAATGACCCAGTACAACCTACCTCAGACAAAGAGCTCGTCATTTTGGAAAACAAGAACAACAAAGCTTATGCTTTAATCGCAGCATCTGTAAATGAAGAAGTGAGTCGTCATATTTCGTCATATTCAACTGCCTTTGAAGCTTTACAAAAGCTGAAAGAACTCTATGACGCACATTCTGCACTTGAAGTCGTTCAACTCATGATTAAACTCTTCACTCTTGAACTGCAAAATAATGATCCTCTTGCTCTTGCATCTGAAGTAAAGTCTATAATGCATGATGTCAAATCCACTAAGGTTGAATTGGATATTCCTCTTATTGCTTTTCTCAAGGCACTTTATCCTACTTACTCCAATTATCTTGAGTCATTGCAAGCAAATGGAAATCTCAAAGATATAACCTTTGAATCTCTTGTGAAAAAGTTTGCTGAAAGAGAGAAAGCTTTTGGAAAGAAGACAGCCCCTGAATCTTCTGAAGAGACTGTGTGCCTTGCTCATAAAGAAAAGCATCCTGCTCAAGATTCTACAAGAGGAAGAGGTGGATGAAGAGGAAGAGGAAGATATTTTAGAGGCAAGGGGGGCAGACATTCTCAAGGAGAGAAGGCAGATTTGCACTGCATACGCTGCAAAAGAAATGGATCACATGATGCCTCTACATGCAAGCTACCATGGGACAAAATTGAGTAGAAAAGAAACCAACAGAAAGGTAAAACTGATGATACAGACAAAGGTAAAGCACCTGAATCACTCACTATGTTGAGGCACAATGTAACATTGGAGTAAATGAAGATTTATTTAATGCTTCACTTGCTTCTTGGAAAAATGATTGGTTGCTTGATTCAGGAGCAACCTGCCACATGACTCACAAAAAAGATTTTTTTGAAGATTTCACTAACAATGTTGATGGAGCAGTATACTTTCAGATCAATCAAAAATCAAGCCATCAGGGCTTGGCACAGTCAGGCTTAAACTTCCTGGTCTTCCAGACTTTCTTCTCGATCATGTTCTATATCTCCCACAACTCAAAAGAAACTTGTTGTCCTTGGTCCACATCCGCCAGCAAGGTCACTCCATTCATATGTTTGATGGCAAGCTTGAGGTAAGAAAAGCATTTGACCACTCACTTGTCATGAGGAGAATAGAAGAAGAAAGGCTTCTCAAACTGCAAGGAACCTCTGCTCATGCACAACATTTCTCATACAATTCTCATCATGAAGAAGGTACACTTCCATCAAGTTTATTATGGCATGCTAGATTTGGACATTTGAACTATGATAGTCTCCGCTTATTGAAGAAAAATGGTGTTGCTGGTTTGCCTACAATTCCTAGGAAACTTAAGCAATGTGATGCTTGCATTCTAGGAAAGCATAGCAAACAGTGTTTTCATGATTCACATTCAAGAGCACATAGGAAGCTTGAACTCATTCATTCAGATTTATGTGGTCCAATGCCTGTTCCTTCTGCAAATGGAAATAAATATATCATGACATTTATTGATGACTACACCAGAATATGTTGGGTTTATTTATTGAAGAACAAATTTGATGCTTTTCAAACATTCAAGAATTTTCATAAATGGATTGAAAATGATGCACAATATCATATTGGGTCTATTCGCACTGATAATGCAAAAGAATACACATCAAATGAATTTGAAAACTATCTTCGCCAACATGGGATCAAACATCAAACAACTGTGCCTTATAATCCCCAATAGAATGGTGTAGCTGAAAGAATGAATAGAACAATCTTAAATATGGTACGATCCATGCTTTTCTTCAAAAATGTAAAGATAATGTTTTGGGCTGATGTTGTTCTATGTGCTGCATAATAGATGTCCATCTAATGCTATAAGAAACAAGAATCCTTATGAAATGTGGTATGGACATGTTCCTTCGGTAAAGCATCTCAGGGTCTTTGGTTCCACCTGTTATGCCTTGATACCAAAGGTATATAGAAACAAACTTGGTGCTATAAGTCGTAAGTGTATCTTGCTGGGGTACTCAAACACCTCCAAAGCATACCGCCTCTATGATGAAGTAAATAAGAAGTTTGTTGTATCTAGAGATGTAATTTTTCTTGAATCATCCAAAACTAACAATGTTGTTGAGCGGCAACTTGATCGCTTGGATAGATTCGCAAAAGCAAAATCATTTCAAGAATTCGATAATCAAATTCCACATCTTGAAGGGGGGATTCCTATACTAGATCAACATGTGGAATCTTCTTCTGAAGAACACTCTCCCCCGCATGAAACTCCGGATGATGCTTTAAGTGATGTAATTGATAGAATTGGGAGACTCAATCTTGATTCAGTCCCAACTCAATCAATGGAGCAGCCTGGATCATCTCAGAAAGGTCCCCCCAAAGTGGCTGACAAAGACACTTGAAAGTGTTCATCTTGATGAAGTTGGAAAGACAGGAACCAGAAATTCAAACCTGCAAAATGGAGGTGATGTAGATGACTCTAATTCACCTGTTGATATGGATGTTTCTTATGATTGTAAATTGAACTTGTCTACAGATTTTGAACCAACTTCCTTCAAATAAGCTACTTCTCATGATGAATGGAAAGAAGCAATGCAAAAGGAGTACGATACCCTCATAAAGAACGACACTTGGAAGCTAGTTGATCCTCTACAAGAACAAGTATAAAGCTGATGGCTCACTTGACAAGCACAAATCTAGGCTTGTGGCAAAAGGTTTTGCACAGAAGGAAGGGGTCGATTATGAGGAGACTTTTGCCCCCACGACAAAATGGGCTACCATCCGGACACTCTTTGCACTAGCAGCTCAGAACGGTTGGAAAGTCCATCAAATGGATGCAAAAACTACCTTCTTGAATGGAGATCTAAAAGAGAATGCTTTATGTCCTAGCCTGAAGGATTTGCTGTGAAAGGACATGAACATAAAGTATGCAAACTTGTGAAGTCCTTGTATGGCCTCAAACACGC
The DNA here is from genome assembly GCA_031772625.1 of Pinus tabuliformis. Classification (NCBI taxonomy): domain Eukaryota; kingdom Viridiplantae; phylum Streptophyta; class Pinopsida; order Pinales; family Pinaceae; genus Pinus; species Pinus tabuliformis. The sequence continues at coordinate 1,250,918,564 of CM062811.1, forward strand.
ACTGCGAGCCTGGTATGAAAAACTAACTGAGCATCTTATGAAACTCAATTTCAAACATTTTGATCTTGATGATGCAACTTTATTTGTCAAGAAAGTTGGCAAAACAGTTGTATAGCTTGTGGTATATGTAGATGATCTTTTGATGACAGGGAACAATGAAAGCTACATTGCATCCATAAAGAAGGAATTGGGGAAAAGTTTTGAAATGACTAATTTGGGCTATGTTCATTACTATCTTGGCATTGAAGTAACCCAACATCCAAAGTCCATATTTCTTTATCAAAAGAAATACATTGGAGATCTGTTGAACAAGTTTGGCATGACAGAGTGCAATCCTCTTACTATCCAATGGAACAAAACTTAAAGCTCACATCTATTGAAGGAAAAGAATTTGAGGATGCAACAAAGTAACTACCTAACTACTACCAGACCAGACATTTCGTTTGTTGTTGGAATCCTCTCCAGGTTTATGCAAAAGCCTTGTGAGGGACATTGGTCTGCTGCAAAACTGGTTCTAAGGTACTTGAAGGGAACTCGAGACTTTGGAATCAAGTATACACAGGTGGACGACTTCAGCTTGATTGGATACCTTGATTCAGACTTCGATGGAGACAAAGAAACTAGGGTATCTACTTCAGGATATGTTATGAGTCTTGGATCAGGAGTTGTCTCCTGGAGATCACGCAAACAATCAGTTCCAGCAGATTCCACAACAAAAGCAGAATACGTGGCAACAGCTGAAGCAACAAAAGAAATTGTGTGGCTCAGGAAAATTCTTGAATATTTGCAGTTAAAACAAGTACGATCAACTCCATTCATGATTGACAATACCTCTGCAATAAAGTTGGCCAAGAACCCAAAGTTTCATGATCGAACGAAGCACATCAATACTAAATATCATCTGATCCGACATCATGTTGAGGCCAAAACAAACCATCTCTGTTATTGTTCCACAAATGAGAAAATTGCAGACATCTTCACCAAAGCACTTGGAAGGGAAAAGCTTGAACGATTCAGAATGATGCTTGGACTCACCAACATCCCTTCAGATTAAGGGGGGAATGTTGGCACCTAATCCTTGTGATTGGGTGAATTATTGTAAATAGATAAATAGGAAATATGAACAGTCATCGGGAGACGAACTGAACAGTCTCTCCCTCATGTATATAATGAGGACCTACATGATGGAATAAGTGAGTCAAATTATTTCTGCATAATGGAGTTACTGCCTGGTTTGACAAATCTGAAAACTTAAAGCAAATGAATATATATTTTAGAAAATGTTCAATTTCTCATTTACACATTAAAAAAAACATTTTTTTCAATATATGCCACTACAAAATGGGTTTAATTGTGATGAAGCAAAAAAGTCCATACTAAATCACAAATACAAATGATCAACAATAACATAAATTTTGTTGAAACATAATTATAGGTAATGACCTTTTACAATTTTCAAATTTGAATTCGGCTCAAACATTGCCTCAATATCAAAAATAGTAAATTCTCTTTATTGAAAAAAAATGCCTCTTTTACATAAATTGAAAATAATCTCAGGCACTCCAACCACCCCAACTTAAAACTAAAATAAAATTTCTTCAACTTTAATAAACTTACATTAGAAAAAATACCAAAAAAACACTTAAATTTTAAAACCAAAATACATCTTCTTAAACTAAAAACAAGAGTCTTCTTAAATGACGCAGAGGAATTGCCCGGACAGCCAAAAAGTGGCCAGAATCGAGGCAAAAAATTTCAAAAAATCTTATAGAGGCAGTGTTTGAATCGTGTTTTTGATGGTGAAAATGGATTCAGCGCCATCAAAAACGTCTAGAACACCTAAAATTTTGAAGTTTAACAACTATAACTTGGATTTACAAAAATCCTTACCAGATTTTCTCTAAATATAACCGGAATTTCTATATCTTTCTAAGCAACTCCTCCTCCTCGTTAGACTACGGGAAAAAAAAATATACCAGTCTCCTTGTACCTTCTTGGACAATTGCTAATTTTTATAACTTTTAAATCCACTTTACACTTTATAAATTACTCACTCTACATTTGTTATGCCCAACCTATGACAAGGAAATAAAAACGTGCTTAGATACGACTCTTACGAAAGGAAGAAAACCTCAAACCAACTTCGACGTGCATCTTAGGGCAAGCAAAGCATATGCAATTCTGAAAGTCAGAGAAACTTTGAAAGCTTTCTGAACATATCAAGCTGCCATGTAAATCCAGAGTCAGGAATAAAAGGAGAGGTAGCCACAGTACCAAATTACAAAATAAAATCTGCAATAGTTATATCTATCAAAAGCTACATTATTACACACTTAAAAACACAAACATTCAATTGGAAACTATATCACAATCACTGTGTATGGGAATTCGCGTCGGTTTTCAATTAGAATATGTAAATCAAGAATCTTCTTTTCAATTTAATTCCCCTTCAAGGAGTTGCCAGATGGAATTCTTTACCAGATGAAAGTTCTGAGGGTCAATCTTAAAATTTAAAAGCAAATTCCGAACTACAGAATAACTTGGCTCGGATGTAACTTGCGTTATGGATTATCTTGAACCATGTCTTTGGAATCTCGGGGACTGTATACTCAGAAATAAAATGTCTGCCATAATTGAATTATTGTCACTCGAATAGTAATCTTCACAGTTCCAAAGCTCCAACAATCTCATCATCAGCTTCCAGATCTGCATGGGTTGATTGAGCTCCACTAAACGTTTCAGCTATGGATAGTATGGTTCAGCGACTCAGGCATGTCAAACACCATTTCCCTTGAATTTTTTGTGTGTTTATAAACATTCTTCAGCGACTGGTTTTATCAATTTTGTCAAAAGCCAAGATAACGGCAAGGAGTAAGAGAAGCGAGGTGCTATACAACTCTGTGAAAGGATATACATCTTAATATTAAATCCAGGAGGGCGAGGCTTAAAAAATTTATTAGATTATTTTATGTCTTTGGGGAAAAAATGTTTATAAGTCAGGATTTTAGAATTATCTAGAATTTGTATCTGTTATCATCTGCATTTATTCGAGAGTTTTGAATCCAAATCTCTCAAATTACTACCATTACTATTCAAAGTTCAGGCTACAAATCTCCAGGCAAAAACCTCTTAAAATTTGATTTAAATTTGATCAATCTTAGGACATGCTTTGAGAGTTGTTGAATCAAATTCTGTCAAATCACTGCCATTATTAGTGAAAATTCAGAGCACACACTTCTCCAGGCGAAAACCTCTTAAATTTTAATTTAATTTTCTTGAATCTTCAGATTTCCCAGGTTAAGATCGATTTATATTATTATTACTTAATAACAAATTTATCAGTATTAAATATTTCAGATCCCGATCTTTCTCTAAAACTGAACAAGATGGAGACGACAAGTTGCAGGAAAAGCCAAAGAGAACCGATTCACGTAAAGGTCCGTTTGTTCATTCTTTAATATAATTTTCACCATCTATTTCATTCTGTGTAGGCGAATCTTGATCGTTATTCGGCTATGTAAATTAAGTTTAAGAGAGATTTTTGTAGAATCTGTTTAAATCATATAAAGAATCACAAAAAATTGAGTATTTGTGGTTCATCAGATAAAAATGAAGCAAACCGTAAAGTTCAATTCGAAGACCGAATGAAAGCATCCAGCAAACAGGCTAATCATTCAGGGAGACGACAGAACGTTGCGCAGAAGCAGAACAGGTGGTTTCTGAGATCTCAAGGATCTTTTTCTAACGAGGAAGGCAGGAGTAGTTCTAGCTCTAGCATGAGCAGTGATACTGAGGCTGTTGTTGCGGCCGCTATCGCATTGGCAGCAACTGCAGATTCGGCTACTAGCAGTCCAACTGGCTCATTGAGAGAAAGCCCGCAATCCACTCCTCAGCCTAGGCGTTCTTGGTTTCCAATGTCTCGTATTGGCGAGGAGAGTACAAGACACGCAGATCGTGAGGATCAGCGTCCTGCAGATCGTGAGGATCAGCGTCCTGCAGATTCAAGGGCGCTGGTACCCGCCGCTTCCAAGCGAAAAGAGGGCCACGGTACTCCAACCGAAGCCAATCGTGAAGATTCCAGAGCTCTTGTACCAGGTTCAAAAACATCTTCAGGTATTCTATTATAATGTAACACACTATTTTCTGTATTTTTTAATTAGCTTGTGTTAACGGTATCAAATCTCGTGAGCTGATTTGGCTGGGCACCCCCATGGATTTTATAAGAAACTGGATATGTAGGTTTTCACGGTTACTAGCGGTAAATATGTTATTGATGCAATTCATCTGGAAACTGTGTAGAGTTTCAGAAACTTCTGATTGAGTGGACATTCTATCCACTAAATGGAATTTAAACTTTTATCAGTTAATAACAAAAAAAGGTTCACGGTGAATTAAAAAATTATAATTTCCTTTTGGAAAACAACACAGTTTATAGTTTACATCCAGACAAATGACATTACAACAAAATTCGATAAATTTTATGCTTCGAGGAATTTTATACCTCTGCTCTTCTACCGGATTCCAGATGCTCAGAGTCCACGGTGAAGATGAACCTGTCACATGTTGCTCTGTTTTTCCCCAATTTTTTACCAGGGTTTTTGAAATTCAAGTATGTGCAGGTTTTGTTTTTCCTTCAAATTTGGAAATTTGCGTTGTTTAACTTTAATGAGCCAACTGTTAAGATTCCCAATTCCAAAGGATAATTAAGTTGTTTAATTTTAATGAACCAACTGTTAAGACCCCCAATTCCAAAGGATGGACCACTTTTTTTATGTTCAAATTATTTATGTCATTCATTGTATTGTTGCAGATTCTAGTACCTCTGGTAAGGGCAGAGAGTTAGTTCCAGTTTCCTCAAAGTTAGAAGCAGATGGAAAACATTTAGACCGCGAGGATAGCCGGAGAGACAGGAGATCGGGGTCTGATTCGTACACCACAGACGGAAAACACTTAGACCGCGAGGATAGCCGGAGGGACAGGAGATCGGGGTCTGGTTCGTCCCTCACAACAAGTCGGAGTAGAAAGGATAGCTCTGGTAGCATGGCGTACGTGGAGGGAAAAAGAGAAAAGAGAGATGCAAAGGCCACTGCTTGGCTGGAGGCCAAGATTGCCCAAATTAATGACAGGTAACTCCATATCTTGGTTGCTTCTATGGGCACATCTAGCAATTTGCTTCCGCAACTGCCCACAGCGGTGATTTGATATTTAGAAACTTGTCACCGATCTGTGTCTGTGTCAAATATTCACCTAATATAGAACTCAGACTAGATTTATCCCATGTCTTAACATTTTAAAATAGTTTGCAGTACTATAACATGTCTTCAATTGTAATCGGTTGATAACAATATACATGAGAGATATTGAATACTCTGTTTAAAATTGTGGAAATTTGGAGGATATTTTGGAAGCCGAAAGTGAATTCAATAATTTGAATTTAACTTTATTGTAAATTTTAAAAATATTTTAAAATGCGAGAATTAAAGTGTATTATTGCTGGCAAAAAAAAATTTCAAGGAAAATAATGGAATTTTTTGTTTGATTTTGATAAAAATTTTGTAATTTTTTTTTTGAAATTCTAATTATAAATGGTGTCCCAAGGTTTTTAGTAATATTGAATCTATTTCCATCATAAAAAAGTAATTCAAACATTCTCATATAAAAAAGCATTTCAAACATTCTATAAAAATATAAAAATAAAAGAATAAAAAAAAAACAAAGTCCAAAAAAATAGCCCTGCCAGAGAAATTATCCCATTTTGAAATATTCCCCAAATCAACCATATATATAAAATACAACTGGCAAATAAATCACCCCATTCTGACAAAGCTAGAAGAATCTCTGAGACAGAATATTGTAGCAATGTATCATAGAATAACTTTGGAGTATTAACACCCCCAATAGCCTACACTATGAAGTATAAACACCCACATTACCATCTTAGCATTTAGAAAAGTATGGCTACAGTCGTGAATCATTTGAAGCATGCCTTTAGGTTCTTCAGGTGCAATTATATTTCATGTTACAGACGCTGATTAAACATACACATGCATGCAGGTACAGACAGGACAGGGGTACGATCCAGGAGTGGGAGACTCGGAAGAAAACCATTGCCAACATGCGGATGCAGGAAATCGAGGTAAGTACACATCATATTTTATTGGTTTTATGTGATTATAGGATTGGTGGTCCCGATCATTGGATTTTTCGGATTTGCAGAGGAGATTGGAGGAAAAGAGGAAGAAGGAATTAAACAAATTGCGAACTGAGATTGCCGAAATACAGAGGAAAGCAGATAAGAGGAAAGCCGAAGCGGACGCAATACGAAGCGCTGACCACACCAAGGTCACTGAAATGGCCAAAAAGATCCAACGAACTGGCAAAATGCCCAATCAATGTCGTTGTCTCTTCTGCTGCTGATGATGGCTGGTGTGGTATTTGCAGTCTGGGTTTCCCATGGCCATTTTATAGTATTGGATAGATAATATTTATCGTCATTAGATGGTCGGCTGGCCTGTGTTCCACCATCAAAACTAGCCCGGAGTTGTTCCTTGTGGCTGTTATTTGTAATTAAGAAAGGGGCTCCTAACCCGTATTCTATGAAGTCCACAATCAACTCTGGCATCACACTGGAAGATGACATCAGAACATACTGTAACAGAGGCATTGAGCAGGCTAAGCATAAGCACCATCCCAGGAGGTCGACAGTCGTGGTTCCAGAGTCACACTCTCTTGACTCCTTAGTAAGAAGACCAAGAGAAACAAAAACTTATGGGTACCACAACTACTCTAGAAATAGACTTTGTATAGAAGAAAATAGATTGTTTTTTGAATGATTAGTTTAGTGTGCCCTAGCATTGTGTGAGCCATAATTTGTTGATGATGTTTTCGGTTATATGATTTTTCCATCAGATTTGGATGATGATATACAGTATGGTGATGCCTCTATTGAAAGATCATTGTTTTGGCTATTTAAGATGGATTCCTACGGATTCCTACTGTGTGTTAATCAATTTGCTCTTATGTGCAGGCGATAACTGCATTCAACAATATATTTAATTTTGATAAGACGTGAATTCATTCTTGAAAATAGTAATGAAGAGAATTTGTGTGGAAAATTGCAAATAAAGTTAAAGCAACATCAATGTATTTCTTCAACTTATCAAGTCTCCATCTCTGAGTTCAATACATACTTACCAAATTCATCTGAATTGATGGAATAAATTCAAAAAAAATCCAATCCTTTCAATTTAGTTGAATTCTTGATGGAATTTGATTCATATGTAGAGCGATCACAAAATGATGGATTTTCCTATCTCTCACAAACAGATAGGTTTTGGAATGATTCACGAAGAAAAGATATCTATACATGCACTTAATTTTGAAAGCGTTCTACAAGGAGACAACAATAAGTGAACCTTTTCATGGGAATGATCATATGTGGACATGAGATTGAGATTTATCCTTTCAAATTAGTGATTATATTTTCAAAAACACTAGACTAGCACATGCAAATCAACCCCCATTAGTCAAACTCCCTCCTTTCCATCCACTACTAAGAGATTGTCTCTCTTATAGATACATGAGTCTTTCTCCGTAAAGGGATGGAATGAAAACAACCCAATAGCTAATCGCCATTCCATGAATGCCACAAATTAGTTTAGGAACCAAATGGGGCATATGTAGCATTGTAGTAGACACATGCAAGTCAACAACATTACATAAGCATACAGGTTTTGAAGTCGAATCACTTAAATCATTAATCTTAAAATAGTCAAAGATATGTACTAATTCAAATTTGTTTTATAGTTTTATATTTAACCAACCAAAAGAAAAAGTATTATTGCTATGGGGTCTTAAAGACCATGAAACTTTGAGATGATGGAGGGGAGATCTTAATGTACTTGTGGTAGAAATTTCAGACTTTGGTTTGCTATAATTTCAGAGATATGCTTTCAGGAAATCAGGGTTCATGAACACTTCTGAAATCTTTTTTTAATATGTTATCTTTGTATTTTCGCTGTAAATTTTCTTTTGGGATGTTTTAGGCGATGAAACTTAGAGGAGATAGAGGTGAGATCTTCATGTACACGTGGTAAAAATTTCAAACTTTGATTCGATGTAGTTTCATAGATATTCTCTAAGGAAGTTAGGGTTCTTAAATGCTCCCGAAATCTACTTCAAAGAGATCAGCTTGGCATTAACGCTATAACTTTGTTTTTGAGATGTTTTAGACTATGAAATCTAGAGACAAAAGATGAGATGCCTAGGTACCCGAGGTATAAATTGTTGGCGAAATTGTCATTGCTGGCAAAGGGTGTTGAAGTGTTGTTGATTAAGAGGTGAAGGAGTTGAGTATGTTAGGGGTTGATTGCATATGTTGTGATGTTGCTTGTTGTTGAACTACTTGCATATAGTGTTATGTTGTGAGGTAGATATTGTTGTTGTTAGCGTTGTTTTCCCATGATCCTGGTGTCTAGGATAGAACCTTAAATCACTGATGCTACCAAACCAAGGATACCACAATGAAGCTACTTTGCACAATGAAATATAAACAATAGTAAATCTACTAGTGCACAAAATATATACAACTTTTTACACAAATATGTATGATAAGCCAACTTCATTATATTAATCAACCTGAATAATACAACAATCTAGGGCTCTTGTACAAGGGATAATGGCCCTTATACATCCATTGATACAAGACATACACAAACTAGGGCTTGGTATCTGCCATGATGACCACCAATATGCCAATACAAGATACTCTTACCATCTAGCAGATGTAGAGCTCCTCACAACTGCCTTGGTCATACCTTGTACACACATGCCCAGTCATTCGACTCCCCATCTACAACATTTGTCTCTATCAATGTTCCAAGTCCATCTGGCCACTGAATCTTGGCTAAACCATCTTCTCTCTCATTGACCGTTCATCCATCAACACATCAACTCTTGTTGATTTGTTCACAACTCCGTTTGTGAACAAATCACGACTACCCACTGTTACTCCTCAATTATTCAGGGACTTCAACCCACTATATTTTTCCTACGTTGCTCCAATTAAGACTAACATAGGGTACGAAGGGTTACCACCTATCACTATATGATGCTCATCTCTCGCAATGAAAATAGGCTAGGAGGACTACCCAACTTCTGATGTAGATATCCTTCCCCACACACAACTCTATGGCTACTCAAAATTGCTCTTGGTTGATCAAACACTTGAGCTCTTCTTCTTCCACTCTAGTAACCACCTATGTCCATGAAGATGATGCACATCGAGCTTTAACTTGGGCACTATCTATTAGACATTAGATAAACCAACACTCCTGATGTGTTTTGTGACATGTGCTTAACCAATTCTCATGGATCCATTAACTATGGTGATGCATCTGTTTACTAATACTTGCAAGTTTTATTCTGAAGACAATCATGATTCCAACAAGTGGTATCAAAGCCTAAGGTCTCGAGTTCAAATAACACTTGGCTTGCACTAGGGGAGAGATTTTGTACATTGGATAAACCAATGCTCCCCGTGTGTTTCATGACATGTGCTTAACCTCCTCTCATGGATCCATAAACTCTAGCGATGCATCTATTTATTAATACATGCGGGTTTTGGTCTAACGACAATCGTGGTTCCTAACACTATCATGTTGTCCTCCAATGGACCATAAATGCCCAATCCACTATCCACACTTAGTCCACTCTCACACTGCCTTCCAACAGACCACGACTGACCAATCCTTGTTGTAGCATCTGCTCCTAGTTAGGGCATCTAGCCACCTAGGAAACCCTTCCTCTCGGCCGCCAGTAGAGTTCACAAATTATCCTCTTTTAGGACACCCATCCAACTAGCATTCAACCATCAACCAATGGTTCATCTACAACTCACTGTTGTTGTCCCCTTGCCTTGATTTATGTGCTTCTAGAAGATTGGTTAAGGCACACCAACTGCCCTAAATCTCTGCTCTAGAATTTTGTTAACTTATCCAACTAGGCTACCATCTTTGTTGTCCTTCCAAGCCTTTAAAACATTGTATTAGGGCACAAGAATACTCCTCAACACACCCTACAACAACGTGCTCACAACAACAAGATGAATCCGTCCCAAACTCAAGGAAAATGCCATTGTTCAGGCTACAACCTCACTTCAATAGTTGCGGCTCTGTGAGGAGACCTTCACAAGGCCTCATGGACCTACAAATAACCTCCCCATTGTTACAGGTCTGTTTGGGCATATCACTCTCGACATTCAGATCAATACAACTAGGGCTCATCAAACCCTAATTCAGTTGTTACATGCGCTAGACAAGCAATCTTATTGAATGCTTCCATCCATGAAAGTTTCCTAGACTGAAGCCTTGTTGAAATGCCTCCTTGGGACACCAGCACAGCCTTGTTCAGGGATAATTGTGCTGCAAAGCAAGCAAGCCCATTCAGGCATGCAGTCCAATGCACTTAGGCCCTCTTTGACCTACATTGGGCAAGACTGAGCAAAATTTGCATAGGGTTCTGGGAATATTCATTGATTCTAGATCATTCTAGAAGGATCCTATCTCTTATCTCATCCTATGAGCTCGAATTTGGATATGCTATGGATCAATTAATCTCATATCCTCTCACCCCTTGCTCCATGGAAACTAACTCCAATTTTGGAAGGCCATTCAATACCTTCATTTATGACAAAACCACCTCCATTTCCCTATAAATTGAGCACTCGCTATAGTGATCAAGGGGCTAGAATCTGAAGTTTGTAAGGAAATTATGTTGGTTTGAGAATTGAGTTCATGTCAAGCAATGTTATGCTGCTGGATTGGTGTGCTTTTGATGTGGCGAGGGTTGGACTGAAGCTGGAGGAGTGGCATAGGATCAAACTATATTGGTGAAACTCTTCCTTCTACATTAATAAAGTGTTTATTCATTTTCTCATATTCTTGTTCATATCTATGATGATTATGTGTTTCAATGCCTTCGATTCCATTTATTTATAGTAGATAGATCATGTATGCTTTGATTGTTTGTTGTTTCTGTTTCTGTTGACACAGGTACCTATTGAGCGAGCTTAGTTCAACCGGGAGCAATGAGAGAAATTCAAAGGGGATTAAGGAAGCGAAAGAATACAAGTTCGTTCCTTCATCTCATTTATCTACTATAGGAAAATGTTAGGTCCCTATAATACTAGTGATGCCCCCATTATTATTGTAGTTGTATCCCTTATTAATATTGTTGTGCCCCTATTGTCCCCATATTGTTATTACTGTGCCCCATAGAATCCCTCTATTGTTATTTTTGTGCCTTTATATTATTATTGTTAGGTCGGCTTGGTTATATTGTGACTCCTTAGACTCCTATATATAGAAAGGAGGTTTTGTCATTTGTATCATCCAAGAATTGTTCATTTGTGTAATGTAAAGGAGGTTTCCCCCTCGAAGAGGCTGAATTCTAAGGCGTTCAACTATCTTTTCTATATTTTTGTGAGCTAGTTTCATAACATTTGGTATCAGAGCTTTGGATTCTAGGGTTTCGCTACTCCAAATAGGTCATCGTGGAATTTTCTCTATAACTTTTTTTCTGCGACGTTTCAGAAGTGAAACAAAAAACCCATTTGAGATGAAATCGCGCTAAAACTTGGTTCTGAATTTCAGATCTTTTCGCACTATATTTGCGGAAATATTATTTGAGGAAGTCGGCCTTTTTGCAGACACCTAAATTACATTCCAAACAGGTGACCTTGGGAAAATCGTCATAACTTTTGTTTCGAGCATTAGATTGAAATTTTGTTAGAAGTTACAGAAAGAGGACAAACTGTAGTTTCTTGTATATATTTTTCAGATATTAAGGTCAAAACAGTGACACGTGGCACTTCATACAAGTTCACTCTTTTGGAAAGGTCTATAATCAGGTCATCTTGGGAGATTGTGCATAACTTTGCCTTGGAGAATCTAAATTCGATTAGATTGGTGGCGTTGGAAAGAGGACACAGAGGGCTACTGCAAGTCGCAATTCCAAAACTGGATGATCCAAAATTACAGAGATACATCAGATTCAATATCGAACTCCTAAAAAGTGAAAAAAGGTGTGTAGTTATTTTTTTTAATTTTTGCATAAGCTTGGTTTGAAAAATTAGTTTGAAGAAATTCAAAGGGCATAGTAAAGCATTATTATCGGTAATTGATTCCCCGATGAAAAAAAAACGCAAACACCTAGTAAGCAACCTGAAAGTTCTAGCATGACTCATGAAGAAGAGGAAGAAATGCAACATGATATATCAAAATTATGAGACCAATTGCAACAAATGTCATTTGCACAAAAAGTAACAGAATCTAAGATGGATGGTTTAAAGAAAGATGTAGAAGCTAAGATGGATGGTTTAAAGAAAGGCATGGAAGCTAAGATGGATTGTTTAAATAAAGGGAATCTAAGATGGATGGCATGGAAGCTAAGATGAATGGCATGGACACTAAAATGGATGGCATGGATGATAAGATGGAAGAATTGAAGATAAATTTGGATAAGTTGCTACAAGAAATGGTCACTAATGGTGAAAGGGTAGTAAAAGAAACTCATGATGAGAACAAAAAAAATGTTAATCATGATTTCATAGACTCTAATGTTGGATCAAAGACCCACCATATTCCAAAAATCGATATGAGGAAGTTTGATGGCAAGGATCCCGCAACATGGATACTACAGATGGAGCAATTTTTCGATCTCAATAATGTGCAAAACACACAAAAGGTATGTATTGCAACTTTATATTTCGAACCAAATCAGTTTGTATGGTATCAATGGCTTTGCTCTCGTGAAAAAATTATCACTTGGGCAATTTTTATGGAAGAAATGACAGCACATTATGAGGATACAAAAAGCAACACTTTTTTTAGCCAATTGATAAGTCTCAAACAAAAGGGTTCAATGATGGAGCACATTGAGGAGTTCCAAAAATTGAACATAAGGGTAAAAAATATTCCAGTGGAGCATAAGATTGATGCATTCATAGGGACTTTAAAGGATAATATCCAACATGATGTTTGCCTTTGGGAACCTAATTTATCAGAGAAGGCATTCAGGTTAGCAAGAAAAATGGAAAGCAAAATTATGGCAACCAGGAAGCCTACCACTCACAACTATAAATATGGAAGTGTTGTTGCCCCTAGCCTTCCACAACCTATAAGTTTGACACCACAACAATTGGAAGAAAAAAGAGAAAAAGGGCTTTGTTACAGTTGTGATAGCAAATACACTAAAGGTCATAAGTGTGCTGAGAAGAAATTGTTCTACATAGATTGTGAAGAGGAAGAAGAAAAGGAACAAGAAAGGTCAAAAGAAGAGGATATACTCCAGGAACAAACCCTAGATAAAGAAAAAATGAATCCGACCATATCTTGTAATGCATTGGTTGGAATTACCACTCCTCAAACCATCAAGATAGAAGGACATATCAAGAAGAAAAAGGTAATAGTGTTGATTAATTCAATAAGTACCCACAATTTTATTCATTGTAAGATAGCAAAAGAATTGAATTGCTTCCTATATCCAACACTAAAGTGTCAATTGATGGTTGCAAATGGAGGAACAATAAATTGCTCTGGAAAGTGCCATAATATCAAGCTATCCATGGGAGAATATGTATTGAATAGCCCAATGCTTTCCATTCCAATGGGAGGTGTTGATGTTGTACTAGGAGTCCAATGGCTACTATCCTTGGGTACAATATCTTTTAACTTTCAAGAACTTTTCATGAAATTTTATGCCGAAGGAAAGGAAGTTGAATTAAGGGGTATTGCAGGGAAACAGGGAAAGATAATAAGCTCTAACGGTATGACAAAGCTTCTAAAAAAGGAACAACGAGGTGTAATTGCACAATTATGTTCACTAGATGTTTCCACATCGAAATCATCTATTTCTCCAAATCTCCAAAAAGTCTTGGAAAATCATTCCAAAGTATTTGAGACTCCCAAAGGTCTCCCACCTATTCGTGATCATGATCATGCTATTCATTTGATTCCAGGAAGTGTTCCTCCAAACATTAGGCCGTACAGATATCTCTATGCCCAAAAGAGTGAAATTGAACATATGATTGCAGAAATGCTTGAGGCTGGTATAATTCAACCTAGTCAAAGTTCTTTCTCTGCTCCAGTAGTATTGGTGCACATGAAGGATAGATTATGGCGCATGTGTCCAGATTATAGGGAGCTGAACAAGCTCACTATTAAAGATAAGTTTCCCATTCCTGTCATTGATGAATTATTGGATGAATTGCATGGATCAATTTACTTCACCAAGTTAGATCTCCGTTCAGGATATCATCAAATCAGAATGAATACTCAAGACATTCCGAAAATAGCATTTAGAACTCATGAGGGTCACTATGAGTTTTTGGCCATGCCTTTTGGCCTTATGAATGCACCTTCTACATTTCCAGGTTTGACGAATTCCATTTTCAAACCCTTCCTTAGAAAATTTGTGTTAGTATTTTTTTGAAGATATACTAATCTACAGCAAGTCTTGGAAGGATCATGTTGAACACATTGACAGGGTGCTACAACTATTGGAGGAGAAAAAATATATTGCAAAAAGATCCAAATGTTTATTTGGAGTACAAGAGGTGGAATATCTGGGTCATATTGTATCTCATGAAGGAGTTATGGTAGACCCTAGCGAAATTAAAGCCATTAAGGAATGGGAAATCCCCACATCCATAAAGCATTTGCGAGGATTTCTTGGGTTGACAGGGTATTATCTCAAGTTTGTTAAGAATTATGGAAAAATAGCAGCACCTCTAACAACATTGTTGAAGAAAGATGCATTTTCATGGACTCCAGAAGCAGCAAAGGCCTTCAAACATCTTAAAGAGGCAATGTGCCAAGCACCGGTCTTAGCTACACCAGACTTCACAAAAACCTTTAGTATGGAATATGATGCTTTCGGAAATGGAATTGGTGTTGTTTTAATGCAAGATGAAAGACCCATTGCTTTCGAGAGTCGTCCAATCAAGGGAAATTATTTACACAAAGCTATTTATGAGAAGGAAATGTTGGCAATACTACATGCACTTAAGAAATGGAGACCCTACCTAATGGTATGACACTTCAAGGTAAAAACGGATCATTATAGCCTTAAATACTTTTTAGAACAAAGATTATCCTCTGAAGAACAACAAAAATGGGTCACAAAGATGTTGGGTTATGACTTTAAAATCATATACAAAAAAGGGAAGAAAAATGTTGTGGCAGATGCACTCTCAAGAAAGGATGAGGATGTGGAAGCATTGTTGTGCGCCATTTCTATTATCCAACCAAATTGGATAAATGAAGCAAGGGAGGAATGGAAGAATTACGAAGAAGTGTGGGAACTTATTCGAAAGTTACAACAAGATTCCAGTACATCTGATACATTTAGCTGGAAAAATGATTTGTTATGGTACAAATATTGCTTATACCTCTGTAAGAATTCCCAAATCAAACAAAAGATTCTTCTGGAATTGCACGCTTCTCCCTTAGGAGGGTGTTATGAAACCAACTCACAAAAAGATATAAAATATAGATCAACGCCTTAGAATTCAGCCTCTTTGAGTGGCAACCTCCTTTATATTACATGAATGAACAATTCTTGGATGATACAAATGAAAATACCTCCTTTCTCTATATAGGAGTCTAAGGGGTCATAATATAATCAGAGCCGACATAACAATAATAATGTAAGGCCATAATAATAACAATAGTGGGCTTCTATGGGCACAATAGTAACAATATGGGCACTGCATGGGTACATCAATATAATAAGGGGGTTGTACTAATAACAATAAGGGGTTACACTAGTAGTATAGGGGCCTAACATGCCCCTCTCCTTCAAAAAGCGTTGTCCTCAACGCTTGAGTCGTTCTTGATGCTTCTGTATAAAATTCTTGTCCTCCCATGTGGAATCTTCAGCAGGTAAGTTCTTCCACTTGATGAGGTACTCTAAAATTGATCGATTTCGTAGCTGTCGGGTTCTTATTTCTGTGACTGCTCCAGGTTCCAATATGATTTTTCCTTCCTCTTCAATTTCTGGAAATATTGTTTGAATTGGGATCTTTTGCAACTTTTGAATAAGTGGCCATACTTCTTCGTCCTTCGTCCATTCATCCCTTGCTTCGTTTATCCAATCTGGTTGGATAATAGAAATAGCACAAAACAATGCTTCCACATCCTCATCCTTTCTTGAGAGTGCATCTACAACAAAATTTTGCTTCCCTTTTCTATAGATGATGTCAAAGTCATAACCCAACATATTTGTGACACATTCTTTTTGTTCTTCTAAAGGTAATAGTTTTTTTAAAAAGTATTTAAGACTATCATGATCCATTTTACCTTGAAGTGTCTTCCCATTCGGTAAGGTCGCCATTTCTTAAGTGCATATAGTATTGCCAACATTTCCTTCTCATAAATAGCTTGCTTGAGATGTAGCAGTACTTAAAAATACCCAATCACCTACATCAAAACATTTTTCACTACGATGTTGATCTACCTATTGTTTCATTCGATTTTGCACCAAAGTGGCATTATCCTTTAAAATTTGGAGAACTTGTTGTTGATGCTCGATGTGATATTTCATTGCTTGAACCTTTTTCTTCTTGATATGTCCTTCTATCTTTAGAGTTTGAGGAGTGGTAATTTCTTCCAATCCTTTACAAAATATGGTCGGATTCATTTCTTGATGCTCGATGTGATCTTTCACTTCTTGAAAATTTTTCTTCTTGATATGCCCTTTTATCTTGATAGTTTAAGGAGTGGTAATTCCGACCAATGAATTACAAGATATGGTTGGATTCATTTCTTCTATCTCTGGGGTTTGGTCTTGGTGCATATCCTCTTCTTTTGATGTTTCTTGATATTTTTCTTCCTCCTCTCCATACTCTATGTAAAATAATTTCTTCTCAGCACACTTATGACCTTTAGTGCATTTGCTATCACAATTGTAACAAAGCCCTTTTTTCCTTTTCTCTTCCAATTGTTGTGGTGTAACCTTGTAGGTTGTGGAAGGCTAGGAGAAACAACACTTCCATTATTATAGTTGTGAGGGGTAGACTTCCTTGTTGCCATAATTTTACTTTCCACTATGTAACAAAGCCCTTTTACTCTTTCCAATTGTTGTGGTGTTGTTCTAAAGAAGGTGTTGTTCTTTGTATCCTCATAATGTGCTATCATTTCCTCCATGAAAATTGACCACGTAACAAGTTGTTTATGATAACAAAGCCCTTTATACCATAAAAATTGATCTGGTTCTAAATATGAAGATGCAATACATACCTTTTGTAACAGTGGTACACCATGTAGATCAAAATATTGCTCCATCTGAAGTATCTAATTTACCAGATCCTTGACATCAAACTTCCCCATCTTGCTTTTTCTTGATTTTAGGAGCTCGATCTTGAAACGATTGTAACTCTGTACTTTCAGATCTTTAAGTTTTAAAATTGCGATCTGCACTAGACCTCTGCGTCCTCTTTCCAATGCCACTAGTATGATCCAAGCTGGATTCTCCAAGAAAGAGTCCTGCCAAATCTCCCACAGTGACCTGATTATAGACTAGTTCAGTAGAGCGAACTTGTACGACGTGTCACGTGTCACTGTTTCGACCTTTGGCTGTAAAAATATATACAAGAAACTACAGTTCATCCTCTTTCTGTGCCTTCTTACGAAATTTCACTCTGATTCTCAGAGAGAAAGCTATGACAATTTCCCCAAGTCACCTGTGTGGATTGTAATTTAGGAGTCTGCAAAAAGACCAACTTCCTCAAATCATATCTCCACAAATATAGCCCAAAAATCTCTGAAATTTGGACCCAAGGTTCAGTGAAATTTTGTCTCAAATGGGTTTTTTTTTTTTCGCTTCTAAAACATCACAGAAAAAAGTTATAGCAAAAATGCCACGATGACCTATTAGGAGCAGCGAAACCCTAGAATCCAAAGCTTCGATACCAAATGTTATGAAACCAACTCAAAAAAAGAGAGAAAAGTTAGATCAACACCTTAGAATTCAGCCTCTTCGAGGGGGCAACCTCCTTTACATTACACAAATGAACATTTCTTGGACGATACAAATGAAAATACCTCCTTTCTATATATAGGAGTCTAAGGGGTCATAATATAATCAGAGCTGACATAACAATAATAATGTAAGGGCATAATAATAACAATAGTGGGCTTCTATGGGGCACAATAGTAACAACATGGGCACTACATGGGTACATCAATATAATAAGGGGGTTGTACTAATAACAATAAGGGGTTACACTAGTAGTATAGGGGCCTAACAGAGGGCACTCAGGATTTTTAAAAACTTACCACAAGGTTAAGAAGGAATTTTTTTGGGATGGCCTTAAATTGGAAATTCAAAAGTTTGTGGCAGAATGTTTGGTATGCCAACAAAATAAAGCTGAAATAATTAAGACACCAGGTCTATTACAACATTTATCCATTCCAAGCCAACGTTGGGAGGAGGTTTCAATGGATTTTATCACAGGTTTACCCAAGTCTGAGGGAAAGAGTGGCATCATGGTGGTAGTTGACAGACTTACCAAGTATGCACACTTTTGTGCATTATCACATCCATTTAAAGCCAATACAGTTTCTACGACATTTATGGAAACAATTCAAAAGCTACATGGAAACCCAAAGATTATTGTAAGTGACAGAGATCCCATTTTTACTGGAAATTTTTGGACAGGATTATTTTTTTGTCTTGGTACTCAGTTAGCTCATAGCTCATCTTATCATCCTCAATCTGATGGGAAAACTAAGATAGTAAAAAAATGTTTGGAAGGATATCTTCAATGCTTTGTATTTGATAAATAGACACAATGGGTCAAATGGTTGCCTCTGGCTGAATGGTGGTATAACAATTCCTTCCATACTGCAAAAAAAATGACCCCATTTATGGCACTTTATGGATATCAGCCACCATCCATCACATCATATTTAAGAGAAAATTCTAAGGTTCAAGCAGTGGAACATCACATCGAGCATCAACAACAAGTTCTCCAACTCTTAAAGGATAACCTCGTGTTGGTGCAGAATAGAATGAAACAACAGGCAGATCAGCATCGCAGCGAAAGAAGTTTTGATGTAGGTGACTAGGTGTTCCTACGGCTACAACCATATAAACAAATGTCCCTCAAGCAAACTAAGAAGGATAATAAATTTCCCCAAAGTATTATGGTCCGTACAAGGTGTTGCAAAAGATTGGTACTATGGCATACAAATTGGAGCTTCCTGCAGCTTCTCGAGTGCACCCAGTTTTCCATGTTTCATGTTTAAAGAAGGTTATAGGCGACAATATCCTAGTTCAAACAATATTGCCAGAACTTGAAGAGGAAGGAAAAATTATATTGGAATCAGAAGCAATCATAGAAACAAGAACTTGAAAACTATGAAATCGATCCATTTCAGAGTATCTCATCAAGTGGAAGAACTTATCCGCTGAAGATTCCACATGGGAGGATGAGAATTTTATATAGAAGCATCCAAAACTACTCAAGCATTGAGGACAACACTTTTTTGAAGGAGAGAGGCATGTTAGGTCCCTATAATACTAGTGATGCCCCCATTACTATTGTAGTTGTATCCCTTATTAATATTGTTGTGCCCCTATTGTCCCCATATTGTTATTATTATGGCCCATAGAATCCCTCTATTGTTATTTTTGTGCCTTTATATTATTATTGTTAGGTCGGCTTGGTTATATTGTGACCCCTTAGACTCCTATATATAGAAAGGAGGTTTTGTCATTTGTATGATCCAAGAATTGTTCATTAGTGTAATGTAAAGGAGATTGCCCCCTCGAAGAGGCTAAATTCTAAGGCGTTCAACTATATTTTCTATCTTTTTGTGAGCTGGTTTCATAACAGAAAAGGTTAAACTACTTTCTTTCTATTGTTCTAGGTGTAGCTATCCACCTAGGGAAAATGTGTTTATCCATAGATGCAAATTCCATATAACAAATTGGAAACCATACTAGGGAATGATTGTCATATCTGGTAGTTTACCCTCATCATATTACACCCTAGTAGACTTTGCTTGATTTCATTGATCTTATTTCAATAATTTTGAAGTGTTTTTGGTCAAAAAGTGTGCTTGAATGTCTCTTGATTTGACTCCCTGCCATCAGCGCAGTGTTGGTCTTGACACAGTGCGCTGCAGAGCAGCCTTAGCTTATAGACAGTGCACTACAATGCACTTTCTCCCACTCTAGCCTACGCTGATCTCTCTTAGGATAAAAATCTCACTTTTGGCTTGATTTTTCCAAAGTTGCTTCTGTTTTTGTTTGCTGAAGGATCAATGTTTCTTATGGTTCTAAAATCAAGTTGTATTTCCCCTCCTAGCCCTACTTTGGCCTTGATTGTTTAGTGTTTCTTAAATGATTTCTTTATCATTATCAAATTTAGCTTATATTACATTAATCTTTTCTGAAAAGGAAGTGTAGTAAAGTCTTCATTTCTTTGAAAAAGGAACTATCGTAAAGTCTTCGTTTCTTGCGAAAAGTATTGATTGATTGTTTGTGCATCTAGTTTCCTTTTGTTCATCTAAACATTAATGGAAATGAAAAGAAAAAATTGCATTATGAATTTAGAGGTTTGTGTGTGCTTGTAGGAATAATATAGGGAAAGTTGCATTAAGTGTGCTCTATGCTCTTTGATCAAACATTCTGATTGCTCTATCCCTTGTAGTTAAGGTTTTCGTTATTCAAATAAAATGAAAAGAATGTTTCTCATCATAGTTGCATTCTAGGAATTTCAAAGACATCATGTGGTGAACCTGAAAGACAAACTCCTAAACAAGATCAACTTAAAATTTATCTCAATTAACCTAATGGAGCATTGTAACTTAATGCATAACATTTAGAGGTCTAGGATAGAGACGTGTTCCGACGTCGTTAAACATAACAGCTATCGCTAATTGTCTGCGATACATTCCAAGTGTGATACCTAATTCCACATACGTAAATATATTGTAGCTCGTCCACGTACTTTTGGGTATATATGGCGATGTTATAGTACGAAAAGTATAAAGGAATGCTCTTACTATGCGGTTTCGCATTAGATAGTGCTAACACGGATTGGGCCTCCACATACTTTCAGGTATATATGGGAGGATTACATTAGGTTGCTATCCATCCATAGGTAACCGAGTCAGCCACCTTGTATACTGTGATACACCGAAAATAACATTCGGGGAGATTGACTGCATGTATGTTAAGTCCTTGGTTTACTGAGGCAATATATTGCAATTCACAGTTACTTGGTAATCCTTTTGCCTAGATTATCCCTCTTTTGTTTTATTATGTTATTTTGATTAAAATTAAATTAAATTATCGCAGATAACATCCTCCACGTCACTCCTTATTTGATCTTAGGTTGAGACATATGGCAATAACTCCAGAGTCCACCGATCAAGGAATTCCTTTTGATGGGAATCCTAGTCCTTTTCTTCCTTTCAGAAATATTAGTGCTCCATATATGGCTACATTATCCCTTCCGGGATTTACCATTGGCTTTCCAATATGGTTGTTTTCAACCTCCTTGGTTCAAAATGTCGTGATTTCTTTGCAATCGAGTACCCCTCCACATGGACAAAATCAACCTCCAGTTGATCCTAAAGTTAACCCTTTACCTTCTTTGTCGGTTGTTTCTTCCTCCCCTTCTTCCTCTTCGCTTGGTGAAAGTATTGAAACTAGTAACCAGGTGGATAAGAAGAAGAAGAAAGGGAAGAAGAAGAAGAAGAAGAAGAAAATTTAGCAGGGGGGCAGCCAAGAAACCATTGCTTTGAATGCATCTTCTTATGAGAAACCATCTGATAGGCCTCACAAACTTCGATATCCTTGCAAACTTTGTACGGGAGACCATCTTCTCCGAAACTGTTCTGGTATTCCTCAGATCTTAGAAGAATGGTCTTCTTGTTCACATCATCCTGTGTCATCAACTTCTGGAGATCATGTTGGTGACACACCATCAACTAGTGGTAGTAAAGTTCATGGAAAGAAGGGTAAAGTTAAGTTTCCATGTAGGTTATGTGAAGAGAATCATTCCAGTCACCTTTTTCCCTATCTGGATGAAGCCCAAAAAGTGTTGGATAACCATCTTGCTTCTCTGTAGTGACTTCCATTTGGTTACATGAGACTCTCCCTTAATCCTTCACTACTTGATGAAGTGACTGACCCAAATCAACCGTTAGTCAAACCCACTCTCTCTAAATGTGAATCCCATGAGTCTATACCTGACTAATCACAAGTCAAGGAAACAGTTGACCTGATTTCACCTTCAATTAATCGTACCTTTCCTATAGAGAGTGAATATGATACCACTCAGGTTCTTTTCGTTTCTTTAGATTCCAATGAGCTTGGAGGCAACCCTCATGTTCCATCAAGACAAGGGAAAATCCTCCCGTTCTCGTAATTTAAGGGGGTAATTCTCTCGTTCTTACAGTACTCCCTCCAAGTAGTCTGGTCATTTCTTTTGATTGGAATTGACTAGCAAGATGCCATCTTCCTGATTATGTGCCTTTCCAGATCATACTACAGGTTTATAATATGATTGTATCTACCACTATTATAGATGAAGGTGCATCTGTGACTATCCTTTCATCCATTGCTTGGCAGGTGCTCAGTTCACCACCACTTGTGCATGTTACCCAGAATCTGTTGGCTTTTAACAGAGGAACCAGTCAACCATTATGGATCCTTCCTCAGTTGCCTATTACTTTGGGAGGAAAAATTGTTTATCTCAATGTGATGGTAGTCCCATGCCCTTTAAATTACAATTTACTTCTTGGGGGCGACTATGTTTATGACATGGGAGCTATTGTTTCAACACTCTTTTGAGTGATGTGTTTCCTGCATGAAGGCAGAATTGTCACCGTTGACCAGCTTTCATTTCCCGGTCCAAATATGGCTTCGATTCAACCATCTTCCCTAAATGGTCATTTTGTCCCAATGGTATCTTCCCCCCCACGGATCAATTATGTGGCAATCCATTCCATGCCTACATTAACTGATGATCAATTCCACGATGTAGTGCATTATGTACTAGGGGAATTGGAACCAAATCTCTCTAATGGATTCCTTGCTACGTATCCCTTCTAGAGCATTGTTCTTCCATCTGATGAGAACCTCTTGGAAATCATTACCTCTTATGGGTCATGATCAAGGAATCATGATCATATTTCTTTGTCTTGTGTCAAGCTCATTAAAAAATGAAACAAGGAATATGAGGATAGTTCTTTTACTATGTCAACCTCATTAAAAAATGAAACAGGCCCCAAACCATAGTTCCTTGTCTTGTGTCAAGCTCGTTAAAAAATGAAATAAGGAATCTGAGTAGAGTTCCTTGTCTTGTGTCAAGCTCATTAAAAAATGAAACAAGATCCCCTGTAGCAAAGTTCCAATTCGAGTCTTTGATTAGATCTCATAAAATCCTAGTCGAGTCTTTCACTTGATCTCGTAAATGAACTTTCATTATATCCACCTCATAGCCACGAGTAGTCTACTTAGGCGAATGTAATGAAGCTTGGGGGGCATGCACCTAGAATCGAGTCATTATGTTGGGGGCATGTAAACCAATCTCAAGCATAGTTTCTTGTTTCAAGCTTGTGTAAACATGAAACTGAATCCAAGTATAGTTTTTCATTTCAAGCTTGTGTAAACATGAAAATGAATCCAGGCATAGTTCCCTATGGTTCAAGCTTGTGTAAAAATGAACCCATCTCCATTTTAACCCTGGTGATTGCCATTCTATCAGCCTCGTCCATCAGATGAGCCTTGGTTTTTCTCCTTCCATCGTCATTATCTTCTTGGCCGATCATACGCTTTTACTTGGTTGTTTTGCCCTTTTTGAGGAACAATTGCAATGAGTGGTCTTATTAGCCAGCCTCTTCACATAAATCAACATGTTTTGAGAAGTTCCAACATCACTGGAACCAGTTGCTATCCTAGACCCCACTCGTTCCTCTAAGTGGAGTCCTCTTTAAGCTCTTTTTAGACTCTTGAAACATGAAAAGATTGTCAAGCGCTTGTCCTTTTTAGCTCGTAAACGGGTTGGAAATGACATCTACTCAGTATAAGTTTAACCCTTTTCTGGACTGAGATAGATTACTTACGAAAAATGAATACGTTGATCAAACATGGTCAATAGGTTCTGTCTTGTATTATTTTACGCTTTTTCGGACTTGAGAGACAAATTTATGAAAAAGAACTTGTGAAATTTTATTTTTGTCCCTTTTCAAATCTCTAAACATGAAAAGGATTGAGTTCTCATTGTCGTTAAACTCGTTAAAGCATCAAATAGCGATAAAATTATCCATCACGACAAGTCCAAGTTTCACCTTCGCTAGACTCGTTAAAACATCACATAGCGATGGATTCACCTGAAGGGTGGAATTATACTACAAGCATATGTTATCCTCCTCAAGCTTGTTAAAAAATAAAGAGGTACTAGTTAGCAATGACTGGGGAAAATGGGAAAAGGGATAAATCACTTTATGGTAGCAAGTCGCTCTTGAACATGACACTTTCACTTCATCTCCGTGACTATTTGGGTTGGGTTATCTGCTTGATGGTTATCATACCTATGGTCTATCACACCATCCATCACTTTGGTTTTGAGTCAATGTTGCCAATTTATTTAGTGTCGCCGACATGTTCAAGAGAAGTCACTCAGTAAGCTTCATCCTTTGCAATACTTATAAACCTTCATTTTCATGACTGCCATCCTGAACCTTGTGTCGTTAGTCAAATTCTGTCTTCAAAATCATTACACTTGTTTCGTGTTGTTGATGGGGGATATATCAAGGCCCTCCTACGATGAGTCACTTCTTGTCGACATCAACACATTATCCAGGAAGTTGACTTAGAAACACCCTTCTAGTACCTTGGGGTTTGCATACATTAATGGCAAGTTTCTTGCTTCTGGCGACAGGTTGACATCATTGGCCTTTGACCGAAAGACTTTGTATGGTGTTCGACATCAAAACATCTATTCACACCATCCAGAATGTACTACAATACCTTGAGAATCATTATCATTATCGGTGATCTCTCCCGTATCTGTTAACAACTTACATCATTGGTTGGTAATCAAATGGTGTCTTCCCATGTTCGACTTCAGATTACATTTTCACATGGTTAGACTCGTACTTGAGTGAACGATTAGACGAGATAGAAGAACTCAGATCTAGTTTCACCCATCTGGGCTACGATTTCAGGAGAGTACTAAGTCATCTATACGATGGCTTTACACAGATGGTCATCCTATCATGGGTCTATATCTATAGACGACTATCTTATTTATGTACATGTAATGAAAATTTTATATGTTGAGCATGGGTATGCCTTCCCTTAGAAATTCATGAAAAGTTCAAAATATCATGATGTTATGTATTGTAATCGATGCAGGTCACCGTCCGCTTCAGATCCTCTCTGTCACATCGTAAAGCATATCACTCGACATTATCATTTTCAACTTCATTCTTTAGGGGGAAACTGTTACAAGTCTATTTGGGCACATCACTCCCGACATTCAGATCAGTACAATTAGGGCTCATCAAACCCTAATTCAATTGTTCCATGCCCTAGACAAGTCATCTCATTGAATACTTCCATCCATGAAAGTTTCCTAACCTGAAGCCTTGCTGAAATGACTCCTTGGGGCACCAGCATAGCCTTGGTCAGGGGTAATTGTGCTGCTGAGTAGGCAGGCCCATTCAGGCCTACACTGTAGTGCACTTAGGCCCTCTTTGACCTACATTGGGCGATATTGAGTGAAATTTGCATAGCGTTCTGGGAATATTTCTTGATTCTAGATCATTCTAGAAGGATACCATCTCTCATCTCATCCTATGAGCTCAAATTTGGATATGCTATGGATCAATTAACCTCCTATCCTCTCATACCTTTCTCCGTGGAAACTAACTCCAATTTTGGAAGGCCATTCAATACCCTCATTTATTACAAAACCACCTCCATTTCCCTATAAATTGAGCACTCATCATAGTGATCAAGGGGCTAGAATCTGAAGTTTTTAAGGAAATTATGTTGGTTTGAGAATTGGATTGAAGCTGGAGGAGTGGCACATAATCGAACTGTATTGGGTGAAACTCTTCCTTATACATTAATAAAGTGTTTAACCCTTTTCTAATATTCTTGTTCATATCTATGATGATTATGTGTTTCAATGCCTTCGATTTCATTGATTTATAGTAGATAGATCATGTATGCTTTGATTGTTTGTTGTTTCTATTGACATAGGTACCTATTGGGTGGGTTTAGTTCAAGTGGGAGCAACAGAAGCAATTCAAAGGGGATTAACGAAGCGAAAGACTACAAGTAAGTTCCTTCATCTCATCTATCTACTATAGGAAAAGGTTAAACTACTTTCTTTCTATTGTTCTAGGTGTAGCTACCCACCTAGGGAAAATGTGTTTATCCATAGATGCAAATTCCATATAACACCCATAGTGGTGTACAACACTCTCCTACAACCCATACAGAGACATATAACATACCAAACTAGCACAAAAAACCCTTACTACATACCTCATAAATGTGGCATAGTTTCTGTAAGGGATCCACTCCATAACCATTCCAAGACTCATCCTTTAAGCCTTATAACAAGCTGCATGAAGACCTTAGATACTTGGGGCCCAGCTCCTTAAGAAATATGCACTCAACAACAGTCCAAAAGCCTCCACAAACTTGTCTTCTTGGCCTCCGACTTTGTTATCCTATTTCATAGGTATTTTATGATTGAAATGGATGTGAATTATGCCTCACACTTGACCTATATTTATATGCATCAAGTGGCTCCAATGACTCTATCTTTGGGAACCACTTTGACCTCAATCTGACTTGCCCAACTAGACAAATCAACCCATCATACATTCAAAAATTCATATCTCAACTTCTACAACGCAACATGCTTTGTAGAATGAAACCAAAAATCTCGCTAGTGCCCCTGCCTCATCACATCTGAACATGAAGATCCAAAACCTCCATAGGGATGGTCCCTATGAGGCTAGACTCCCTCTGAGCCTACACGGTCTCCACTAACTCATTCCTATAAGCACTCATCTTATTGGATCAAATACAACTCGTGAAAATCTTTCCAATCTCGGATATGCAACATCACAATCTGATGAAGACTTTATCTTGCCAATTTGTAGTCCATCACATGAATCCATCTCAATCATACTAATCTCGTCCATGCCAAAGAAATGCTCAAGTTGTCCCAACCATCCATGGAAAATCAATGGAAGTCCATGATCAATAATTTGCCCCACAACAAATTGATGTTCACTAGGCTCTCCACCAATCCACCAAAACTCCTAGTCAGTCTCGTTGTCAATCCAGCCAAGAACACATCTCCATATCTTCAACTAAACCATCTACTTCATGATCTAGAAACTCACAACTCCCTCTGAGTTGCTTTGTTGTGCACACTTTGATTCACTGTCCCTCAAAGTAGCTCAGACACGCTCTAATACTTATGCTACCAAAGCAAGGATCACAATGAAGCTCCTTGCATAGTGGAATATACACAACAATAAATCTACTAGTGCACAAAATTTACACAACTTTTAACACAAATATCTACAATAACCCAACTTAGCTATATTAATTAACCTGAATAATACAACAGTCTAGGGCTCTTGTACCAGGGATAATGACCCTCATACATCCACTGATACAAGACATACAAATTAAAACTAGGGCTTGGTGTCTGTCGTGATGACCCCCAATCTGCCCATACAAGGTACTCTGACCATCTAGCAGATGTAGATATCCTCACAGCTTCCTTATTCATACCCTCTACACATCTATAGAAATTCTCATTGTAGATCACCTGATAATGCAATGTAACTAAAGCAAAATACTTGATCTACTTCTACAAACAAACTTGCGTAAGCTTAATCGATTTTGATCAAGATCAAATAGAACACATATAACAGATGAAGAAGAAATCAATCACACATGAACACAGAACAATACTTTGGGGAAAACTTCAGCTAAAAACCCTGATCTCTGTATTATCATACAAGTGGAAATATCTCAGGATTACACAAAGCTTTAGCTCAGAAGCTATCCAGCTCTTAGTACAATCCCTCACTGCTGCTCATAGATAGAATAGACAACACATATGCCTTCCTTTATTCCTTCAAGCCTCCTATTTCCTTGCACAGTTTCTCCTGGGCCCTCAAGCTGCCACCTGTGTGTAATAATTCCTCACACACTGCTCTAACCTCTGAAAAAACTGCGCAATCCTCAAGGAATGAATTCCTTCTGCATGCAAGAGATATCCTCATGGGAACATTCCTGCAATTGATAGTACATTGTCTCATCCTTTGATCTCAACTGGGTCTCTATATGAACTGACATGCATGAGTTATTTATGAGAGAATATTCAGTTATCTAAAGTACACTAGTTGCATGCATGCATGCATTGACTAACTGAACTCACAATCAGTTCCATAAACTGTTGGAACTAATCTAACTAGACTTAACTTAGTTAACTGAGATAACTAATTACAACTCAAATGAAACTCATCCTTATCTCCTTAATTAAGGGATAACTTCCTCAATCAAAGGGATAATTGTTGCATGTCTTCACATAGACTTCATGTTTGATTTTCTCCAACTAATTAACTCAAGATGAATTAATTAATTACTTTACAAACAACTAGTGAGATCAAATTCAAATTTTAATTTAGGGACTAATTAAAATTGGAATGTATCTCGAAATGCTATTTATAGCAATGTTATTTTTAGCATTTCTATTTTTTGCTATTTCCAACAGAGTTGGAGTATATCCTGAAATTCTATTTATAGCAATGCTATTTTTAGCATTTCTTGTTGCTATTTTCAACACTCCCTCTCAACAAGAAAGGCATTCAACTCGAACCCGATCCTGAACCTTTGGAATGTTCTGCATGCAACACTTCTCTCAAGTGTTGTTGCTCCAGCAACTCTAGAAACACAAAAAATATCCAACCTGAATCAGAATGATGCCTTTGTCATCAAAGTCTCTGACTGTTATTGCCTCTGTCGACTGAAAACTCTGCACCTCTATGCTCTTCAGTATCTGACTACTCTAGCCTCTGTCACTTTCATATCTGATTGCATTAATCACACTGATTCCTCCTGCTGCATCCGTGCTGTTGTTGGTCCTATCTCCCAGCACTACATCCGCACTGCACCTCCTCTCATCATGTTGCATCCATTGTCCATTGTTGCACTGCAACTCAATTACTAAGAAGTAAGAAACTGATCTCCCAGCTGACCTCCCTATTGGGCTAGAAACACCCTCTGATGTTGAAGCTCCTACTGCCGCTCCATCTGTATCTGTCTCTACCCATTCAGCCAGTCCTGCTACTCCTCATGGGGGCTCCCGTACTAAGGTCTAATCAAAGAGGTTAGGTATCTCAAAGATCCTGCCCCTATTTCAGTCTTCTTGAGACTATCACTGCACATCGCCCCACCTCATACCTGGAGGTATGGTTGCATGTGATCCCTCTGTTGACTTCTCCAATTGTGGCTCCTCCACAATTGTCTGAGACTTCTTCTGGCACTGCATGTTGAGAGGTAATGTACTCTCACTCTCAACCACCAAGTCTCTAACATTTGCCTTGCTCCTCAAGGCTTTGCACGCATCTTGAAACTCAAGAGCATACAGGTTCTGTACCTGTGAATCAATCTGTTTCACCTCTCCCGTGGTGATGTGTCTAAGGAAAATCTTTCTCTTACTGAAGACAACATCGTAGCCTTTGTCCTCCACCATCGGAATCGATACCAAGTTCTTCTTCAGTCCAGGTACATACTTCACATCTGTTAAGGTGATAGAAGCTCCATGCTCCCTCATAAAAGCAACCGTGCCCACTCCTGAAACACTATACCTTTCATCGTCACCCATCTCTATGAGTATCCTGAGGTCTTTCTCCTCCAAGGTGCTGAATAAACTCTTATCACTGGTCATGTGGAATGATGCTCCACTGTCAAGAAACCAACAACAACCCATCATCGATGAAACCATGCATGCGATGAGGGTAAAATCCAATTTGAACTGAGAGGCCAATGCCTCACCTTTAGATCCTTCTGAGGATCCCTTCTTGGATTTATTTTGTGGACAATTTGTTGCATAATGTCCCACCTCATGACAATTAAAGCATCTCACTTTAGATTTGTCAATCTTCTTCCCACCATGGGAAGAACTTGATTTGGAATGGGAAGCCTTCCCTTTCCCTTTCCTTGCCTTACTTGCTAAGGCTAGATTTTCTTCATCATCATGCTTTGATGAAGGACCATCTCTAGTGCTTCTCCTAATCTCCACCTGCATCAGATCCGACCACAATCGTTCCCAATCTAGCAGTTTATCTCTTCCATTCACTATGTCTTGGTAGCTACACCAGCTCTTAGGAAGACCGAGGAGAGAAAGACTCACCATGTCATCATTGGCTGTCGTGATTCCTACACTTCCAAGCTCATCTCTGCAAGTGGTGAGAGATCATGTCGCCCTTTTCACACTTGATTTTTGAAGCTTGTCTTTCAGTGCCAGCTTCCTCTCATCATTGCTATTCTAATATAGATCCTTCAATGTCTTCCAAATTGAAAACGATGTCTCCTTCCCATGGTGACTTGAGACAATATGGTCTCGAACCCCCTCTAGAAGAATCCTCCTCGCTCTCGCCACACATTTCTTCCATTCTGCCAATTCTTAGGCATTAGTTGCTACTAGCTTGGGGACTTCTTGATCAATGAGGTCCTTCAACCCGTT
Organism: Pinus tabuliformis; assembly: GCA_031772625.1. NCBI lineage: Eukaryota > Viridiplantae > Streptophyta > Pinopsida > Pinales > Pinaceae > Pinus > Pinus tabuliformis. Next base: position 1,250,949,369 of record CM062811.1, read on the forward strand.
TTCCTCTAATATCACTTCCACGCGATCCTTCCAGGCTATGTAATTCGAGCTACCATCCAGGGCATACCCAAGTCTCAAGCCATTGAACGCCATTAGGGAATTTTGAGATGTGATAAGAAATCAAATCTGTACCTACAATCAATAACTTCAAAACTTCAAACTTCTCCCTTCTTTGTATATTGTTCTTTGCTTTGATCACCTTTGCTCTGATACCATGTAGAAATTCTCACCGTAGATCACCTGATAATGCAATGTAACTAAAGCAAAATACTTGATCTACTTCTACAAACAAACTTACGGAAGCTTAATCGATTTTGAGCAAGACCAAATAGAACACATATAACAGATGAAGAAGAAATCAATCACACATGAAAACAGAAGAATACTCTAGGGAAAGCCTCAGCTAAAAACCCTGATCTTTGTATTATCATACAAGTGGAAATATCTCAGGATTACACAAAGCTTTAGCTCACAAGCTATCTAGCTCTAAGTACAATCCTTCACTACTGCTCATAGACAGAATAGACAACACATATGCCTTCCTTCAGTCCTTCAAGCCTCCTATTTCCTTGCACAGTTTCTCCTGGGTCCTCAAGCTGCCACCTATGTGTAATAATTCCTCACACATTGCTATAACCTCTAAAATAATTGCGCAATCCTCAAGGAATGAATTCCTTCTACATGCAAGAGTTATCCTCATGGGAATATTCTTGCAACTGATAGTACACTGTCCCATCCTTTGATCTCAACTGGGTCTCTGTCTGAACTGACATGCATGAGTTATTTATGAGAGAATATTCAGTTATCTAAAGTACACTAGTTGCATGCATGCATGCATTGACTAACTGAACTCACAATCAATTCCACAAACTGTTGGAACTAATCTAAATGCACTTAACTCAGTTAACTAAGCTAACTAATTACAACTCAAATACAAATCATCCTTATCTCCTTAATTAAGAGATAACTTCCTCAATCAAAGGGATAACTGTTACATGTCTTCACATAGACTTCATGTTTGATTTTCTCCAACAAATTAACTCAAGATGAATTAATTAATTATTTTACAAACAACTGCTAAGATCAAATGCGAATTTTAATTCTCAATTTTAAATTAGGGACTAATTAAAATTGGAATGTATTCCAAAATGATATTTTTAGTATTTCTATTTTTTCTATTTCTAACAGAGTTGGAGTATATCATGAAATGCTATTTATAGCAATGCTATTTTTAGCATTTCTATTTTTATCATTTCTTGTCGCTATTTTCAACAAAATCTTCCCAGTCCTTCAGCTCCCCATCTACAACATCTACCCTATCAATCCTCCAATTCCATCTAGCCACTGAATCTTGGCTAAACCATATTCTTTCTAATTGATCGTTCGTCCATCAATGCATCAACACATCGAGACTCTTGTTGAGTTGTTCACAACTCTGCTTGTCAACAACTCACGGCTGCCCACTCTTGCTCCTCATTTATTTATGGACTTCATCCCACTACATTTTTCTTGTGTTACTCCAATGAAGACTAAAATAGGGCACAAAGCACTACCACCTATCATCGTAAGATTCCCATCTCTCACAATGAACATGGGCTAGGAGGACTATCGAACTTCTGATGTAGATATCCTTCTCCACCTGCAAGTTTAGGGCTACTCAAACCTACTCCTAGTTGATCAGACCCTTGAGCTCTTATTCTGCCACTCTAGCAACCACCTAAGTCCATGAAGATGGTGCACACCGGGCCCCAACTTGGGCACTATCACATTGTCCTCCAATAGACCATAAATTACCAATCCACTTTCCACACTTGGTCCACTCTCATGCCTCCCTCCAACAGACTATGAGTGACCAATCCTTGTTGTAGCATCTACTCCTATTTAGGGCATCTAGTCACCTAGGAAACCCTTCCTCTTGTCTGCCAACGGACTGTTGAGAAATCCATTAAGAAGGAAGATTAATTTATTTCTCTTATCATGACATTATATTGTGATGCTTCATTATTAGTTTTTATTCTTTCAATTTATCTTGTTCTTATCATCAATACTAATGCCAATTAATATACAGAAGAGGACACGAGATGTAGGCACACAGCTAGGGAAAAACCCCTACGTAGGGGAAAACTCGGTCAAGAATTATTTCTTTAGTAGACTCAAAACAAAACATACCAAAGACTACTTCCATCCATCAAGTCAACCTTGTTACGTCATACTTTAGTTCTTTGGTAGTTCAATCATACTTTGTTCCTATAGCAGCCTATGCGACAACCTTCTTCATGCCTGAGATCCTAATTATGCTTCAATCTGACGCAACCTTCTTCATACTTTGATCTAAGCTATTCCAACTATTCTTTGATCTTGTGGTGGCAACATTCATATGATGACATTATATGATTTGATCTTGTAGTGGTGAGACACAGTCCTTCAGAAAACACAGTCCTTGGTCCTGTCATGATAGTTCAGTTCTTCAGTTCTGTAATGATAACCCAGTTCTATGGTCTGTAACATTAGCCCAAGTTTCGATATTGTAATGATAACAAACATTGTAATACAGTCATGTCTCGTTCCCAAGTTTCAGCCTTGTGGTGGAAACCTAGACTTCGGATTGCAATGGTGGTAGCCCAAACATGCCTTGGTCTTCTTATCCAAATTATCTTCCACTATGATACTCGAACTTCCTCACTGATATTCTTTGAACTTTTGTATTTTCTCCCCTTGTTGAGTGAAGTCTTCACTCCTATATATAGTTGTTTTCCATAGTAAATGAACCGACATGAATTTGTTTGAGAAGCTGAATTGTAGAGTATTTATTTGGAGGCCGACAACAAGGTGACTTGATGGAGGATTTATTTTGACAAAAAAAAATTGACTTTGACTTAAATAAAAAACCTAAAGCCTACAATGGGGGATTGACTTATGATAATTTCCCCAAGCATGAAACCCATACTTTAACAAGTCAATTTAATTCATAATAAAAAATTTCTCTCTTTCTTTTGATAGATATATTTCTCTATGACTCAAGTAAAATTATGAAGATCGAACCTAGTTACATTCTTCAAAAATCCCTCTTCACTAGGGAGATATTCATACTTACATATATCTATAGAGGTACATGGAAGATCTCAAAACACATGATATATGAAGAGTTTAGGCACACTCAATGCCACAGACTAGATTCCTTACCCAATCTATCTGGGTGGGACTAAGATGGAATAAAGTTCTCAACCAGTCTAGGTACCATTGGGCTTTCTTACTAACCATTAACCCAGGGATCTAGGTGCATATTCAAGGTCAGAGCTCCATGACCAACGCCACCCTCCCTCTTAAGGATCTAGACATTAATACATATGCCAGCCAGATTTCCTCCAAGGAATTTTACACACACAATGCCTCAACACATCAAATCTCTCTAACCTCAAGAATGTTATCCAAAAACTTTGAGTGATTTACCTGAATAGTCGCAACCCCAATCAGTAACAAACTTTCAAATACTCATGAGTAAACATAAACCTTCAGGGTCTTCTGAATTATTAATGTTGCCTCACAATTCATCACAGTAGGACTTTGAGGCTTCCCAAACAAATCTTGACAAATGTTTCCTCAATCATCCAACTTCCTTTCCTACTTCACATGCAACAACCAAATCTTGCTTTCCTTCTTTCAGCGGCACCTCAATATTCATTCTCCAATTTCTTCTTCAAGGTATCGATCCATTATGACTATAATATGCTCTCCCTCTCAACTTGGGAGATATACCCTAGCTTTTATCCAGGCTCTTTCTTAACTTAGGGAGATCAACTTCTTTTTATTTCATTGGAGAATCTTTCATCGCTTATATCCTTCTTATAATAGCCATCTTGATCATCATCATTCATATGAATTCTTCATCATGCTTGCCAACCAATTCAACTTTATTTATGAATATCTTCAACATCTTGAAGATTATGTACTTGCACAACTTAAACAACAAGAACTGTAGAAATTCCCACTATAGATCACCTAGTAATGCAATGTACTAAAGCAAAACACTTGATCTACTTCTACAAACAATTTAGCGGAAGCTTAATCGAACATGAGCAACATCAATAAGAGCACATATAACTGATATGGAGAAATCAATCACACATAACACAGAAGAATTTACCTGGGGAAAGCCTCAGCCTAAAACCCCAACTCTGTATTTTCATACAAGTGGAAATATAGCTAGTATTACAAAAAGAATCAGCTCAAAAGCTATCCTGCTCTCTCTGCAATACCTCTGCTGCTCATCGACAGTCAAAGACCTCTATCTAACCGTTGGTCTTCCCTCCAAGCCTCCAATTTCTTTGCGCAATTCTGATTGGGGTCCAGTGCAACCACTTGTGTGAATTAGCTTCTTCACACACTCACTAACCTCTAATCGAACTACGCAGTCCTGAAGGAGATAAATCCTCATCATGGATGAGCTTCCTTTATAGGAAAAATATTCATCCAACTAATAGTACAATGTCCCTTCTCTGATCTCAACTGGGTCTCTGTCTGAATTGACATGCATGAGTTATTCATGAGAGAATCTTCAGTTATCTAAAGTGCAGCAGTTATATGCAAGCATGCATTAACTAACTAAACTTACTTAATTTAAACACACTGTTTAAATCAAATATAATTAGACTTAACTCAGTTAACTAAGCCAACTAATTACTACTGTTGACACCTAATCCGAAACGGATGAGGTGAAGCCGGACAGTCATCTAGAAGATGAACTGATCCGTTTTGTATTTGTATAAATAAAGTACTAGCTAATGAATAAATATCAATCAGTGTTTTCTCTCGTTCAATGAGGAGTTACCCTGGCCTGACATGGTATCAGAGCACAGGTCCCAAATTGGTTGTAACTCCTGGTCTGTTCTGTCCTGAACGCCTCTGGCCTGACACTGCCCTCTCATGAGACTGCGCCCTCTGCTGAGGGATTCCTGACACTGCTGAGACTGCGCCCTCTGCTGAGGGATTCCTGACACTGCTGAGACTGCTGAGACATGGAGACTGCGCCCTCTGTCCGTGGTATACGTTGATGCGTTTTCGATGCTGGTAAAAAAAAAAAAACCTATCTCCTTCCATTCAAACGAAACTGATGGTGCCTTCATGACTGCGTTAATGGTGTGTTTTGTGACTTCTGCACATTTGGAAAGCAACGTTTAATGTATTGAAGCCTGCATTTAACGTATTGAAGCTGCGTTTAATGTATTTGATGCTGCGTTTAATGTATTGAAGTTGCACCTAATGTATTGAAGTCTGAGTTTTTGTAATGGTGGCATAACCTACAACTGTCGGAAAACTTCTGTAGATCGGGTTTGTTTGTGGAGATGCGGCGTAATGTGAGTTTTGCATGCTTTATTACCTGCGTTTTATGGTAACAGTCCCTGCGTTTTATGGTATTGATGACTGCGTCATATTGAACGCTGCCTGAGTGCATTGCCTGCGTTTTATGCCTGAAATTTGCTGGTAATGAGTTTAAAAGTGATGGATCCGAATATGTGACATTGAGGGTGTCCGATGTATTGGCTGTACTCTCTTAGATTTAATATTGAATGCCCTGTAAGTGTTGGTAGTGCGGCTTTTTTAATTGGATATTGTGGAAGAATGTCAAACCATGGGCATATGCAACTGTCGAGAGTAAATTTGCGAGCAATTTTATGTGCATAACAAGTGCAAGCATATGCAGCAAATCAGTATATATATGCAAGTCAATACTTACTGCCTTTTTAATGGTGACTGCGTTTTGAAACTCAGAAATGTTTTGTGCCAGCCCATGGTCCGTGAGTTGATTATACACAATAAAATGCATAAAGAATGACTGCGTTTTTTATTGTAAGAATGGTGACTGCTTTGATACCTGTGTTCTATTGTAAGAATGACTGCGTTTTCCATTACTGACAATCAAAGACTCAGAGTGCAAGAGCCTCAAAAGTCGCGAAGACTGCTAGGACTTCAGTATTATGCAGTTGATTTTTTGACCTTGTATGGCGTTTTTTTTGTAAGGTGGAGATGCGTCTTTTTTGTAATGGTTGAGCAGTTTTGTTGAATTCAAAGCAGTTTGTTGAATTCAAGCAGTTTGAGATGCGTTTTTTATAGTGGCTGAGCAGTTTGTTGAAATCAAAGCAGTTTGTTGAATTAATATATGCAGTTCATATTATTCAAAGCATTGTTGTTTCCAGAAGAAAATAAAGTGCATAAGGCTATGGCATAAGAAATTTTTTTTTTTTCCAGCAGAAGTCTTTTATCAACAGAAGTTTTTTTTTAGCAGAGATATTTTTTACAGAATGCATTCAATCATTTCTATGGTCGGAATAGTTCTCACTGGCAAGGAGAACTATTCTGAATGGTCTCGGATGGTGAAACACACCCTCATCTACAATGAGCTGTGGAAAGGAGTGTGTGTCGGAGAAGAAGACAAAGACCCTGTGCAGCCCACATCAGACAAAGAACTCGCCATTTGGGAAAACAAGAACAGCAAAGCCTTTGCATTGATCGCAACATCTGTAAATGAGGAAGTCAGTCGTCATATTTCATCCTATTCCACTGCCTTTGAAGCTTTACAAAAGCTGAAAGAACTCTATGATACACATTCTGCACTTGAAGTTGTTCAGCTCATGATTAAACTCTTCACTCTTGAACTGAAAAATAATGATCCTCTTACTCTTGCATCTGAAATAAAGTCTATAGTGCATGATATTAAATCCACTAAGGTTGAGCTGGATATCTCTCTTATTGCCTTTCTCAAAGCACTCTATCCTACCTACTCTAACTATCTTGAGTCTTTACAAGCAAATGGAAATCTTAAAGATATAACCTTTGACACTCTTGTGAAAAAGTTTGCTGAAAGAGAGAAAGCCTTTGGAAAGAAAACAGTCCCTGAATCTTCTGAAGAGACTGTTTGCCTTGCTCATAAAGAAAAGCATCCTGCTCAAGATTCTACAAGAGGAAGAGGTGGACGAAGAGGAAGAGGAAGATACTTCAGAGGCAGGGGGGGCAGACATCCTCAAGCAGAAAAGGTAGATCTGCATTGCATTCGCTGCAAACGAAATGGATCACATGATGCTTCTACATGCAAGCTACCATGGGACAAGGTTGAGCAGAGAAGAAATCAGCAGAAAGGTAAAACTGATGACACAGACAAAGGTAAAGCACCTGAATCCGCTCACTATATTGAGGCACAATGTAACATTGGAGTAAATGAAGATTTGTTTAATGCTTCACTTGCTTCTTCGAAAAATGACTGGTTGCTTGATTCAGGAGCAACCTGTCATATGACTTATAGGAGAGATTTCTTTGAATATTTCACTGACAATGTTGATGGAGCAGTATACTTTGCAGATCAGTCAAAAATCAAGCCATCAGGGCTTGGCACAATCAGGCTTAAACTGCCTGGTCTTCCAGACTTTCTTCTGGATCATGTTCTATATCTCCCACAGCTGAAGAGAAACTTGCTGTCCCTGGTCCACAGCCGCCAGCAAGGTCACTCCACTCACATGTTTGATGGAAAGCTTGAGGTAAGAAAGGCATCTGACCACTCACTTGTCATGAGGGGTATAGAAGAAGAAAGACTCCTTAAACAGCAAGGAACCTCTGCTCATGCACAACATTTCTCATATATTTCTCATCATGAAGAAGGTGCACTTCCATCAAGTTTATTATGGCATGCTAGATTTGGACATTTAAACTATGATAGTCTCCGCTTGTTGAAGAAAAATGGTGTTGCTGGTTTGCCTACAATTCCTAGAAAACATAAACAATGTGATGCTTGCATTCTAGGAAAGCATAGCAAACTGTCTTTTCATGATTCACATTCAAGAGCACATAGGAAGCTTGAACTTATTCATTCAGATTTATGTGGTCCAATGCCTGTTTCTTCTGCAAATGGAAATAAATATATCATGACATTTATTGATGATTACACCAGAATGTGTTGGGTTTACTTATTGAAGAACAAATCTGATGCTTTTCAAACATTCAAGAATTTTCATAAGTGGATTGAAAATGATGCACAATCTCATATTGGGTCTATTCGCATTGATAATGGAAAAGAATATACATCAAATGAATTTGAACACTATCTTCGCCAACATGGGATTAAACATCAAACAACTGTGCCTTATAATCCTCAACAGAATGGTGTAGCTGAAAGAATGAACAGAACAATTTTGAATATGGTACGATCCATGCTTTTCTTCAAAAATGTAAAGACAATGTTTTGGGCTGATGCTGTTCTATGTGCTGCATATATAAAGAATAGATGTCCATCTAGTGCTATAAGAAACAAGACTCCTTATGAATTGTGGTATGGACATGTTCCTTCGGTAAAACATCTCAGGATATTTGGTTCCACCTGTTATGCTTTAATACCAAAGGTACATAGAAACAAACTTGGTGCTAGAAGTCGTAAGTGTATCTTCCTGGGGTATTCAAACACATCTAAAGCATACCGCCTTTATGATGAAGTAAATAAAAAGTTTGTTTTATCTAGAGATGTCATTTTTCTTGAATCATCCAAATCAGACAGTGTTGTTGAGCGGCAACTTGATCGCTTGGATAGATTCACAAAACCGAAATCATTCCAAGAGTTTGATAATCAGATTCCACATCTTGAAGGGGGGATTCCTATACTAGATCAACATGTGGAATCTTCTTCTGAAGAACAATCTCCCCTGCATGACACTCCAACAACGGATGATGCTTTAAGTGATGTAATTGATAGAATTGGGAGACTCAATCTTGATTCAGACCCAACTCAATCAACAGAACAGCCTGGACCATCTCAGAAAGGTCCCCCAAAGTGGCTGACAAAGACACTTGAAAGTGTTCATCCTGATGAAATTGGAAAAACAGGAACCAAAAATTCAAACCGACAAGATGGAGGTGATGTAGATAATTCTAATTCACCTGTTGATATGGATGTTACTTATGATTGTGAATTGAACTTGTCTACAGATTTTGAACCAACTTCCTTCAAAGAAGCTGCTTCTCATGATGAATGGAAAGAAGCGATGCAGAAGGAGTATGATGCCCTCATAAAGAATGGCACTTGGAAGCTGGTTGATCCTCCATTTGGAACCAAACCAATTGGCTGCAAGTGGGTCTACAAGAACAAGTACAAAGCTGATGGCTCACTTGACAAGCACAAAGCTAGGCTTGTGGCAAAAGGTTTTGCACAGAAGGAAGGGGTCGATTATGAGGAAAATTTTGCTCCCACAGCAAAATGGGCCACCATCCGGACACTCTTTGCACTAGCTGCTCAGAACGGTTGGAAAGTCCATCAAATGGATGTAAAAACTGCATTCTTGAATGGAGATCTAAAAGAGAATGTTTTTATGTCCCAGCCTGTAGGATTTGCTGTGAAAGGACATGAACACAAAGTATGCAAACTTGTGAAGTCCTTGTATGGCCTCAAACAAGCACCACGAGCCTGGTATGAAAAACTAACTGAGCATCTTCTGAAACTCAACTTCAAACATTTTGATCTTGATGATGCAACTTTATTTGTCAAGAAAGTTGGCAAAACAGTTGTATATCTTGTGGTATATGTAGATGATCTTTTAATGACAGGGAACAATGAAAGTTATATTGCATCCATAAAGAAAGAATTAGGAAATTTTTTTGAAATGACTGATTTGGGCTATGTTCATTACTATCTTGGCATTGAAGTAACCCAACATCCAAAGTCCATATTTCTTTCTCAAAAGAAATACATTGGAGATTTGTTAAACAGATTTGGCATGACAGAGTGCAATCCCCTTTCTACTCCAATGGAACAAAACTTGAAGCTCACATCTATTGAAGGAAAAGAATTTGAGGATGCAACAAAGTATAGACAGCTTGTAGGAAGTCTCATCTACCTCACTACTACCAGACCAGACATTTCATTTGCTGTTGGAATCCTCTCAAGGTTTATGCAAAAGCCTTGTGAAGGACATTGGTCTGCTGCAAAAAGAGTTCTAAGGTACTTGAAGGGAACTCAAGACCTTGGAATCAAGTATACACAGGTGGACGACTTCAACTTGATTGGATACTCTGATTCAGACTTCGATGGAGACAAAGAAACTGGGGTATCTACTTCAGGATATGCTATGAGTCTTGGATCAGGAGTTGTCTCCTGGAGATCACGCAAACAATCAGTACCAGCAGATTCCACAACAGAAGCAGAATATGTGGCAGCAGCTGAAGCAACGAAAGAAATTGTGTGGCTCAGGAAAATTCTTGAAGATTTGCAGGTAAAACAAATACAATCAACTCCACTCATGATTGATAACACATCTGCAATAAAGTTGGCCAAGAACCCAAAGTTCCATGATCGTACTAAGCACATCAATACTAAATATCATCTGATCCGACATCATGTTGAGGCCAAAACAATCCATCTTCGTCATTGTTCCACAAAAGAGCAAATTGCAGACATCTTCACCAAAGCGCTTGGAAGAGAAAAGCTTGAAAGATTCAAAATGATGCTTGGACTCACCAACATCCCTTCAGATTAAGGGGGGGAATGTTGACACCTAATCCGAAACGGATGAGGTGAAGCCGGACAGTCATCTAGAAGATGAACTGATCCGTTTTGTATTTGTATAAATAAAGTACTAGCTAATGAATAAATATCAATCAGTGTTTTCTCTCGTTCAATGAGGAGTTACCCTGGCCTGACAACTACTCAATATAGAACTCATCCTTATCTCTTTAACTGATGGATAAATTCCTCAATTAATAGATAAATTGTTGCATGTCCTCACATAGACTTCAAGTTTGGCTTTCCTTAACTAATTAACTCATAGAGAATTAATTTATTTATTTTCAAACTGTTGTTAATATCAAATTCGAATTTTACTTCCTATGTTTAGTCCAGGGACTGACTAAAATAGGAATCCATCCTGAACTGCTAAAAATAGCAATTCTATTTTTAGCACTTCCATTTTTCATTCCCTGTTGCCCAATCCAACACTGGTACCCAAACTACTATTTATAGCAGTGTTATTTTTAGCACTTCTATTTTTAGCATTTCTTGTTGCCATTTTCAACACTCCCTCTCAACAAGAAAGGCTTCCTCTCAAACCTGATCATGTACCTTCAAAATGTTCTGCATGCAACACTTCTACCAAGTGTGGTTGCTCCAGCAACTCTCAGAACAAAAAAAAACTCCCAACTGACCTCTCTGTTGGGCTAGAAACATACTCTAATGCTGAAGCTCTACCTGCTGCTGACAAGTGCTCCCTCTCTGACCTCTGCGCTACTGCAACATCTCCATGCATCTCGCACCATTGCACACCTCTCTATGCCATCCTGCACTGGTGCAACACACTTGTGCCTCTCGCATTGCTGCAGCCTGCTAGCTCTACGCTGTCTTGGGATTCCTGCACTGTAGCTCTCTCTGCCGCTTCATCTGCATCTGTCCCTACCCAATCAATCCATCCTGCTACTCCTCATCGGGGCTCCTATAGCAAAGTCAAATCAAAGAAGTTGGGTACCTCAAGGATCCTGCCCTTCCTCCCTGGGACGATCACTCCACATCGCCCCACCTCCTACCTAGAGGTATGGCTACATGTGATCCCTCTACCCACCTAGCTCAAAGTTTCCCCCTATTGGAGGTCTCTGCATGAGTAGATGTCTCTACTCAATCTCTACTCAGCTTCTCCTGTTGTGGCTGCTCCACAACCTCCTGAAGTTGTTGCACCAATCGTGGCTCCTCCACAATAAAGCTACATGTTGAGAGGTAATATACTCTCCCTCTCAACCATCAAGTCTCCATCAGTTGCCTTGCTGCTCAAGGCTTTGCATGCATCTTGAATCTCAAGCGAATACAGGTTCTTGACCTGTGAACCAATCTTCTTCACCTATCTAGTGATGATGTGTCTAAGGAAAACCTTTCCCTTACTGAAGACTACATCATAGCCTCTGTCTTCCAGCATCGTGATTGACACCAAGTTTCTCTTCAGTCCTGGTACGTACTTGACATTGGTCAAGGTAAGGAGAGCTCCATGCTCCCTCTGAAAAATAACTACACCTGAGACACTATACTTTTCATCATTACCCATCGCTATGAGTATCTGGAGATCTTTCTCCTCCAAAGTACTAAACAAACTCTTGTTGCTGGTCATGTGGAAAGAGGCTCCACTGTCAAGAAACCAACCACTTCCCACCATGGATGAAACCATGCATGTGAAGAGTGTTAATTCCAACTCGAATTGTGAAGCAAGTGCCTCACCTTTAGATCCTTCCCCGGATCCCTTCTCGGATTTCCTCTCTGGACAATTTGTAGAAAAATGGCCCACCTCATGAAAAGGAAAGCATCATACTTTCGATTTGTCAAACTTCTTCCCACCATGGGAAGAACTGGATTCAGAAAGAGAAACCTTCTCCTTCCCCTTCTTCGCCTTACTCGCTAAGGCACAGTATTCTTCATCCTCCATGGATGAAGAACCATCTCTGGTGCTTCTTCTTATCTCCTCCTACATCAAATCCGACCAAAGTCGTTCCCAATCTGGCAGTTTCTCTCTTCCATTAACCGAGTCCTAGTAGCTATGCCAGCTCTTAGGAAGACTGAGGAGTGCAAGACTAACCATGTCATCATCAGCTGTCACAATCCCTACACTTCCAAGCTCATCACTACATGTGGTGAGCTTGTTCAGATACATAGAGATCGTGTCACCATTTTCACACTTGATATTTCGAAGTTTGTCCTTCAGTGCCAGCTTCCTCTGATCACTGCTTTTCTAATATAGATCTTTCAATGTTTTCCACATTGAAAACGATGGCTCCTTCCCATGGAGACTCGAGACTATGTGACCTCGAACTCCCTCCAGAAGGATTCTCCTTGCTCTAGCCACACATTTCTTCCATTCAGGCAACTCAGCAGCACCAGTCGGCTTGAGGACTTCTTGATCAATGAAGTCCTTTAGACCATTATCCTCTAGTACTGCTTCCATGCAATCCTTACAGGCTATATAATTCGAACTGCCATCAAGGGCATTTCGAGTCTCAAACCATAGAATGCCATAGGTGAAATAGAGATGTGATAAGAACTTGATTTCTATATTCAGGAATCGCAAACATCAACTTCTCCCTTCTTGTATATTGTTCTTCCTTGATCACCTATGCTCCGATAGCATGTAGAAATTCCCACTCTAGATCACCTGGTAATGCAATGTACTAAAGAAAAACACTTGATCTAATTCTACAAACAATTTAGCGGAAGCTTAATCAAACATGAGCAACATCAATAAGAACACATATAAATGATATGGAGAAATCAATCACACAAAACAAAAGAATTTACCTGGGGAAAGCCTCAGCCTAAAACCCCAACTTTGTATTATCATACAAGTGGAAATATAGCCAGTATTACAAAAAGAATCAGCTCAAAAGCTATCTTGCTCCTCTCTGCAATACCTCTACTACTCATAGACAGTCAAAGGTCTCTATCTAACCTGTGGTCTGCCCTCCAAGCCTCCTATTTCTTTGCGCAATTCTAATTGGGGTCCAGTGCAGCCACTTGTGTGAATTGGCCTCTTCACACACTCACTAACCTCTGATCCAACTACGCAGTCCTGAAGGAGATAAATCCTCATCATGGATGAGCTTCCTTTATAGGAAAAATATTCATCCAACTGATAGTACACTGTCCCTTCTCTAATATCAACTAGGTCTCTGTCTGAACTGACATGCATGAGCTATTCATGAGAGAATCTTCAATTATTTGAAGTGCAGTAGTTATATGCAAGCATGCATTAACTAACTGAACTTACTTAATTTAAACACACTCTTTAAATCAAATATAACTGGACTTGACTCAGTTAACTGAGCCAACTGATTACTACTGAATATAGAACTCATCCTTATTTCTTTAACTAATGGATAAATTCCTCAATTAATAGATAAATTGTTGCATGTCCTCACATAGACTTCAAGTTTGTGTTTCCTTAACTAATTAACTCATGGAGAATTAATTTATTTATTTTCAAATTGTTGTTAATATCACAATTTTACTTCCTATGTTTAGTCCAGGGACTGACTAAAATAGGAATCCATTCTGAACTGCTAAAAATAGCAATTCTATTTTTAGCACTTCCATTTTTCATTCCCTATTGCCCAATCCAGCATTGGTACCCAAACTGCTATTTATAGCAGTGCTGTTTTTAGCACTTCTATTTTTAGCATTTCTTGTTGCCATTTTCAACAAGTACAACCAAATACATATAGAAGCATGAAATTAACTATATCATAATCATACACTAATGGAAGCATTAGACCTTAAGCATTAAATACCTAAACATAGTTAGGTTCATAATCAACAAGAGACTATGCTTCTATACTTCAACTTCTTATTCAGGTTCTGTCATAAACCGTATATCACATCATTTAAAGTAACCCAATCAAGATATTAGTCTCATTATATCTAGGGCTTCAATATTTCCTTTAGAGATATGACAAACTCTTCTATGACATATTGCAAAACCTAGAAGCATTTCAAACAAGTAAAATGCATCTAACAACTTTAGATTTCATATGTTAGGCTTCTAATAGGATTTAATGCAAACCCTAGATTCCATTAAAAACTAATCCTTAGATATCAATAATAAAAAACCATTCACAACACAATCTAAGGTTTCAACAATATGACCAACCTTTTGCAAACCCTAGATTTTATCATTGTAATTATATCTTGCAATATCATACTTCTACGAGGGCTTAGTGACAAATCCTAGAACAATGAGCATCAACAATTAGGTTAGCACATGTACGCATCTAGGATTTCATAGTCATACATAAGTATATCATAACAAAATATATCAATCGAACTCAAGGCATAGATATCAAGCATTAAAGTTAGACATATAACAATTCCAATCAGACCGGGGTTTTGATCAGGCGGAAAACATACACCTAGGGATTCATTCCCATGGCATCATCTTTGACTAAAATAAGGATCTTTCTTATCAAATCTACCAAACCCTAAAGATCTAGGGTACACAATACAACAAACCCTAATCTTCCAAAAACTCTAAAGGCCACAAATATCCAACCCTAAAGGACTAGGGTGTCAAAACTCTAAACATGACATCATTAGAACTTCAAACATCAAAAGATTAGAATTTTCTAGATTTCATCAATAACCCTAAGCAAACTAGGATTTTCACATTAGCATTAACTTACCCTTAGGTTAGGGATTTACAAAGAACCTTTTTAGGGTTCCACAAGAATGATCACATGTATAAAGAGGGTAGATTTATCTAATGATTAATCACCCGAATAAGAATCTTTATGATTCAGGGAGCTAGACACAACGAAGTTAGTAATGTAACACAAATTTCAAAAAATAATGAATGTGCCTTTTATAGTAAGAGAATTTTATAAAGTGTATATTATAAGACGTACCTAGAGATGTTCCTTAACAAACCTTGTAGGGATTCCTTGAAATGTGCTTCTTTGAATTAAGTCATGATCTTTTATACCTGTAACAAATAATTCAAGATAAAATATGTGATACCAAGAACATGATGTTAATTCTCAATCTATATTTTCCATGCAAAAATGGAGGATGGAATCCTAGGATAATCCCTATATATATCAAAAATCAAGTTATGCTTAATCATCACTAGGGTTTTACTTCTCATCATAGATTACCTACAAATTTTAGAGACCAAAAAAAAGGGTTTCTAATGAAGGACAACATAGAATAAGGTTATGGTTTCTCAACTAGGGTTTTAAACAATTTTAAACCTTACAAACCCTACAATAGATTTTAAAACCCTAATATAAATTAGTTTATATCTTATATGAATAAAAGAAAATATACTTACCTCAAGAACCACTTACCTCGGTCCTTCATTTTGTTGCAATTGAAATGTTGCCAAGATATTTTGAAGAGAAATGTTATACACAATGTGATTACTAGTGGCTCCGTAACTCTTTAAAATTGGTATCAAATCAGTCGTACTTTATTCACCAATATGAATGAAATATGCTTCTCATTTAATATTCCTTTATTGTAGAATAGTTTCCTTGCTTGCTAGACTTTTATTTATTTGGGATCTTTCCTTTGGGATTTGGTTACCTTCTTTCAGGACTTTGTGACTGAGATGACTTGAAGGCTTTTAAATCTTCGATCTAACTTTTGGATTTGACTTGCATCAAATATAGTATAGTAAGAATAGTTACCATCTGTAGTGGATAGAAGTCTTCAAATCCTCATGACAGATATTTGTATTTGCAGTAGTAGCATGTTCTTATCTTTGGTGATTCTTTTTAGTGATTCAACTGTCGTTTCTACAATTTCGGCTTAATTATTGTCATCTATGCAAGGTAGAGTCATGTTTATGTTTATTACTTGCATCTTTGTATAGATTATCCGTCTTCTTTTTCATGATATCCATGTAAGACTACTTTCAGTTCTCTGAAATATAAATTTTGATCCCCTTCAAATGTGATTACGGACTTCGGTCTATCTAACTGGACCTTCGACCTTAACAAGTCTTAAAGTTTAGAAATTTTGATTACCCAACGAAATACTTCTTAGTTTATTCAACTAAGATTTGTCTTCCCCTTGTGATCCCACCTGAATCCCTTCTTAATGTGATGGAAACAATTTAATCTTCAAGTTTCCTTTTTCCTTCTCCTTATTCACCATAGATCTGAAACCATGTTGAGAAATCCATTAGGGAGGCAGATTAATTGATTTATCTTATCATGACATTATCTTGTGATGTTTCATTATTATTTTTTCTTCTTTCAATTTATCTTGTTCTTATCATCAAAACTAATTCCAATTAATGAATAGAGGAGGACACGAGAAGTAGGCATGCATCCAGGACAAAACCCCTATGTAGGGGAAAACCCAGTCAAGAATTCTTCCTTCAATAGATTCAAAACAAAATAGAGATAACCAAGACTCTCATAACCTAGACCAAAGAGTACTTCCATTCATCAAGGCAACCTTGTTACATCATACTTCAGTTTTGTGGTAATCTGATCATACTTCATTCCTGTAGTAGCCTATGTGGAAACCTTCCATGCCTGAGATCCTAATCATGCATCAATATGAGGCAACCTTATTCATACTTCGATCTAAGGTATTCTAGATGTGCTTTGATCTTGTGGTGGAAGCATTCATATGATGACATAATATGCTTTGATCTTGTAGTGGTGGCACGCAGTCCTTCAACAAAACACAGTCCTTGATCCTGTAATGACACTTCAATTCTTAATTATTGTAATGATAGCCTAGTTCTATGGTTTTGTAACTTTATCCCAAGTTTCAGTCCTATAATGATAATAAACACTACAATACAGTCATGTCTCCTTCCCAAGTTTCGGTCTTGTGGCAATATCCTAGACTTCGACTTGTAATGGTGGTAGCCCAAACATGCCTCAGTCTTCTTATCTGAATTATCCTCCACTATGATACTCGAACTTCCTCACTTAGATTCTTTGAACTTTTCTCTGTTCTCCCCTTGTTGATCGAATTCTTCATTCCTATATATAGTTGTTTTCCACTGTAAATGAGCTGACATGAATTTTTTTGAGAAGCTGACTTGTAGAATATTAAATTGGAGGCCGACAACAAGGTGACTTGATGGAGGATTTATTTTGAAAAAATAAATTTAAATTTGAATTAAATAAAAATCGTAAAGTCTACAATGGAGGCTTGACTTATCATAACTGACCCAAGCATGAAACCCATGCTTTAATAAGTCAATTTAATTGGTAATAAAAAATATTTTCTTTCTTTTGATAAATATATTTCATTATGACTCAAGTACAATTATGAAGACTGAACCAAGTTACATTCTTCAAAACGGACTTCACAAATTGTCCTCTTCTAGGACACCCATCCAACTAGCATTCAACCATCAAACAAGGGTCCATCTACAACTCATTGTTGTTGTCTCCTTTCCTTGATTTTTGTGCTTCTAGAAGATTGCTTAGAGCACACCAACTTTCCTAAACCTTTGATCCAGACCTGTGTTAACTTCTCAAACTAGGATACCATCTTTTTTTTCCTTCCAAGCCTTCAAAACACCGTATTAGGGCACATGGATAATCCTCAACGCACTCTAAAACAACCTGCTCACAACAACAAGATGAATCTGCCCCAAACTCAAGGAGAATGTCTCTATTTAGACTGCAACCTCCCTTCAATAGTTGTGGCTCAGTGAGGAGACCTTCACAAGACCTCACAAGCCTAGAAATAACCTCGCCACAATTTTTTACATACAACACTCTCCTGCGGCCCATATAGAGACATAACATACCAAACTAGCACAGAAAACCGTTACTACATACTTCATAAATGAGGCCTAGCTTTTGCAAGGGATCCTCTCCATAGCCATTCCAAGACTCGTCCTCTAGGCCTTCTAACGAGATTCCTGAATACCTTAGATACCTACAGCTCAACTCCTTAAGAAATACACACTCAACATCAACCCAAAAGCCTCCACAAACTCATCTTATTGGCCTCAGAATTCCTTATTTCAGAGGTCTTTGATGATTGAAATGGATGTGAATTATGCCTCACTCTTGACCTATATTTATATGCATCAAGTGGTTCCAATGAGTTTTTCTTTGGGCACTACTTTGACCTTAAGACGACTTGCCCAACTAGACAAATTAACCCATCATATCTTCAAAAATTCATATCTCAACTTCTAAAACTCAAATTTCAATGATTTTTATTGTGTTGGATTCTCCTCGCCATCCTCTATAATATCCATCCATCACATGTAGAAATATCTCCATGATTGTGTCCCAACAAATTTGGGTGCAAAACCCCAGGCTTGGGTTTCAAGCCCACAAGGCCACTCGTGGAGCTCCTTCCTCCAAACCCTCCATCCTTAAGGATTGGAGTACCTCCCAAGCTACAAAAATCAATAGTTAGAGATTACTTGTTTTGATTACATATGGTCAAATGTTTTGATGCTGATTGTCATTATGTTTGCTTGATGCTAAGGCATGTTCCAAATATTATTGATTTATGTTGCAGAACAACAAGAGGTATGTTGCAATGTGAATGCAGAAGATGTGTGATTAAAGTTAATGTTGGACATTAGATAAACCAACACTCCACATGTGTTTCATGACATGTGCTTACCACCTCTTGCGGATCCATTAAATCTAGCAATGCATCCGTTTACTAACACATGTGGGTTTTGATGTAATGGAAATCGTGATTCCAATAAGTGGTATCAGAGCCAAAGGTCTTGAGTTCAAATCACACCTAGGTCACGCTGGGGTGAGATTGTTGGACATTGGATAAACCAATGCTCCCTGTGTGTTTCGTGACATGTACTTAACCAAATCTCGTGAATCCATTAACTCTGGTGATTCATCTGATTACTAACACCTGCGGGTTAGTGTGTAATGGAAATCGTGATTCCAACACTTAATAGCAAAACACAGGTGGAATGAAGAAGTTGTGATGCAAGGCAATGGAAAATTTTGTGTAAACTTGATTAAAGGTTGAATAGAGGTTATTTTAATGTTCTGATGCAAGAGGAATTTGGTTGTGTAATCATCAAAGTGGTTTATATTAATGATATTAATTGAATATTTTGAAATTTATCTTATGTATTTTTAATATTCAAAAGTTGAATGAGTTTGAAAATGTTGGGCGTAGCACAACTTGGCCAAATTTTAGGCAATGAATTCAAATTTTTTGGGCAGAGTGCACAATAGAAAGGATGTCGCGGAATGTGAAGTGGACCACACATCATATCAGTGGAGCACAACAAGGACCACACAACAAACTCACCATGCAGTATAGGGGCTTCGTGGCGAAGCCCCTCCCTTTTTGTAAAGGCATATAATATTGTAAAAGTTGAATGGTTTTGAACCATAGTCCCTTGTATTTTAGAAACCATGGTATTAGGTCCATGGTAATGTAGCATGTAATCCCTTAATGTAATAATATATATAGGGATGAATAATAAAGAAGGAAGCCATACTAAATCATAATTGGATCCTCATTAGGGGACTTTTGAGGTCTAAAATGGGCCTCCTAGGAAAGATGTACAACCAAAATAAACTCTATAAGAAGCAATAGGATTCATGATCCAAGGATCTTTTTCTTATAGATGCATTAAAAGAATCACATTAGAAATTGCAACTTAACATATAAATTTAATGTGCACATGAGAGAAAAAGAAGAAACACATAAGGCATGAAAGAAGACAACAAGACTTGATAACGGAGTTCGTCCAACTTGGACTATGTCTCTGGGCCCTTCTCGATCAATGGAGAGACCTTCATTTATTAAATGGCACGAAAAAGAAGAGAATAAATCATCAGTTACATAAAAGGAGTCTTATACCTCCATTATGGAAGATGGCTAAGAAATGGAGAACTCAGATGGAGAAATGGATAGCATCACTGCGTCCGTGGTGTCGAGAGGGGCTGAAAACATATAAGATTTTTTCGTTGTTGTTTTACATATTTTAAAACATATTCTTAACCTGAACCTCATCGTAGCAAATACCACCAGCCAAACTATCCTGAGAGTCTCCCCGTGCACAGTCTAACTATCCTGAGAGTCTCCCCGTGCATAGTCTAATGACCTTGGTGCTCCTCATTGAATACAAGTTACATACCATAGTACCCTAGGTGCTCTTGATTATTGGGAGTCTCCTTTGCATAGAGGGTTTGGTGCTCTTGATGAAATACAAGTTCCATACCCTAATACATGACAAAATTCAATGGAAACACTCCTCAATCCCGAAATCCAATAATTCTACATTCTACAAATGAAATCCAATGAGATCAGAACCACTCTCACTCATTTCATAATAATGTTAAAACTTTAAGTAAAAGGATAAAAATAAAAGATAAAAAAGAATGTTACTTTTACTTGATACACTGATGTTAACAACTAAAAATTACAAAGAAAAAACACAAGCCAGTGCAATCAACAATTTAACCAAGTCACACCAAAAAAAGCAATCAAAGATTTAAAAAAAAATTATGATTGCAAATATAAGAATTCAAGTGGAAATGAGAAAGGTGATTCTTTTATGTGTATAGATATAATGTACAACACTTTATACCAAGAGGCCGTGGCTATGGATTGACAATCCACGAAAACTTTTGGTCATCGTAATAAAGTCAAATGAAAAGGATGTTCAAACCAAAAATTCAATAGAGCAGATAACCGAGGTATACCCTTAGGTTTTTTATTGACACAGAGACAATCCATCGACAAAGGCACTACGCACATGCATAAGGAAAACCGAAAGTTGCATATGAAAGAATGTAGACATGGAGTGACACGTTGACTGACCTCAGGTGGACAGAGAGATACAAAACTAAGATTAACATACGTTACATATGGATATGACAAACCAGTGCGACAAAATTCGAATATACTAGAGCATTGAGGTATGCGTTAAGAAAAGTTATGAGGCCAGAGCTATCATTTTGAGGGTGCCAAAACAGGTTGTATGTGTAGGCGTTGAGACTGTCATAATGTATACGTTATAGATACCTAAAAATAATAGTGCACAGGATTCCATAAGTGTTGGAGATTAGGTTCGCAATGAGTAGCAGGGAATTTAGGGTTTTATGCCCTAATTCATCTTAACCGTGTACCATATTTTTCAATATTTATTCTTTACATGATCGATTCATATGAGTCACTTGCTTCACCTCACCAGTCACTATCTATTTGGACCAATAATATTTGTATCCGATGTAGTGGTCTCACCATCGTTGTTTAATCTGAACCTAATCGTAGCAAATACCAGCAACCAAACTATCCTGAAGCACGATTGTGATAATATGACTACGATGTAGAGGTAGCAGAAATAAAGTTATTTCAAAGCTCATGTCATTGAAAGCCGAACTAACATGAAATATGGGGTAAAGCATTGGAGAGAGGTTTATATATATTTTGTTGCCACTTTGGAAGTGAAGCATCAACTATATATATCTTGCTGATAATTTATCATGGACAGAGTTTTTTTTTTATAGCAAATATCATCACAGTCATGCATTATTAATGGCTTCTAATTATAACAGAATATAAAGCATATTTAGTGGCTTCTAACTATAAATATAAAGTATACTTAGTTTCAGTTAATTTTAATTATCTTTAGTTATTGTATGTACAACTAAGTTTAACTTAGTTGGGTTATGTATTGATTCTCACACGAATATTAAATAATCAAATTCGTTTTTTGTTCCAATTTTTTTTTTCAACTCTTGTGAGTTTGTGCAATTATTCTTCAGCTAGATCCTTATCTATACTCTAATAATTTTACATGGTAACAGAGCTACAAGGGTATGGAGAAGGTGCATGAACAATATTTTGCAGATTTGAAGATCAGAAATTGGAAATTGTTTGGAAATTTGATTTGCAAATTAGAATATTGGAAAACTTCCGCAATTGTTGCAACAACTACAAGGTGAAAGAAAGGAGTTCCCATATTCAACTATTCTCACTCTGTATAACTACTTCTAGTGGAATCCACAGATTTTGCTTCACCTCAAAGACAAAGGCTTGTATCAGATAATTATTTATATAGAAGCTGAACCTAATTCTAGCTTTGGAAAACCCAAATACTTCAACATGATGGACAAGGCTTTTGGTCTCCTATTGACCATATCTCCAACGTTGTGTTTCTATGTGGACACATGCACCACTCTGAATGAAGTTTGGACAACCTTGGAGAATTTATTTGGAAAGTAGGATGAGATGTGGGTTCATATTCTCGAAAATCAGCTAAATTCCTTAGATCCAAACAACTTTGAGAACATTTAGGATTTCTTTATGAAATTCAAATCATTGCTTCTACAATTACAGGATTGTGGGATCGATCAATCCAAACATGAAGGTCAATTGATCCTTTCTATTTTGTCCAAATTAGGTCATGAATATGTTTTTGTTGTTTCTACATTTCATACAGTTAGACTTGTAACTGGAGATAAATGGAAAATGCACAAACTTGATACATTTATTGAGTCTCTCATTCATGAGCAAGATAAGCTCATCAAGATGGGTTCATTAAAGTCTTCAAATGCACATGCACTTGCCATGCATGAGAAAGCAAGTCTAACTTGAAACCAAATCAGTAATCCAAAGCCAAAAGAAAGGCAAGAGATCTAGATCCAAGAAAGGGAGGAAATCCAAAACCTCCAGATGATTCTTCCAGCTCCAAGGGTAAGAAGGGAAAGAAAGGAAAGTCCAAGTGTCCTTATTGTAATAGAGCCTATCATCTTGAATCCTCTTCCATGCAGAAGACTATTGAGAAGATGCAAAGACTCTTCAGCAAAATAATCTTGGTCATCACATTCCAGAAAGTGTCAAGAAGAAGATGAAGGAAAAACCATTAGAAACAAGGGGTAATGGTCATGCTTTTATTTCCCTTCATTTTGCACCACAAGAATGGATCATCATTCATTCTAAAACACAAGAATGGATCATCAATTCAGGAGCTTCACATCATATGGTTTCTTCAAAGGAATCTTCTTCTTCTCTAGATGCATACTTAGGTCCTCCTATTCTCATGGGGGACACTATGCAATTGAAGCAACTGGACAAGGAAGAGTGTAATTCGAAGATGGAAGTTTTGAGAATGTCTTGCATATTTTAAGGTTTTTTGTGACTCTTCTTTCAGTGTATCATATGACACACACTGACATCGGAAGGAAAGTAGAATTTACCCTAGATTCCATGAGCATTTATGATATGCAAACCAACTTGAAGATTACATCTGACAAGGTAAATGATCAATCTTGTATGTATACATTTTCTGCTTTTGTTCCTCATTCAGATTCTATTTTGCTACTAAAGCATGCAAATGAAGAAAGTAGGATTTGGCACGAGAGATTTGGGCGCTTAAATTTCAGATACATGCAACAACTTAGAAAGCAAGGGATGGTTAAAAGATTGTTGGCCATTGAATTTTCAAATGGTATTTGTAATGGATGTGCTCTTGGAAAGCATCCACAAGACAACTTCGAGAAGGGGCATGCATGGAGAGCCTCTTCACCTTTGGAGCTTGTACAAAGTGATCTCATTGGTCCATTTCCAGTACCTTCAATGAGAAAAGCAAGATATGTTTGTCATTTATAGATGATTATACAAGATTCATTGGGGTTTACTTCTTGCAACTCAAGTCTGAAGTTTTTCAACAACTAAATATTTTTCAAAGCCCATGCGGAAAATTAGTCTAGAAAATGCACCAAGATCCTTCGCACAAATAATGGGAAGGAATATGTTAACAAATATATACAAAATCTTTGTAATGAAGCAGGAATATAGTTGCAACATATAGTTCCTTACACTCTACAGAAAAACGGGGTGGTCAAGGGGAATAATAGATATTTGAAAGAGATGACCAATTGCATGTTGCATGCAAGATCTCTTCCATCAAAATTGTGGGTTGAAGCTATCAATTGTGCCTCATACATCCAAAATAGATATCCTCATAAATATGTTACTTGAAAAACACCTTTTGAGGCTTGGACTCACATGCAACCTGAAGTCAGTAATTTTCGCATTTTTAGATCTCAAGCATGGGCCCACATTCCTACATAGAAGAGAAAGGCTTTGCATCCTTAGAGCAAGGCATGCGTATTTGTTGGATATTCTCATGAATTCAAAGTGTACAGATTACTTGATATCAACACTAAAGAGCTATTTATCGAAAGGATCGAAAAGTTTGAAGAAGATGTTTTGCATGCACAACAAGATGAACCTATTACAAAGTTTCCCTCACCATTAATTGATGAATATGTATACAATACTTTAGATCAATTTTTTTTATCTAGATGGGCCTTTTCCTATGGCACTTGTTGTACCACTAGTTGTTGATCATCGAGATAATACTTCCTCATGCAGTTCAAAAGATTCTTGATTGCAATGGTGCAACATGAGTGATCTCCTAGATGATCCTACCACTATACCTCAGTTTGAGGAAGATCCAAAAGCACTCTTACCTATGGATCCATGCATGCTTATATGATAAATTCATCTAATCCACAGACTTATTCAAAAGCAGTTGGGCATCCTAAATGGGAAGCGACTATGGATAAGGAATACAACTCTCTCATTGAGAACCATACTTGAGATCTAGTTTCACTACCTTCCAATCATAAACTTGCCAGGTGCAAGTGGGTTTACTAGACCAAGAAAGTAGCAGATGGCCAAGTTAGTCGATATAGGGCACGGTTAGTGGAAAAAGGTTTTCAGCAGATACATGGTGTTGACTATAATGATACTTTTTCTCTAGTGGCAAAAATGGATTTTGTTCGGCTAGCTCTCTCCATTGCAGCAACAAGAGGATAGGGGGTGCATCATATGGATGTGAAGAATGCATTTCTTCACAAGGATGTTGAGGAGGAAATCTACATGGACCAGCTGCAAGGATACATGAAAAATTCATCTTTGGTATACAAGCTAAAGAAGTCTCTTTATGGCCTAAAGTAGGCACCTAGAGTGTCATATGCAAAGATGGATTCCTATTTGTTATATCAAAAGTTTATATGCTACAAATCTGATTCCAATGTTTATCTGTTGAAGAAAATTGACTCCTTGTTGATCATAGTACTTTACATAGATGATCTTTTGATAACAGGTAGTTCATCTTTTGCCATTGTTGAGATTAAAATTGCATTGCATAAGTGGTTTTCTATGATAGATATGGACTTGCTAAAAAATTTCCTTGGACTAGAGATCAATCAGAGTGGTTCTAGGATTACCATTTCTCAACCAAATCATGCTTGAGATCTTTTGGCACGATTTCACATGAGTGACTGTAAGCGAGCAGCCACACTTTAATTATCATGGATAAAGCTTGAGAATGGAAAAGACATACCATTGGTTGATTGCAAATTGTATCGTCGGCTTCTACGGAGTCTTCTTTATCTCACTCACTCCCATATTGATCTCTCATATGTCGTAGGAATGATTTCCAAATACATACAGGAGCAACATGAGTTACACTAGAAAGTTTCAAAGTGCATCCTTCGATATGTCCAGGGAACAATCACTTATGGGATTCATTATGCAGCCAATTGTTCTTTGGATCTCATTGGGCTCACAGATTCAGATTGGGCTGGTGACAACCTTGATCGCAAGTCCACCTCTAGTTATGTACTTAATTTGGGATCCAAACCAATTTTTTGGTCAAGCAATAAGCATGTTGACATTTCTTTATCATCAACAGAGGTCAAGTATAGAGGAGTAGTCAATGCCACTATTCAGGTCATTTGGCTACAAAATTTTATTTATGAGCTTGGTATTAGTGTCCATCGTTCAATTGTCATATGGTGTGATAATCAGAATATGCTAAAGTTTTGCAAATATTCAGTTCATCGACAACAAACCAAACATATCGAGATCTACATGCACTTCATTAGAGAAATGATTCATGATAGGATCATCTATTTGTAGTACTGTCCTAGTTATGAGCAAACTACTGACATCTTCACTAAGACATTCACTAAGCAAAAGTTTCAATTTCTGCGAGATCGTCTTGGGGTGAAGGAAACAACTGCCTAGCAGTTGTCATTTCTCTACTTTTTGCATTATATTTTGAGGGGGGGGGGAGGGGTTCTTCCCTCTAGGCTTTCCCTCTCTCTTTTTCATGCATTGTACATGGATACCTAAAATGGCCTTGTTGTCGGTACCCATTTATTTTGCATCACACTGACCTAAGTTATGCGTAAGGGGGGGTGTTGGTGTACATGCACCTAGTTAGCCTTAATTAGCTTCAGTTCAACTCTAGTACTTGCATGTGATGTGCACTTGTCTTTGATTAATTAACTCAACTGCTTACATATGGTGTGCACTTGGCTTTAGTTAGTTAACTCTAGTGCTTGCATGTGGTGCATGTGCACATTAACAGAACATAAAGCACACGTAGCTTTAATTAGCTTTAATTATCTTTAGTTATTGCATGTACAACTAAGCTTAACTTAGTTTCTTATGTATTGATTCTCAAACCAATATTGAGTAATCAAATTCATTCTTTGTTCCAAATTTCTTTTTCAATTCTTGTGATTTTGTGCAATTATTCTTCAGCTAGATCCTTATTTGTACTCTAATAATTTTATATAATCTCCTTCATGGAATCATCTAGGCTCACTGCAGTGGTACAAAATAGCAATTTTTTTCCTGTTCTTATTCCTTTTCGTTGAAGCATTGACTTGTACTCTGAGAGGTTAAAAAGGAGTTTTCCTTCTCAATTTTATCAGTTGTAAGTATTTTTTTTTGAAAAATTCCAAGACATTAGCATATAGATCTATGTGGGATTTCGTAGAGGATAACAAATAT
Organism: Pinus tabuliformis; assembly: GCA_031772625.1. Taxonomy (NCBI): domain Eukaryota; kingdom Viridiplantae; phylum Streptophyta; class Pinopsida; order Pinales; family Pinaceae; genus Pinus; species Pinus tabuliformis. Next base: position 1,250,976,658 of record CM062811.1, read on the forward strand.
TTATTTCATTAGTATTATCCTGACATTGGTTGTTGGGCCATTCATCCTTCAGACTATGCCCCTAAGCATGATCACAACCTTAACACTTTAACTCGTATATTTAGAACTCATTTTGGTATAGAACAAGATTGTTGGTAAAGAAGATAATTATCTATGAATAATTATTACATGATGATTTTGACAACACATATGCTTTTTAGGTTAGTGGAAATGCATGTAGTCAGTTGAAACATATTGTCTTATTCACCCAAAGTTGGTTTGTGGTCCCTTGTTGATTTTGTGCAAACACTAGAGTGTTCTTGCTCATTTTCATTGTTCACGTAACTCCTTGCCATTTATATCAAAGGGTGAGGATTAAGAAAGGAAAATTGATTCTCAGGGAACTAAAAAGAAATTTGATTAGCTTATGCCACCAAGAGAAATGAGTTGTAATTGATGAGAACGGTGAGTTGGTCATTTAGAAGGTTCATTCAAATGTGGACATAAGGTAAAAAGAGTTCTAGGTTCTTGGTTAAATTCCAAACCCCCTTTCCATTGATGTAAAAGGGGGAGGTAAACATACGTAAGAATAAATGCTTCTCAAGACAAAAGGGGGAGGATCACAGTGTTTCCATTAATGCCAAAGGGGGAGATTGTTGGAAAAATTTTCATTAATGGAAAATGAGGAGAAAAGTATGGTGCAAAGTGTGTTGAAATGTTTTTGATAAGGACATGAAGGAGTTGAGTATATTATAGGTTTCTTGCATATGTTGTGATGTTGCTTTTTGTTGAACTTCTTGCATATATTGTTATGTTGTCAGGTAGAGATTGGTGTTATTAGAAGCTTCTTGTTGTGATTGCATATGGTATTGATGTTGTCATGTTATTTTCATTATGTTTGTTTGATGCTAAGGTATGTTGCAGTGATTGCAAAGTTATGTTGCAAAATAGTAAGAGGTATGTTGCAGAGATTGCAAAGGTATGCTGCAAAATAGTAAGACGTATGTTGCAATGTGAATGCAAAAGAGGTGTGATTAACTTGACAATAGAAAAAAGATGGCATGAAGAAGTTGTGATGCAAGGCAATGACAAATTTATGTGTAAAGTTGATTAAAGGCTGATTAGAGGTGCTTAAAAGGTTGTGATGCAAGAGGACTTTGGTTGTGTAATCATTAAAGTGGTTTATATTAATGCATGTTAATTGAATAGTTTGAAATTTATCTTATGTATTTTTAATATTCAAAAGTTGAATGAGTTTGGAAACGAAGCGACATCCTTGGAATGCTAAGAGACAAGATTGTTCATTTCATGATCTTGTGTGGAATAATAACAACTAACAAAGTTTGTTTATAAAATATGTGATTTTGGAAGGATAAAATGTTAGAGAGTATGTGGGAGGGTTGAGTTGTTATGAGTCCTTGTGAGTGAGTTACCTAGCACAAAGAGATAGATGTAGAAGGAAAGATGTGAAGCATATTTCTGGAGGAGAAGAGGCAGAAATAAAGATGGAGGTATGCAAATATTAAGACTAGGTAGACCAACACATTGTTTCTTATATGTATTAGGGGATTGTAGTCTTCTTTCAGGTTGTAGCTTGAAAAAGAATAGGTTTGAGCCAATTTAAGTGGAAGTACGAGCTTCCAAACAAGTTATAGCTTGCAAAATAAACTGAGGTAGGAACCTCTTGTAAGTTGTAGCCTGCAGAAAATTAATGTAAGAGGGAGTTGGAGCTACCTAGCAAGTTGTAGTTTGTAAAATAGAAGAAAGGTTGGAGACTCCAAAATATGATGTAATAGAGGAAGTAGGATCTTTCCTTTGCATTACAATAACAACAAATTCATGATTTTCTCCCTGTATGGGTTTCCACTTATATCTGGTATCTGCATGTGATTGCTTTTATGTGTTGATTTTTATGTTGTGATTTACATGTTAAATGATGGTTATATGTTAAATTTTTTGTTCATATGATGTATTATTTGTCAGTTAATAAGTTCAGATAAATATTTAAAGGAAAAGTACGTGAATGTACTAAACTGATTCACCCCCGGCCCCCCCACCCCTCTAGGTTTATTCAAGTTTTCAACATAAATTTCATACTTCGGTTCACTATAATTTTGGAGATATGCCCTGAGGAATTTTTGGTTACTGAATAGTCTTGGAATCAGCTTCAAACAAGCCAATTTGGAATTTTTTTTATAATTTAATTTTTGGGAATTTTCAAATTGTGAACATTCCATAGATCTAAGGATATGTTGCGCAAGTTCATTACTAGAAAGAAGAAAAAAATGACAAGTTTTGGGATAAACAGACCTAGTGAAGGAAAAAGTAGTAAGAATACACAGTGAAGGAAGAAGCGGCAAGAAAACTTGGTGAAGAAAGAAGCGGCTAACATACCTTGTGAAGGTAGAAGTAACAAGAAAACTTAGTGAAGTAGGTTGGTGCCTACGAATATTTGCAACAAAGAGGATTGGTGTCTCATATATATTGGTGCCTACAAATATTGTAGCAAAGTGGATTGGTATCTCCTGTAGGTCGGTGCCTATAAGTATTGCATCGGATGGGATTAGCATCTTTTGTAAGTTAGTGCCTACAAATATTTCAGTACAAGGGATTGGTATCTCTTGTAGGTTGGTAGCTTGCAAAGCTTGCAATAGAAGGGATCAGTGTCTCCTGTAGGTGGTACCTAAAAATCTTGTAGGAGAGGGGATTGGTGTCTCTTGTAGATTGGTACCTACAAATATTGCAGCGTGGGGGATTGGTGTCTCTTGTAGGTTGCCTCCTACAAATTTTGTAACATAAGGTTGGTGCCTATAAAAGTTTTTATTAATAGGTTGATGCATATAAAGATTTTTTATAAAGAAGTTTTCATTTATACGGTGTGTTCCATATGTAAGATTTTTTGGTTATCACTCATGAATGTTTAAATAAGTAATAAATTTCTTTATACTGATTCATACCCCCACTCCCCCGCTCTTCAATACTCTCAGTATAAGTGTGAATCCAACACAAAGTCAACTGGAGAATCACCCAACTATAGAAACTATGTAGCAATAAGAAGCTTCCAATGATAAAAAAATCTATGGATGATCAAGACATTCAGCAAAATGTGAAAATTCCACAACCAACACTGAGAAGATCTATATGGGCCAAAATCCTCCTAAGAGGTATACCAATTTTGTTTCATCTATTGCTTAATTAACAATGATGATGAACCTTGTTCTTATCAGGAAGCAATAAATGATATTGATCATTAGGGGATTTTTGAGGTAAAAAATGGGTCTCAAAACAAAAAATGTATTAGTAAAATTAACTTTATAAGGACCAATAGGATTCAAGGTGATGATGTCATCCCCGAGGGTAAATATTTTTGAGGAAATATAAAAGAACTACTTTTTTAATTATATTTGTGTCTTATCTCCTTATAGGTTTACTCAAATATCAAGTGTAGACACCCATTGGATGTAGAATTAAATTCCACTTTCAATGAGTACTCACTCTGCATACTTTTAAGGAGATTGACATTGAAAAATAATGAAAATGTATGGAAAAGAGTGTTCAATACATTTTTTCATGTATTTTCATTTTTTTTCACTATGGGTCTGCTAAAAATATGCAAAGTGGGTACTCGTTGGATGTGGAATTTAATTTTGCATCCAACAAGTGTCTGCACTTGAGTAAACCTATAAGGAGGTAAGCCAAAAATGCAATAGAAAAAATAGTTTCCTTTCTTTTTCTTTAAAGCTTCATAACCCTTATTTTATTATTTTAACTATTATTTTATTATTTTCCTTAGGTGGTCCATATTAGACCTCAAAATTCCCCTAGTAAATTATAAATAGAATATGACAATAAAATAAGAGATTAATGCCTTTGGAGAAAAATAAAACCTAGGACCTAGTAGAACTTCCAAAAGCTAGAAAAGTTGTTGGGTGTAAGTGGGTCTACAAATTGAAGAAAGAAATTGATGGTGAAGTTGAAAAATATAAATCTAAACTAGTAGTAAAAGGGTATTATCAAATGCAGGGTATTGATTTCCATGAAATATTTTCACTAATTGTTAATCTTGTTTGTGTTCATATTGTATTAAGTATTAATGCAGGTTGCTTAACTCAATCTAGAGTTAGAGCGGTTAGATGCTTAAACAACCTTTTTATGTAGAGATTTTGATGAGGAAATATAGATAGAACAACCAAAAGGATTTGTTCAAAATTGCAAAAGAATATTTGTTTGCAAGTACAAGAATTTAGTGTATGGCATGAAGTAGTCTCTTAGGAAATTGTATAAGAAATTTGATTCCTTCATGGTGAGCCAAAATTATACTAGAAGTAAGTATGACCATTTTGTTTACTTCATAAGTTTGAATGGTATATTCATCATCTTGGTGTTATATGTTGATGATTTTCTTATTTCTAGCAAATAAATGGATGATATCAATAGGATAAAGGTGCGATTGGCTGGGACTTTTGATATGAAGGATCTAATAACAAAAAAATAAATATTCATAATAGAAATACACAAAGAAATGAAGGATGGTAAGCTCACGTTACTGCAATAGAAGTATGTGGATAAAATACTCATGAATTTAGTATGAATAATGTGAAACCTATAAATATTACTCTAGTTTCCGATTTTATGTTTTCTTCAAGTTTATGTCCTAGTAGTGAAGACGAAAGAATTATATGTCTCATGTACCATATGCTAATTCAGTAGAAAGTTTAATGTATGCAATGAAATATATGATTAAATTGTCATGGATATTCCACTAGATAATTCGTCACAACACATCTAATAAAAATATACTAAAATTTAAAATCCATACTATGAGGGTGAAACCCAACTCGCAGGTAAAGTTGCTTTAATCTCTCTTTCTCTGAATGGAAATGGTGCAAATACAAAGGAACGAGACATGTGACCCATGGGCTGCTATAGAACACAAGCCATTTTTTTCTTTCCTATGTAGATTCTATATCCAATCTCAACTACTTTTCTCTACTATGAAACAAGATGCACTAGAATATAATTGAACTCCTTTACCTCCTAGTGGCCTGGTTATAACATGGCTTGATAACCAACTAGGGGTTAAATTTGACCCATTCAACCCTCAATATGAATCACAAGTCGACCCTTCTAAATTCTTATTCATAGTTCCCATGTGGCTAGCCCATTATCCATGAGTAATAGGGGTTGATGTGGCATCCTCTCGAATTGTGGTGGTCAAACATGATAGATAAAATTCCAGGACGCATAACTCTTGTGTTTGAACTATGATTTATGCAATTCTTGCACCGTTGTAAAGGCCTTTAAGTGCATAATAGAACTATGGATTGCACACTTAAGTGTAAAAAAAATTACCGCCAGTAAAATATTTCTTAAGGCCTCAAACTAGCCCCAGAGGATTTTTTACTCCAATTCTCCAAACTAGGTCCCACTGCTATAACTACTACTATAAGTTGATTTCTTTGATTTTTCCACCCTGAAAACATCAATATGGATAAAAAACAATATAATGATCCAATACATATCAATGTATAAGACCAAATATTTGATCATATGCAATTGGTGTTGTCAATAGATACATGGTAATCTAAGATGAGAACATTGCAAAGTATTAAAATGGGTGCTTTGGTATCTTAGAGGCATAAATGATTATTGCATCACCTTTAATGCTTGTAAGTATTTTTCTGTGGTTATGTTGATTGAGATTTTGCATGTGATTTGGACAAGATGAGATTTAATTTAGGTTATGTCTTTAGTCCTGCAATATGATTTGTTACACAGCAATTTGTCACCGTTTGTCACCGTCCCTATTACCCCTCACCCGCACAATGGAGGACTCATTCCGGGACCTGTGAGAAGTGACATGACCTGAAACCACTTGCATCATATTCCTCTAAGTATGAGCTTCATTTGCCCTAAAGACATCTCCTGCAACATATCCATGAAAACAGCTCTTTTTGCATTAGCGCGGGTCCACAGTTCATTGCCCGCGCCAATGAGGGAAATCCTCTAAAAAGGGCACGCCATTGGCACTCTGTCCCAGAGTCGCACTCGCGCCAACCGAATTGAGTAAAGTTTTTAACCAAAAAGCTTCCGAAGGTTCTCTTCAACGCATTCACCAACTGAATCTATGTTGAGCTAGGATGGTTTGGCTTCGAATCTCCATAGAAGGGAAAGTGGTTTGCCACCTCTCATGGAAGTTTCCAAGTGATAAAGCCAATCCCATGGATAATGTGGTTGATCCTATCTCTTTCTTCTCTATCTATAAAAGCTTGCCTCTATGCCTTGAGCAAGCTAGTTACAGTAGTTCTAGTTCCAACATAGAGATAGAGAGTTTGAAGCTGCAAGAGCCTTCTTTGCACCCATAAGGCCAAATCTAAGTAAGGAGATTCTTGTCACCCAAAGAGAGTGAGGCTTGTTTCCCATCCCAACAAGCTTTGCAAGACTTGTGTAGCTGACTACCCAGCCAAAGGAGGATTTGACGTCAGAACAATGGCTGTATTCTTCTTTGTTATTTATTAATAATAGATGACTATCATTATGGTTCCACTCTCATTGTCTTATGTTTGATGTTGAGTTATATCTTTTCTGACTTATATATAATTGCATCTACTAGATTTTATGCTTGTATTCGTGTTTTTCTTTGCATGTGCAGGTGTCCAATCACGGAGATCGTGGGGATCGTGACCGGCCGAGGCAAAGGAACGAGGGCGAAATCTCTTCTACGAACACTAGCGTTGGACTCCAAGTAGGTTCTCACCATCCACTTTTTATTTGCAATTAGGAACTTGCGTGATAGCATTGTGTGACTGTTGCTAGACCCGGTCTGGGCTAGTAGGGATCGTCTCTGTCCGCAGAGAGGATTTACCTCCACAACAATTTTGCAACTCCACTGGGGAAGTCTCGTCTCTTTGGTTTCTTGTTTGATTGCTTAGATAGCTTTCTGGGTTCGATTTCTTGCTATTTCTTGCTCCTTGGTTTGCCTAGATACTGTTTTCAAGCCCTGGGTTGCTTGCTTTTGTTTTTGGCTTAGCAAACTCGATTAGCGCGCTTTTTAGCCTTACAGTCGCGCCAATTGGCGCAAGTTTCTCAAAGACAACCCGCGCCAATCCCATAAAAGCGCGATTTGCAGCCTGACAGTCGCGTCAGGCCTGTCAACTTTTCCAGTTCGCTTGTCTTCAAGCCCTCTGAGCTTGGATTTGTATTTTGCTGCGTCTTTTTTAATTACTGGAGTGTGTTTGATCCTTGTTTGACTGGCTTTAGACCTTTATCCTTCGGGTGTTTTCCTTTTTTTATCGATTTCACATTTTAGCCCTAGGGCATCTAGTGGCTTTGTGTGTCGAGCCTTCCGTAGGAGTCTTGGGTTCTTTGATCGTCCAGTCGACTTTGTGATTACCTTTTGCGCTTGCTCAGTAGTTGTCAAAGCCTTTTGTTGGTATTCAAGTGATTTTCTCCTTTTCCGCTTGGATCTCGCTTGACTTCGTTTGGGCTTAGATTACATAGCCCGTAGAGGTCTTTGTGTTTTCTTCTTGGTTTGAAGGACTGTTTTGGTGTTTTGGGGATTCGATTGTGTGCTCATTGAGTGAAATTGGTCTTTTTTGCTCGGTGTTACTATCTCTCAAAATATGTTTAGTGCACTTTGCCATTGAAAAGAAAACGAACAATCTCTTTTACGTTGCATTAGTTAATTGAAATTAGAAGCTTTTCATTTATAAGCGATTTAAAACAAAGAAAAGTTTTGTTTATTTGTCATTAGCTGCATTAGAGTGGTTCTTGATGGTTTGTGGTCATTTTGTTTGAAAAATTCTCAACTCTCTCGTAGTTAGTATTCATCGAACAAAATGATATTCTTTGGCATATATTTTGCATTTAGGGAATTGTGAGAGATTACATGCGGTAGGACCTGGAAATTGAAACTTAACCAAAGATCAACCATAAAATGAATTGAATGAACTTAAAAACGCATTGGAACATAACGCTCACTGATTAGAGGTCTAGGCTAGAGACGTGCTCCGGCGTTGTTAAACCTAGTCACTGTTGTTTCACACTACGGTTGGGTGATTCCTCCTTTTGTGACTCGATAGTGGTCTAGCACGGACTTGAGCTCCCACGTACCGTCGCGTATATAGGGGAGACCCCACTAGGTTATCATCCTTTATCCACAGGAAGCCGTGTTTTCCGCCTTACAAGCCGTAACGCACCAAACACAGCATTCCGGAAGATTGACTGCCGTACGGGAAGTCCTTGGTTTTCATATGACCGCCAAGGTGTATATGCATTTTTACGGATTTGTTTGGTAAACCCTTTGCCTAGTCTCTCCAGAGTAGTCACTTTTGATCCTTTTCAGACTCCTTAAAAGAAAAGGCTCACTTGAGCAGTTTGTCACTTCGGGCTCACAAAACATTCGAAGGCGACTAGAGTCACCCTTTTGTCCTTTTCTCGACTCTTAAAACATGAAAAGGTCAAGTTGTGTCTATGCGTCTTAAAATTTACTTGGCCACGATTAACATTACCTGGTTAGATCTTGTGTGCGTTAGTTTGAGTAGGGTACTTTATCGTTAGATTCCCTTAGGTCCTGTTTGAAGTTTATCATCCTGGCTGAGCCATCGACTCCTGTTCCAAGTGATCAAGGGTCTCCATCTTCCGTTGCTCCTGAGGTGCCGGTTGTGAGTGATACTCTTCCTGTTATCCCGAGTATCCAACCGATCAACTCTCGTGCCCCGGGCGACGAAGATTACGAAGTCGATTGGAACCCCATCTGGGAGCCTGACGAGGACGATATTCCTGTTACCCCCCCTGGTGTTTTGTCTCCAATGTCTACCTCTCACATGGATGAGACATCTCCTAGAGTGAGCGAGACACCTGTGTTGTCGAATATCGACACTCCCATCCCAGCTACTTCTCCACTTCCCCCACGCTACCAGTCGTTGAGGGATAGGGTAAGTGCCAGGATCCCTGCTTCGACTATGTGGGACCCCCACATCACTCCCACCACGGGATCTTTTGTTTCACAAGTCCACACTACACCTGTCACTTCAGTTCCGACAAATCCAATTGTTTGTGTAGCACATTCAACTCCGGTTGTTAGTGCCGTTACAACGTCTTCAGCTTTGAACACTGGTGCTGGTCCCCCTCACGGTCAAGTGAGCAGCGGCCAGCCGGCACACACACCTAAAGTTATCCACCCTGCACAAAGTGCACCACCCTCTTCTGGTCCCGTCCCAGGAGGGGGGCCATATGATGCCTATGGACAAGCTGTTCAGGATCCAAATGCGCAAGGTCCATTCTATTATTACGACTCTGCTGGTCAATACCTTCAGCTTTATCAACCCTTGCCTACTCAACCTATTGTTGAGGTTTCAGTACCATTATCCGTTACTTGGAACGCCACCACTTTCCATGGGGGCCAAGTAAGGCCTGCACAACCTCAGGGACCGCCTAACCAAGGCCAGCCATCTTATGTGCAAACCCCTCAAGGGCAGCAATATTATGGCCAGTCTTACCCAGGACAACCTGGGGGCCTACAAGGACAACCCTATCAGGGACAACCTTTGGCCGCTGGTGGTCCATCTTTTACTTATCTGACCCAACCTTCTGGTTACCCGGGGCAACCTGGTATCCAGCAAGGTTACCCATCTGGACAACCAGGACAACCTTACATCCAACAAGGCCAACCTGGTATCCAGCAGGGTTATCCCTCTGGACAAGCTGGACAAACTTATATTCCACAAGGTCAACTGGCAGTCCAACAGGGGTATCCTTCTGGGCAAGGGGGGCAGCCTTACGTACAGCAGGGCCAACCCACTGCTCAGCCTAGTCATCCTACTGGGCAAGCGGGTCAACCTTCTGCACAACAAGGCCAACCCACTGCCCAGCCTAGTCATCCTTCTGGACAGGCTAGCCAACCTCAAGGTCAGCCGGCCGTCCAGCCCGCTCAACCATATGTTCCGCAAGGACAACCCTCGGTTGCTCAAGGACAACCTGGTACCCAGCAAGCTCATCCCTCTGGGCAAACGGGCCCGTCCCAAACCCAACCAGGCCAACCTTCCGACCAGATGGTCCAAGCTCAACCTGTTCAAGGACATCCTTCTGGGCCCCAAACTCAAATTGGTTATCAAATGCAAGGTGGGCCACAACCCCAACCTTCCTACCAAGCGCAGCCTTCTTATCAGGCTCAGTATGGAGCTCAGCAATCGTATGGCTACCAGCAACCCTAGGGGCAAACTCAATTTACCCCTTATCAAAATTATCAACAAATGCAGGTCACTCCTTACCAGAATTATCAGCAACAGTATGTTGCACCTGCCGGTCAAGTTGCTAATCCATGGGGTGCTGGGGGGCAGACCCAGGGTCAACTGTCTGCTTATGGACAGAATCCTTATGGACAGAATCCATATGGACAGAATCCTTATGGACAGAACTCCTATGGGCAAAATCCCTATGGGCAGAACCCTTATGGGCCAGGCCCATCCGGACAAAGTCCATGGGGGCAACCACCACCTGGTTGGAACCCTGGTACTACCTCTCTTCCACAGCCACAAATGTCCTTTAATCCTCAGTTACCTTTCTTAGCGACGTTGGAACTCCCAGATGTGTCCAAGTTGACAAATGACCCCATTCTTCATAATCCATATTGGCCACCAGTTCCAACTAAGATACCCGGTGATTGCCCGAAATTCGATGGCAAAGCTGGTGAGGACCCTCAAGCCCATGTCATGACCTATCACCTTTGGTGCTCATCCAACTCATGGCTTGATGACTCCATCCGGCTCCGCCTCTTCCAAAGGACTCTCACCGGCTCGGCCGCTAAGTGGTATATTGAGTTGAATCGCAGAACATTTCAAGATTTCAACTCGCTGGCTATGGCATTCTTAACTCATTTTCAGTTACCCATTCGGTATGAGACAGGGACACATCTCCTTACGTCTCTTAAACAGGACACGACCACGCATATATCCGATCATATACATGAATGGAGACGGCATCATCGCTTGATCAAAATTTGGATTCCTGATCAGCTCCTGACCGATTGGTTCACGACTTCCTTTGTCCCTGCAATCGTGCGAGACATCACCATGGGAGCTTGTGTAACTGAAGAGCAAGCTGTTGCACGTGCTCAGTACCTCGACTTAGTATACTCTCAGTCAAGTACTTTATATGATTATTTGCCAGACGCCCCGAGACCCGGAACATCCAAAGCTCCGCCAAAACCATCTGTTGACGTAGTTATTGGCTCTGTAAACGTGTCTTCAAAGAAGTCATCCGCGAACCCTGGGAAGCAAAAACAGAATGCTTTTAATGGAAACACTTCTCAGGGTCAATCTAATTTTGGAAGTACCTCCGAGGTTAACGCCGTTCATTCCACCACGGCAGATAAATCCTCGAAAGGGAAAAAGAAAGGGAAAGCCAAAAATAAATCTGAACAGCCCAAACAAGACTCCCCTAAAACTCCACCTAAGGAAGGAGCCAAACATAAACCTAAGTATCCTTGTCTTATCTGTGATGAGGATCACTACACTAAAGACTGCCCTAGGCGGTCCGAAGTTAGTCGATTATTGAAAGGTGCTCCTGGGACTCCTGCTGTGCTTAAAGAACCTTTCCCTTCACAGCAAACTCAAATGGTGGCAGATCCATCGCAACCCTCTTCTTCATTCGGCTCTCAAGTCTTTATGGCTGGGACGATTCCCATCCATGTCACTACTCGAGCGAAATAATATCCATCTCATGCCAGGAAAGAGCCGGAGGTCCCCTCCAGCGCTCCTCCGTCCAGTTCTGGTCCACTCCACATCGAAAGACCTAGCACTGAGACGACTATCCGACCCCCTCCAAAAGGTGTACTCCGAAAGTCTTCTTACAACCCTAATGCTCGTGCTGCTCAGCACTACAGCATCGTTGAGGACTTAGCTCAGGCTCCGTCTACTATGTCCGCTCTAGAAGTCCTCCAGAGCTGCCCCTCCCAGAGGAAGTCCTTGCTATCGGCCATCGGTGGCATAGACCCAGCTGACTCGGATTTGATTTCTTTTGATCTCGAGGGCTATACGCCGAGACTGCCTCACCAAATCGATTTCCTTATACAGGTCATCATCAATGGTAAAAAAAATTCATTGTACAGTCATTAATGAAGGTGCCTCAACTTGCATCATGTTTGTTGCTTGCTGGAAAGCTATTGGGTCTCCAACATTGAGCCAGTCTCCTACGACGTTAGAAGCCTTTGATTGAAGAGAGTCCTGTCCTTACGGTATCCTCCAACGCTTGCCCATCTCCTTGGAAGGGAAGACGGTAAAAGTGGAGGTCGAAGTTGTCGACGCTAATATTACCTACAACCTCCTCCTCGGACGTAGCTGGACATATGCCATGCAAGCCGTGGCTTCCTCCCTTTTCCGTGTCATTCGTTTCCCTCATCAGGGGAAGATTGTCACAGTGGACCAGCTCTCCTTCTTTGCCTCCTCTTCTGAAGGCAATGTGCCTTTCGTGGAGCATACCTCCAAATCATTCGAGAGTGTGGGAGCTGGGCTCTTTAAGGATCCCGCCCTAATGGGTGTCTTTCCCCTTCCACCTCCGAATCTCGCCCCTATTAACATGATTTCCGTACGTTCTGATCCATGGGTCCTTCCTCCCTCTAATCAGATAGAATATTGGGGCGATATGATGCCATTCGAGCGCAATAAAATGTCAACCTTCACTCCATTTTCAATAGGGGCATGTACCTCGAATTGAGACATCATGTTGGGGGGCATGCCCGTCCCTTTATTCTCAAGCTTAGTGCGCTTCGATTTGTACATGCGTGTGTGTGTGTGTGTGAGTTTTCATGTTTCTGGCTTGGTGTGAAAGCGTGATTGCACCTTATTGTGTCTTTTTGCTTCTTGTGCAGATGTCGGGTGCACCTTACATCGGTTTCGCTGATGGTGCCTGCCGCAGCACTCATAATTTGTCCTCTGCAGCGTGGGTGATCTACGATCCTCACGGTGAGTTGATAGATCTTCAAGGTGTGTGTTTAGGCTTTACTACAAACAATGTTGCTGAATATAGCGATGTTATTGAATTATTAGCCGAGGAAATTAATCTCGGTATTCGTACATTTCTTTTTAACCTAGACTCTCAACTTGTCGTCCATCAGCTCAATGGGTGATATTCCATCAGAGATTTTAAGGTTGTACTTACGTGTTAAATTGTTAGAAAGGAATTTTGATTTTATCACATATCAGCATATTCCAAGACGATTAAACACATTATCTAATGCATTGGCTAATCATGTATTAAATAGACATTTGCGTAATTTATAATCAAAACATTATACAAGTAAGCACATAAAAGCACAATAATAAACCATAGGCATATGTATATATATATGTGTGTCACAAAGTTTTGCATCGCGTGCATTACATAAGTCCAAAAAATAATACATGTTTATCCTGATACATCCTCAGACAACATGCCCCTCAAAAAATATGCATGAAAGAAGCCTAGAAGTCTATTCGTGGTGGTGCTCATGATAGCACGTCACCGCACACACCAAGCATCTCAACAGACAATGGATGTGGGTCGGCACCCCCACTGTGTGCCTCTGGTATGCAAAAGGCATGTCCGCCAATCTCGCGTAACCTGGAATCCCTTGGGTAAGTCCCTCGAGATTCTGCACCAGCTCTTCCCCCACGGCACCCCTTGCCTGAGGATCAGCTGCAGGTTGGCCTCTCCACGCTATAGGAGACAAGCCGGCTGGTCGCTCTGGGCCCACATCTGCATATACATACAACTGTCATCAGAACATGCATGTATTGACAAAAAAAAATGATGAAAATACATAAAAGCATCAAAAAAGAAGGTCATACCTAGCTCCTCTTCCCACTCCTCTCCCTCTGGAAGTGGGAGGTCTGGGTCCCCCATGAAGTTGGTTCCCGCATATGGCCAATCCTCTACCACGATCAGCTGACGGCAAAGCCATATGAAGAACTCGGGCTGCCAAGACATCTGTTGGCCCCCTCCTCCTCTGGGCATCAATGCTGCCCAGCGAGCCATCCTAGGCTCTCGTGGAAATGGGTTCGCCACTACAACTCCCTGGTACTGGAAGAGGGGTAATCGTTCCAAGAAGAACGACACCACAATCGAGCCATACCCGCACTGTTTCACTCCCCTGCGCTTACACTTTGTAAGCTGCCTTTTGATATTTGTAGTCACCGTTGTAGCCCAGTCAAAAATGGTGGGGCTGAGACATTCTGTCGCTAGTAACAGATGATTCTTGCTTGCCTCATGGGGCGCCTGTACCCCAGCTACACGTGTGATGGTGAACAGTATCACCTTAAGAACCAAGTCATGGATGGTGGCGATATCCACCTTGGCATCCCAAATTGTGCCTCTGGACACATTCGGGCCTTCACTTCACCTATTTTCTCTCCGGAAGGCCTGCTTCCGATCAAAATGGGGCTCGCCCCTCTCCGTGACAGCCCAGTAATGAAGTACACATCAAATACATCCAGCTCTAAGGTCTGATCCCGTAATCGAAATACTTGGTCATCAACATCCCAAGCATCCACTGTGAACTGTAATAGCTCCGGTTGAGCTCGCAGATAAGAGGTGAGGAAGAACTTCTTGAGACCACAGTCTCTCAAAGCATTCATACATCCCTCATCCGCTATGGCCAAGGCATCTACGGCATCATGCTCCCGTTCTTTCCATTCCACCACCATTTTTTCTTGTTTCCTGCACCCACAAGGATGAATAGATCATTATTGAAACCCTGGTAGGCTTACAAACCGGGCAAATTTAAAAAATGATGGGAAAATTCAAGTAAAAAGTTAGGTCGTGCGGTTGGCGCGACTGTTTCTAAAACAGTCGCGCCAATGGCGCGGCACCTTTGGGCAAATCACCCCATTGGCGCGGACCCGTGCTGGATACCCGCGCCAATGGGGCGCAACCCTAAATTTTAAAATCCCCCTTGCGGAGGCTCAATTAGGGAACAAAATGCATAAAAAGAGTATGAAAATGGAGCTAAGGGAAGCGCCTCTTACCTGGAACTGGCGGAATCTCAAATGGTTGCACGGATTGGCGGTAATCGCTGCTCGAAGTTCGCTCCCCAAATGGACCACTACTACTATGCAAGAGGTAAAAAGTAAAAAGTAATTCTATTTTTTACATTTTCACAATATTTATAAACTTTTGCCTTGTAATTAGGTTTAAAAGTTGTTTTTTGAGTATTTTAATATACTTTTGGTCGAAAATGGATTTTACGCTTGCTTCTGGTGCTATGACAGGTCCTTTTTGCAACTTCGATGGTGAAACGAGTTGTATTTTATACTTTTTTGGACTCGGTAAATACACGAAAAAGACATTGTGGAGTCATCTTTCAGCTCTTTTCTGACTCGCTAAAAATGAAAGATTGCCGAGTTACCCCTCTTGACTCGTTAAACATAAATAAGAGGCGGTCGTCTTTAAACCCTTTTCCGACCGTGTAAAAACGAAAAGATCGTCGGACCCTTGTCATTTCAGGTTTGTTAATGGTTACGAAACGACGTGATGTTGATCACTTTTTTACTTTTTCAGATCGATGTCACTATAACTGAAAAGTACTCCTCGATCGTAATGGTCAGGCGGTTCTTTCGAGCATTGTTTTATACTTTTTTGGGCTCGGGAGACACAACTTTACGAAAAAGGACCCCCCTAGAGTTCTCTTTTCTGATGTCTTTTCAGACTCTCTAAACAAGAAAGGATGCCGAGTTCTTCCTTTGTCAGACTCGTTAAAACTTAATGACATCGGGTTCCGTCGTAATGACGCTCACAAGCATATGCTATCCCCGTCAAGCTTGTTAAAAATAACTGGGGTACTCGCCAGGAATGGTGGGGAAAATGGACCCATAATTATTGTCGTGTCGGCAGTATGTCACTCTTGAACATGGCACTTGTCTGCATTTGTGTCTGGGTGGGAACATCTCATCTTGTTTTTACACTTGCCTCCGTGGGTTTGGGTTATCCTATTTGACCTCTCATCTGCTCATTGCCTTGTCACCATGACCTCTGCTCATTTTGATGTCAAATACTGCCAAGTCCACTGTCGTGCCACCGATATGTTCAAGAGAAGTTGACCTCTGCAGCAGTACAACCTCCTCTGATATCTCACATAATTTTGATCCACCACAATATTCTTCCTCTGTCTCGTGTCGATGATGTGGGAAACACAATGGCCCACCTTCGATCAAGGTCACTTCTTGTCGACTTCAGCTCATTATCCAGGAAGTTGATCTAGAGACTCCCTTCCGGTGCCTTGGATCCTGCATGCCTCAATGGCAGGTTCTTCGTGTTCGATGCGAGGTTTTCATCATTGGCCTCCGATCGAATGATTCTACGGGTGTTCGACGCCAGCTCACTGATTCACACGCCGTAGATTGTACCTGTAGTACCTTGAGGGCCATTGTCATTATTGGTGGTACCTCTCGCATCTGTTAACAACTTTCATTATTGGCTGGTAATCAGACGATGTTCATGCATGTTCGACTTCAACTCCTATATTCACATGTTTGGACTTGTACTCTGTTCGGGTCGAGATGGAGCGCAAGACCCTGGATTTTGGCTGTTGGAATCCAGGTTGCGATTTGTGGATTATTATGTTCATTACATGACTCATTCACTGGATGGCTGCGACCATGCCTGAGTCTCTATATTGGTCCTCACTGGATGGTTGCGCCCATACCTTGGATATAGATTATTATGTACTCTGCTATGGATGGTTGCGCCCACACCACATATATCATGTACTTGAGATATCAGTTGTACTTCTTTACGCAGGTTCTCCGGCGGCCATGTTTTCAATCACACATGTTCTTGTAAAGCATTTCACCCCTCTCTCTCTCAGGCCTCATGCTTTAGGGGGCATCTGTTACACAGCAATTTGTCACCGTTTGTCACCGTCCCTATTACCCCTCACCCGCACACTGGAGGACTCATTCCGGGACCTGTGAGAAGTGACATGACCTGAAACCACTTGCATCATATTCCTTTAAGTATGAGATTCATTTGCCCTGAAGACATCTCCTGCAACATATCCATGAAAACAGCTCTTTTTGCATTAGCGCGGGTCCACAGTTCATTGCCTGTGCCAATGAGGGAAATCCTCTAAAAAGGGCGCGCCATTGGCGCTCTGTCCCATAGTCGAACTCGCGCCAACCGAATTGAGTAAAGTTTTTAACCAACAATCTTCCGAAGGTTCTCTTCAACCCATTCACCAACTGAATCTATGTTGAGCTAGGATGGTTTGGCTTCGAATCTCCATAGAAGGGAAAGTGGTTTGCCACCTCTCATGGAAGTTTCCAAGTGATAAAGCCAATCCCATGGATAATGTGGTTGATCCTATCTCTTTCTTCTCTATCTATAAAAGCTTGCCTCTATGCCTTGAGCAAGCTAGTTATAGTAGTTCTAGTTCCAACATAGTGATAGAGAGTTTGAAGCTGCAAGAGCCTTCTTTGCACCCATAAGGCCAAATCTAAGTAAGGAGATTCTTGTCACCCAAAGAGAGAGAGGCTTGTTTCCCATCCCAACAAGCTTTGCTAGACTTTTGTAGCTGACTACCCAGCCAAAGGAGGATTTTACGTCAAAACAATGGTTGTATTCTTCTTTGTTATTTATTAATAATAGATGACTATCATTATGGTTCCACTCTCATTGTCTTATGTTTGATGTTGAGTTATATCTTTTCTGACTGATATATAATTGCATCTACTAGATTTTATGCTTGTATTCGTGTTGTTCTTTGCATGTGCAGGTGTCCAATCACGGAGATCGTGGGGATCGTGACTGGCCGAGGCAAAGGAATGAGGGCGACATCTCTTCTACGAACACTAGCGTTGGAATCCAAGTAGGTTCTCACCATCCACTTTTTATTTGCAATTAGGAACTTGGGTGATAGCATTGTGTGATTGTTGCTAGACCCGGTCTAGGCTAGTAGGGATCGTCTCTGTCTGCAGAGAGGATTTACCTCCACAACATGATTTATCAATTGGATGCCAAAGCTTCAAGAAACAATTGCTTTATCCACTACTGAGGTAAAATATATCGTTGTCTCATATGCAAGCAAAGAGGCAATTTGGTTGAAGGGTATTTTGGGTGAGTTTGGAATAATACAGAACAATGTGATTGTATTATGTGATAATCAAAGTGTTATCCATTTGGCTTACAAACCAAACTATCATAGTAAGATTAAGCATATTGATACGAAGCAACTTCTTGTAAGACAAGTTATTGATGGAGGTGGAGTAGATAAGTCCATACTCAAGAAAATTGTGCAAATGTATTTACAAAACCAATACTATTAGAGACATTGTGGTGGTGTTTAGTGTCTCTTGGCTTACAGAAGATGTAATGAATGGGCTTCAGAAAACTATTAGGTAAATTGTTGTCAAGGTGGAGATTGTTGGAATTGTGATGACAATTAAAAGAAAACTATATTATGAAAATCATAATTTACTTTACATAAATATTTGGTAGTTTGTATAACATGTGTCAATGCATGTAGCATTGACTATATATATATATATATATATATATATATATATATATATATAGCTCGAGAGATAGAGTATGGTTGCAATCTTGATTGTAATCTTTTTTCTTGATCAATATAATATTTATACCTTTCCCTATGGATGTTTCCTTGACATACTGTCAGGCTTTTACCATTTATTTGTCTTGTCTAAGTTATTCATTGTTATCTTTGTATCATTATTTTTCTGTAGTTAATTAAAAACTAAAATTTAAATTTAAATGTAAAAACTCGTAGAAAAACAAAAATAAAACATTTAAATAAAAGTGCATTAGAAAAATAAAAGGTGTTGCATGTAAGTGATTGGAGGAGGGCAATGCCCAACATTGCCCCTTTCCCCACAAGGCTAGCCTAGTAGCTGGTAGCTAGCCCATGCGGGTTGTACTACTAACTACCAAGTTAGCCCTGTTGGGAGATGGGCGATGTTGGGCATTGCCTTCCCCCACTTCCCATACAAGTATACGCACAAAACTCATTTATTTTTTATTTAGACTGGTTAATACCAACACTCTAAGGGGATTCCTTGAGAGGCACATTAAAACAAACCCATGCCATTTCCTTATTTATGACTTTTATGGAAAAAAAAATTATTAAGTTTAATTTCCTTACTCTGAAGAAAAGAAGATATAATACTTAAACTTTGAATGACACATGTCAAGGGAAAGGTATCCTTTTCCTCAAAATATTTGGATTTCTTAGCTAACCACACTCCCTAAGAAATGGTAGAAGAACAAACATTGTGGGCCACTTAGTTCCTCTATATACACACCACTTTTTCAGGGTTTCCTCTATGGTATTTCCTCTTCAAGCATTTTTCAAACCAGTAAATCATTGTATCTCCAACGAAACCTCCTTTTGTAAAACTACAATATATAAAGAAATATCATTTTATTTCATTATCAAGATTATAGAGGCAACACCATCTTGGGCCTTAAATGCTTCTTTTTTGTAGTATATCATATCTTAGCACTTTGTCTTTTTTGTTTGTTAGGTAATGTGAGCCTTGAGATGATTGACATGCCTAACATGTGACTTCAGTAATCGTGACCCAGGGGCATCTAAGCCATCAAAATCACTCGATGATTGCAATTGGCCTAGGCCATACCACGGGGTCTTCACCGAGGGAGAAATACCATACCACGTGCATTCATATTGGGGTATATATATTGAAGAAAAAATGACGTAATATATGAAGCATATAATAGGAGGTAAAGGGTTTTATATGCTGTGTATAAAAAATGGAGCTCAAAGTTAATGAAAAAATATAAAGGAGTATAAAAATGTTAACAAAAAATGGATACTGGTCAAACTAGCCAGTTTCATTGGCCAAACCAACTGAACCAATCAAAAAACCCAATTCGGTGCATCATTCACACTAAACTAGTTGGTTTATGATGGAATCGACCAGTTTTCCCATAAATTGGCTAGTTCTGTCATAAACTGGTCGATTCCATCATAAACCAGTTGATTCATTGCTAGGCTAGCCGCGGACCCACCAAAGGAAATCTTGGAGGCTTGTGAGGTGATTTGGAGGGAAAATAAGGTTTGTTCCCGTCCAAAAACAACCCCACCAAGCCAATAAAAGGAGGTCTCCCTTCTCATTTGCCTCACATATCTCATTTAGATTTTTTGTGAGCTTCATTGTGAGCCTGAAGAGTGTTTAGTTTTTGCTGGAATAGTGGAACAATAGAGCGTTTGAGCTAAGTAGTAGCCACCATGCCTCCAAAAGCTAAGCATACTGCATGGGCTCATTGTGATATGATTGATGGAAAAATGATTTACAAATATTGCCAAAAATCTATTGAAGGAGGGGGTATTAAGAGGTTCAAGCAACACTTGGTTGGGATATTAGGCCATGTAAAGCCATATGGAGCACCAAATGAATTAATAGGGCATATTAGGGCAGAACACCTTAAGAAGTTTGAGGCTCAAGTCGTTGAACCAGCAGAGAAGTTTGTGACTCAAGATGTTGCAAAGTTTGGGAGTCGAGACTCAACCAACTGAGTTTGATCGTGATGAGAAGTTTCAAGCGATGATGTTGATCACTAATATCATACATGCATACTTGTAATAAGTCAATGGCCCCATAGCTCGTAGGCTTTGTTTTTGGACTCTAGTGGCCATTTAGAGCCTCATTGATTATATATTTTGTTGTTGACATGTATTGCACTTGTTGCCATTTTGATATATTCACCTTTACATGGTATATATATGAGCAAAATTTGCATATTTTGTGTCTATTGGTTTGGAATCGTGGTTTTAAATCTGAAAAATAGTTTATTTTCATTAAAAATTAATTATTTCATGTTTTTTTTTAAACCAGTTCATTGATATCTAACCAGTGTCGGTTTGACCAGTTTCGGTTTGAAACCTGGTTTATTAGGTGGACCAGTCGAGTCACTGGTTCCATTTTTTAAATTATGCCTACAATATCTAGTGAAAGTATGGATTTTTTAAATTGGGAAGGTGTATTGAGTTCGTACTGATAGGGGGTTAAATAAGATAATTTTAAGAGGTATTTTCCAAATGTAGTCAAATTAGGGGTATCGTTTAGTATGCCATGAACTCGTGTGTTATGTCATAGGTTCATTGAGTAAATCCCCTATGAGCCACACCATCCCTTAGCATGACCAGATGTTTTCCCATAGAATTTTGAACCAATGACCTTTTCACCACGGAGTATCTTAACAAAACACCCTATCACTATCTATTCTACGTCTTCTAAACCTACATTAACATTTTGTTGTTCATAAAGATCATGATGCAGGAGCATTCTTCAAGGTTTATAAGACCTAGGAGTCTTATCAAACATTTACTAAAGGGAGTGGGTTCCCTTAATTATTTATTTATTTTCCTAATTTTATTTTGAGTTTTAAAGAGATTTGAATGTAATTTGATTAATAGGGAATATCTCATGGGTTGTATAGATCTTAGGAATGAATGAGTAATCCTAGGAAGAGTGAGGATTTTAGGGATTTGAAATATCTAATTTAGGATTTTGTTGAGGGAAAAATGGAGCTGAAAAAATACTTTAAGAGAAAGTGAGAGAATTGTGGGATCAGAATTGAAATGGTTCATGAATCCTTTTATTTTTTATATTGTAAGATTTAGAAATATTTGAGAGGTTTTTTTCAATAAAGAGTTCTTCCTTTTGGGAAGAGAATTGGAGGTTAGCTATAGGTTAGAAAGAGTAGTAGAGGGATTTTATGGAAAAGAACTGAATCAGTCGAATTTGACGATATCCTTTGTAAATATTTTATAAATACCAAAACAATGTGGATTTGTATATATCTGTGTGACAATCAGGGTTTCTTCGTTTGAATAGTTGAATTTGTGCATTGGTAGCGAGAGTCTTTGATTATTAAATTCCTAATTGGTATCTCGTTGCATCTCTATAATTTATATGCATGAATGGTCAAATTCTGTAGGTCTTAGATTCCCTGTGAAATGATTGAACCTGTGTTCCTTATGTTTCTAACTCACACGATTATGTGTTCGTTATGTTTTGATTATGTAATAATCCTTTTGGTGATAGAGGTTTATGCTGGTAACTACCCTTGGCTTGGTGGTTGGATGTTCTGTAAACTTATGTCTGGTTATTGATTAGTCGCAAAGGAAGAATTGTGACAGTTTAAACTTTGGCGGATTGAAAATAATCTACAGAAATTGTGTGAATTCAGAGGAGTATTGTGGCCATAGGGTGAAGATTGGACTCAAGGTAAAAGTGGTGGATGAGAAATAAATTTGGCAGACTACTAAAATTGACAAAAATCGTGGGGAAATGGTGATCGTCCGATCAGAGGAGATCGACGCATATCGCATTAGGACATGCAAGCAGGTTAACATTTTAAACCAATGCGATGTGGTTATTAAGAAGAGTTTAAGGTTCAGAGTGATCGGACAGTCCTTTTAATGGGTGCTTGGATGCATATCGCTTCTGAAAGTGTGCGCAGGTTAATGTTAGAAATGTATGCGATAAGGTTTTATACAACAGGGTTAAAACCCCGTTGAGTTCCGGCCATCAAGAACATTTGTTGGTTGATTGATTAGACAATAATCATGCATGAACATGTGTGTGGGTTAACGGACCTGTTGTGACCCGATATGTTATCAAAGAGGATTAAATGTTATTTGAATTCTGGTCATACAAGTCAAATGATCGTTTCATTTCGGCTGTGTTTAAGAATATTGCATGCGAGAGGAGTCACACTATTGTGTGAGCTACGATATTGTGAATGATTGTGTGAAGGAAACCATGGGCCAGCACAACGAAAGCATCTCATGATAAACATTAACCATACAGTGGGCCCATAACCCATAGGCCGAGGATCGGGGTGGGAAAGATGCAGCTTTGCTGCAACATTTTTGGTATCAGAGCCTGACTAATGCTCTGTGGATTTTGTTTAGAGATTGAATTTTATTCTCAGCATGTATACAATTTTCATTATAATGGATCTGATATAGAGGGAGAACAAGACACAATGATTGATGCATAGAGGAAACCTGAGATGTTGTAGATAATGAGGACTTCAACATTTCATCAAAGACAAAATCAGGTAGAGGTTGTGCAGGTTTTAAAATTTCAATGATATATATGAGAATGCAAAGTAACAATAGATGTTCTAGCAAGTAGCTGTGACAAAGAAGCGAATGAAGAAATTGTAGTAAATGAAGTGAATATGGATGTACTCAGCAAGAAAAGAAATTTAGTTGAAAGAAGAACTAAAGTGCAGACAGTGAAAAGAAAAGCAGCATGTGTATTGCCCAAGCCAGTGAAAGGTTAAAGAGATAGATCATTTGAATATCTCTCATGTATGAGTTATATTTTGATGTCAGTTTCATTTGAATTGTTTTATAGGGAAGAGAGTGATAGCAACAACACAAAGTAGCAGACTATGTAAAGAAAGAGAGGAGTTGTGTTAGTGGCAGTGAACCTAAATATTCCAGCTAAAAGTTGGACAGGGAGGACAGATAAAGTGTTCTCAAGAGAGGCGAGCTGAGGATATAAGTCTAAAGAGAGCAGAAGAGAGTGCTCAAGAGTTTGAGAGATAGAGAACCATTGTTTACCAAAAGACCAAGTCCAGAGAGGAGATTGGTGAGGTAAATGATAGCAGGGAGGACTTGTTGTTGCAAGAGGCTTAGTGCAACTCATAGTGAGTGAGGAACTCATAGAGTGAGATGAGAAAATGACTATTGATAGTCATAGCAGGGGTTCAGAGAGAAGCCACAACAGAAGAAAGAAAGGTGCCAAGGCAAATGGCATATGGAAGCAGTTGACTGATGAAGAATATGAGAGGGAGAAGGCTGAGATAATAGTCCATCTTGAAGTACTTATAGAACTGTTACAGAGGAATGAGAAAGACCAAAAGTATGGTTGGACTATGAAAAGAAAGAAAATAAAATGGAAGCTACTACAGAGATAGATAAAGAGTTGAATGTACATTAGATTAAGTGAGGAACTCAGAGCAGTTGAGTTTGAGGTGAAAGATAGCTATTGTAGAGCTGAGCAAGAGGTTTACCTTGCTGAGGAAGGAACCATTGATGATTTTCTGAACTGTTGGACAAGTTCGAATCAGCAGAGAGATGTAATGATTGAGACATCAAAGAAAGAGGAGCCTAGTGTTTTTGTAATTGATGATTTGTGTATGTATGCAGGTAGTGAACAACCTTTAGAAGATATGTTTATGCAAGTTGCTGAAGAAATGAAGCTATTAGAAGAGATGGTTGTAATAGAACAGTTCTTGATTGAAAATGTATCCAAAGACACTAAAGATGGACAATTGTTGAAGACTAACATGGAAGTTGAAGATGATGAGTCCAGTAAGACTTGGCAAAAAGATGGCAGACAGTCTGAAGACAAAAGAAAATTGCAGATTGCAAAAGGAGAAGTAGAAAAGAGGTATGAAGATAACCTTATGACAGGAGCAAACAAGAGTATATGTGCAGTACAAACACTTGAGGTAATGGGATTATCTCTTCAATTTTTATTCAAAAATTATGCACCTATATTAATAGTTAATGGACAAGAAATTGTCTTGGAAGGACATAGTGGAACATTAATGGAAAGGACTCTTACTAAAGAGTGTACTATGGACGATAGTAGAACAGAGATTTATAAAGAGAATTTAGCCCAAGGAGAAACAGTTAGTCCAGAAAAAGCCATGAAGAGGAGAGGAAAGGAGGACAACCAAGAACTTAAGAATAGGTTGGCAGAGGCTGGTGCACAACAGAAATTTGAAGACAGTGTTATTTGTACAAATTCCAAAAAGAGTAAAGGTGAATGTAATCAACAAACTGAAAATAGACAGGCAATCTCAGAGGATGAAGACAAGGATGCTTTCATGAACTATGCATATGCAGTGAGCAACAAAGGTGATCCGAATTGGATCCTCAAACAATTCCATGATTGGTAAGAATGAATGACAGACTTCAAGAAATCTTATAGCTATCAGAAAAAACCTCTGAATAATGGCAATTTGCAGCCAACACAGAGCAACGAGGACCTTCGGTCAAAGCGCGCTAACTGTTGGCCCATGGAGACCACGCATGGCACAAAAATGGCAATTGGGAAGCTCAGATCCAGAAATGGAGGTTGTTTCTAATACGCAATTAGCGCAAGATGGGCAAAACCTCTTGATAAGGAAAGACCCCAAGCGCTTGGTCACAAGGGAAACCAGAAAACCGTGGAAAAGTGCTAAAACCGACAAGGCGGGTCCCGCGCTCAAAACCGACAGAATATCGGAGGCATTTCGAGCGGTAAGTGGGTTTGGCCGAGGACCCAGCGATTCCATACATCGAGTGACACGTGTCCGGTGGGGAGAGAGAAAAACTGCTTACTTTGCGAACTAATGGTCGAGCAACTCAACCGCATGATATAAGTAAAGACCGTAGGATCTGGGGGCTCCAGATCAACGGTGGAGGTTCAACCCGATGGATGACCGGACCCGAGGGAGAAATAAACTATGGCGCATAAGATTTGAAGTCTGATTTGACTAATGAATCGACAGAAGGATCCGTTTCACAGGCATATGGGAAATAACGGAAAAAAAAGCAACCATTCAAGAAGAACTGACACTCAGTTCGCAAAGAGACAGGTGGCCACCTCTCTGCGAAGCGTTACACAGCGATGATGACGCAGGGTAGAGGAGTCCCAGCGAGCAAAGGCAGGCAATCCAGAGAGCCAGGAAGCCGAAACGAATAGTCAAAGGAATGAACTAGCTTTAAAGCCACGAGCTGACAGAGACAAGATAGACAGTGAGGCAGAGAAGCAGTGAAGAAGACGAATGCCGAGAGACACAAAAAGAGAGGCAAAGTTGCAGAGGGCAGAGAAGCTGAGTTGACCATCAGAGAAGGGTAGCATTGAGTAGACAAAGACAAATTGAGGTCGAAATTCAATAAGGGGAGTCTGTGAACTCTAAGGACTTGGGAATTCCAAGTGCTATCCTACTGATCATCCTCTATCAAGTGAGACTCAGATTGAGCTCCTTATTGTAAGACTCTGCTTTAAAAACATAATAAAAAGGCCACCACTGAAGGCTGGACTAGGAGACGTAGCCCAAGAGGATTGGGTGAACTCCTTATTAAATTTTGTTGTGTTTATGTTTGCTTACTGTGATCTCTTACTGTTTCAAGTGTATGTGTATTTTGTAATCTTATCGATCCGTTGCACAAGATAACATAGACACACACACTAGCACATGAGTCTGTAATACCTTCATTAATTTCCTGAGGTCACCTAGGGGTGATTTCAGATCAAGTGGTATCAGAGCTATAGGTTGTTAAGGTTAGACAAGCTTGTGCTAGATTTAGCTGTTGAATGCTAACTAGATCGAAGCTCAAATTAGGAGAAGGAGAGTTGGTCGAAACTAATCCTGAAATTGGAAGAGTCTACCCTCAGAAGACAATGTCGGAGGAAGGTTCCATGGGCCAAGACCCTCAATTTATAGATAGTTTCTTGGCCATGAGATCCATGGTAGAGGAAATGTAAAAGGGCTTTAGAAAACATAAAGATGAGGGATCATCAGGCTCCAAACAAGATAAAGGAGAAGAAGAGTCTCTCCTCCATGACCACTCAAAAGGCAAAGGGAAAAAAGAAAACTTTCTCACACCTCCTAATAGCACTGAACATAAAAAGAAGACATCTTTGATTAAACTAGATGTTAAATTTGATTTACCAATATATGATGGAGAGTTGAATGCAGAAAAGCTGGACAATTGGATCAAACAAATGGATGTTTATTGCAGAGTGTAGAGTATCGACTCAGACAAGAGCAAGATTTAGTTGGCCAGCCTACACCTTAGGGGCACTGCCTTGGTTTGGTGGGAAGGCAGGACCCAAGCTGACATGAAGAGACATGGTAAGACTCTTTCTGTTTGGAGTGAATTTGTTTCTGCAATCAAAAAGTAGTTCTATCCATTGGCCTACATGCAGCAAGCCATGATGAGCTGGCAAACTCTTCGCCAATTGAAAGGGCAAAGTGTACAAGGTTACACCCAAGAATTTAGGAAGAGAGCTTTGATTCTAGGAATCTCATTAGACTCACTTGAGACTCTGTTGAAGTACATCGGTGGTCTACACAGCTACATGAGGCACACTATCCTCATGTTTAATCCCACTAGTATAGATGACGTATTTGTTCAAGCTATGCATCTAGAAGCTAGTGGAAAGAATGGAACCCAGAGGTTGGAGGATCATCCAAGCCCATTGCAAGAAAGAATAAGGAGAAAAGAAAATAGAAATGGAAAGACAGGAAGGCCAACACTGCACAGAAAAGCAAGTCTTCATGCACGCACTGTAAGAAGGATGGCATGATGATGAGCACTATTGGATTCTGCATCCGGAGCTGAGACCTAAGAAGTTCGAGGGTAAGAAGAAGAAGACTATTACAATTATTCAAAAAGATTTGGGTTCGGACTCAGGAGATGAAACAACCATTGCAGCCACAGGTATAAAAGGTAAGAATTCTGAAGCATCTACTAGTAATTATGCACAATCTACTATTGATGAAGAAAATGAGAGAAAAAGACATGAGCTTTTCCATATTCGAGTTATTTCCAAACATCAAAAGATTGATACTTTGTTTGATAGTGGCTCACAAGTAAATTTAATTTTTGAAGCAATTTTAAAGAAGTTGGAATTACTTACTACACCTCACAAGAAACCATACCCATTAGGTTGGTTAAGTGATAAAGCACAACTACAAGTGACTAGACAATGCAAACTCAAGTTTTCTTTTGGGTCAGCATTTGTAGATGAGATTGAGCTAGATATAATTCCTTTAGATATATGTGAAATTGCTTTATGAAGTCCTTACTTGTATGACAGAAAAGCTATTTTCTATAGAGTTGAGAACAAGTATCTACTCATTAAAGATGAAATCGAATACTTTGTAAGAGCTCATAAGCTCAAGAATAATTATAATCTCGTAAACTCAGGGTAGATGAAACGAATTGTAAATTCATGCAAACAATTTTTACTGATGATTGTAAAGGAAAAGAAACCTGATAAAACCAATGTATTTGAGGGCTGTGATGTTAAACAACAAGCTGATTTAGAAAAAGTTGTTTCAGAGTATGATATCTTGTTTCAAGAACCTAAAGGTCTGCCACCCAAAAAGGAAATAGTGCATGATATTAATTTGCACCAAGATGCTCCATTGCCTAGCATTGGGATGTGCAGGTTTCCCGCTTTATAGAATGCATAAACCAAGAAGCAAGTGCAGGAGTTGCTCGAGAAGGGGTTCATCAGACCTAGCACATCACCATGTGGGTCACCAATCGTTTTGGTGAGAAAGAAAGATGGCTCGTGGAGAATGTGCATTGATTATCGAGCACTTAATAAAATAACAATCAAAAATCGTTATCCCCTTCCTCGTATAAATGATCTATTAGATCAGTTAAAGGAAGTTGTTTATTTTTCCAAGTTAGACTTGCATAGTGGATATCATCAGGTCAGAGTTGCAGAACAAGATGCATGGAAGACTGCTTTAAAAAAAAGCATGGATTGTATGAGTGGTTGGTAATGCATTTTGGCTTAACTAACGCTCCTGCTACTTTCATAAGAATAATGAATGATGTGCTCAGACCTTTTCTTGATGATTTTGTTATTGTATATCTGGATGACATTCTTATATTTAGCAAAACATGGAAGAACATTTAAAGCATGTTAAGCAGACACTAGATGTTTTGAAAAGAGAAAAACTTTATGTTAAACTCTCAAAATGTGAATTTGGCAAAACATCTTTGAATTATTTGGGACATATAGTAGGGGGTGGTGAATTGAAGATAGATCCCTCTAAACACTGGCCTAAAACCAAATCTGCTACAGAAGTTAAGAACTTCTTAGGAGCAGCACAATATTGGAGAAAGTTCATTTTTAACTTTTCCTTAGTTGCAGCTCCCTTGCATGCTTTAACAGGATTGAACAAGGTGTTTCAGTGGGGAGGCAAACATCAAAAAGCCTTCGACACCTTGAAAGAAAAGATTAGTACAACACCAGTACTAGCACTGTCGGATCTTCAAAGACCGTTTGAGATCCAAACAGATGCCAGTGACTATGCCATGGGAGCAGTGTTGATACAACACAGTAAACCCATATGTTATCATACTGAGACGTTAAACTCTACAGTAGTTAACTATCCCACATATGATAAGGAATTGTATGCATTAGTACAGAGTGTGAAAAAGTGAAAAAAATACTTAATGGGCAAAGAAACAGTTATCCATACTAATCATCAACCACTTCAATATCTACACTCCCAAACTAAGTTGCAGCAATCAAGACATTACAGGTGGATGGGGTTCCTACAACAGTTTCATTTAGTCATCAGATATAAAAAGGGCATACATAATAAAGTTGCAGATATGTTATCTAGACCCATTTTAAATGCACCTACTATACTTAAGCATAATTCTGTATTACATGAAAGTTACATTGAACAATATGCTCAAGATATAGAATTTAAAGATGTATATGCAACTTTAAGTCAAGGCAAACAAGTAGAAGAATTGGATTATCATATTAAGGACCAACTCTTGTATCATTGTGGGAAGTTGTGCATTCCACAAATTGAAAGAGTAAAGATAATTCGAGAAGCACACACTTCTCTAATATGAGGTCACTTTGGGGTAAGAAAAACAGTTGCACAACTACAAAGATTTTGTTATTGGCCAAAAATGAATGAGACGATTTCTAGATATGTAAGAGGGTGTACTATGTGTGCTAAAAGCAAGCCCAACAATAGGAAACTAGGCTTGTACACTCCATTGCCAGTCCCTTCTCATCCTTGGGAAAGTGTTTCCATGGACTTTGTTGGAAGACTACCTAAATCTAGGAAAGGTCGTGATTATCTATATGTTGTTGTGAAAAATGTGTATTTTGATACCTTGTAATAAACAGATTACAGTTGAACAAATTGCAAAATTGTTCTTTCAACATGTATGGGTTCATTTTGGATTACCCACTTCCATTATATCTTATCGAGACACCAGATTTGTGGGGAAGTTTTGGTCAAGTCTGTGGGAACTGATGGACACCAAATTGAAGAAAAGCACATCTTTCCATCCACAAACTGATGGCCAGACAAAAGTAGTCAACAGGACAGTGATCCAGTTGCTCAGGGGATATTGCAGCAAACATCCCAAGCTTTGGGATGAACATTTGTGTTATGTGCAGCATGTTTACAACCGAGCGAAACATTATTCCACATAGAGATCTCCTTTTGAGACCTGTTTTGGTTTCACACCAAGGTCTCCTTTTGATTTTGTCTTTGGTAAGGACACAACAGTTGAGGAACACAACGATGTGGACAAGGCAACTAGGTTCATTGAACAAATTCAAGGGATCCATTAGGAAATATAGGAATAGCTGGAAAAGAGCCAGACCAAATATAAGGCAAGGCATGACAAGCATCGAATGGAGCATAGTTTTCAAATTGGTGATCAATTCTGGCTGTATATCAGCAAGGATAGGATGCAAGGTGAAGGTAAAAAGCTAAAACCAATAAGGTATGGACCTTTCAGGATCCTTGAGAAAATTGGTGAGAATGATTTTCACCTTTATTTTCCAACTTATATGCACATCTACTCAGTCGTCAATGCAAACAGCTTGAGACTATTTGAACCTTCATTAATTGAAGATCCTGAAGAGTAGAGTCAATTGCCTTCTATTGATGACTTGTTACCTGAATATCTTAATGAATTGCAGGAAGACACAGTTTTGGACAGGAAGGTGAGAACAACGCGCAGGGGAGATGTTGAGTACCTCAAAATTGGACTCAGGGGTTCAAAGCCAAGCAGTGCAAAATGGACAGAGATTGGACAGGTGAGAAAGTTGTATCCTCACTTAGTCGATGCTTGAAAACCAAATTTTGGTGGTCCAAAAGCTTTTTCAGTGGAAATGCCATGATCCGAATTAGATCCTCAAACAATTCCATGATTGGTAAGAATGAATGACGGACTTCAAGAAATCTTATAGCTATCAGAAATAACCTCTGAATAATGGCAATTTGCAGCCAACACGGAGCAACGAGGACCTTCAGTCAAAGCGCGCTGACCGTTGGCCCATGGAGACCGCACATGGCGCAAAAATGGCAATTGGGAAGCTCAGATCTGGAAATGGAGGCTGTATCGCTGGGAAAAACCCCTCGAGAAGAAAAACCCCGAGCGCTCGATCACAAGGGAAACCAGAAAACTGTGGAAAAGCGCTAAAACCGACAAGGTGGGTCCCATGCTCAAAACCGGCAGAATATCGGAGGCATTTCGAGTGGTAAGTGGGTTTGGCCGAGGATCCAGCAATTCCGTACACCGAGTGACGCGTGTCCGGCGGGGAGACAGAAAAACCACTTACATTGCGGACTAACAGTCGAGCAACTCAACCGTGCTATATAAGCGAAGACTATAGGATCTGGGGGCTCCATATCAACGACGGAGGTTCAACCCGATGGATGACCAGACCCGAGGGAGAAATAAACTACGACGCATAAGATTTGAAGTCTGATTTGACCAATGAATCGACAGAAGGATCTGTTTCACAGGCATCTGGGAAATAACGGAAAAAACGACCATTCAAGAAGAACTGACACTTAGTTTGCAAAGAGACAGGTGGCCACCTCTCTATGAAGCATTACACATTGATGATGATGCAGGGCAGAGGAGTCCCAGCGGGCAGAGGCAGGCTATCCAAGAGCCAGGAAGCCGAAACAAACAGTCGAAGGAATGAACTAGATTTAAAGCCACGAGCTGACAGAGACAGGACAAACAGTGAGGCAGAGAAGCAGTGAAGAAGTCGAAGGCCGAGAGACACAGAAAGAGAGGCAAAGTTACAGAGGGCAGAGAAGCTGAGATGACCATCAGAGTAAGGGCAGCATCGAGCAGACAGAGACCAATTGAGGTCGAAATTCGGTAAGGGGAGTCTGTGAACTCTAAGGACTTGGGAATTCCAAGTGCCATCCTACTGATCATCCTCTATCAAGTGAGACTCAGATTGAGCTCCTTATTGTAAGACTCTGCTTTAAAAACATAATAAAAAGGCCACCACTGAAGGCTGGACCAGGAGACGTAGCCCAGGAGGATTGGGTGAACTCCTTATTAAATTTTGTTGTGTTTATGTTTGCTTACTGTGATCTCTTACTATTTCAAGTGTCTGTGTATTTCACAATCTTATCAATCTGTTGCACAAGATAACATAGACACACACACCAGCACATGAGTCTGTAATACCTTCATTAATTTCTTGAGGTCGCCTAGGGGTGGTTTCAGATCAAAAGGGGTTCGATGGAAGGTGATATTCATGGTGTTGACAATAATTTTTACTGTTGTAAAAGGGACTCTACAGTGGAATGAAAAATATATTGTATATGTTGATTTTGTTTCCTGTATAGAAACAAATAGAACTTTAGGTTCTAAAATCAGAGACTGACAGATTTTGATTGAAAAGAAAGAGGAATGGAAAAGGCAACTTAGTGGCTTACAGATTTGTAAGGAAGAAACACGAAGAATGAAAAGGAGTGTGAAAGGAAGGAAGGCCAAAGAGAAGAGCAGAGAACAGAATTCATAAATTAGACAACATTCAGGGCAAAGTGAAAACAAAGAAGACTATTTCAAAATAAGAGAATATGGAGGAGGATATGACAAGTTTGACATGTCATATGTGCACCAAGAGGATGACAAATCACAGAAATTATGGAGCAGAATTAATGGAACATGTAATGTATTTTTTTATTTTGAATTATTAATTGTTGAATGTGGTTTTCAGGTTGAAGGAAAAACTGCTCTTGGAGATATGTTTGCACAAGTAAACATGAAGGAGTATGTAAGTTCCATAATTGCAGAAAGACAATTTTCCTTATGGACACAAGAAGATGGGAGAAAGCAACTAGTTGGCTCAAAAGCTTGGAATAGAGGAAGGAGAGTTGGCATAGCTCTTAAACAAGTCACTGCAAAAGAGAAAGAAGAATAAAAAAAAAAATTGAAATTACAGTCCATGAACAAATTTTGTTTTTGATACAAAAAAGATTTCACTGTCAAGAGTCTATCTTGAGTTTGCAATTGGAAATTGGGATGAACAATTCAGTTAAATTCAATAGGAATATGGAGACAGTTGAACAAGTTTCAATAACTAAAAATTTTGCAGTTGGTGGACAGTATGTGATTGAAAGGATATATGTTCTTATATCAAACAAGAAACAATCTTCTTTTGAGATTGAGAGGATTCTACTCATGATATTAGATAGGTGGATGATGAAAACTACAAAAGTGATGAGCATGAGGAATTGTCAAAGTCGGAAAGTCAAGGAAAGATGGAAGGATATACAGGACAACATAAAGAAAATAGTTTATAGATAAAAGGGGATGTTGGTGATTGGGTCAGAAATCAGAATGAACAGTCAGGTACAAAATAGTGGAAAATACATAAAGTTGGAGCTCAATTCTATTGAGATGATGACAAGACAACAACAGACAAAGGAGCAGAAATTTATGTTGTTTGAGGAGTTGTTTATGCAAGATATCAGCATCAAAACACTATGCAATGGAGATGCTCATGACAACAGAGCACAAGGACATCCACAATACAGAGTTTGGCATCCAGGAGAAGGAGAGGATGCAGCAAAAACACCTGCAATTGGAAAAGGTCAGACAACCAATTGGAAGATGAAATCTGATGAAGTTTACAACAGAGGAAGTGGGAAGACTCATGAACAGGAGTCCATGAATTATTTCAACCTGGGGAGTCTGATGCAGGAGCATTCTTCAAGGTTTATAAGACCTAGGAGTCTTATCACACATTTACTAAAGGGAGTGGGTTCCCTTAATTATTTATTTATTTTCCTAAGTTTATTTTGAGTTTTACAGAGTTTGGAATGCAATTTGATTAATAGGGAATATCTCATGAGTTGTAGAGATCTTAGGAATGAATGAGTAATCCTAGGAAGAGTGGGGATTTTAGGGATTTGAAATATCTAATTTAGGATTTTGTTGAGGGAAAAATGGAGCTGAAAGATACTTTAGGAGAAAGTGAGAGAATTGTGGGATCAGAATTGAAGCGGTTCATGAATCTTTTTCTTTTATATATTGTAAGCTTTAGAAACATTCGAGACATTTTTTTCAATAAAGAGTTCTTCCTTTTGGGAAGAGAATTGGAGGTTAGCTATAGGTTAGAAAGAGTAATAGAGGGATTTTATGGAAAAGAACTGAATCAGTCGAATGTGACGGTATCTTTTGTAAATATTTTATAAATACCAAAATAGTGTGGATTTGTATATATTTGTGTGGCAATCGGGATTTCTTCGCTTGAATAGTTGAATTTGTGCACTGGTAGCGAGAGTCTGTGATTATTAATTTCCTAATTGGTATCTTGTTACATCTCTGTAATTTATACGCATGAATGGTCAAATTCTGGAGGTTTTAGATTCCCTGTGAAATGATTGAACCTGTGTTCCTTATGTTTCGAACTCACACAATTATGTGTTCGTTATGTTTTGATTATGTAATAATCCTTTTGGTGATAGAGGTTTATGCTGGTAACTACCCTTGGCTTGGTGGTTGGATGTTCTGTAAACTCATGTCTGGTTATTGATTAGCCGCAAAGGAATAATCGTGACAGTCTAAAATCTGGCGGATTGAAGATAATCGACAAAAATTGTGTGAATTCGGAGGAGTATTGTGGTCGTAGAGTGCAGACTAGAGTCAAGGTAAAAGTGGTGGATGAGAAAGAAATTTGGCAGACTGCTAAAATTGACGGAAATCGCAGGGAAGTGGTGATCGTCCGATCAGAGGAGATCAACGCATATCGCGTTAGAACATGCAAGCAAGTTAACATTTTAAATGGACGCGATGTGGTTATTAAAAAGAGTTTAAGGTTCAGAGTGATCAAACCGTCCATTTAATGGGTGATCGGACGCATATTGCTTCCGAAAGTGCACGCAAGTTAATGTTAGAAATGGATGTGATAAGGTTTTATACAACGAGATACCATTCGTTGGTTGATTGATCGGACGATAATCGCACATGAACATGTGCGTGGGTTAACGGACCTGTTGTGACCCAATATGTTATCAAAGAGGATTAAATTTTATTTGAATTCTGGTCATACAAGTCAAACAATCGTTTCATTCTGACTGTGTTTAAGCATATTGCATGCGAGAGGAGTCACATGATTGTGTGAGCTGCGATATTGTGAAGGATTTTGTGAAAGAAACCATGGGCCACCCCAATGAAAGCGTCTCACAATAAAAATTAACCATACAATAGGCCCATAACCCAGAGACCGAAAATCAAGGTGGGAAAGATGCGCTTTGCTGCATCAAATCATATAAATATTTTGGATTTTATTAAACATTTAAATTTCCATAAATATTTTCATTACCATTACAACATTTGTGAATTGCCATTACCCTCGATATGAATATTTTGGATTTCTTTGCTCATTTAAATTTCCATAAATGTTTTCACTACAACATCTATGAATTGCCATTACCCTCAATTGCAAGTGCTTTGTATTCTATTCTTAGTTCATAATTCTTATAAGATTTAGAAACTCTATTATTTCAATCTTCCGCATCTCTTAGTTGATTAGAACAATTTCTTAAGTTTCCCACGTAATTCTCCCATATTTCAACATCAGCTCTTTTTATGATAGAGACTGATCCTGCTTGCCAATGTCTATAATTCCTCTTGCAATTTGCCTGTGTACAGTATTCTCTAATTTTCAAATCACGCATCAAATAGGCTAGAAGCTGGGATAGTAAATCTGGGAACAAATAAATTTTATAATTATTTCCTTAATTTTTCAAAATTTAATTATTTATAGGGATTTAGACATTGTTTTGAGCCAGGTGAAAAGTTCAGATAAAATTTGAAAATATCTACTATGGTTTCGTCATAATGCGTTGATTTAATCACCCCCTTGGTCGGGCTTTGAATTTATATATTTTCAAATGGATGGGTGGCATTGATTCAATATCTAATAAATTTTAGATACAATGGAAAAAAAATGTTTTATCATTTACTAAGTTCAAAATAATTAATGGGACAAATTAATTTTTCATCTGGTTGATGTATTTGATTTTTTTTTCGTGTGAAGCTTCGCAATAAATGCAATAAACATTCCGTAAACCCTTCACTAAATAGATTATCTCAAGAACCTCACAATAAATGTAATAAATACTCTACAAATCCCTCAACAAACATTCCATAAACCCTTCGCTAAATAAATTATCTCAAGAACCTTACAATAAATGTAATAAATACTCTACAAATCTCTCGCTAAATAAATTATCCCAAGAACTAACTGAGAGAACATAGATCTACTTAACCTAATATTTTATTAAATATTCAATGCAAGATGCATGATGCATGATGCAAGTTTAATTCTTAAATTGATATGTAGTTATTAAATGTCAGATTGAGTGTTGTTTTTAAGTAAATTTTATATAATCTTTTTATAGAATATTTTTGGAAATTAGAAATGAAATGAATTTCAAATGTAAAATCAAATTAAATTCAGCGTTTTAATACCAAATAAAATACAATGTATACAAACATATTAAAGTACGGTATCTTTTCAGTGTCGTTTATCTCTCTGGTTGAATCTGAAAGAACGAGCGCAGATATATATACATTGTCAGAAGAAACATTTCCAGGGGAGTTTTCCTGTGGATTGTATCTTGTCTACAATGGCCGTCATCTGGTCTATTTTGGCATTAATCTTTGCCCTCTCAGCTGCCTTTCTTTGCTCTGCCTTTCTGTGGGCTCGGGCAATTTTGTTCTGCGTTTTCTCCAATTCCTTCGCTCTCTTCTCCTCCAGTTTCCTCTGCAAGATCCCATATATTCATCAGCGCACCAAAATTCATCTGCCCATCAAAATCCTGATACAATTCACAAGCATCAGATCAACATAAAAATGAAATTGTACCTCAACTTTTGTCATATGGATATCTGCTTTAGCTTTTTGTTCACTCTCCCATGCCACAATAAGCGACTCTTCTCTCTTCAGTCTGCTACGGAATCTCCATCAAAAAAAAACATGAACAGTGTCTGCTATGAAATCCCCATTAGAAAAAAAAAAAAACATGAAGAGTGATGTTACATTATAGCTTAAACCTCAAATAAGAGCAGAGGGTGTTCACCTATTCAACACTTTAGCAGTTTTAGCCTCTTTCCAGGCCTCTATTTCGTCTCTCTTGCTTCTGGTCTCCATTGCCATTAACTTTCTCGAGTTGTGCAGATACCTTTTCATGGAAGAC
This sequence comes from Pinus tabuliformis, assembly GCA_031772625.1. Lineage (NCBI taxonomy): Eukaryota > Viridiplantae > Streptophyta > Pinopsida > Pinales > Pinaceae > Pinus > Pinus tabuliformis. The sequence continues at coordinate 1,251,013,903 of CM062811.1, forward strand.
GAACGAGAACCAATCTCATACCTTTTCATGGAAGACGAACGTGAACCTCTCTCACACATGCCTACAGTTACGATCCTACTTCCCGCTTCAACATTCGATCTGGACTCGTCCCACTCTGAAGTAGTTGATCCACTGCCTGCAACTATCGATACAGGCCATTTTGAGGAAAGCAAATCCACTATAAATTCAATGCAAGAAACAGTATCCCCCTGAAAATTTCAAAGGCTATTATATGCCATTTGACTAATGTTTTAAATTCTTTTGGTCCAAAATCATTAACCAATTCAAAATAAATATTATTACAGGATCAAATTAACCAATTCAACAGTGAGCATTTCAGAAAGTTTTAGAAGTGACATCGGAATCAAGCAAGGCTGTTCTTTATCTTCTATTCAGTTGGGGAAGTTTGTGATAAAGCTTCTTTTATAAACTGATGACCTTGTATTGATTGTTAAATCGGCCCAGGGATTGCAAATGCACCTATATGCCCTGAGCATTTTTGTAAAGCATTGGGGATGCAAGTCAATTCCAGCAAGACCAAAATAAAGATTTTCTCAAATAAAACGAAGCAGAGCCAGCATACATTCTTCTTTGAAGGCAACATTCTTGAAGAGATAAATGAATACAAGTTAGGAGTGTGGAAAGCATTATATGCTCTTCAAAACAGATGCAGAGAGACAAAGTTATGGGATTGGAAAACAATTAAATTGTTTTTTGGGCTCCTAGTTTGCCCAGTGATATTATATGGGTGTGAGTTGTGGGCTAGCAGCATCCCTGTCTCAAAATGGAAGCAAATTGAGAAAATCAAAAAACACTTGATCATGAGCAAGTTTAAAATAAAAAGTTTGGTTTTTTATGAGATAACGCTGAGTGAAATAGGGGCAACTTTCATAGAAGCAACTGCTATGGCACGTCTCATAACCTATCTTCAGAGAATTGAGCAAATGGAAGAAGGTAGATGGCTTAAAGTTATCTTCAATGAAGGAATGAGTGAAAGAAAGAAATCATGGATGACACAAAACAACAAATGGATACAAAAATAGAATATTTACATCAATGCATGTCCCACAAATAGCAAGGATTTGAAGAGTTATATTATGGAAAAGTTTCGTATGTATATATGGGGAAAAGAATTGGGTAGAAAGAAGAAGTACTATGTTCAAGAATTCAACCCCATGTTTGATCTCCAACAAAAAGAGTACATTGGAGCTAGCATTCCATGGAGAACAAAGATTCTTATTGCTCAATTAAGGACTACCTCGCGTCAATTACTGTGCAAAACAAGTCAGTGGAAAAGACCTAAAGAAGCTTGGGAAGAGTGGGTGTGTATTTTTTGCACTTTTGGGGCAGTGGAATCGGAAAAACATTTCATTTTGAAATGTGATGCTTCAAAAACATCAGAGACAGTTACAATAGTATGTTAACATCTGTTCCTTAGCATTGTCTTTTCAATGAGAGGACTATTAAAAGGTTGAGTTAGCTCATCATTAATTTAAATAATAAAAAGATTGAAATGCAAAAGACAAAAAGCAGGAAAGTTAATGATCCCATAAACTATAACTAATCTCGTGGACATTAAAATTTCTTTCATTCATTCATATATCAAAAATTTCAACCATCACCATTAACACTCTACACAATTATTTTAGCCTTCAACTTATCCATTATTTTAACCTTGAACTTATTTGAAGAGCAGAATTTAAATTTAAGAACAAACAATCGACCCTTCTTGACTATCAAATTTAAATTCCCAAATATTCCCAAATCTACAATAAAAATGTTCTTATATTAATAATTGTTTCGCAATATAAATTCAAACTATGAAAACTTACCTACTGGGATTTTGAAACTTTTAAAATTTGCCTAGAATTTCGGGGATTTTTTTTTTGAGTAATTCAAAATTTCCCTCCATACCTGATGATTCGACGGTTTCCTTGCTCTTGCTGGAGCTTCCAACCTCTCTGATCTCGGGCAGATTTATGCTCTGCATCGCGGTAAATGGTTTAAATCCCTGAAACGAAATTTTGGGTTGTATTACGATCTTTTCGTGGCAGCTGCCATTAGCAATAGCATCTCGAATACAATTCGATTCGATTTCTGGGTCTGATTGCACCACCTCCTCTGATATTGTAACGCTGGAGGCTTCTTGCTCGCTTTCAGTCGACTGAACTGTTGGGAAAGAATACTCGGACAAGCTCTTCCTAGAAAAGTTTGCTCGTCTCACAGAGAACCCATGGCGGTTCCGTAGCTTAGAACAATGTAATTCTTTAACTTCATCAGCTGCAGAAACCAAGGTCTCTCGATTAGTGAATACAGTGATGGAAAAATATAAACAGAATATATTTTTGTAAGCACAGAGAAATGAAAAAGGATATATATGAAACACACCGCTGTTAACATATATTGAATTTGATTGCAGATTCAGGAATATTTTTGAAAAATTGACCCAATTGATTTCTCTCATATCCAAAATTCATAAAATTTTCAGCATGTGATAACATATATTGATGCCACATTCAGGAATCTTTTGAAAAATTGAGTAACAAAAATTAAGTCAAATAATTAATTTCCCTCTTGTCCATAAAAATTTCAATATATTTCAGAATCCATAAAATTTTGGTATATTTCAGAATTCTTAATCAAGATAAGAATATTTGTTGCAAGTAACTGTTTATATTGTTCAGAATGATTCTGAACGGTGTCCAAATGATCCCAAAAGAATGCTACCTGGATTAACAGCTCAGGGACTCCAAGAAATGGGTGTAGTCTGCAAGAGCTGAGAGGAATTCAAATAATCGAGGATGGCACCTCTGGTTTTTATTCCTCTTGGTATTACTACGTTAAGGTTTGGAAGAACAAAAATGAAAATTGAAGTTTGCACTTGGAGTTTTTACTCCATGGAGCAATCCTTCTTGAAATCCATAAGCACATCATGTCTAAATGTTAAAGAAATATGTACGAAGATGGCACCTCTGGTTTTTATTCCTCTTGTTATTACTACGTTAGCGTTTGGAAGAACAAAAAAGAAAATTGAAGTTTGCACTTGGAGTTTTTACTCCATGGAGCAATCCTTCTTGAAATCCATAAGCACATTATGTCTAAATGTTAAAGAAATGTGTACCAGCTTCTGTCCTTGGAGAGGCGGGCTTGCTTTCTTTTAGATCCAACAATGCTTTATAACCAGACCATGACAGTGATGGAGAAGAGCTCCTTGCTGTCATGTATTGACTCATTGTCCTGTAATATCCTTCCGGGTTTTGCTGGAGGAGGGATTTCTGAAAACGTGGACTGCCAGGGTTTTGCTGGAAGAGGGATTTCTGAAAACATGGACTGCCCATTAGGGTTTTCAGGGCATTACATTAAAGAATTTGTGGAGTTAAAAAGAAGAGTATAGAATTAAAAAGAATTAAAGATTCACCTCATGAACAGTCGTCCTGGAACCTGCAAATTGATCCGAATACTGAGAACGAAGTGATCGACTAAAGAAATGAGTTGGGGGAGGGTAAGGTGTAGAACAGGGTGCGTCGAAAGGGCTGCAGGTTGGGGAAGGCGTAGGGGGGGCATTTAACGCCCAATTCTTGAGGCTTAAATCCGACTCGCTTTTGGTCTGGTCGTGTCTGATTGGAAGAATGGTGATCAGATGATCGAGGGATCGCCTGCAGGGGTCAACTGAGATATCGTGAGCATTTCCCCATTTGCGGCGTTGGTACAGTGGCGGCCTCGTCTGCCATGTTCTCCCCGGCGTTGAAGAAGGAGAACAGGGGGGAGACCCACATTGCTGCCTAAGCTGCAACATTGAAATTCCTTTGTGGGTTTGAGGAATATGAAATTCTCAGTGCACTGCAACAATATTGGAATGCAATACAATGTCAGATTATAGCCAGAGCTGTGGGCAGAAAGCATGAAATTCTATGGTTATCGACCCAACAGGACTGTTCAAGATTTTACTTCAATTTTGAAAAGGAATAACGTACCGCGTAATCTGACTGAATCTTGATGCTAGCAAGATTGTTGAATGAATATGAAGGGTGTCAAGATGGGTAAATTAGTCGAATTCGTGAAAGTATTGCAGCTGTTTTAGTGTATATTTTCATTTGCAGAGAATTCTCATTTCTGAAGATCTTCATTTTTGAAGGAAAATATTATGGTGTTAATATTTTTTAAATAAATAAATTATAATTTAATTTAATAGATGTTAATAAATTAGTGATGAGAGTAGGTTTGGACTTGGAGTATGTTTTAAAATTGTTTTTGTTTGGGTAAGAGATAGTTTTTCTTGAATGTAATAAGGAAACAGGCTTTTGGCTTAAGAGGCATCTGGTAGAGGATTACTTCAAGTGAAGCGGTTTTCCTTGAATAATGGTGATGAGTAAACCCTAGCTTAAGAGGCATCTGGTAGAGGATTACTTCAAGTGAAGTGGTTTTCCTTGAATAATGGTGATGAGTAAATCCGCATTCCCGAATAGCATCTAAAAATGGTTGTCATCGCTCCTTGTTTAACAACTGAGTTATGATAAAAAATTCAATTATGAAAAAGTTTATAAATATTTATATATTTATATTATATTAATATAGCTATTTTGTTAATAAAATTTAATATTAATATTGGGAAAAAATTATTATTTTTTTACAAATATATTCAAATATTAATTTAATAATTTTAATTTTAATGGATAAAAATAAATTTATTATAATAATTTATTTTGAATATTCTATATATCAGATTTTAATTTAAATTATTTATATTATTTTTAAATATTTTATATATTTAAGTTTAAACATTAAACTCTATTATAATTATCTTTTTTATTGAAGAAATTCTTTGCAAAGAGGTTGTCTACAACCCTAACTCTTTTGATTAGTATGTCCAATTCCAAGCCTCCCTACAAAAAAAGTCTCATTTGACTTTATTATAATCGAAACTTGGCCTTAATTTTGAGCAGCTTACCTCATATATATTTTCAAAAGCATCATTTATACTATTAAATTTTTTTAAAATATAATTCATATATACATTTATTATTTATTCATATACATTTTTTAGATGCAAAATTTAAGAATATAAATGTGTATTTATCCAAAACCACTTTGATTGAATCCATATTGCATGGGAAACTTCATTAAATCTTTTAAAAATTGGATTCATATACATTTTTTAGGTGCAAATTTGAAGAATATAAATGTGTATTTATCCAAAACCACCTTGATTGAATCCATATTTCCTGGGAAACTTCATTATAGTAATATTATCTCGCACATAACTTTAATTAAATTTGGGATTGACTTATAAAGTATCCATTAAATTTTTAATTATGTAATTGAATTATATATGTAATTAAATTATAGGGAGTGAATTATTTTTATTTTTTAAATAAAATAAATTTTTTTTTTTTGTAAGTTTGGCATGAATTTTTCATTCATTCTCTTCAAAGAAGGGACAAGTTACAACCAGAAAGCAAGCGGATAGGTGGCCTCAACTTGCCCAGAAGGAAACCAGATTTGTTGGCCACTTAACTACCTTATATGCATCCAAAAACAAAAAAAATTAAGACTATCAAGCAGTGCTATATAGGTCTAAGTATCTTTAAACTTTCTATACTCTAAATAACTAAAAACTGAAAACAGAGTTTGTAACTTCTTCATATGAAAATTAAGAACCAAAAACTAATCCAAACATGTTACTAGTCATTTGAAGAATCCACTGGAGTTGGAACTTTTGCACTCGACCCAGGAAGTTCAGTCTGTGGGAGGCTTGGGATATGTCTTTCAATGCAACTGAGATGCCCATTTTGTTGTTGAAGCTGAAATTGAATCAGCTGAAATTCCTTATGGATTTTTCGAAAGTCCATGATTAGTCTTGGAGGAATCCACAGAAGGATTAGCCAAAGCTTTGGCTACTATGTTTTTCATTAACTAGTAAAGATAAATTGTATGCTTGTATTGAGAAGACCTGCCTCGGGAATGACCAGCGTTGGGCACCAGATATTGCTAGTCACCCAAATTAATGTATGTGTCTACTGCCTATTGATTCAACACAGCTTCCCAACCCGAAATTAGATGTCAGACCTGAGGTGAATTACCAACATTAAATGCCTGAGTTGCATCTCGGATAAGACGAGAGGTTGTTTTGTGGCCTATACTTCTCGCTTAGCGAGGGTGGGATTGACTATCTTCTCGGCTTGGCCCTGGTTTCCTGTCGCGTCCACGGTCACGACTAGCCTGAGGACCTTTGACAGAGGCAGAATGAGCCATATGACTATTTAACTTAGAACCCTTAGTGTGATAGACCTTAGACCAGGGTGATAGGACCTTGGGTTCATGACAAGAAACAAGCTTAAAGTCCTAAAACCCTCGCGAAATAGATAAATCTATAAATTTATCAAGGCATGAATACAAATGACAGTAATTATAAAGGTGGGCTACCTAACAATAGTCGTTGAAAATTTTTTGGACCTGGCCCCAAAGTCTAGGGACACTCAACCAGGGCTCCTCAAGGCGACTTGGGATATGGTAAAGAGACAGGCGAATACAAACCTGTAACGCCCTCCTCCCACATCTACCCAAGTAACCGGCCAATCGGGGTAAACATGTGACGAGAGGCTACTATGATTGGATTCAACCTCCTAGGTGACCTTAAGGAAATGGAATCGATGGAAACACATCATACAGACCTTCCACATCAGCTACAGGACCCCTGAGAACCATCCCAACACTTTTGGTAACCAACCCTTGGGTCCCACTGAGGTTTTAGACCTCTTGATCTCTGGACGCTCCCATGTTATGGGCTTGACAACGTCCAGGAGGCTCTGGACTCTCTCATGACAAGGCATGCTAGTGTCCAGGGACTATTTTGCTCAATGTTGTGTCAGCGCCTGGGGGATTTGAGCCACTTTTTCAAGCCCAGAGCCCAAGCCACTGCCCAGAATTTATTATCACCTTCAGAACAGAAAGATAACTATGAAATATTGAGGTAAATGCAAATAATTGAACAAGCCCTTGACTGGACCCCTACTAGCCATGACAGGAATTTCGTCAGACATATCACGAATATGTAATCTATAGGTGTAAATAACATATCTAAGCATAGGGATCTCATACTTAGCTGAGAATAGCTAAGAAGCATTGATGCCTCAACACATTAGCTGACATTTCATCTATTAGGTCATAGATACATTTCTCATTCATTTACAAGTAACAACATGATGAGAGCCATACATAGCCATTGTCATAAAACATATACATAATCAGCATAATAGCAAGAGAAATACCAAGGAAATCATAGCCATATAATCCACATATGAACCTGTATAATACTCATAGAAATACAAGGAGAAATAACCCCATATTGATGATGCAAAATCCAAACCGGGGTTGGGGCTTCCACGTTCCACATGATCGTAGAATGGATGAGCCAAATCTCTCTTTATCCATTCACCCCTGTGCCATATTCCAAGCATGAATGTGGGATCTCATAAAACACATCAATCCAAAACCATCCAGGGCTTCTAGAGGTCAACCACCTCAACCCATCAAATAATGATTCCACCTCACGGTCGGACATCACAAAACCATCCTCAAATTGGTCTCTATCCAAGCCTTCTAGAGCTCTAGAGCATTTGTTCCAACCAAGGCTTCTAGGACTAGTAACTCAACCCACAACTATCATCAGCTTCCAAAGTGTTTGTCCAACTAGGGCTTCCAGGACTAGTAACTCAACCCACCAAGGGCTTCTAGAGCATTTTTCCAACCAAGTCTTCCAATACTAGTAACTCAATCCAAGTTGTTACAGGGTTTCCAGAGCGTTTGTCCAACCAGGGCTTCCACGAACTAATAACTCAACCCAAGCTAAAGGAAACATGAAAACCAACCAAAACAAAACAAGGAAATAAACCCACAATCTCCATGGTTATCCAGTAAATGGCAAGGCTAGGCAATCCATTGTCAATCTAGGAAATCCTCCATGCCAGTGATAGATCATGAACAATAATCCACATGCATATGCCATGCATGCCAAAACTAGTGAGGAAAACATACATGCAACTCGAAAGTTGCAAGCCAAATCCGTTATAGCTACTGATCCCAATGTTCTCTTGCGCTTTCCTACTCTTCCTTTGCCTTCTTGTTCCAAAATCCAAGTATGCCACACTCTCCAAGGGTGCTCCAAGAAAAATATAAGTATCCAAGAGTGTGAGAGAGAGAGAATAATGAGAGAGCTCCAAAACTGAACTGACAAAAGATTACCAAATGATCCTCAAAAGCTTTTTTATGAATTAGGCCTCTATTTTCTTCATTTTCCAGTATTTTCCTTCAATTTCCTCCTCACATGCAACCTGTGACCTTTCACCTCCCTTTTCTCCTAATTTCCATTATTTCCATAAATAAATGTGTCAAAATGCCATTTTGCCTATCCAAAGCCTTAGCCATTGCCTTTTCCAATTTCCTTGGCCATAATAAACCAAATGAATACCCAAACTAGGATGTCTTACCCAACATTCAACTTGGAATAAGTGTCCCATCAGTCATGGATATTATTTTGGCTTTATTAACTTTTATTACATGGAATTTTCACCAGGGTTGTTACAGAACTCTCCCCCTTGGGGGAACACAATCCTCAGTGTTCAACAACACCTATAACCACAAAATTGTTGTAAGCAAAATATAATGTCGATGGAGCTTTATAACTTAGATCGATGTAGTATTTATAATGATCAACCTGTTGAGAAACAAACCAACATGAAAACATAACAAGTATAATATCATAGTAACATGACACCCATACCACTTATTGGAGCTTTATAACATAGCTCATGGCGGTATTTACGTCCATATACATATGTACATATACCAAACATCACGAAAACATGTACCAAAACACATACCAAAGACATATATCAAAACACCATACCAAAATTTCTTTGCCTCAACCGGAAAACAATGAAGGAAAAATAGCTCGCATCTGATCCTCCATCTCCCATGTAGCTTCATCAGACCCAAAGTGCTCCCATTGCACCTTAACTTTCTCGATTGCTCGGTTCCGAAGCATGAACACCTTTTTCTGCAATATACATTGAGGCTCCGGCTGTAATTTTCTATCTTGTTCCACCTGCAATACAGACCAGTCAATCAGATGATCAACATCTTTAACATACTTCTTAAGCAATGACACATAGAAAACATCATGGAATTTCACTGTCAAAGGCAGTGCAAGTCAATAAGATATTGGCCCAATCCTCTCAATAATACTGAAGGGTCCACAAAACCGCGGTGCTAGCTTGGCACACAATCCAATCCATAAGGAGCTCTTCTTTGGTTTGATGTGTAAGTACACCTATTCCCCAACATGGAACTCCTTGAACAACCTGTTCCAATTAGCATAGATCTTATGCCTATCCCATGATGCCTTTAGATTTTTCTTGATTACCTACATTTCATGTTCCATGTCCGCCAACATGTCCGGTCTAATCAACACCCTATTAACTGGATCACTCCAACTGATGGGAGTATTGCAACTCCGCCCATACAATACCTCAAACGGACTCATCCTTAAATATTTATGATACCCATTGTTGTAAATGAACTCTACCAATGGAAGATACTCTTCCCACTTTCATTGTTGATGCATCACATACATCCTCAACATGTCCTCTAATATCCTATTGACCCTCTCTATCTATCCATCTGTTTACGGATGATAAGATGTACTGAAGGCCAACTTTATGCCCAAACCTACAAATAACTCCTTCAAAAACTTGGAAGTGAACTTCGCATCCCTATTTGACACAATATTCTTTGTAACACCATGCAATCTAATCACATCTCTGATGAATACCTGTGCTACATCGCTAGCTGAGAATGTAGACTTCACTAGAATGAAGTGTGCAACCTTTGTCAACCTGTCCACAACAACCATGATGGAATCATGTTGTCTCACTGTCCTCGACAAACCTGTGATGAAGTCCATGGAAATGACCTCCCATTTCCATTCTGCAATTGCAATCGGCTATAGAAGTCCACCTAGATGTTTACACTCTGCCTTCGCACATTGACAATAGAAACACCTAGCCATAAACTCTGTTACATCCTTCTTCAGATTCGTCCAATAATAAAATTACAGCAGTCAATATCTTCTTATAACCTAGGTGACTTGAATATGGTTTCACTTGAAACTTTCTCAATATCACCTTCTTGAGCTCACTGATATCTGGCACATTTATCATGTCTATGAATCTAACCAATCCATCTGTTGTGAGGCAATAGTTCATATCATGTGCACCTGCACCTGTACATGTACCTATACCACTACCTATTCATGTACCTGTACCACCACATGTACCTATACCTGTATTCTGCTGCAACCTGTGCATCATCTCCATATATCAGACATTCTACTGACCCGCCTATAAGATCCTATCATGTAAGTTCATCTCATAGGAGCTCATAGTTGCTAAGTGATTTACCTGTACCCGCCCGCTAAGAGCATTTTACACCCTATTCTATTTACCTTTGATATATCTGATCTCAAAATGGAGATCATTGATCATAGCCAATCACCAAGCCTATATGCCATTCAGATTCAGTTGGTCAAATAGATATCGCAAACCACTGTGATGACTCATCAACACAAACCTCCTGCCTAGAAGATAGTGCCTCCACATCTTCAATGCATGTATGATCGGTGCCAAATCAAGATCATGTGTGGGTTAGTTATGCTCGTGCTCATTTAGTTTTCATGACTTATAACATACTACCTGTCCATCCTACACAAGGACTCCAACAAGTCCTTTCTTGCAAGCATTTGTGCATACTACAAACTCCTTGTTTGGATCTACAATATTTAACATTAGTGCATGTGTCAACAATTGCTTAAGATGCTCAAAAATGGCCTCACACTCCTCTATCCAGTCAAACTTCTTACCTTTCCTCTATAATGACATAATAGGATAAGAAATCTGCGAGAAGTTCCTGATGAACCTTCTGTAATAACTTGCCAACCCCATGAAAGATATCACCTCATTTGCATTCCTATGAGCTACCGACTCCATGATGGCCCGTATCTTTTCTGGATCTTCTGCAATGCCCTCCTTGGAGATAACATGCCCCAAGTAATGTACCTCAGTCTAAAAGAAACTGCACTTGCTGAGCTTAGCATTCAATTGATACTCTCTCAACAAACTCAACACTACTGCTAAATGTTTGGCATGCTCATCCTCATTTTTAGGATATACCAATATGTCATCAATGAGCACAATAGAAAACATATCCAAGTACGGACGCAATACACTATTCATCAAGCACATAAAAGTAGTTGGAGCATTAGTCAAACTGAATGGAACTACAACAAACTCATAATGTCCTTACCTGGTCCAGAAGGATGTCTTGTAAATGTCCTCCTCTTTGATGCATACCTGATGATATCTAGATCTCAAATAAATCTTCAAGAACACAACTTCTCCCTTCAACTGATTGAACAATTCATCAATCCTCGTCAACAGATACCTGTTCTTGATGGTCACTTTGTTTAATTGCCTGTAGTCAATGCATAATCTAAGAGTACCATCTTTCTTCTTCACAAACAGTACCGGTGTGCCCCATGGTAATACACTTGGCCTAATGTATCCCTTGTCCAGCATTTCCTTCAACTGCGGCTTCAACTCTACCAACTCAGGTGTACTCATCCTGTGAGGTGCCTTTGATGTTGAAGCTTCCCCTGGCACCAACTCAATAGAAACGTCTACCTCCCTGTGAGGTGGCAACTCTGAAATATCCTCAAGAAATACATCCTGGAATTGTTGTAGAACTGGGTACCTACTCAAAACATCTGCATCTCAACTTCCTTACCTTTGTTGCTAGAAATGTGCACTACACATAACACACACCCTTTTGTGCGACTATGTTTTTTGTGCATAATTGTAACCATCGTAACTGATGTGGCTTTCTTCTTTCCCTGTAAGACTCTTGGTTTCCCATTGTCATCCGAGCACTCAATGGCCTTTCATAACAATCCACCTTGGTTCTGCGAAGATACAACCGATCCATGCCCAACAACATAATGTATGATCCCAACGGTAATACATTAAAATGTGTTGCAATAGGCATACCATTCAAATCAAATACACAAGCTCTTATCCAATGATGAACTTGCTTCTTTGTACTTGTAGCCAACTTCACTAACCAATATTTTGCATGCTATTCCTTACTCAAACCACACTTATCCACCAATTCAGGACTAACAGAGCTATAATTAGATCCAGGGTCAATCAAAACAGAAATAACTTGATCACAAAGCTTAGAGTCCATCTCAATGATATATGTCTGATGGTCTACCTAATTGTTATCCAATGCTGCATAAATACGAGGAACGCTCTGACCAACATCCCCAACAGTCTGTGTGTCATGTGCACTATAGATATGAGGCCTACCATCCTGATTCTGCAAACAATCGATCTCATGTGATAATCCTTGCCACAAGTCCAATACTCTATAGGCTTCCATCCTGCATCCTTATTCTATTCTTCCAATCTAAATCCCTGTCCTTTTTCTGATGCATTAAACTTATTAGATGGCACTACATTCTCTTTATTACCTGGACCCTGAGGTCTTGCTCACTTCTTGTCCCATTTTCCTTTGTTCTTTGCATTACCCTTTTAGTCTGGGTTAGTCTTAGATCTACGCTTCGATTGCTCATAGCAATGCCTTAGCTTTTGGATGGTCTCCTCCAATGATCTAGGCTCATTGAACTCAATCATGTCTTTGAATGCAACTAGTAATCCACTAATGAACCTCTTAATCTTGGCCTTCTCCTCCGTGAGGTAAGGCATATACCTTAGTAGCTCCAAGAACTTGCTAGTGTACTCTTCATCTGTCATCGATCCCATCTTTAGCTCATAAAATTATATTTCCCTGTCATAAAAGTAGATCTCCGATAGGTACTTCTTCTTGAATAGTCACTCAAACTCACTCCAAGTCAAGTCCTCCTCATGAATACTCCCACTATGCAGACTCCCACCATCACCCATCCCAAAATTTTGGTGTTTTGAACACTCTGGCTATCAGAGCTCTTAGAATCTCTAATTTTGATCATTTAGACGAAGAAAAAAAGCACTTAATATCAGTTTTTAAAAGTATAGGCTACAAAGAAAAAGAAATTAGGATGGCTATAGAAAGGGCTGAAAAAAGGGTGTTTTCTCAGGAGCTGAAAGATCAAGACCAACCTTAGGGTGGGAAAGCGTTTCTACCTTATATTCAAGGTGTAACAGACAATATTGCTAGAATCTTGAGAAAGAAGGACATAATCACTCAATTCTCGGCTCCCGGAACTATTAGACATAGTATTAGGTCTGTCAAGGATAATATTGATAGACACCAACTTAAAGGAGTTTATAAAATAGATTGTTCATGTGGGAAAAGTTACATTGGTGAAACAGGTCATTCCTTGCAAACAAGACTGAAAGAACATGTAGCAGATATTAGGAATGATAGATCTCGTACCTCGGCCCTGGCAGAGCACTCCTCTAAAACTAGGCACCATCTCTGTGTGGAAAATGCCTCAATTGTCGCAAGAGAAGAACATCATCATAGGCGAAAAATTAGAGAGGCTCTTGAGATTATGAAGCATCCGCATAATCTCAATAGGGACAATGGCATCGAGATCAGTAGTAGCTGGTTTCCCTTAATCAGAGAAATTATGACCTCCAATGCTTCCTAGGTTTGCCCTCAATAGGTAATTTCCTTTTTTTTTTTAATTAATCAAACTCAAGGCATTAATAATTAATATTCAAATATAATAATTATTAATCTACTAAATTATTAATAATAATTAAGTAGTAGATAATTCATAATTTGTACTATTATTAATTATGACTATTCATTATAAATTACTACTTATGGAAAATTATTATTAATTCTCTCTGATTATTATTATAGATTATAAACTATTAGTATTATCATTAATTCATAAAATTAAGAATAAATCCAATTAAACCTAAAATAATCTAATTAATATTCAAATTAATTAATAATCTCATTAATTTTAATAAATTAACTCATTATTATTAATATTTAGTATAACATAACACTTACTAATTATTACTATTATTTATTATATTATAAATAACTATTAACAATAATTATTTATAAAAATTATGATACTTACTATTTATTATTTTTATTAATTATCATAAATTATTATTATCAATTATTTTTAGATGATTAATAAATTTAACTACAAGAAATTATTATTATAAATTATTTTAAATTATTATATACAAAAATAAATTAAGTTATATTATTATATACAAAATTATTATTTATTAAGAAAAATTATTAATTATTAAGTGAGAAAATATTTTACAAAGTAATTTCACCTTTTATTATTAATATTATTTATCATCAGAAATCAATATTATATGATTAAAATTAAAATAAACCTAATTTAATAAAAAAATTAAATATTTTGATAATATTAATTATTAAACAGCCGACCTTCAACTTTTTTCCTTAAACCAATACAGCTTACCTCATAACTATTTATATCTCGCTATCAAGCTCTTCTTCTATCAACACTCAATAATAGTCCTGATGATGGATCCCTGTTGGGATTTGAAACGTTGACAGCAAAATGGTTTTTACTGTGGGTTCTCCGGTTACTAAAGAAGATATTAACCACAGAAGTCTTAAATCCAGATCCTTCACATCTTCCCACCAAATGTTTGATTTACCTTTGAGACTGAATGTAGCTACTCTGGATTTCATGTTCTCTAAATAATCATGTAACCTGAAGAACTTCCTCATGCCAAGAAACCATGCCTCTGCATCCTGTGATTTCTTCATCTCTCCATCAAAATTAGGTGGATTTTCTTTCTTAAACTCATATGGAAAGTATCCCCTATCACTCCTCCTGTAAGGATGATAATGATGACGATCATAGTGCCTATCTGAACCAGAACTAGAATAGTACATGTGTCCATCACCTCTCCTATCTGGAGTGTCCAACAATCTGCCATCTCTCACTATGTCGTCTCTATCCTAATTGTGACCACCACGAGACCTACTACCATATGCCCAATTAGCTATGTCCTCCTGCTCATGACTAATCCAACGTGGTCCCTATCACTACAAATATGACAAACTCTGAAGTATAACTGCATTTACCTCTGATTGTTTCTCCTGTGCCTATATGATTATGTCATTGTCTTCCTTACAACTCCTTATTTCTGCCTTTAAGCTTCTCAATGTGTCTGCTAGATCAGAAGAATTCCCAACACCATGTTGCTCATCTGATCCATAGGGAGAGTCTCGGGAACTGTAGTCTACCATCTTGCTAGTCATATTTGATATTTTTCCTGCAAGGTATATCATGTCAGCTAAACCAAATCACAATAAACCAACATACCTTAGCATAGTTTGGGGAGGTATATAATCTGCAAGATCAAAAAATCAGTGTAATCCATGTACAACATAGTCACAAACAACATACAGAAATATAGCTCATAAGAATATAACCCAATAGAAATCATTCTAATTAGAGTCTAGTCATTGATGCATGACCATGCCAACCATGCATACCATGACCTCATGCATGACAACATCAACTGTACCAATGTATGTGGACAATGCACCAACACAAACATAGACGACATTGAAGAATCTAGGGCAAAGTAGTGTAGTGTGATTCTTCATTTCTTGATAAAAATTTATGGAGTTTTTTTTTTCTTGTTAGATTATACTTCTTCTTCTTATTATTAGTGCATATGTGTGTACTTCATCAAACTGCTACCAAAACATAAAATCAAGAAAACAAGATGTTGTCTCTCTGCCAGGGCCAAAACCTCTCTACTCTTGAGAGGAAAACCCTTTAGTGAATTTCTCTTATTGAAGCTTCTACTAATCAATGCCAAACCCTAGACCCCTGACTAAGAGATCCTCCAAGCACAAATCAAGTCTCCACTCATTTCCGCACTATATACCCTGACACTTCTTCAAGCACTTCGTCCTCCTTCTTCTGGCACTTTGTTCTTCTTTCAACTTGTTAGTAACCTTGTTGTACTTTCCCTAGAGAATATGTCGTTAATGAGACCCTTTTCATAAGTTGATTCTTTTCTTGTCTTCACCAATCAATGAACTTGTATGATTGCAATAGGAGGTTTTGTTATGACAGCAGGGACAACCTCTTTACCTTCACATGTGTGATTGTTTTATCTATGGTGTAGACCTCCTCCTTCTTCATTTGTGAGAACACCTTCTACGCTTGAGTGAGTGAGAGGCCTTATAGGCCTGCTTAGATTGCCCAACCAAAGATATTACGTGACTGTAAATATAGTGTTGTTGTGACTACATGAAGAGGTATGTTTCTCTCACGTCTGACTGTTTTATACCCTAGAAAAAAGTCCCTTCAACTTCGGTCTAGTATATTCCTTGTACAATATACCATAGGCTCCTTCTCTTGTCCTTTTATTACCCTTTTTACTTACTTTTGTTTTGCGTTGATTTCATAGATGAATTACGCTTTCTTGGAGGGTGAAATAACTCTTATATATAGGAGTTTGCTCCTTCTTTTAGGCCGACTAGTCAATTGTATTTAGGTTGACTTGTCAACTTCATTTAGGCCGACTTGAGGACTGCTTTTATGCTTTAGATTTCTTCTTTCAGGGATGTCGTTGCTTGGAGGATGCTTATGACTTTGCTTGGAGGTATTCTCTTGACCATAATACATATGCATATAAGGTATAACATGCCGTTAAGGTCTTCAAATTTTTATTTTTACTATTTGACTCACCTATATCACTTTAAATAGTGCTAGACCTATTTCAATGAGCAAGAAACTCATTGACATATATTATAAAAATAATATTTATTTTCTTGAATAAATACAAATATCAAAAGTACATTTATGAAGACTGAACCTAGTTAGACTTTCCTTCAACACTCCCTCTTAAGTAGGAAGGTATTCATACAACATTACAAGGTGTTTGGGTATTATCAATCTTGAAGAATTCACATAAGAGAAACTGTATTAGAAATCCATCTTAGCATCATATTCATCAGCATTGTCATAGTGCAATGCCTTAACTAACAACTCCATCTCTTTATGAGACCATGAGCTACAATGCTGGTGAGACCAATGATTTATAGACACCTTCATCATTGTCTCTCAAGGTACATACCCACCTGGGTGTTCTTCTAGGACTATTCTTATCTTGGGTTCCCAGCTGTCACAGAATATCGGTCCTCTTGCCTACTCTTGTCTTGGATGCACTACACATCCCCAAAGAGTATTGGATGCGAGATAATTACCTAATCCTCCCATTCTTTCTTCCCAAGTGGAGACAAGAATGTTGTGTCTATCTTGTGTCTACATTTCCATTCATGGCCTTCAACTAGACTTACAGTTGTTAGTCCTGGTCTAGTGCATGACCCATGAAATGGAAAACACAATTGTCACTCCTTTGTAATTAGGGGTGATCCAAAAACTTCCTCTTGATTAGGGATCTATGAGAGCTCCCTCTTAACTGGAGACTCTTTCCTTCATCAACAGCCTCTTCTTCATGGGTCCTTCAGCTGCTTGATCTCCTTCCATTCTTGATGTCATGAAGTTCTTGTTCGAACTTCTTCTAGGTAGGGCACCATCCATCGATCACTTTCCTTCTTGGTTAGTCATGTCATTCCTTCTTGGAATGTGACTATAAGGTTTTCTTGTCATCTTAGCTATTCCTTTGTCATCTTGTCCATGATTTGGAATTCTCTTCTCATGGATGCTTCATAGTACTTTCTAGGTTACATGCTTTGACCTAGTAACTCATCATCCTGATATTGCTTCAACATTGCCTTTTCTTTTGTTGGATGGCTTCTTCATCACAACATCTCTGTAGAGTAGAATCATCTATCTGCACCTTTATATCTCCAAGGCCATCATAGGTGTCAAGGGTCCTTTCTTCCTTTATCAAAGTTGTCCTGCCTTCTTTGAGGAGATATCTTTCAAGGAATTTTGTTAGATAGTGATTCTTGGTGATCATGGTGTTCTTCACATGCTTGATCTCTTTCTTCATTTTCTTCTTCTCAGATAGATAGGTAAACCATCTAATTCTTCTTGTGAGACAATTCCTTCATTTTTTTCTTTCTAGATTTATGATACAGGTGTTGTCCTTGATGGAAACTCACTCAGATGACAGTTCACAGTGCAGTAGGTTAATAGCAAAGGATTACAAATCAGACTCCAAAGAATGAAGAAAGAGAGGTATACACAAGTTCACTTTGTCCAAGAAGCATATACACGCGGGTTAATAGAACAAAAGGAGTGTATAACGTATACATGCACTTTCACAGGAGGAAAAGCGCGTACATGTTGGAAAACCAAGATTTTGGTTAGAGGTATTTGGTCCAAGGTATTTTGGTTTGAGGTATTTGGTCCAAGGTATTGACCCTAGGTATTTGGTCCAAGGTATTGAGAAAGGCCTAAGAGTATATAAGGAGGAGAAGATCATTAGGCTAGGTGTGCAAGCAATAAGATTCTAAGGAATACTTCTATCTGAAGTATATTTTATGTTGCAGGGTTATGTTTGGGACTAGATCTGAAATATTTATGTGCACCTTGAGTGCAATGTTGGGTCAGGATCATGAGACGTGAAATGACTTATTCTTGAATGATCTAATATTGGTTGAGACTAGATTTGATGTTTTGTGCCTGTTTTATTCGTTATCTATCAAGATCTGGGTTTTTCTGAGGTCTGGAATTGCAGCAAAGTTCTAAGTCAATATTTTCATATATGTACGTAGGTTCGTCTTGGCCAAAGAGCGTATACACACAGGTTCAGTTCTTTCAAGTAGTGTATACAAAATAAAAGCTTCTTTTTCATATCTGACTGATATCTAATCAAATTTTGTTGTGTTACTGCTGTGTGTCAATGAAGTCTTCTTAGATCTAAATGTAAAAATGAATGCATAAGGAGGCTAGCATTCGATTGATTGACTGTATAAGTGAGAAGAATTGATCTCTATCCCTGCCTATGTAAAGCTCTGAAAGTTGACAATAGATACTCAGTATATTGATAGTTGGTACAGACTTGATTCAAAAGTTTATGTTTGCAGTACTTTTGAAGGTATACGCAGGTTCAATTAACGGAAGTAGCGTATACACACAGTTTGGGTTCAGCCAAGTAGCGTACACACTCTAATGCATGATTTTTGAGGTTACAGTTGGTTCTGAATGATGATGCAGGGTTCTGGGTTCAACACAGTGTTTTGGTGTCAATGATATGATTGTTCGGATTAACTGAATATTGGTTGATGCAGTTTAAGTTTAAAAGTTTTGATGGGTCTAGTGTGAAAATTTGATGAAACGTGGCCTTCAGATTGTGTGTTATGATCCACGAGTATCCAATCTTAAAATTCATGAAACTTGGTCCCTGGTGGAAGAGTGGAGTTTTCTGTAGGTTGGCACCTATGTACTAGTAAACATATTGGCTAGTAAAAGAGCTAGGTGGTTGTAGCTCCCTTCCAGTAGAAGCTGGAGAACAAGAGAGGGTTGTAACCTTCTGCAGGTAGAAGCTTGTGTACTGGTATGAGTCTGCACTAGTACAAGATTGTAAACATATTTTCTTATTATTAAAAGAAGACAAAGATGACAACAATAGGTGGTTTTTACCCACATTGGGTTTCCACCTTACATCTTGGTGTTCATATGTGTTTTTTATGTGTGATGCGTTATTCTTCTTTTACTGCATTAACTAATAAATCTCTGATATACTGGTTTAAGCTCAACACATGATAAATTGTCTAAATCACAAGTTCTCTGGATATACACTGGTTTCTTTAATCACAGTTGCTTGTACATGCTAGTTCACTTCACTGAACTAGTGTATATAAATCTGTTTGTGAAATAAAATTATTGATTTGATAATACTGATTCAGTCCCCCCTCTCAGTATTATTTCTAACAATTGGAATCAGAGTAGATCCTTCAGAAGAAGCTTGATCACTTGAAGGGAGATCCATCAACATGAATAATCAAGAAAGCATGGGATCCATCAGACCACCAATCTTCGATGGAAGCAACTTTGTATATTGGAAAATAAGAACCACATCCTATCAACAATCACTTGGAACGGATGTCTGGGAAATTTTGGAAGGAGGATATACATTTCCAACAGCAATTCCTACAAATGCGGCAGGGAAAAAGCAATATGAAACCAATGCCAAAGTTGCTAATACTTTATTGGGAAGTCTATCACTATCAGAATTTTTCAAAGTCATGAAGCCCAAATCAGCCAAAGAAATATGGGACAAAATCGTTCTAAGCTACAAAGGAGACTCTCAGGTAAAATGTGCTAAGATTCAAACTCTCAGAATTCAGTATGAAACTCTTAAGATGCATAGTGATGAAATTATAGCTAGTTATTTCTTACGTATAGATGAGGTTGTTAAGTGTATGAATAATCTAGGTGAAGAAATAAAGGAAGTTACCTTAGTTAAGAAAGTTTTGAGATCCTTGTTTGCTAAATTTGAATCAAAAGTGTCTGCCATAAAAGAAAAACAGGATCTGCAGAATATCACTATGACACAACTTCACGGAATCTTCACTGCCTTTGAGATGAGCAAAGGAGGACCATCAGATATGAGAGAAGCTACGTTTAAAGCTTCAACAAAAGGAAAGGAAGAACACAATGAATCAGGACATATTTCAGAAGAAGAAGATGAGGTAAACTTTGTCAAGAAGCTTCAACGAGGTTCTGGAAGGTTTAGAGGTAATCTACCCATCAAATGCTTTGTTTGTGGCAGAGTCAATCATTATGCCGCTAGATGTCCTCATAAAGATAAATATGAAAAAGGAAAGGAATATGTAAAAGGGAATAGAAAACAAGTTATGAATAAAAGGAGTTACTATACTCATGAAGATAGCGATGGTTTATCTAATAGTGATGAAGATGAAACTGGACAAGATTATATACTTCTCATGGCTTATGACAATGATAATTTTTGGGATGCTTTAGGAGAGGAAGACCTTCATGAAGAAATATCTAAACTCAAAATCTGTTTAGAAGAAAAGAATATGATTATAGATACCTTAACATACCAACTTGCTGAAAAGGAAAAACACAATGAAAAACTAGAATGTGAAATTATGGGTCCAAGAAAGGATCTTAAGAAAACAAAACCTCTCAATCTTAGATTTGCTAAAGGATCAGAAACTTTAAATGTTTAGTATTATCCTCTGATAAAGACGGGTCTTGGATATACTGAAGAAGCATCTCAATCACAGGAGTCGTCAACCTCCACCAAAATCTATCTTGATGCAGTAAAGACCAATGAACAGTATGAAAATCGTCAGCAAAGGCATAAAGTTGATCACCAGGTAAATCATACTCAATTTACTCCAAGGATGAATAGAAGCCACAACCAACCTCAAGCAAATCATACTCAACTTGCTCCAAAGATAAATATCAATAGAAACTATAATCACCAGGTTAATAGATTCGATAGCCATAGGAACTTCTTTAATGGGCAATGTTTTTCATGTCATAATTTTGGGCACAAATTTGCTCAATGTGTTGCTTACAAAACCATCATGACTAGAGAAGCATGAAATCAAAGGAATGTAACAGGGATCAAGAGAAGTTCCTATAATAACTTTTCTCCTCTTGAAAATGAAATAGAATGCTCAATCTGTAACAACTTTGGTCATGAAGAATTTGAATGCAGGAGAAAATTTTGGCAAACATCTCAAAAGGAGCAAACGCCATTAAATCCAAAGATATGGAGAAGGAAAGAATCTCAAACAGAAAGATGTGGTATAGCCTTGTATGTAGAAGGAAAAGAAAATCAGTGGTACATCGATAGTGGATGCTCCAAACACATGACAGGTGACAAAGAAAAACTTCACTCATATAATGCCTTAGAAAAGGAAAAGAATGTCTCATTTGGAAATGACACTCCTGCTGTCATAAAAGGTAAAGGTTCTGTTTTCTTGAAAGAAAAGGTTAAAGCTGGAAATGTTATGTATGTAGACGGTTTAAAGCATAACCTATTGAGTGTTAGTCAAATGTGTGATCAAGGAAATGAAGTGGTGTTTCAATCAAACAGATGTGTTGTTCGTGAGCTTGATACAAGAGAGATCGTGATCAAAGGTACAAGAACTCCAAACAACTTATACATACTCAGGGGAGGACAACAATAGTGCTATCTAAGCAAAAATGGTGAAAACTAGTTGTGGCATAGAAGATTGAGACATCTAAGATTTTCTCAAATAAGAAAAGCATGCAGACTCAAGGTTGTTTGTGATCTTCTAGATATCAGCATCCCAGAAAATACAATATGCAAACCATGTCAAATCGTTAAGCAAACCAGAGTTCACTTCATGGAAAAAGAAGGGTCAGCTAGTAAGCCTCTCGAACTTGTCCATACTGATTTATGTGGACCATCAAGAAAAAAGTCACCTCGTGGAGAAGAATACTTTATTTTGTTCGTTGATGACTTTTCCAAAATGTGTTGGATAGGTCTTCTAAAGCATAAATATGAAGAATTTGAAAAGTTCCAAGCCTTCAAAGCTTTGGTTGAAAATGAATCTGATCGAAAAATCAAATGCCTCAGATCTGATCAAGGAGGGGAATTTACATTGGATTAATTCTTTGACTTTTGTGAACAACATGGAATAAAAAGGAAATTCTCCACCACAAGGACTCCTCAACAAAATGGTGTGGTAGAAAGAATGAACAGAACAGTTCAACAAATGGCTCGAGCTATGCTAGATGAATCTGGAACTCCTGCAACCTTCTGGGGTGAAGCTGCATTTGTTGCCGTAACTATTCTCAACAAAGCAAATGTTCAGGTAAATAGAACTCAAACTCCACATGAACTTTGGTATGGTAAGACTCCTACTATAAAATACTTTAAAGTTTTTGGAAGCAAATGTTTTATCAAAAGGACTGATGAAAAACTTGGTAAGTTTGAACCCAGAGCAGATGAAGGTATTCTTCTTGGTTATTCTTCCAGAAGTAAAGGATATAAATGTTATAATAAAAGACTTGGAAAAATTGTTGAAAGCATTGATGTTGTAGTTGATGAAGCATGCAAAAATCCAAAACAGATAAAATCAACAGAAGATTATGACAATGAAGAAGATGGGGATTATTTTCCCACATCAAATCAAAATCATATTGAAGAAGAAACCAATGAAGCACTAGAAGAAGAAATAATGGTAGAAGAAAAGACTCCATCCAGATATGTTCAGAAAAATCATCCAGAAACTCAAATTTTAAGGGGAAAAGAGGCAGGTGTACAGACAAGAAGAACTATTACAGGGACCTCAAGCTATCTAGCATTACTATCCTCCACTGAACCTCAAAATGTAAATGAAGCATGCAAAGATGAATGTTGGGTCAAGGCCATGGATGAAGAACTTGAGCAAATTGAAAAAAATGATACTTGGGAATTAGTTCCTAGACCTCTTGATAAAAATATTATAGGAAATAAATGGATATTCAAAAACAAGCTGAATGAAAATGGAGAAGTCATGAGAAACAAAGCCAGACTTGTTTGTAAAGGGTATGCTCAACAAGAAGCTATAGATTTTGAAGAAACTTTTGCACCTGTTGCCAGACTTGGAGCCATAAGGATGTTTCTTGCTCTCTCTAGCTTTCAGAAATCCAAAGTATACCAAATGGATGTAAAATCAGCTTCCTTAATGGAGATTTATAAGAAGAAGTTTATATTCAACAGCCAGAAGGATTCGTTCTTGGAAATGATGTAAAACTTGTATGCAGACTCAAAAAGGCTCTCTATGTTCTGAAACAGGATCTAAGGGCTTGGTATTACCACCTTGAAAAATATCTACACCAACAAGGTTTTACAAAAGGTTCAACAGATAGAAATCTATGTACAAAGATTGAAACTAATAAATTGCTAATTATTATTGTTTATGTTGATGATATCATTTTTGGTAGCAGTGAAGAATCCATGAGTCAGAATTTTGCTTCAATAATGCAACAAGAATTTGAAATGTCCTTGCTTGGTGAACTTACCAATTTTCTTGGTCTACAAGTCCAACAAAATAAAGATGGTATTTTTCTTTCACAAACCAAATATCTCAAACAGATCTTGAAAAGGTACGGAATGGAAGATTCTAAACTTGTATGTACCCCAATGGTAATAGGATGCAGTCTTAGCTCGAATGATGAATCAGCAGCAGTACATCAACCAACTTACAGATCCATGATTGGCAGTCTGCTTTATCTAACAGGTACCCGACCTGACAGCATGCATGCAGTAGGAATAGTTGGAAGGTCCCAAACAAATACAAAGGAATCACACCTTCAGGAAGTCAAAGAATTTTCAATATCTTCAAGGAACTCAAGACTTTGGTTTATGGTATCCTAGAGATGCAGATCTTACTCTTCATGCATATACAAATGCAGATTGGGCAGGAAGTGTTGATGATAGAAAAAGCACTAGTGGTGGTGCATATATGGGTTCCAGGTTAGTGTCATGGTTTAGCAAGAAACAAAATTCAATTGCTTTATCTACAGCTGAAGCAGAATATGTGGCTGCTGCATCTTGCTGCACACAACTACTGTGGATGACACAAACTTTGCAAGACATTCAGATCATATGTACTCCACCCATCTCCATTCTATGTGATAATACAAGTGCCAACAGTATTTCAAAGAATCCAATCATGCACTCCAAGACCAAACACATACCCATCAAGTACCATTTTCTATGTGAACAAGTGCTTGAACAAAAGGTCAAATTGGAGTATGTTCCCTCCAAAGAACATGTTCACGATATATTCACTAAACCACTGCCTAGAGAAACATTTGAATATATCAGACAAAAGATGGGAGTAGTTTCTGCATCATCCTGTTGTTAAATCCAATTTTTTTCAGAGAAAGGTTATTATACACGTGTTTCATGGAGTATAGTCGCGTACAAACGCAGGTTTCTATGGGTCAAGGAGTGTACATGTTTTTTAGACAGGAAAAATAGTGGAGCAGGCTCTGATATGGGTGCTCTGTCTAATGTTGATGATTACAGTCTATCAATATGCTTTGTTCATTAATTTTTATCTATCTGACAAAGATGCCTTGATCATTGACTTGTTAACAATGCACAGGTAGCACAGGTTCAGTGGGAGCATTAGCCTTCACGTGCATTCTACATTGTTGGCATTATGGTTGCTGAGTCCAGCTATGACTTCAGAAATTTATACCATTTGTTACTTAAGTCATGTAAAAGTCTAGCGTGTGATATGTCTTCTCATACATTTGAATGAGTCCTCTTGGACAAATGATGTAATTTGTATCCCCACTTTGCATGGGATGGATAATGTAATTTTTATTGTATTTTTGTCATGTATAAACAATTGGTATATCCCCACTTGGTTGGTGGATGAGTCAAATCTGGTGTATCCCCACTTGGTTGGGAGATTGATGTATGTATGAGTCGTTGGTGATAGGAAGGTCATACTCAACTAGTTGAGTTATAGAGTCATGTTATTCATGCAGTTTCTGCATGTGCTCAAGGGCAGCATGGACCTCGCATGGACGATTTAGTACATCTCAGCATAGGGGGAGCTTAATCAAAGAATTCAACATATACTCAGGGGGAGCATGGACAACATAATGTGAATATCTTGGTCCGCCCTTTGCCCTTGATGACAAAGGGGGAGAGTGACTTGGTGTTGTTGTTGCCATCAAGTCCAAAGGGGGAGATTGTTGGAATTATGATACAGGTGTTGTCCTTGATGGCAACTCACTTAGATGACAATTCACAGTGCAGCAGGTTAACAACAAAGGATTACAGATCAGACTCCAAAGAATGAAGAAAGAGAGGTATACGCAGGTTCACTTTGTCCAAGAAGCGTATACATGCGGGTTAACAGAACAAAAGGAGCATATAACATATACATACACTTTCACAGGAGGAAAAGTGTGTACATGTTGGAAAACCAAGATTTTGGTCAGAGGTATTTGGTCCAAGGTATTTTGGTTCGAGGTATTTGGTCCAAGGTATTGACCCTAGGTATTTGGTCCAAGGTATTGGTCCTAAGTGGTTTTGGTCCAAGGTATTGAGAAAGGCCTAAGAGTATATAAGGAGGAGAAGATCATTAGGCCAGGGGTGCAAGCAATAAGATTCTAAGGAATACTTCTATCTAAAGTATATTTTATGTTGCAGCGTTATGTTTGGGACTAGACCTGAAATATTTATGTGCACCTTGAGTGCAATGCTGGGTCAAGATCATGAGACGTGAAATGGCTTCTTCTTGAATGATCTGATATTGGTTGAGACTAGATATAATGTTTTTCTCCTATTTTATTCGTTATCTATCAAGATATGGGTTTGTATGAGGTATGGCATTGCAACAAAGTTATAAGTCAATATTTGTAGATTTGTACGTAGGTTCGTCTCAGCCAAAGAGCGTATACACGCAGGTTCGTTTCTTTCAAGTAGCGTATACAAAAGAAAAGCTTCTTTTTTAGATATGACTGATATCTAATCAAATTCTATTGTGTTACTGTTGTGTATCAATGAAGTCTTCTTAGATCTAAATTTAAAAATGAATGCATAAGGAGGCTGGCATTTGATTGATTGACTGTATAAGTGAGAAGAAGTGATCTCTGTCCCTTCCTATGTAAAGCTCTGAAAGTTGATAGTAGATACTCAATATATTAATAGTTGGTACAGACTTGATTCAAAAGTTTATGTTTGGAGTATTTTTGAAGGTATACGTAGGTTCAATTAACGGAAGTAGCGTATACACATAGTTTGGGTTCAGCCAAGTAGTGTACACACTCTAATGCATGATTTTTGAGGTTACAGCTGGTTCTGAATGATGATGCAAGGTTCTGGGTTCAACACAGTGTTCTGGTGTCAGTGATCTGATTGTTCAAATTAACTAAATATTGGTTGATGCAGTTTAAGTTTAAAAGTTTTGATGGGTCTAGTATGAAAATTTGATGAAAAGTGGCCTTCAGATTGTGGTGTTGTGATCCAGGAGTATCTAGTCTGAAAATTCGTGAAACTTGGTCCTTGGTGGAAGAGTGGAGTTTTCTATATGCTGGCACCTACGTACTAGTAAACATATTGGCTAGTACAGGAGCTAGGGGGTTGTAGCTCCCTTCCAGTAGAAGCTGGAGAACGAGAGAAGGTTGTAACCTTATGTAGATAGAAGCCTATGTACTGGTATGAGTCTGCACCAGTACAAGATTGTAAACATATTTTCTTATTATTAAAAGAAGACAGAGATGACAATAGCAGGTGGTTTTTACCCACATTGGGTTTCCACCTTACATCTTGGTGTTCATATGTGTTGTTTATGTATGATGCTTTATTCTACTTTTATTGCACTGACTAATAAATCTCTGATATACTAGTTTAAGCTCAACACATGATAAATTATCTAAATCACAAGTTCTCTCGATATACGCTGGTTTCTTTAATCACAGTCACCTGTACACGCTAGTTCACTTCACTGAAGTAGCGTATATAAATCTGTTTTGGAAATACAATTATTGATTTGATAATACTGATTCCCCCCCCCCCCTAGTATTATTTCCAACAGGTGATCATGGTGTTCTTCACATGCTTGATCTCTTTCTTCATTTTCTTTTTCTTAGATAGACAGGTAAACCATCTAATTCTTCTTGTGAGAGCATTCCTTCATTGCTTGCTTTCTGGACTTGTCAGCATTTATTCTTTCTTCCTAGTCAACAATCTTATGCTCCTTATGTGAGCATATTCTTTTGTTGACCTTTATTGCATTGTAGTGCATGCCTTCGAGCATGTCCTTGGTGCAAGAGATTCTTTCATGCTTGAACATGTTATAGAACTATACCCATGAATTAATAATATACAAATGATAACATGAATTAAAATTTGATGCATACCTACCTCATCTTGATTCTCCTTTGATCATTCTTTGGTGTGGCCCTTCTTGCTTCATCTTAGCTTGCCTGCATATCATTATTGTCTTGAAACCCATGAATGGGATTCCAGATGAGACATATTCTTTGGTCCATGAACCTTATTTTGAAGATTCCATCATAGGATCTTTAAAGATCTTTGCCTTGAAAGTTTTTCCTTTCTTTTGATGATGTAGGTCTTCTAAGATTCTTATCATGATCAATTTTCTTTCATCATGTATGAGGTCCTATACTAGGTATGCTTTCTTCTACACAAATATCTTGAGTTATATCTGTCATGCTCCTATATTCTAGAAGATATTTCTACTTATGCATTTTTGTTTTTATCATAAATGCTACATCTATATGAGTATATAGAAATCTGTGTACATCATGCTGCTAGATTCTAGAGGATGTTTCTAGCCATGCAATTTTAATTTATTCCTACATGCTCCTATCCTACTCAAAAACTTTGAAAGAAGCCTAGAAGTAAAGAATTTGACCTAGTCATAGTATAGATCCAGAGGATCTTCCTTGTTTTGTTTCTTTCCTTGTTCTTTCATCTCTTGAGTTATGTGAGATTCTTCCCTCTTCCTTTGTTGTTGTCTTTTTTAAGCTTACGACAATTCCTGTAGTTTCCCTATTCTTGGCATCCAAAACATTGGATCTTGGACATGTCTTTGTTGTTTGTTCTTCGTGGACCAAACTTGCCAAATTTACCCTTTCTTTTGGCCATGGTAGTAAATGCTTTCTCCTTTGATCCCATATCTTCTTTTGCCTTAAGTCTGGTTTCCTTTGTTCTGCATAGAGACCACATTTCACTGAGAGTGGTTTCCTCCTTCTTAGCATATATGCTAGATGTGAAGTTTCCCCACTCCTCAAGTAGAGCATTGAGTAATACAGTCGTCATCTCTCTGTTAGACATGACTTCCCCAAGCTCTAGAAGTTGATCTCTCATTTCAGAGATTTTCATGAAGTAGGGAGATATTCCTTCCTTTATCATCTTTATCTTGTATAATTAATTTCTTAGAGATATTACTTCTTTGGTTGTGGATACCAAGAATATATCTACTAGTTTATCATAACTTTCTTTTGATGTCTCAAACTTGGAGACATAAGGAATGAGAGAACCCTTGATTTATTCTATCATAATCCTTTGAGCTCTTGTCTCATTCCTATTGTACTTGGCTAAGGCTTGAGTCTGTTCCTTAGCAAGGATAGAGATATTCCCTTTGACATGCTCTAGGAGTTCATTCTCCTTGAGTAGTAGATCAGTCATCTTCTTCCATGCAAGAAAGTTATTGGTACCTACCAATTTATTGCTTTCCTTGCAAAAATACATTAATGTATATTCAGAAGGGGGAATGTACTTACTTGATAGATTTTGATATGTAATGGATTTGCTTCCTCCTTGAAGGTTTGATGGCTTGTCTTCCCTGGATCTTGATGTTCTTCAAGTTGCCTTCTCCAAGTGGACTTGCTTGGTGATGAGGTTTTCTTGAAGACTTGTAGCTTGATGTAGGTCCTGCTTCAATTTGCTCTTCTTTGTAGGTGCCTTTATGTAAGGCTCTTCATGTAAGGCTCTTCTTCTAGCTTTGTAGACCTCCTTGATGATTGTTCTTGAGTTTCCCTATCATTGATGTGTCACCTTAGCTCTGATACCATGTTGAAGAATCTAGGGCAAAGTAGTGTAGTGTGATTCTTCATTTCATGATAACAATTTGTGAAGTTCTTTTTTTTCTTGTTAGCTTATACTTATTCTTATTATTATTAGTGCATGTGTGTGTACTTCATCAAACTACTACCAAAACATAAAAGCAAGAACACAAGATGTTGGCTCTCTTCCAGGGCCAAAACCTCTCTACTCTTGAGAGGAAAACCCTTTAGTGAATTTCTCCTATTGAAGCTTATGTTGATCAATTCCAAACCCTAGACCCCTGACTAAGAAATCCTCCAAGAACAAGTCAATTCTACACTCCTTTCCGCACCATATACCCCAATGCTTCTTCTGGCATTTTGTTTCCCGACACTTCATCCTCCTTCTTCCAGCACTTTGTTCTTCTTTCAACTTGTTAGTAACCTTGTTGTACTTGCTCTAGAGAAGATTCCTTTAATGAGACCCTTTTCATATGTTGATTCTTTTCTCGTCTTCACCAATCAATGAACTTGTAGGACTGCAATAGGAGGGTTGTTATGATAGCAAGGACAACCTCTTTACCTTCGCATGTGTGACTGTTTTCTCTATGGTGTAGACCTCCTCCTTCTTCGTTTGTGAGAGAACCTTCTACACTTGAGTGAGGGGCCTTATAGGCCTGCTTAGATTGCCCAACCAAAGATATTATGTGACTGTAAATATAGTGTTGTTGTGACTGTAGGAAGAGGTATGTTTCTCACACGTGTGACTGTTTTCTACCCTAGAAAACAATCCCTTCAACTTCGGTCTAGTCTCTTCCTTGTACGCTGCACTAGAGGCTCCTTCTCTTGTCCTTTTATTACCCTTTTTACTTACTTCTATTCTGCATTGATTTTAGAGATGAATTACACTTTCTTTGAGGGTGAAATGAATTTTATATATAGGAGTCTGCTCCCTCTTTTAAGCTGACTAGTCAACTGTAATTAGGCCGACTTGAGGACTTCTTTTATGCTTCAGATTTATTCTTTCAAGGATGTTGTTGCTTGGAGGATTCTTGTGACTTTTCTTGGAGGTATTCTCTTGACCATAATACATATACATATAAGGTATAACATGCCCTTAAGGTCTTCAACTTATTATTTTGATTATTTGACTCATATATAGCACATTAAATAGTGCTAGACCTATTTCAATGAGAAAGGAACTCATTGACATATATTATAAAAACAATATTTCTTTCCTTGAATAAATACAAATATCAAAAGTACATTTATGAAGACTAAACCTAGTTACACTTTCTTTCAACAGACAATACACCAGCATACATGCAGACAACACCCAAGCATAAACATGGACAACACACACGCATAAACACATATAATCAATCATAAACGAATAACACTTGTAACAACATGTAGCAACATGTAACCAATCATACAAGAATGATACATGTAAGCGACATTTAAAAACATTTAACCAGTCATGCACTCATGACGATGCACATGGTGACATCACTACAACCATGATCAACACCATGCAAATGCAACGAGCACATGGTCTCACAACACAAGAAACACATATGCAACCGACATAATGCATGACCAACACACATACCATCTAGTCCAAGGGGTGAACCATGCTCTGATACCACTCTATAACACCCACCTCCCACATCTATCCAAGTAACTGACCAACCAGGGTAAACATGTGACAAGAGGCTACTATGATTGGATTCAACCTCCTAGGTGACATTAAGGAAATGGAATCGATGGAAATACATCATAGATACCTTCCATATCAGCTACAGGACCCCTGAGAACCAATATACCAACACTTCTGGTAACCAACCCCTGGGTCCCATTGATGTTTTAGACCTCTTGACCTCTGGATGCTCCCATGTTATGGGCTTAAAAGCATCCAGGAGGCTTTGGACGCTCTCATGACAAGGCATGCCAGTGTCCAAGGACTATTTTTCTCAGTGTTGTGTTAGTGTCCCTGGGATTTGAGCCACTTTTTAAAGCCTAGAGCCCAGGCCACTGCCCAAAATTTATTGACACCTTCATAACAAAAAGATAACAATGAAATACTGAGGCAAATGCAAATATTTGAACACGCCCTTGACTGGACCCCTGCTAGCCATGATAAGAATTTTTTCAAACATATCATGAATAGGTAATCTACAAGTGTAAATAACATATCTAAGCATAGAGGTCCAATACTTAGCTGATAATCGTTAAGAAGCATTGATGCATCAACATATTAATTGACATTTCATCCATTAGGTCATAGATACATTTCTCATTCACTTACAAGTAAAAACATGATGATATCCATACATATCCACTCTCATAAAACATTTAAGTAACCAACATAATAGCAATAGAAATACGAATGAAATCACAACCATATAATCCACATATAAACCTGTATAATACTCATAGAAATACAAGGAGAAGTAACCCCATATTCATGATGCAAAATGCAAACCTCTGATGGGGCTTCCACATTCCACCCAACTGTAAAATGGCTGAGCCAAATCTCTCTTCAGTCATTCACCCCTGTGCCATATTCCAGGAATGAATGTGGGATCTCATAAAACAAATCAATCCAAAACCATCCAGGGCTTCCAGAGGCCAACCACCTCAACCCATCAAACAATTATTCCACCTCATAGTTGGACATCAAAAAACCATCCTCAAATTGGTATTTATCCAAGCGTTCCAAGGCTCCATAACGTTTTTTCCAACAAAGGCTTCCAGGGCTCCATAGCGTTTGTTCCAACCAAGGCTTCCAAGACTAGTAACTCAACCCACAACTATTGTCAAGCTTCCATAGATTTTGTCCAACCAGGGCTTCCAGGACTAGTAACTCAACCCACCAAGGGCTTCCAAAGTGTTTGTCCAACCAAGGTTTCTAGGACTAGTAAGTCAACCCAAGTTGTTTTAGGGCTTCCAGAGCATTTTTCCAACCATGGCTTCCAGGAACTAATAACTCAACCCAAGCTAGAGGAAAAATGAGAACCAACCAAAACAAAACAAGTAAATAATCCCACAATATCCATGGTTATCCAAGAAATTGCAAGGCTAGGCAATCCACTGTCAATCCAGGAAATCCTCCATGTCAGTGATGGGTCATGACCAATAATCCACATTCATATGTCATGCATTTCAAAACTAGTGAGGAAAACATAAATGCAACTTGGTACCTGCAACCTAAATCCATTGTAGCTACTAATCCCGATGTCCTCTTGTGCTTTCCTTCTCTTCCATTACCTTCTTGCTCCAAAATCCAAGTATGCCCCACTCTCCAAGAGTGCTCCAAGAAATCTCTAAGTATCCAAGAGTGAGAGAGAGGGAGAGAGTAATGAGAGAGCTCCAAAATTGAACTGACAAAAGGTTACCAACTGATCCTCGGACGCCTTTTTATCAATTGGGCCTCTATTTTCTTCATTTTTCATTATTTTCCTTCAATTCTTCCTCACATGCAACCTATGACCTTTCCCCTCCCTTTTTGTTATAGATCTAATCTGAAAATATATGATATTGCAAATAAACCCAAGCAATAACAAGATCTGAATATAGATAGAAATTCTTCTTTATTAATATCAAACCCTTAAGGTAGGGCAACACCACACAATCACTCCTTAAGGAAGGAGAACACTCCACAAGCCATACACATGTTCATACAATAATCCTTGACATCTCTCAATGGGGAGTCTTTAGCCTCTATATAGGCCTCATACATATAATACCATGGGTCATTACCATGGTTCCCTCAATACCATCTATCTAATACCATGGGCTTATTACATTATTGCTAGCTAATTGTGGTCCCTTACATGATACATGTTAACCACCTTATTTATTACTATGGCCCATCCCATTATTACATTATTCCCTTGGGTACCTCCCTTTGTACCCCATATTATCCCCCCTAGGTATACTACATTCCACCCCTCTTAACATGTTTCTTCCTCGAAACATGGGAAGAACACAAATAATAAGATCTACTCAAAATATTAGTCCACTGGTACCATGCACGTGCATCTAGCCATCCAAGAGAAAGGTGAACTCTCGATGATCCGGACTTAAACAGGAACGCAACAAATTATAGAGATAACCATAAACACAGATATGCAATGGAAATAATACTTCATTTCATTAATGTAAAATACTGAAATATTCTTGCAAACAGTAATGGAAATAAACCAGCTAGGGCGATGGTAGCTTATCTCTTAGAAGAGATGTGGTGGCTACATGCCTCTGAACTGTGTTACAATGAGGCTCGAAGGCCTATTTATTGTTGAGAAACAATGGAAAACCCTTAACATTCCAAAACCTAACCCTAGAAAATGAAACGCCAAAT
The DNA here is from genome assembly GCA_031772625.1 of Pinus tabuliformis. Taxonomy (NCBI): domain Eukaryota; kingdom Viridiplantae; phylum Streptophyta; class Pinopsida; order Pinales; family Pinaceae; genus Pinus; species Pinus tabuliformis. Next base: position 1,251,047,790 of record CM062811.1, read on the forward strand.
TGTGGGCCTCGTTTGGGTAAATTGGTACATCAACTTCTCGGGGTCGTAACTTTGGCATATGGTCTTTGTTTGACTCGTACAATAGCTCGTTAGAAATATCTATCCAAGCACTACCACTTTGGGAAGGAAAACATCAATCCATGGACCCATGTTGCCCCTAGATTTCCCAAAAAACATCGTTTAGGGCCTCAAAACGGCTCTGGAAGTTCAAGACCTGAAAAAATGCTAAAAATAGTAAGTTGTGCTACAATTAAGGAAACTGAAAATGCTAAGAGAAACAATGGTGGGGGTCTAGGTGGACTTGGCAGGTGGCCACCAATATCCACCTGGATCATTCCCCCCCCCCCCTAGGAAGCAATGGTCCCCATTGCGTTGAGTTCCTCCATGAGATGAGGAAACTTTTGCTGAACTTGGTCCCTGGTGAGCCATTTGCCCTGGTGAAGGAGTTGGCCTACTTTGACAACTCAATAAAGTTGGGTATTTTTTTGTGGAGTGTTTTTTATTTGTGTGTCCATGATCCGATCAGTTGTAGCTTGTTCCATGCAATCTAGATTTAATTCTGTGGGTGTGAGCTGTTCTGCAATGTCGGATGTGTCTGGCAATGGTGGAAAGTATGGTCGAAGGTGGTCCACATTGAACACTGGGTGCAAGCCAAGGAATGGGGGAATGCTGAGCTCAAATTCATTTTCTCCCACTACCTTAGTAATGGTGTAAGTACCATATCGGAGTGGTCTCAGTTTCCGATAGGCTCCCGTAAGTCGTTCCTTTTGCAAATGCAACCAGACTTTGTCGCCCACCTGAAATTTGTGTGGCACTCGATGTTGATCATGTCGCTGCTTGTACTTGGCATTTGATTTCTCCAGAATGTCATGGACCTGCTGGCGAATATGTTGGATGTGCTCAATGAAGCTGGTTGCCTTGTCTGTTTCGCACTGGACATGAGCCGAATTTGTGTGAGTAGCTGTAAGTGGCATGGCCACATCAATGAGGCATAGTGATTGGAATCCCAAGCACACCTGAAAAGGGTTGTGGCCAGTCGAGCTGTGAAGAGCTCGGTTGTAGCTGTGTTGAACATAGGGGAGGCTCTCGTCCCATGTGCATGGATGCTTTGAGTTGTACATGCGCAGAATGTGTACAATCATCCTATTGACAACCTCTATCTAGCCATCAGTTTGAGGATGGAAGGCTATGGACTTGGTGAGTTTGGTGTCCAGCATTGACCAGAGACTGGACCAAAATGTACTGAAGAACCGACTGTCCCGATCTGAGATGATAGACTGTGGGATCCCAAAGTGCACCCACACTCGTTCAAAGAAGAGTTTAGCAGTGGCTTCTGCTGCGATATTCTTCTTGCAGGCCGCCATAATGGCCATCTTTGAGAACCTGTCGACGACCGCAGAAACACAATCATTCCCATGCTTAGTGGAAGGAAGGCCTGACATGTAATCCATGGATATGGATTCCCAAGGTCAACTAGGGGTAGGCAGCGAGGTATAGAGGCCTTGCTTCTTAATGGTCGGTTTGGCAATGGCACATGCAGTACATGATCTGATGTACTTCCGGACATCCTGTCGAAGATTCGGCCAATAGAAATACTTTTGCAGTACTGCCACCATTTTATCGACCCCGAAATGCCGAGCAACCCAACTGTAGTGTGCTTCCCAAATCATCTTGGCACGTTCACTTGAAGGAACACAAAGGTGACCCAGGTGGCATAACAGGGCATCCTGGAGGTGAAAATCTGGAACATGCCGACCCTCCAAGAGTGTCTGGTATGTGTGGCCGAATTCTGGGTCGCTTTTGTAGAGAAGTGGCCAATCAGAAGTCTCGTGCCCACAAGAGTTGAGCACGGTGGTTAACGCCATGATCGGTGGTCCACTGAGGCAATCTGCAACATTATTGGTGCTGCCCTTCTTATACTTGACATTCAAATGGAACTGTTGTAGGTATGTAGACCACTTCTAATGGCGATCATTCTACAATTTCCCTTGGGTCTGTATGAACTGTAGGGGTCGGTGGTCTGTGTGGATGATTGTTTCCTTCCCCAAAATGTAATGCTTCCATTGTCGGCAGGCTTGCACAATGGAATACATCTCTTTATCATAAGTGGGATACTTCCGGACTGTGTCTGAAAGTGTTTCACTGTGATATGCCACTGGATGCCCATGTTGAGTAAGGACTGCCCCAATAGCATAGTCAGAGGCATCTGTCTCGACCTGAAATGGTTGTTGTAAATCTGGTAATGTGAGCATTGGTGTTGTGCAGAGGCGATCTTTCAACTCTATGAATGCCTTCTGTTGAGATTCAGACCAAAAGAATTTTTCTTTCACTCCTCCCTTGGTGACTTGACTCAAGGGCCAAGTGATATGAGAAAACCCCAACACGAACCTGCGGTAGAAGTTGGCAAGACCTAGAAAGCTGCGGAGCTCTGTTAGAGTGGTTGGATATGGCCAATCCCAAATGACTTAGATCTTGGCTGGATCCACATGCACCCCCTATTCATCAATAATGTATCCCAGATACTGAACCTGGGTCATGTCAAAAGTGCATTTCTCCAAATTTGCACATAGCTTGTGTTGCCGCAGTGTTTGGAGAACCTGTCGAATGTGGTGGAGGTGCTCTTCCCAACTCTGGCTGAAGATCATAATATCATCCAAGTATACCACTACAAATGTCTTGGTGAATGGCTGCAAGATGTCATCCATTAGCCTCATGAAGGTTGCAGGAGCATTTGTCAACCCGAAAGGCATAACCAACCATTCGAAAAGTCCCTCCTTGGCTTTGAAGGCAGTCTTCCACACATCATGATGCAGGGGAATCTAACCCCCTCCTAAATCAAAGAAGAATTCAAAGCAGAGCGAAGAGTACGTGGATCAGAGGAGCTGAATTGAAGGAGGAAAAATACGGAAAATTTGCTTTAAAACAGATTTAAAGCGGAAAAGATGTGATCATTGCATTAAGATAAGCATGAATCAAGATCCTGGAGCGAGGAGGACATGGACAACGTAGCTGAACGAAGGGAGAAAAATAGGAAAATCTGCTTTAAAATGGATACGACTTACTATTTTTATCTGCATGCATGTATTTTGGAGAGATTTTTGTGGATCGTAATAGATTCACGCCTTTGTAAATGCTTTATAAGCATGTTTGTATGCATTTTTGTGGCACGCGCTAGTGAGAATACAATGTAGCCTGTGTGGATTTATTGACTAAGGCTGCAATGCCTTAGATCAAGTGTCTTTTATATATAATCAAAACTATAGATTATGTCGATTTTCTATCTATTGAGTTATGAGTTTTTATAGTTTAAGTTTACGGTTGAAATCCTGTGTTACGAACTTGTCGATCAGTCGTTGGCGATCTATGTATGTTTAACTGTTATTGTTCTTTGAATGCAATTATGGTTTGCGCGCGTCAAATGACAAATGGTGAATATAAGTATCGTATGATTGTGAAATCATGTGTGAAATGGATATCGAATTGCATAATTCGATTTCAACCTGGTGTCAAAAGCGCAGAGTTGAATTAAATATGCATGAAGCGAAGTAAAGGGATGATCGATGGCAAATTCGTTGCTGAATGGCCATTGACCAATGCATCGGAAGGGAGGAGCGTTCACATAACGCTGTATATGGCACAATGGACCGGACGCGAAGTGATTCGGATTTTGTTTGATGGTGAATCGGGTTGAGAAGTGACAAGTGGTGTCGCGATTGGAATAGGTCCCAGGATCGGAGCAATGGAGTTTTGCTTTGAATCGAAGTTGTGTGGAGTGTGATCGCCGAGGTTTATAAGGGCAGTAGTATTATTTTAAAAACCATATATTGATGTGTATGGCGTGGGTTTTCAAACCTTAACGCCTATATTAATGATTGCAATGGTGATTTAGAATCCCATTAAAGAGATGGGAGATTTTATAAAGATCCACGTTACATAGTGAGAAGTTTAAAATGCTTCCGTCGAGACTTGTGGGCCCATAACCCACAGGTCAAGGATCGAAACCTTTACGTGAAAAGGGATTTTGGCTTACACCAAGATCTCATTTTCATCACATCAGAGGGTTCGATTGGTACCTGGTGATATCCTGACTTCAGATCGAACTTGCTAAAATATTTTGCCCCCTTTAGTTGGTCCAGGAGGTCATCAATATGTGGGATCGGGCACCTATTTCGGACAGTGATCTTGTTCAGTGCCCGATAGTCAATACAGAGTCTCCAAGTCCCATCCTTCTTCTGTACCAACACGATCGAGTTCCCACAAGGTGATGAACTCGGACGGATGTGACCTTTCTGTAGCAGCTCCTGAATCTGCCTCTTGATTTCATCGTTCTCTAGAACGGAGCGCCGATAAATTGGTCCATTGGGTAGCGGTGCACTTGGGGTCAGATCGATGGAGTGCTTGACCTGACAGTGCAGAGGAACCCTTGCGGGGGAGGTGAAGATGTCCTCGTACTCCTCCACGACCTTGTTCATCTGTAGTTGTCGTGTGGAGGGGCCCTGTCGAAAGGCCGTGGCTACCATCTTTTTCTTTCCTTGAGGGTGTATCATTAGGAAAACAAATTTCCCAGTTTTGGAAATGAGCTTACTACATTGTTTTGCAGTAATCAAAGAGATGGCGGTAGGCGGTGCTACCTTTGGTATCCTGTACAACTTATTTCCCAATGTAATAATAACAGCACGGGGCCTTGATTCATACATAGCATGTCGCTTCCACAAGTATGGTTGTCCTAATAATACATCACAAACTTCAAGGGAAGCAATGTCACACAATACCTCATCCGTGAAGGGCTTGATGTTGTATGGAAGGCGACACTGCTGGCTCATGCGAAGATCTCGTCCTTGGTGAAGCCACCCAATGGTGTACGGTTGTGGATGCGCTGTGGTCAGTAAGCCCAACCGCTTCACGACCTTTGCCGAAATGAGGTTCTTTTGACTCCCGCTATCAACAATGAACTGTAGCGGGGAGCCCTTTACCCACATTTGGGAGTGGAAGAGACGCTCCTCCTCCTCTGGATCTTCGGGTTCATTTTTTCTGGATCTTGGCAGTAGAAACAGTAGCATTGGGATCTGCATCAATGATCTGCTTCCCTTTGTCATTCCCCTTGTCAGGTTCTGACTCAGAGTCGGAACATGCATCTGATTCCGAAACCTTTAGCTTAGCCACCAGTGACTGCTTGGCCCGACACTCACTTGTGTTGTGAGTGGAGCTCTTATGGAACTCACACCATTTTCCCATGTCCTTTTTCGGCTTCGCGACGCTATTCTTTGCTTGCAGCTTTGGTGGGTTGTCTTGGGTTTCCCCGCCTTGGCTTTATCCTTTGTTCTGTGGTTTAGGGGCACCTTTCCCTTGCTTCAGATTTGTAGATCCAAAGTCTCGCTTCTTTTGTTTAAACTTTTGCTCGACCCTGACGGCATATCGGCATGTTGTGCCGAGCGAGGCGATGTTCAGGAATTATATTTCTTCCTACATGTACTTGTGCAGGCGGCCACGATATTTGAGTATCAAATGCTACTTCGAATCCTTGATACCCAAATTTGTGCGAAGGGTATGGAAAAGATTGGTGAACTCCGACATGTCTTGGTCCCTTCCCTGCCGCAGCATGGTCCACTTTATGTATTCATCCTCATAGCTTCCGATAGGGTAGTACTGCTCCTTGATGGCATCCCGGAATGAATTCCAGGTGGGTGTGGCTGAAAATAGTGAGCCGGTATTTTCATCCTTCTGCTCGCAGTAGGTTTCCCACCAGTCCTTGATGTGGGGGGCTGCTTTGAGAAGAGCAAAAACAATCTTTTCCCGAATCGAAAATTCATGAATAGAAAAATAACCCTCTAGCATATTTGACCATTTATCTACGGCAACTACATCTATTTGACCCTTGAATATGGGGATTTCAAAATTAACTTGTACCTTAAAGGGCGTGGCATTTCAAGAGTAGCTGCTGGAAGCTAATGCATCGCTTCTGGGTAGCCGCTGAAGGATTTGGGCAAAGTTGTCCATCATCGTGTTCCGTTGTCGCTCGAGGGCTTCTTCGAGCAATATTTTGATAGGATCTCCTGCCCCCTCGTCTTTCTTCTCATCCACCATGGAAGGCCGTCGGGATTTGCGAGGCTGGTCTTGCAAAGGTTCGACCAGTTCAAGCCCTAACTCCTTATATCCCGACCTCGTTGGGGACATGCAAAGAAAAACAGAGAAAAAACAGATCGCTCTAGTACCACTGATCCGGACTTAAACAAGAACGCAACAAATTATAGAGATAACCATAAACACAGATATGCAGCATAAATAATACTTCATTTCATTAATGTAAAATACTAAAATATGCTTACAAACAGTAATGGAAATAAACCAGCTAGGGCGATGGTAGCTTATCTTTGAGAAGAGATGTGGTGGCTACATGCCTTTGAACTGTGTTACAATGAGGCTCGAAGGCCTATTTATTGTTGAGAAACAATGGAAAACCCTTAACATTCCAAAACCTAACCCTAGAAGATGAAACGCCAAACTGTGGGCCCCATTTGGGTAAATTGGTACATCAACTTCCCGGGGTCGTAACTTTGGCATACGATCTCCATTTGATGCGTACAATAGCTCGTTAGAAAGATCTATCTAAGCACTACCACTTTGGGAAGGGCAACATCGGTCCATGGACCCATGTTGCCCACAGATTTCCCAAAAAACGTCGTTTAGGGCCTCAAAACGGCTCCGAAAGTTCAGGACTCGAAAAACTGCTAAAAATAGTAAGTTGTGCTACAATTAAGGAAACTGAAAATGCTAAGAGAAACAATGGTGGGGGTCCAGGTGGACTTGGCAGGTGGCCACCAATATCCACCTGGATCACTCGATCTAGCTGGTGCCTCGCTCGCTTGAGATGAAAGTTGATCCTTGTAGCTCTTCTATGTTGATGTATAGTTAGTGGATTGTCGCCCCTCTATATGCCATGTGGGGGCTGTTGTCCTTGTAGCTAATTTGTTGCCATCTTGTTGGTTGTTTTCTTGCTGGGTGATGTGGGTGGTGATATGCTGAAGTTTTAACCAACAATGTATCTTTCTTTAATTTACCACCTAATGGAGCCTGATTGGTATCTGGTACATGTTGTGGTGCCTGCGGTTGTTTCTTATCTTCCAATATTACTTCAACCACTGAATCCTCATCCGATGTAACATTTTCTGCTTCAGCCTTCTTGGACTCTACCTGTTTTTCTGGTACCTAGTTTGACGTTTGTGTTTGGTTGTCGACCATCAGTGGCTCATCATCTGATATGTCAGTCCCTGGAACATCTTTTGCTTCAACCTCCATGGACTCTACCTGTTTATTGATGGAAATATCCTGTAATGTAATTTTCTTCTTTTTATACCAGAGCTTCAGGGATTTTTTCTGCACATTAATATTTATAGTACCCACTGCTTCTATCCAAGGGTATCCCAAAACAACATCCACATTAGCCATATCTGAAGCATAAAAATTATAATGCAATACATACTTGTCCATAGAAATATTCAAATCTTTATAAACTTGCACCTCCTCATTATTAACCTGTGTGTGCTCCATTTGTTTTGCTAGGACTTGCAATTTTTTGCCAAATTGACATTTATAAGATTCTGCTTGCAACTAGGATTTATAGACACAATGATCTTCTCCTTCTGAAGCAATCCATGAACCTGCAATAAGGAGATACCAGTAGGAAATAACCCCACATGTTTCTCATTATCTTGTTTTCTGGCATGAGACCATCTGTCTAAAAGTAATTTTTCAAATTCTTCATCTGAAAGGTTGTACAACTTCTTTTTGTTAAGTAATTCCCACCATGTGGCCACCTCATCTTTAAATTGGTCCACTACCCAAAATTTCCAATTTTTTCCCCATACTGACTTTTGATTTTTTATGAATTCTTCAATAGTAGGACCATTATCTTTTCCTGTAAAACATAGAACTGCCATGAAGAGGGTTTTGAAAACAAAGCGCTTACTTGGCAAAAATTTGAAATGGCCACAATTCCGTCAATATTGCTTAGAATCCCTATTATGACCTGTTTTCGGAAATGGAACAACCATTCTACATCTTCCCATGTGGTAGAAATCTCAATCTAGGCACTAGAATTTCAGATCTGCGTTGCAACTATCCTGCTGTCACAAAAAATTTCTGAAAAAAAGAGCTGATTTTAAATGAGCAATATCTCCCTCATCCGGACTCCGATTCAACTGATTTTTTTTTTCTACTTGAGTATTTTTTCACAAACAATCCAGATCTGCAATTAGATTCTGCAAATTTTGCACCAGAATGTACAGATCTGCTCTGCAAACTCGCCGCCACGAAAAATGTCTGCAACCCAACTAATTTTTAAATCAGCAATATCTCCTTCATTCGAAATCTAATTCGACTGATTTTTTTTTCAAATTGGGTATTTTTCGCCAAAAACCTAGATCTGCAATTAGATTCTGTAGATTTTGCACCAAAACATACAGATCTGATCTGCAAACTCGCTGCCCCAAAAAACTTCTTGCAAAAAAAATAATAAATAAATAAATAAATAAAAATTCTCCACTTTGCCCAAAAAGGTGCTCTGATACCACTTGTTATAGATCTGACCCAGAAATATATGATATAATACCAATATACCCAATAACTATAAATAATCATAAAAAATAACAAGATCTGAATAGATAGAAATGCTTCACTTTATTAATATCAAACCCGTAAGGTAGGGCAACACCATACATTCACTCCTTAAGGAAGGAGAACACTCGACAAGCCATATGCATGTTCATACAATAATCCTTGACATCTCTCAATGGGGAGTCTCTAGCCTCTATATAGGCTTCATGCATACAATACCATGGGTCATTACTATGGTTCCCTCAATACCATCTATCTAATACCATGGGCTTATTACATTATTGCTAACTACTTGTGGTCCCTTACATGATACGGGTTAACCACCTTATTTATTACTATGGCCCATCCCATTATTACATTATTCCCTTGGGTACCTCCCTTTGTACCCCATATTATCCCCCCTAGGTATACTACACTTTTCTCCTAATTTCCATTATTTCCATAAATAAATGTGCCAAAATGCCATTTTGCCTTTCCAAAGTCTTAGCCATTGCCTTTTCCAATTTCCTAAGCCATAATAACCCAAATGAACACCCACACTAGGATGTCTTGCCCAACATTCAACTTGGAATAAGTTTCCCATCAACCATGGTTATTATTTTGTCTTTCTTAATTTTATTACATGGAATTTTCACGAGGGTTGTTACAAAACTAGAAGCATGGGAACCCAGTACGTATGGACTAATACAACCAGTGAGCAGTCAAAATAATTACCACAGGAAGCCATGCATGAGATAGAAATAAATTTCCATACCAGAAAACCCTAGTACACTGCCATACAAGAAAGTAGTATTCCAAAATATACATAAACAATAGTGCAGAATTCAGATAGACCATCATAAAAATCGGCGATGTCCTTCCAACAATTGCGGGTGAGCTTCCATCAAACACCATACATAGATATATGAGCACTCCTCCAGAGAAAAATCATATAGATTGAGCGAATGGGGAAGGTGAAGTGAGAGAATCCTAAAGAAGAAACATACCCACTTAGAGAGATCGTGGAGGGACAAAGGCCAACTACAACCAGATGACGAACTACTTGGAGCACCGTCTCGATCCCACAACAATCAACTAGCAAATTTGTGACTAGATCCTTCCTCAAATCATGAAATTTACTTATCACCATTGTGGAATTTCTACCATAAAACCCCAACTCAAAGGTGAATCTGTCACCTTCTCCTATACCATAAATGCACGGCATGCACGATGCCACATCTCCATACAGATCAAGTGTGTGAGGGGTGGTGTAAATATATCCTCTTACCTTGCCCTCCATCATATTAAACAACTTGATGATCCCAATGCATTCGTCCCGCACCCTGATCGATGTTAAACAAAAGAAATATAAATATAAAAATTTAATTAAAATAAATGTTTGTTTTTTAATAGGGGTGGTAGGTGGGGAAGGGGTTTGTTATGGTGTCTGGAAAATCAAAGTTTCATAATTCTAAGGCATTATTCTCACCAAATAACTTGAACTTTTTTCTCTCATTGTGCTGGGTGACTCATTTTTACTAATTCAGTATTTATTAACAAATCGTTTCCTAGAGACAAAGTTATAAATAATCTCCTAAATCAGAATAAAAAGGTATCAAAATATATCCCAAAGATCACTTTCAAGCACATTTTAAGGGATAATAACCAAGAAGCATATCAATGTGCCAACCAAGGTCGTAATTTGAAGTTTGGAGAGTTGATGGTTAATGGTCAATTAAGATCATCCTCAATCCCTTAGTGGATTAAGCATAAATCCTATGTTCAAATATCAATTATATTTAAAATCTTATGTTCAAATATCAATTATATTTTAAATCCTATGTTCAAATATCATTTATATTTTGAGGTAGGCTATATGGATTACAAGTTTTGTAAGTTGATTTTCGGGCTCTATTGGAAGGTATTTACTTCCAAAAATCTGTAATATTTGTTGTCTTCCTCTTCGAAGGATAATTTTGGTTCTTGAGTCTATAGATGATATTGAGGGTGGAAGAAAATCATATCATAATGTAACTCTCAATGTACAATTTCGATCAAGATACAAATTTACAATTAATACAAATATTCTACTTACTATCAATCGAATATTCATTAATTTTTTTACAACATAATTAATTGATTCATTTAACTATCTATATATATATATTATTTGATTAAAAATATTAGGATAATCGATATTCATCAAAACTATTTAGAATGGTTAATCGTGATATATTATCCACCACACTTTAGATGACCACCCGCCTTTTAAATGTATGTTTCTTCATATTTAAAATTTACTCCTCACCTACAATTATAATTGACATGTAAAATTACTAACTAGAATTTATAAATTTATCTAACCTCCTTGAGTGGACAAAGAACATTCATAAACTTTGTGACTCATCCAATTTGACACCAAATTATAATAAAAAACATGTAGAAGATCCTGTTTCCCTTATCAAAATGGCCTTCATAGTCCATATAAGGGTAAAAATGGAATTTATATACAATATACATTGCTTTCATGGAATATTTAACAATTTTCAACTAGTGATAGTAAGGTCCATGGAAGAAATGGTAAAGTTAAGTTTCCCTATAGGTTATGTGAAGGGAATCATCCTATTCACCTTTGAACTTATATAGATAAAGCCTCAAAAGTGTTGGAAAAACTTACAGCTTCTCAGCCACGACTTCTGGCTAGTTACCAAAAGCTTTCCTCTAATCCTCCACTAGTTGATGAAGTGATTGATCAGAATCCGTTTGCAGTCAATCTCACTCTCTTTGAACGTGAATCTCATAAGTCCATTCCCGACCAACCATTGGTTGATAAAATGGTTGACCTGATTCCACCTTTAGTTGATCGTACATTTTTAGATAGAGGAGGAATGTCCTGTTATAGAGTTTTGTGAACCCAACATTTCGGACTACCAAGTGAGTCCATCATCAAGGGATGCGTCAATAGATATTCTCTAGATCTTAATGATGTATCCAAGAGCTATATTTAGGGTATATATATATATATATATATATATATATATATATATATATATATATATATATATATGTTATTAAAGAAAAGATATAAGAAAATAGGTTGGCTCTTATCCTACTAGTTTTTCATTTATTTAATTAATTATTTTTTTTTATTAATTAGCTAATTAATATGTTTACTGGATAAATTAATTAATTAATTTATTAATAAGTTAAAGGGATAACTTAATTAATTAATTTTATTATTTATATAATTAATTATTATGTTTATTAATTTTATTTTTGTATAAAATTAATTATTTTAAATAATTGGTTTAATTGATTCATTAATTTGTTTAATTAATTAATTAATTTGTTTGATTAATAAAATTAATTAATTTAATTATTTATTTTTTATTAATATGTTTATTAATTTGATTAATTAATTAATTAATAAGTTTAAAGGGAAAAATTAATTAATTAATTTTGCTATTTGTTGATTTAATTATTATGTTTATTACTTTATGTAAAACTAATTTTATTTTTTTAAATAATTTGATCAATTAATTCATTAATATGTTTAACCAATTAACTAATTAGTTTGATTAATTAATTAAAAGAATAGATTAATTAAATAATTTTATTATTTATTATTTGTTAATATGTTTATTAATTTAATTTTATGTATTTATTTCTTTGTTTAATTATTTATTTATTCGATTAATTTGTTTTATTTGATTAATTAATTAATTAATTAAATTAATTAATTAATCCTCATAGATTTGGTGAGTTATTTTGCTATAATATTATCTATAATTTCTAGAGTTGATTTTTAATTGTTTAGATTTGAGTAATTACAACTATATGCATTTTATTAGTTATATTTTAATGTTATCAAATGATTATATGTGAAGAAATCAATTACTAATTTATGTTTATGTTTGTTAATTGTTCTATTGTTTAAGGAGGATGTTATATAATTGATGTTTTTGTTAATTATTATATTGATTTTTTAAGGGAGGAGGGAATAGGTTATTTTAAGGGATAAGAGTTAATTATTGACTTTTTAAGATTTCAAGTAAAGGTTTCCAGGTGTTGCTTAGTTTTAATCCATCGTCCCGGTTTAGGTTGTTCTTCCTTTTTTTCTATTTCAATGGCTTCTTTGATTTTCCTTTTAAGATAGTGGTATTCTTTTCTAACCAGTTTGACTTCTTCCATGCATATGTAATGAGAGGAAGAGTGAACATGTTCTGCTAAGGCTGATTTAGAGGTCCTTTCTCTTCTTAAGTCAACAGTGTGTTTTTTAATTCTAATATTAAGAGACCTACCTGTTTCACCTATGTATTCCTTACCGCATGAGCAAGGAATCACATAAACACCTTTTTGAAGTTTAGGGTTTATGGGATCCTTGACTGAGTTGAATAATTGTCTGATGGTGTTAGCAGGGGTGAATGCTACATTAATGTTATGTTTATTAAGAATTTTAGTGATTTTATCAGTGGTGCCTTTTATGTATGGAAGGGAGACCTTAGGAGTTGATAAATTTTGATTTTTAATATCATTGTTATTCTTGTTTAGGGATAGGTGCATGGCTTTCTTGATGGTATTTCTATTGTAGCCATTTAGTTCAAACACCTTGTGAAGATGGTTGAGTTCATCATTTAAATGGTCAGGATCAAATATTTTGGCCGCCCTAGTGGTTAAGGTCCTAATGATGCAAATCTTCTGTTTAGGGCAGTGATGGGAATTAGCATGTAGATATATTTCTGTATGGGTTTTCTTTCTATAGACTTAGAAACCAAGAGACCCATCTCTTTTGGTTAGAAGGATATCAAGAAAGGGAAGCGGGTTGTTATTTTCAATTTCAATAGTGAATTTTATCTGGTCGGAGAGGCTATTTAAGTGATTGAGGAATAGGTCAGGTTTTTCTTTTCCATAACTCCACTTGGAAAATATGTCGTCTACAAACCTTTTCCATTCTTCAGGGGTGTATGGAAATGACCTAAGAGCCTTCTGTTTGAAGTGCTCCATAAAGTTGTTGGCAATTATGGGGGATAGAGGAGAGCCCATAGCCACACCATGAGTTTGTTCATAAATTTTACCTTTGAAATTGAAGTAAGAGGATCTCAAGCACATCTCCAAAAGATCCACAGTTTCTTTATCAGTACATTTCCCGTAAAGAGTGAAGTTCATACCACTCAAGTTCTTCTCGTTTCTTTAGGTTCCAATGAACTAGGGTGGCAATACTCTCATTCCAACAAAACAGGGGGACAATCTTCTCGTTCCCACGACACATGGGAGTAGTTATCCTCTTCCCATAGCACAAGGGGGCAGTTCTCCCGTTCCCACAACACCCCCTCTAAGTAGTATGGTCACTTCCTTTGATTGGAGTTGACTGGCAAGATATCGTCTTCCTCCTTATATGCCCTTCCAGATCATAGTACATTATTATAATATGGTCATACTTGAGACAGTCATAGATGAAGGCTCAACTACCTTTAGGTTCTCTGTAGCTTGTGCCTATTACCCAAAATCTATTGGCCTTTAACAGAGGTACCAGTCAACAGTTGAGGATCCTTCCTTAGTTTCCTATTACTTTGGCCTTCTATATCGATGTGATGGTAGTCCAAGGCCCTTTATATTTTAATTTAATCCTTGGTCATGACTATGTTTATGTCATGGGAGCTCTTGTCTCTTCAATATTTCATGTGATGTGTTTCCTGCATGAAGGAAGAATCGTGACCATTGACTAAATTTCAATCATTGGTCCTAATTTGATTCTCAATCAACCAATTTGCCTAAATGTTCCTTATATTCAAGTGGTATCTCCCCCACCACAAATTCATTAAGAGGCAACATGTTCCATGCTTGCATTTACTAATGATCTAGTAGGTGATGTAGTGCATCATGTACTGGGAGCCCTGACGCTTGATATTTCCATTGGATCCTTTGATATGTATCCCTTCCAGAACATTGTTCTCCTATGAAATGAGAGTCTCTTAGAAGCCATGGTCTCTAGGGATCCATGATTAATATAACTAGAGATCCTAGACTAGAGTTCATTTTCTTGTGTCAAGCTCCTTAAAAAATGAAACAAGGTTCCCGGAGCAAAGTTCCTTTTCTTATGTTAATCTCCTTAAAAAATGAAACATGGTTCCCTGAGTAGAGTTCCTTTTCTTGTGTCAAGCTCGTTAAAAAATGAAACAAGTTCTATAAGCATAGTTCTTTTCCTATGTGAAGCTCGTTAAAAATTGAAATAGATCTCCCAACAATCTGAGTCTTTGATTAGATCTCGTAAATTACCAGTTGAGTCTTTCACTTGATCTCATAAATGAACCTTCATTCCATCTACCTATTAGTAACTAGTAGTCTACTTAGCTGAATGAAATGAAGCTTGGGGGTCATGTTCCTAGAACATGTTCATTATGTTGGGGGCATGCAAAACTATTTCAAACATAGTTTTCCTTCGTTTCAAGTTTGTGTAAAAATGAAACCAATTTCAAGCACAATTTCCCATGTTTCAAGCTTGTGTAAAAATGAAACCAATTTCAAGCATAATTTCCCATGTTTCAAGCTTGTGTAAAAATGAAACCATTCTCATCCTATCTCTCGTGATTTCCATTTTTATTAGCCTGTTTCTGCTAGATGATCCTTGTTTTCCTCATTCCATCGTCACCATCTGCTTGGTCGATCATACTCTTTCACTTGGTTGTTTTACCCTTTCTTGAGGAACAACTGCATTAAGTGGTCTTATTAGTCAACCTCTTAACCACTATGTGTTTTGAGCAATTCCATCATGACCAGAACCAATTTCTACCCTTTATACCACTCGTTCCTCCAGGAGGAGTCCTCTTTCAGCTCTTTTCATGCTCCCAAAACATGAAAAGATTATCGACCACTCGTCTTTTTGAACTCATTAAAGTAAATGAAAAGAAGTCTAGCCAGTATAAGTTAAACCTTTTTATGGACTGGGATAGACTATTTATGAAAAGGGAATACCTTAGTCAAACATGGCTAAGAGGTTCCCCTGAGTATTGTTTTCTTCCTTTTTAGACTCGAGAAAATTTTATGAAAAGGAACCTTTGGAGTTTTCTTTTTCACCTCTTTTTGAAACTCTCTAAACATGAAAAATAAGTCGAGTTTTACCTTTGCTAGACTGATAAAAACATCAAACAAAGTTGGACTCATAGAACATGACGACAGTAAACCACTCTTTCTCATGGTTCATTAAATTTACTCAGAAGGATTCATCCGAAGAATGAACTTATAGATCAAGCATATGATATCCTCCTCAAGCTTGTCAAAAATAAAGAGGTACTGACCAGAAATGGTTGGGGAAATTGGGAAAAAAAGGTACTTTACCTATTAATGGCAGTGGGTCGCTCTTGAACATGACACTCTTTCACTTCATCTCTGTGCCTGTTGGGTTGATAAATCTACTTCTTGCCTCTTTGGTTCATCATACGTCACACCATAAAAAAAAACTCCATAATCGGTTTTGAGTCAATGTTTCCAACTCCATAAAGTGTCATCGGTATGTTCAAGAGAATTCCCTCAGTTGATATTTGTTATGATACTCCTAAGCCTTCGTTTCATCTTTTTCATTCTTGAACAAGCTCCACATCATCATCATTATGTCTCAAATCTTGATACTTATTTTGTGTTATTGATGGGAGATACATCACGGCCCTACTCTGATAGGTCGCTTCCTGTCGACATCAAATCATTATCCAGGAAGTTGATTTAGAAACTCCCTTTGGTACCTTGGAGCTTGCTTACATCACTAGAAAGTTTCCTTTCTTTCAGCGATAGGTCTTCATCATTAGCTATCGACCAGAATATTTTGTGTGTTGTTCAACTTTAGCTCATATATTCACACCACATAGATTGTACTACAGTACCTTGAGAAACATTAACATCATCGGTGGTTTCTCTCGCATTTGCTAATGGCTTACATCATTACCCAGTAATCAAATAGTGTCTACTATGTTTGACTTCGTCTCATTTAATCACATGGTTAGAATCATACTATTGAATGATTGAGTGAATGAGATAGAAGACCCCGAATCTAGTTCCATCCATTTGGGCTGCATTTTTTGGATTCATACCAGATCACAGAGTATGATGGCTATGATCATAGAGAAGATTATCTAAGCATGGGCCCACACTTTTTCATTAGCGGATGAAACTTTTGATCATCGTAAATGTAATATGGCTTATATCTTGAGTATGGGTATGCCTCCCTCAGCAGAGATATCAGGATGAAAAATGTATTCTAACAAATGATGATCTTGACTAGTTGTTCTTGATCCAGACTTGTCACAAGTTAAAGCACTTCAGTCATCAACTACTGCTTCTGACTTTGTACTTTAGGGGCAATCTGTTACAAGCTATTTTTTCAAAAATTTTCAATAGGCTTGCAAATTGGATTAATCAACATCCCTGGACATTTTGTCATCACCCCTTCACAAAACCCTAAGCATCACTTCTACAAAATGTCTGAGTTTTTGGGACAAATTGCTCAAAATAATTGTTTTTAGCCCCAACGCACGTTGCCTACTTGGTCACCTATGTTCAACACATGTTGCATGATTTTTCACTAGCATTGGTCAGCACATGTTTCTCCCTTCTGCAGGTGTGCGAATTTTAGAACTTTGAGGAAAAAAAATTTGAAGCCTCCTCTTCCAGAAGCTTCCAAGGTAGTTTTAACTATTTACCTAAGATAGACATCTTGAATTCCTATGATCCTACTATAATGGACTTGTCTCTTATCCCTTGAGCTCATCCTCCCATCATATGTGGATCTCAAGCCTAAGATGGTAAATATTAAACTAACCATCTTAGCCTATATATTTATCGCCTTCTATAGCATCAGGGTTGGATTTTGGAGATTGATAATGCCCTCGTGTTGTTGCTTGAACTTAAAGGAATCATCACACTCGTGCATTAGGGTTGGAGTTGAGGTGTGATTTGTGACAAGGAAGGACAAGTCAATTTGGGGATACATCTACAAAGTCAACTTCTATTTATGGTTACAAACTCTCTCCTATATTTGTCAATACAAAGAGTATGTTGTTTTCCTATATCTGTTGTTTTATGTTTACACTCATGTATTTCAATGTCATGTTAACTCGTTGAATATAGATTTTATATTATTTTGCGAGGACGTTGTGGATCCTTTACTTATTTTAGTCATGTGTGCGGGTTCTAATTATAGCACTTGGAGCTAGAATTGGAGCTTACAAGTGAGGAGGAAAGGAATGCTTGCTACAGATTTGAGGTAGGCTTCTTTCCCATACTCTAATGTCTCTAAGGAAGATTTTATGTTTTTTTCCTTCTGTTGTTCTAGACCAGTCCACTAGATCTAGGAAATTCACCTTTGTTCACAATTGTGAAAATTAGATATAACATGTTGATTTAGCTATTCCAGATGTCCCTTCAAGGTGTTTTCAGATGGAAAATGTTATATATATATATATATATATAATGTGATTCAGCTATTCCAGATGTCCCTTCAGGGTATTTTCAGATGACAAATGTTAATTATATATATCTTTTTTTCTTTCTATAATGTGTTCCATGCATATGCAAAATATAAGTTTTTTCTTCTTTGATGGATAAAATTACACATCATTAAAAAAAATTACAAATTTTTAAATTAAATTTAAATCTATATAATACTAATTTTAAAATAAATTTAAGTTTATATAATACTATTCATCATATAAATCTTTTAGTAAAATCTTTTTTATTACCATCTGAAATTTTTTGAAAGGGAGTGTTTACTGATAAGACTTTTTGGAAAGTTTTCCAGTTTATTTTCTCATATAATTTGTCTAGAATCCGGCAAGGATTATTGAAATCGCAAGTTTTGACTGGTGAACTCTTCACAGTCAAAGTGTCCTAAGTGTTTTTGAGGGTGTTGAATCCATATATGTAGTCAAAAAACCAATTTAAACAACACAAATCAAGATTTGAACACAATTTATTTTGTCGAATTCTGGCCAAAAATCCATCAGATTTCTGAAAAGTCTTATAAGTATACACTCATCAAACCACTTTCCAAAAATACAAACGCACAATATAAATACACATATCATAATTCTTTTAGCCTTAGTCATTGATTCTCCGATGAAACAACACTTGGGATAATGTAAACACATAAATATGTGTTTAGTATTTATTTTTATAGAAATGCACAATATAAATACACAACATAACTCTTTCGGCCAAAAAAAATATTCTCTGACAAAACAACACTAGGGATAATGTAAACACATAAATATGTGTGTAGTATTTAATTCTAGATATTATGCCACCATGACCAAAATTTGCGAAATATACTATGTAAGGTGTGAAGATAAGATGGTTAAACTACCATTTGTGATGACTGTGTGAACGAGGACGTTGGTCCCCCGAGGTTACGGGTTCAAGTACTCGATGAGTGAAAAATGTAATCAAATTGAACAAAAGTGAACAATGTGAAAATATATCGAAACAAAAACACCTACCATCTGTGGCATGTTCTAAATCTCGGAATGTAGTATGTAATGAGGGATGTAAGATTTTATTATTATTATTGAATGTATTTTAATATGAATATCGTATTAAAATTTTAGGTGAAAGATATTTTAAGATTGATATAATTGTTTGAGATAAAAAAATTAAGAGATTTTATTAATTTAAAAATAGAAAAAAAAAAATATAAAAAAATAGTAATATTTGTTGTCGGATGATAGACAAATGATGAAAGAATAAGAGTGAATGCATTTTGTTATATGTGTGTGTGTGTGTGCAATGTTTGCAAATGTTGAGTTCATATTCTAAGGTTTTTTGGACTCTCAATCATGGTTCACATTCTTCCCCATAACCCTTAATATGGATTATGTATCTTACATCCTCCTTCTAATTTGAAGAGGTGTATGTAAGCTTTAGAAAAAAAAATCAAGACAACTATCAATGGTTGAATAAGCTATCTAAATTTGGTGGTTTGGGACGACAACAAACCCAATCGCTAGTAGAAATCAAATTCTTCTACTAAATGGTGGTTTAAGGCTAACTACCAACTTTGGAGCATGACTACTCTCATTAGTTCCTGAAACATTTCTAAATTTGGCTAAAATTTGATGTCTTGTACTAATTGAAAGTACTCACAAATGACTCTGAGAAGAGGAACAATAATTGATGGAACTTGGCTCTAAGGTTCGACAATTCTGAAACATTTCTTGTTTTAGCTAGAAGTTGATGTCTTTTGCTAACTAGTTTTAGAAAATCAGAAAGTCAAAAATATTTTCTTATCCTTGATAATTATTTCTGATGTTCTTGATTTTTTATTATGATTCTTCTTCTTTCTTTTAGTTCATCAAGCAATTACCAAAGAAATAGCACATAAAACAATGGACACTAGATGTAGGCACTATGCCAGGGGAAAACCCTCTCTAGGGGAAAACCCTGTCAGTGATTCTTCCTTCAATAGTTTTCCGGAGATATTCTAAGACTCTTGACCTTGACACAAAATTTCCTCTACACCAAGTCAACCTGCTTCCTTACTTGCAGATGATCCTTCTTGACCTACCAGTGGCAACAACAGTGGCAACACTTTCTTCAACCCAGCAATTTCAACCTTTCCTCAGAGACTTCAATATTCACTGAAAGACTTTGTTCTTCACTTATAACCTTTGATCTTGGCCCAATACATCTTCTTGAGATGACAACATCACACGACAATTGGCTACAACATCAACACAACCACTGGTTAAAACATCATACAGCCACTAGCCATGACATCAATAAGAGAACTTCGATCTTCCAAAATAGGGCATGAGAGAGAGAGATAGTTGCACCAAAGGTTTGATTTTCCCTTTCTCCTTCTCCTAGGCCAAACTCGCACTTACTTCTACTTCTTCTACTTCGCACTTCTTCCAGCTTCAATAGAGATCAAACTTGCTTATGAGAGTGAGTGCTTCAAATGGAATTTGAACTACTCTATATATAGTCCTTTGGTGAGGTCAAATAGCCTCCTTTGAGGCCGACATGATCATCTTAAGGACGACTTGGTGTGGAGACAAAAAAATTCATATTTGACTCAATACTTGACCTTTTTACATGATTCAAAAGCCCAAGAAGGGTCTCTTTAAAAGTACAATGACTCTATTGACTCAAGATAAATCCTAGAAGTCTTCAATGGGGAATTTGACCTAAAACATGGTGACCCAAGCATGAAACCCATGCTTTAATGAGTCACAATAATAATAATAATAATAATTTTCTTTATTATTTTGACAAGTACATTACAAGATGACTCAAATACATTTAATGAAGACCGAACCTAGTTACATTTTCCAACAACTAGAAATGCTCACAAATGGAAATTTGAAGATGACCATAACCTAATGTCTAGCAAAATTTGTAATTCTTCTACCAAACGGTGGTTTTAGGAAGACCATGACCAAAATCATGATCATGGCTCTGATTTTGGTTACAATTTTGGCTTTGGATCTGATTCAGGCTCACTTGTACATGCATGATTGATTGGGCTTCAAAACTAGAAGTCTAACTATGAAAGAAAAAAAAATCTACAATGCTCACAAGGATAAAAGTAAAAACTATGACCCTCTATGTAGAAAAAATGATGAGGATGTTAGCTTCTACCGAAAATACACCCATTTACAATGTGATTTAACTAGTAAAATTGTAAAAGTACTATTTGCGAGTTACCAATAATCTTGATTTTGAATATGAATTGATATTTGTAAATGAATGTACAAACCATGCTAGGTTCCTTAAAATGTCCAAGAATTTTCTCCCAAATTTAATAAATATGTTGGACACCTAATCCTAAAATGGGTTAGTGTGGAAGTCGAATGGATAAAAGGAGTCCAAGAGACCTTGGGATCTGAAACCCAAGAGTCACATATTTGTACTATAAATGTATATCTGATGTTAATAAAAAATGAACTCACTGATTTATCTTTCCTATTCTATGTTTTCCATGTGTGTTTAACATGGTATCAGAGCAGGCGTATTCCTGCCCTGCATAAATTAATTTGAGCCATTTGTTTTATGGCCTCTCTGTGTAGTTTATTTCTGCCATAAATTTTATGAATATTTTCTCATGAATATTGTCTCAGCTAAATTTTAGCTGCAATCTTATTTTTCTCCAACGCTATTTTTATTCACCTATGCTCTAAAAACGCTCATTGCTCAGACCTGCCATCTCTGCCCTAGCAAGAACGTATCTCTGACTGCAATGTATTCCTCACTATGGCCTCTGCGCATTCCTCAATTTGTAACACTGGCCCTTTGATTTAAACATTGAAGTGTTATCTGCCATTGCCTGCCAGAAATCTGTTGCCTCCCCTGATTGAAATCTCTGTCTTTTACAGTCCTGACCCTTGCATTACCTGCGCTCTCTGGCTATTCTGACTGTTGATAAACAGTTCATAAAAGAAACGTTGTCCATGGTATTTTTAGCGCTGGCCTGGAGAATCCTCTGAATCGCTGAGTAGAATGCCCTTGAGATCAGCTGGACAACCTGCAATTTGACCATCTGGACTGTAGTAAGATTCTGGAAGCGCTGTGCCATGCATTGAACGCTGTTTTGTTGCATCTGCACATCCTTGATGCTGGTTCACGCGACACTTGGCCATCAATCAGGAAGATCTTTAAACGTGAGACCGACTCAGCAATATTAGATTTTTCATCTTCCATAAGTAGGTTCTGTTGACAAAGAAACGCTGGAAGCAGAAAGGAAATTTCAGCTCTGTATGTGTGTTCGAAATGTGTAGCTTTGTTCAAGATTTTGAGCAAGGATAGCGGTTATTCAGTTACAGAGCTTGTGCTGTAGGTGATAATTGATTATTTGAAGGATTTGCATGTCACCGGAAGCTGTTGGAATAGAGAATGCTATTTGAAGAATTTGGATTTGCTTTGATTTTCAGAACTTGAAGTTTAAATGAGTTTCATTATGGATTCAGAGCAGTTATTTTTAAGCTACGGAACTATACTGCAAGTTGTCGATATTCATGAGCTGCATAGCTGTGCTGTAGTGATATTCGATATTTGATCTTTTAAGAGATCGGCATCTGTGGAATGGAGAAACTTTGAAGAAAATAAAGACGTTTTGAAGTTCAAGAAATGTACTTTAAATGAGTTTTATATAAGGCCTTAAAGCGGCTATCTGTCATCTACGAGCTTTTTGGCGAATTATAGTCGGGTATTTGATCAGCTCCAAGTACTGAAAGATATGCATTTCCAAGGATATATATTGGCATTGGACGCCTAGAGAAGTCTTTGTTTTGTGTACGGATGTGCCATTCACGGGGTTAAGGTTTATGCTTTAGCCAATGTAAATGTGGCTGAAGAAAGACAACGCTACGCCCATCAAAACGTCCAAGAATTTCAAAGTTTTGAAATACTCAAGAGGGTGGTTGTTCATCAATTTTTGTAAGTTCTTCTATTTCCCTGGCTACCTTCATAGGTATGTGCTTACTCAATAGTGAAAAAACGTTGGTATTGGCATATCGACCTTTTGATACCTCTCAGCGCGTAACAGATCCACGGTTAGGATGGATCTGGGCTAGTGCATATAGTCCATTTCAGTTGCTAGGTATCGTGAAATTTTGGAATCAGGGTTTTATACCGAGTGTTTAGCCCGGATCCTTGCATGGAGCGTTTGGCTTGGACAATGTTCCAGTACATTGTGTGATTGTCTATTATAATGTTCTAGCCAGTTTACATGGAGACCTAGCTAGCATGATAGATATTCAATGCGCTGTGTGCTGTTTTAAAGTGATATATATACGGTGATTGGTAGCATGGTTATACACAGTGATATATATTGAATGCGTTGTTTTAATATTGAATGTGCGCTATTTTTAATATTGAATGTGCGCTGTTCAGTGGTATTTGAAACTATCATATGATCCTGCCATTAGTAGTTTTTTTCTTCTCGACTTTTGAACATTTGCCAAGCACTTGGGTACGGGTTTGTCTGATGAGAAAGGAGACCGAACCCCTTCTTGTGTGATGTAAAGCTTCAAAATCTCAGGAGAAAGATTTTGTGGGTAGCCAAAGTCCATGATCTCATCAAGAAGCTCGTAAATTAGCACAAAATTATTCCGGATGGCATCTTCATCGAATGCACCACCAAAGTAGGATTTGAACAGTGCCACTGCCTCAACCACAAACTTTAAGGCACAGGCTGCATTAGCATTGCTACTGACAACAATCACAATATAGACATTGCTGATTACAATAGGAGCAAAGGAGTTCCGGATGCCTGGAAGACCGAATTCCTCATCATTTTAGGAGGCTGAGATTTATTGGGGATCATTTGTACTACTGCTAAAAGATCAAGGGCGCATTCAGTAAGGACAAGTCCAAGCCTTTCATTCATTTAAATAATGTTAAAACATGGTTACATTGTTTCATTGAATTTTGGTCATATATGAATGATGTTTATTTGGTTGATGAGCATATTAATGATTTGAGTCATTGGGTTTAAGAAGTTATGAATTTTCCTATTGATGAGTAGATATTGGAATTGAGATAATTCCATATATGATGGCTTTTAATGAAAGTAAGAAATCAATGGTGAATGATTTTGAATCACATGAAAGATAAGCTTCCGCATGCAATGGTACAGTTGTGAAATTGCCAGCTATTGAGGTTTTTGATTTGGGTAAAAAGCTGAGATGCATGTTACTAGTCTGTTTTAAAGAACCTGGATTCTGGGAACTTGTTGCTGACGCTGATTTGAAAGTGAAGGAGTACTTGAAGGATCCAAACAAGTTTGCAGTTGCTGCTGCCCCAGTGTGGCTTTGTATTTAGATTTCATTATAGTGCATTGATTCCTTGATTCCACTGCTGCATAAAGATTCTGGTGAACTGATTGTAATCTTTTATATTTCACACTGATCATTTGCTGACATTTATAAAGGATATTTCTATGTACTGTGAGTAGATATTACTTTTCTGCATTGAGTAGTAGTTGTGATCAGTTTTTTAAGGTGTAAATCAGACATTAAAGAAAAATGGCTAGAACCAGTGAAGTATTACAGTTCCTTAAAACTCTGATATTATCTACTGTTGATGACACATTACAAATCACCAAAGGATCTCTCTCAGAAATTCAGACATGTCTACAAAATGCACAGGAAAAGATCGACTTTTTGCAGCTTGAATCATAGCTACAGCAAGAAGAGCTACATAAAAGAAGACATCATTCTGAACCTGTTTTTGTTCAGAACATTGAAACAACCACCTATCAACAACAAGTCAATAATGTTTCAGATCCAATGCCCAATAAAGCAGCAGCTATACATACAGATGCAGAAACTCAGTCTGCACTTCCCAAGCCCATCATCAGACCTTGGGAACAGCTTGTCCACAACAAGCACAGAACTGGTCTTGGATATGACAAGGACTTGTCCTTTCATATTCCAGACTATGCCAAGCCCATTCAGTTTCAGAGTGTTGGATTCATTCATGACAGTTCACCTGCTCCTCACGACAGTTCAGCTTTAGTTGTTTCAGACTATGCCCCTCTTCCACAGCAACAACAACAACAACAGATTGTGAAATGCCAACATTGTGACCGAGTTGGCCATTTGAAAGATCACTGTTTTGATCTTCATCCATGTAAGCACTGTCATAAAACCAGTCATTCTTCAAACAGATGCTTCAGAAACAAACGTTCTGCAAGAACAAAGATTCATCTTGGATGGATCGCTTCTTGGCAATGGGCATCAACAGCCAAGAAGATATTCCAAACACATGTCAGAACTTGTTCCAGAATATTGAACAGTCTTGCAGTTGAGTTTTCTCCATCATCTCACCTTGTATCTGACAGGGGGGGAAATGATGGTCATCTACAAGCTTCAAAGCCACATCAAGCGAGCCTGAGCCACAACCTGCCACACCAGTTTCAGAGTTGTAGCCAGAGACAAAGATGCCTGAACATGCCTTCAGTTGGCAATCTGGGACACTTCCTCTAGCAGAAGACTCCAGCTTCTTGCCAGTTTTGGAAGAGCTCCAGGAATCGCAGAGTTGTTGGTCATCCTTAAACCATCACAGATTAAGAACACTTCCTCTAGCAGAAGACTCCAGCTTCTTGCCAGTTTTGGAAGAGTTCCAGGAATTGCATTAAAGCATTCCAGAGTTGTTGGTCATCCTTAAACCATCACAGATTAAGAACACTTCCTCTAGCAGAAGACTCCAGCTTCTTGCCAGTTTTGGAAGAGTTCTGGGAACTACACTAAGCGTTCCAGTGTTGGTGGTCACCCTTAAACCACTGCCCTTTATACCAACATTTCATAGAGCACATTCAGCCTAGTGCTGCCATGCATTTTTTGCACATTTTGTATTACAGCTCTCTTCTTGGACTCATACATAACCCTTCGGATTAAGGGGGGGAATGTTGGACACCTAATCCTAAGTGGGTTAGTGTGGAAGTCGAATGGACAAAAGGAGTCCAAGAGACCTTGGGATCTGAAACCCAAGAGTCACATATTTGTACTATAAATGTATATCTTATGTTAATAAAAAATGAACTCACTGATTTATCTTTCCTATTCTATGTTTTCCATGTGTGTTTAACAAAATAAAATTGTCAAAATTCTATGGAAATAGGAACTAAACATGGTGAGAAACTCGTTTGAATTCCTTAAGAAAATATACAAAATCCAAAACTAGAACTGCATACACACATAGGGCCTCTGGATGATTAGAAATGAAATGAATGAAATTGTTATAAATATCACAACCACAATCTACTTCTCCACTTTGAATTATTAGATTTACTATAGAAACTCAACTTACACTCTCTTTTATACGACCCAAATGAAGACTTCAGATTGCAAAGGAGATTTTTGATGATAAAACTGAGAAAACACTTAGTAGTAGATGAATAAACCTTGGCCACCATAGGAGAAATATTTCCCTTCAATCCCTTCGCTACATTCAAATATGCTCGATGAGATTGCATGTAATGAATACAAATTTGAACACCAAGGCATCAAAATGGTAAGCTACATGTAATAGTCTTCCTTTTCAATTCTAATACTTTGATTAAAGATAAAAATTTTGTAACTTCATTCTCAAATTCCTTAACGAGTTCCACCATTTTTTTCCCTTACTTTTCTTTATGGCATGACATGACACAACAAAAGATGAGAGTTTGATGTATATTTACATCATGTTATATTGAAGGTAGAACATGATGTCACAATACCTTAAGAGGAATGGTTTCTCTTATGATTCGATTGATTCAACTTACAAATCAAGTGCCCTCCCACACCACACACTAAAGTGACCAAACGAACCTTGGTTCTATATTTCTATGCCAAACTTGGGGGAGAATTTTAGTATTACTACACTTGGATCATTGTTGGTTGTTGCCCTTTTTTTCAAAATCAACATTCAAAATGAGAATGTAACTACCATGTGCATTGAGTGTTGTTTGAGTATTCATGAAACATAATCAAATTTTTGTAGTAACGAGGAGGATACTCTTCTTCTTCTTCTTCTTCTTTCGAGACCTGGGTAGAGAAACTAGCTAGAATATAGCTAAGAGAGGATTCATAATTGAAAACCTAAGTGACAAAGCAATAGGACAGGTGTAATTAACAGGCTCTAGAGAGTGCCTAATCTTGGCTTGCTTTATACCATTATTGTGTTGCAAACAAGAGATGAAAGAATACGCATGAAAGGATTCCATTAATCAGATATACATAAAAATATAATTTTTCCAACTGTTGGATTCATATTTAAATTTTGTTAGACTCCCAATGATAGTTCACATTCCTCCCCCTAACCCTTATGAATGATGTGTCTAACATTTGTGATTTATTAAAAAATTAAAAAATACTTTAATTGTAATAATTAAAAAATATGTTAACAAATAAAATAAAATAATATGTTTGTAGGTGGTAGGACAATTGTCAAAAAGCATGGTGGCAAGTCCTTGTGTATCCAAGTGATTGGAAGTTTAATTCCCTCAGACTTGTCTCATTAGCTGAACCAGAAAAATAATAATAGTTGTGAATTAGTTGTTTATGCTTGATTTTTTATTATTCTTGACCTTTAATTATTCCTTTGATTCTTTATTTTATATATATTTTTATCATATTTTTGTTTGACTTTTAATAGAATGGTCCTTTTTCTTTCTAATTTAATTTATTTTTAATCTTTATAGTTTTTCTTTGAATATTTGCATTCATTATTTAATTTATAAATTAATATGTTTTTGTAAATGTTAGTAAAAAATATTCCTTATTATTAATTAATATAATTTTATTCAAAATTAACCGTTATATTACCACTGTTGGAAATAATTCTCTGTTCATCATTCTCATTATTTAATCTCTTGCCAAGATCAAACTCTCCATCTTGTCGTGACGATGAACCACACTGGGTGATTCTAAACAAGTCGACACATTATTTCTCATGTGATTTTTATCGAAAGATTTTCATTATACAAAATATGGATCACAAAAGCCTGAATTTAGATAAAAAATAATATTCATTAATTTTAATGTATAAAAGGTGTATGAGAAGAATAAATTAAAATAAAAAATTATTCATTGATTTCAATGTACAAGAACTATATGAGAGGAAAAGAGAGTTGAAAGTAAACTTGTGCAAAGAGACACTTGATGACAAGTGTTTCACTTTTTTGAGAAGAAATAATTAGGGCATAACATGAATCAAACATAGAAGTTTCATTTTATAAATTGTTGGGTATGTGGTATATGCTTTGCACGACTAGCTCCACACACGATATAGTGTGTTGGGCATGACATGGGGTCATGGGGGGGGAATAGCCCCATTTGTTGGGGGGTTTGTAGGGGAGTGGTAACCTCCCTACAAAGGGTTCAGGGTAGCGCCCCGACAAAAAAAAGGTGGTTTTGTGCATGGTTTTGTGCATGGTTTTATGCATGGTTTTTTTCTCATGATTTCGTAAATCTGGTCAAAGAAACTATGGTTATATTCTAATTTGGGGTTAATGGATTGGAGGTTGATGAATATTTTGGTATGTATATAATGTATTGTAGATTTGAAAGAAATATATTTAAAATTTAATCTAGTTTTCCCGGTTTTCGGTTCTAGGAGAAAAATACGTTTATATTTTATGTTCTTGTCACTGTATATTTTCTGTTTTTTAGGAATTCATTTGCAGATATTATCAGTATAGGGTTAAAACCTACATAAATTTTATGGTTATGTGGAATGTTTTTTGTCGATATTTTTAGAATTCCTATTAATTTTGGTAATAAAACTTTTTTAACAAGTCAAGATTGATTTGATTAGTCAATTAGAATAATTTAATTATAGTTTAAAAAATAATTTTTATGTTAAAAGAATAAAATAAAATAACATTCATCAATTTTAATGTATAAAAGGTATATGAGAAGAAAAAAAATAATCAACATCAATTTCAATGTACAAGAGGTGTACGAGACGAAAAGAGAGTTGAAAGAAAACTAGTGCAAAGAGACACTTCATAACAAGCATTTGATATTTTTGAGAAGAAATAATAAGGGCATAACATGAATCAAAAATAAAGGTTTCATTTTATTATAAATTTTATGGTTATTTGGATTGTTTTGCTTGAAATTCTTGAGTTTCATATCAATTTTGGTAATGAATTTTTTTTAACAAGTTATGGTTGGTTTGATCAGTCAATGAATAATTTGAAAGTATAAAATTAAGTTGAGGAAACAAATAAAAAGAAAAGACAAATTATTCTTGAAATATGGCATTGAGCTTAATTAGGACAATGGTAGAAACTTGAATGTGATGGTTATTTTGATACAACTAATTTATAATACCATGGAGAATTGAGACAAATTATGCTTCAAATATGGTATTGATCTTGATTAGGACAAAGTTAGAAACTTGAATGTGATGGTTAGTTTGATAGAACTAATTAGTAATGCCATGGAGAATTAATCACTTAAAGAATATAAATAGGGAGGATAAACAAAATTTTCCCTTATTGTAGATAAGAAGGAAAAATACTCAATTATGCTGAAGGAGGTAAGGACAATGATACTAAGGTTGTGATGCTTCAATGTAACTTTTAAAGAGTTCCATGAGAATAGGAGAGAACAATAGGATGAGATACTAGGGAAAAGTTATCCTAGGTTACTTCATGGCCTCAACATTGCGATTTCTACTTTTGACATGAGAGTAACAATAACATAATGGAGTGTTAATAAGAGAGATTGATTATCATGTTATTTTAAAGATTTAGTGAAATTCTTCCTCTACAAGGATAACGTATCATACTAACATCCACTAAAACAAAATTGACTTGTTAGACATGTGTTAAGCCCTTTGTTGATGGAAGGAAATAAACTTTGAGAGGTTAAACATCTTCCCTCACATACACACAAGGGCCCTACACTCATCGAGGTTTGAACCTAGGTTGTTTACATTGGAACACCCCATCTCAATCATTAAATATAGATTGGCAAATGAAGATAGAAAAAACCTAATAGAGCAACATGGATAGTAGTTTGGGTGGATTATACCTTTAAGGGAAAATTTATTAGAAAATGATGTCAAACTTATGGTTTGGATTCAAACTTATTGGAGGAGAGAAACCATAATGCATGATGTAGTTGTAAATTAAAGAGGGTTGAGAATTTGTGTAGTAAGGATGGTTAATATTTGTGTGGTAGGTGGATATTTATATGTTCAGGGGCTTTCTATGGGATTTAATTAAATTATGCATTCAATAAAAGGATAAAGTATCATATTAGCATCCACTCAAACCAATTTGAATTTTCAGGCATAAGTTAAGTCACTTTGCTCATGGAAGGAAACCAACCAAAAAGGTCAAGCAACTTCCCTCGCTTACACACAAGGGCTCTACACCTATAAGGGTTTGAACTTAGGTTGTTCAAGAAAAATATAATGGAGCAACATGGATGGTCTTTTGGGTGGATTCTACCTTTAAAGTGAAAATATGTGAACTTGATGTCAACTTGATGATTTGGTTCCAAATGTGTTCAAGGAGAGAAGCCACATATATGTGATGTAGTCTGTAAAGGTGATGTTGTGAATTGTTGGGGGGGAGGGGGGTTTAAGTATTTGTATGTGGAAAGGTTATTTTGATAATGTCAACACAAGCATAAATTTGTGAGTTTAGATAAATATAAAATATATAATGTAATATGCATTCTAAAATATTCTATGTAAATGTGCAATTAAAAATATTATTACTCGAGACGAAACTACCACAACCTAGAATTAGGTATTTGAAATCATTAAAGATACACAAAATTTGTGTCCATTGATGCAGGAGCATCCAGCTCAGGCACCATGACCGGGTGTCGGTCTCTGCCAGGTCGAAGAGTTGAGTTAACTTTTTATTTGTCTTTATGTTAGTTGACAGAATAGGAGGTAGAATTTTTCTTTTTATCTTAATTTCTAAATTAGTCAAGGGTAGTTTGATCGGCCAAGCTTATTTGTTTGTCTGTTGCTAATAAGTCATGGATTAATAATTGTCCTGTTATTTTAAAAAGAAAAAGACAAATGTGTCTAAAAGGAAAATATTGTCATAAGGACAGAACCGAATGACTAATAACCATGTAACTGTAAAGTCTATAACTGAAAAGCAACTGTACAGTTTCATTAACTGGAACAAGAAACATATAAATGTAATAGGACAAATCATGTAAGGGGTTCAGTACCTCTCGCACTCGAATAATAACAATAACAGAGAAACTAAGTTTTGTCCATCTGTGTGTTCTATTGTATTCTATTGTGTTTTCCAATTGAAAAATATCTGAACAAACAACCTACTATATACAGATTATTGAGTGTAATTCCTTTTTCCTATTTCCTGAGAAAAAGAACCAGTTCTCATAACGAGATAGAAGAACAGATACAATACGAGGGTTTATAATTCATTTGAAGCAAACAGTGAAGACAGACCAAGAGTGATACAAACAGTTTCGGTACAGGCCAAGCACCCACGGTCGGACGAAAGTTTCCACCATACATTTAAATTGACAGTCATATAAAATTGCCAGCGTATCTACAACGTTCATGCACGTTCATACACCACATCACAAGCATATTGAAGAATCATAACTGCAGTTCAAGCTACGAATTTAGAGTAAACCAAAAGCAAATGTCATTCAGGTAAACCAAACCAAATCTTATTATATTTTCCTGAAGGATTTTTCTTTCGAAATGGCAAAGTCCAGTGTATAACAGTTATATAGCAGTACTGCAAAAATAAAGCCATAAACACTCAAATAGTGGACGACAAACCCTAGGTGAGGGTTTCAAACACCTACTCATACATAGCTATAGACACGTAGACCCTGAAACGACAAACCCTAGGTGAGGGTTTCGAAAGGAAATTGCATCCATATGCAGAAGATGGCAATCAACGAAACAATGGAAGTCCAGACCTCAAAACGATATAACATCACTCACAGCGTGAGTCAATTGCCAAGCATTGAGCCATACGACTAGACAACCTAAATTGAAACCAGACCGAGGACTGAAGAAAATACAAAGAAGCAGAGCCTACCGAACAAGACCGAGGCATACAACGTCGAGACCTCCAACCGCAAACCCTTAATACCTGCACAGCGAATGACACACATGTGTTAGAAAATATATTGTTGCTGAAGTGAAAGTACAGAGCCTGGAGAGAACAACCAATGGAAATTGCATCCACTTTACCTGAGAATTTGCAGTGAGAGCCGAAGACAAACATTCCACCCAAAGTTCCGACTAACTGCGGCAACGAAGGAACAAACCAGGTCAGAAGCTGTGGAAAGATAATCACAAATTGAAACAGAGAAGGAAGACTACCTGCGTTTTAAGCCGAGGATGAAAGAATGCCATCGAATTGAGCCTGGAGACAAGCCAATCACTAAGTTGCCAACCAGAACGAGAAATACCAGCACAAAACTTGAAATATGGTGGCCTGTTGAACCAACAGCAAAAGGAAAACAAACCACAACAGAAATATCACTTACCTAGGCGGCTACAGGGCAAACCACAACTGCCAACGAACCAAGGTTTAAGAACAACCACATTCACAGCAAAGAGCCGTTACAGAAACAACCAGAGGCGCGCCCAAGACTCACAGCAAAGCTGCCCACCAAAACTTGCAGAGCACAGCGGAGCAAACCCTCGACAAGCCAACAACAAATGACCAAAATGAACGACGAACAAAGGGTTCAGGCATAGGAATGAGCGGGAATATGAAATTTGAGGCAAGTACCCATTCATTATTGTGTAATTGAATGCCACATAATACAAACCCAAAATATCCGATGGCGCATTCCTTCCATGTGTAATCACAATCAAATTATTCAGCCAAACATATAATCACTACATTAATCATTTTAATTACGACAGACGGTAAAGTGTTGGGCTGGTCCCATCATCCATGAACTAAATATTATATAAACTATAAGATATATAACTTTCAAAGAAGGTAATCACGACACATGCAAATATAATATTTGAAGTGATTTACAATCAAAACAAGTGAAACTAGAAACAACCTCTTAGAGATATTTTAATGTAATAATTGTATATATTTCAAAGCTAAAAGCCAAAATCATTATGAAACATTAACGCTAAAGTTAAATATTACCAAACAAAAAATGTTAGAAAGGAAGTTGCATATTGTACATACTTTCAATATATAAGAAACCTAATGTTAAATATTACCAAACAAAAATTTTAGTAGAAATATTGCATATTGTAGATAATGCAATTTGAACATTAAATGTTGTAATCTAAAGATAAGTAGGGACATAATTAGTTTGAAGAAAATAAAATGATCTCACAATAATGATTTATCTTTTACAATAACGTTATAAAGGTGAACTTCTCTCCACACAACACTTTAGACTCAAAAAGTGGTGATCCATTAATCTTTTCATAGATAGGGGAAATCTAATTTTGTTGAAATTC
This sequence comes from Pinus tabuliformis, assembly GCA_031772625.1. NCBI lineage: Eukaryota > Viridiplantae > Streptophyta > Pinopsida > Pinales > Pinaceae > Pinus > Pinus tabuliformis. The sequence continues at coordinate 1,251,081,309 of CM062811.1, forward strand.
AGATGATTCAAATGCCCTCTTCAAAGAGTTAGGTAGACTAAGCTTGATATCCCAAAACTCAAAATAACCATTGAGAAGAGAGATTATGATTTTAAAGAGATTTTTGATGGCTTAAATGATGAATTATATTGTTCTAACATCTAATATTGTTTGATTAGGGAAATCAAACTTGATAACTAAAAATCGTTATAAAAAGTATTTGTTACTTACATCAAACAAATTTACTTCTTCAATATATATATTAATTGCTTCTACTCGTACACTTCAATTTCCAATAAAACATAAGATGTTATTTGATGAATGCTTTATTACTCAATAATATGATCCAGGTCAATGTTTCCATATAACAAAGTACATAATAAACCAAGTATGATTCTATGTGAATCAAGCTCTAGGAGAGTGAAGCAAATAAATTTTAAAAAGCCACGTAATAATTTAACCTACAAGTAGAGAAAATACGTTCCAAACTCTATTTGATTAAATGAAATGTGGGCTTTTATGGAGGTATTGGCTCTATAGTATTTTGCATTTGTTTATTATTTCTGATTTTTAAAATTAGAAGGATTATATTTATATACATGTTTTAGTTTTGCATCTTAATATATGCATGTGATTTCTTTTTCCATAAAATGTCATAACATTAGTATAAACCATGATATAACGCAGTAACCAATGACGGCATGATTCAAGGCACTAGATTTAATAGCAATGAAAAGTGGATTTGATTGTAGATTTATATTTGGGTTTATGCTAGCACTAAGGCTGTGGTAATGAATTATTGATGCACATGCAGAGGCATGTCACACTTTAAAGGTTGTGTGATAATGAGATATAACACAACTTCAACATTTAATAGTATATCATCTAGGTTTTAAAGTGGGCCTTTATGCATCTCCCACAATTAATACGTATTTATTTTAATTTCCTACCATTAATATGTATTTATTTTAATTTCATACTATAGACCTCCTGATGGGAAGTGGAGTTAGTAATCATAAAATTCATTGAACCACTTCAATATCTAGTAAAAAGGAGAAATACCAATGATAAGTTTAAGATTGTTAATGTGAATGTGAAAGAGAGCATACAATATATCCTTGCTCATATATAAAATATGTTCTCTATTTTTTTGGGGTGAATTTTATATTGGGTTTGGTATTCAAATTTGATGAATTTTATATTGGGTTTGATATTCAAATTTACAAAATAGTGTAGAATAGGATTCAAAAATTATAGAGGATATTTTTTTTTGGAAATTAATTCAAGAATCTATTTTTATATCGTGTTTTAGTTTAATGAGCTTAAAAAATTTGTAGTTTTGGAATCAATACTTCTAAGTAGTTTCTAACCATGTCTTTATAAGGTGCTTTTGATTTTATTAAGCGTTAAAATAACTTTTATTCATTTTTCTTTCTATAATATCTTAGCTTATTAGGATGAATAGGAGAATATACTAGAATAGAAACATCTAACTAAACCAATGTTTGGGCATATCTCTACAATTAATATGTAATTAATTATAGAGTGTGATGAAAGCACTTGCATAAACATGTTTTCAATTGGATAGTTAAATTAATAATAATAATAACTTTTCAAACCTTACCAAACTTTAACAGCCTTTTGATGTCCATCAATGTAGTTGGAAACCTTATCATATGGTGAAATTGTTGTATTATGGGCACATGAGTCGGCACAATACATCAATATCTTGCAGATTGCCCTGGATTCTTCTAGTTGTAGCATTGATTCTCGTTTGGCTCATTCCACTCACTTGAATTGCAATATTATTTCCATAAATTTTATCTTTATTGAGCAAGATGTTGACATTGATGTCACCATCTAGTGATTGATGTCAAGAATACAAGTTTAGAGGGAGTTTGTTGTGTATTATAGCCTATCTTTGAAGGCATAACAAGTGAGGCATTTAGAAGCAGATGAAAAGTGGTCATCTAGATAGATATTGGATCAAAAGTTATTAGGGTTTGAAATTTTGGTAGGATTCTAGGGATTCAAGGTTCCACAGACTAACTAAGGTCGCGAGACAGAGAATTCTCCATCAGCAAACATGAATATTCATGTTCCCCGCCCTAGATTCCTTCATTGGATGACATAAAGTGGAAGGTACGGAAGTAATGGAGCCAGGGGACAATAACTTCCATGTCGGCAGACGTGAGTTTTTATGTCTCGCTCTGGGAGCTTGGTTATAAGTTTCAAGTTGGAGCAGTGTTGGTACGCGGGATTTTGACAGACCTGGGATTTGTGATGCAATGGCCAACAAAGAGCCGCTTAGCATCGGCCCTTTTGACAACAACCACAAAGTGAGTGAAGTCTCACCTTAGACGCTAATGAGTGAATGCGTAACTAGGTTTCCATAATCTGACAGGATTGTCTTATGACTCATGATGTGGAACCTTATCCGACACATAATTCACCGTCTACCTATCACTATATACAATGTAGGGTGTTACCATTTTCGACCCATCAGATAGCGCAAGTCCAAAGAAACGCACACTATTTATGACCTCAAGCGCAAGCTCGACCATTAGACGCAGAATCAACACCAGAGCTTGATAACTCCACTACTAACAAGCAACATTCATTTAGCACTTCGACCCTCTTACAACTATTTGACCCTTATGCCCATTCGTAAAGGTTCAACACAAAAAACATCATGGGTCCAAACCAGAACATATCATCCCCATATGTGACAATCCCATACATGTTATTAATATAACCATTTAGATTATTAACCAATGTTATACATAGTCAAGGTATCACAAGTTATCCAATAAGCTAACACATAGAACCATCATAAAAAATTCAAATAGATGCATAAGAGAAAATGGAGCAACCTATCCATTCATTGGATTATAATCATATTAGCAAAAGAGACATTGTTCCCATAGTACATTCATTGAACAAATAGGCTTATCGTCCCTCGGGAAATACACTATACACGGACAAAAACCAGACCATTGGTTCAATCCCTAAGGACAACACTCAAATTAAACCCACATAACAACAAAATATCCATTAAAATAAAGTTTCCTTGCAGCAATAGACTCAGACATATACTCCATACTTAGAACAAACAAATTACATGCATCAGACACTCAGACGGTGACTTTATAGCTTAGCCTTCTCAGGGCTCAGCTAACATTCGGTGTCTATAGCTAGCATCCTATTTCCAATGATCATCAACCCACAACCAACCCTTACTTTGTCCTTGGAGGCCCTTCTTATCATTGCCTAGAAACCTATCGAACCCTCTCAGCTTCCATCCTGACCACACCAACTATCCTAAGAAATTGTTAGGATATTTTCTTTGTCCTCCCAAGTTGTCCCATGCGTATCAACAGATGTCCAAAATATTCGTCACACCATTTTTCTCCACTCCACCCCATATCCTCTTTCCTCAAAATATCTCCATCCTCTAGTCAGCCACGTTATCCTCAGCAGCCTCCACTCCTCTACAACATCCTAACCATCGAGAGTCCCTTGCACGTGCCTTCCCTCCTTTGGTGTCACTACTATCCTCCTGTGTGGAATCCATCTATGTTGCTCCCTAACTACTGCGCTAGCCCTATGTTGTGCTGCACCTTAACCTTTCGTGCTCCTTGTCCCTACTGCATGGTCCTGCACTTACAAATAAAATATCAAAATTTTTTTGGGCTCCAACAAACACCAAACACAAAAATGTGGCTCATACTCGAGCTACTCAATCCTTCGTCAAAGATTTCATTTTTCTTTATGACCTCCTGCAAATTCTCCCATGATTCTACCTATAGTTTAACTTTGGCTTTCATGTGCTCTATTCCGGCAGTTGGTTCCCCAGTGACAACATCGATGTCCTCTTTGTTTAGAGTCTGCATGATCTTCAAGAATTCGCTAGATTCATTAACAATCACCAAAACCCATTCCTTTATATTTTCCAAGCCTTTTGTTCCCCACAGAGATTTTCTACCGACTCCCTGAGCTGTGACTTATCATTCATTGATTTCCTTCTATCAGTGAGGTTCATGTTTCCCATGGTCTAATCAAATTGGCAGATTTGGTCGTCTGCTTCATATATCTGCTCAGCAACTTATGTGACAACTAGAACCTCAGACAGATCATTCCACAACTGGTCACCTTGCTCTATTATATCATGTCACTTCCTTTCATATTCATCCAACTACTCCTTTGCCTATTGAACCAATTCTTTGTGTTGTTGTTCTTCGGATGGCACACGTGGCTACTTCTTGGATTTGGCCTCTATCACTAGCTCTTTTAGCCCCTGTATAGCCTACCTATACTTCATCACTACCTCCTGAGCGAGGTTGCTACATCAATTGACCCCTCAATGAATTTGGTGGGCTGGTTGTAGGTGTTAAGGATAATCATTCAAAACTAGAAACGATTTCTTCAAGTTCGGGTGGAACTTCTTCTCGGGTTGTTTTTGGAGTATCAGTCATCAACCTCCAATTTTAGCTATTCTGCTAAAATAAAAAACTGTTTAATTTACCCAATATGGCAAAACTTTAATTTTTTTATGGAACCAAAAGGAATTAAAACCCCAGTCCATAACCTTATTGCGTCCGTCACTCCACAAACATTTAGCGCATTAAATCTCCGTCGTCGATCTCATTCCTCAATCCGACGGTTATCGCATCACTCGCTCGCCAACTAGCTTGGCCAATCCCCATCATCGATCAATCCTGCTTGATCCAACTGCTATCACGTAATCTTGTGTGGATTCTTGCACAATGCATAACAAGTCGAGAGCACACAAGAAAAGTGGTTTTCCCATGCCACGTGTCAACCGTTAAAGGTAATTGCATGAATTTTCAAAATACTACTTACCACTTTGAGACCGCACGAGATACTGCTTACGCCTACGAAGACTGCTCTTCTATTCTGATTAATGTTTGCGCTTGTTGGCATGCAATAACCATTAGATCTGTTGGATATGTCCGATCGGACGATTCAAATATTTTCTTGGGTTTCTTGCAAATTTATTAGGTTTCCTCACCAGACTTAGCACCTCCGCCAAGTTTAGTCTGTCTCTAAATTATTTAAATACACAGTGAGTGAATATTTAGATGCAACAACACAAGATTATACAAAACTCAACAAAACTTAGAAATATTTCGAAGGAAATAAAACCTCTGGGATTTGACCATTCGTGCACAGTATTCATAGAGATACAGAGAAATTCCAAATTTTACATTCCAATCCTCCTCAGCCAAAATCCATCCAAAATTTGTCAAAAATCCCCTTCTACTAATTCAAAACTTACATAAATACCTACTCATACAACAATCAGATCCTAAATCAATGGATTGAATCTGCCTAATCCTAGATAACATCTAATCTGCATGATATTCTCCTCAAGAATCTCAACTAAGCTTAATTACTTGAATTAATTACAAGATAATTCAAATCCCTGAATTCTAGCTCAAATCCTATCTAGAAAGATTTGTAAAGTGATAGCTAAAGGATCCCAGTCCTTTTCTTGTAAACTTTTTTAATTTTATTTTTGGAATAAAATTCAAAGTCTTTTGTCTCCAAGCCTCATGCTTCTGCATCAGAATTCCTTGTAAATTTGGGTAAGGGCGGTATGCCACTCCAGGTTATCCTCCATTAGCCTTTTCTGTTCCCGACACAATTATTCTTCGGCCTTTTTCTTCTGCTCCAAATATTCCTTTGTGTTTGTGAGCCTGTTCTTCAATGTCTGGGATACGTGTTGTTGCAGCGATGTCAAATATTTTGAACTCAACTTTGACAATACTACATTGATCTGCATGAAGGCAGCCAAAGATTTTTGCACATGCCCGTACCAAATCTCTACAAAAGTGCTTGGCACATGACACATTCTCTTAGGCTACTTGGGATGATGAACTACCAGTAGTCTATGACCAAGCTTGAGGCTGAACTCCATGCATCCCATAAAATAGGCCCCCAAATTATGTCATAACTGATGAAAAAGTGAGTTTCGTATATACCTCTTTCATAAGTTGTTACAACTTATCGAACTTAGACGCTACTACACCTTCCATTTGGTCTGTGATGTGTTTGAAGTCATCTTTGGTCAGCATGGTCTAGACCAAGGAGGCGTGGGTAGCCTTTTGCTTCTCCTTGGTTTTTTTGTAGAGGCACTCCTTGCGCTACTCCTCAGTATCATCTTTTTCCCAGACTTCAGCTACTCACCTGGAGTTACATGTTATTCTTGTGGTTCTTTCTTTGGGGCAATTAGGGAATGGGCTTCGTGTTACCCCTACTCTTACGGCATTCCATTCGTCCCTTCCCCACTTGAGATGGTTTCAAATTCCAAGGCATATTCCTTCAGTACCTTCCATGTAGGTTCCCATGCATCAATTATGATCTCAATTTCCTTCCTGGTTAGCCTAAAATGTTCCTTCTGCCAACACTTGTCTGGGTCTCTTCGTGTCAGAACCTAGATATGGTGGGGGTCAGCCTTAAACTGCATTATTCCCTTGTACTTCTTCATGTTCTCAATAGGTAAGCATGATATCTCCTCAATAATATTAAGTCTGTTGAGATTTTTTCACTCTAGTTCATTAGAGGCCCTTAAATTCTGGAACTCGGCTGTTGCAATTGGTTTCACTGAATCAACCACTAGTTGGAAGTTCTCTAGCCTCTCCCATTCGACCAACGCTATCAAAATTAGTAGCCAGACATAGTTAAACTCTTCATTGAGTTCTTGAGTTTCTAAATAGTCTTTCTTGAACCCTTGCAACATAAATGAAGCCCATGCAAACCGTTCTCCTTTGGCACATCGATTCACCATAACAATGACCTCTGCAGGAACCTCATTTACTCGGAAATTGCACAATAGATTACAAGCAATAGCATATGCTGCAAACCTGGTAGCATGATCATTTATCATCAAAATTAGGAACCCTCAGTTCCCTCTATTTGTCTTATATGTCTTGGTCATGGTCGCAACGAGAGCCTTGTCGTTAATGAGAAATCTTGGGTCTTCTCCTTCCATAGGGAGACTAATAATCATGTGGATCAATTATGCGATGATGGGTATTGGTCGGTCGAGCCACATGAATATGTCATGCATGCAGACCAATAGGCACTTGGTAATAAATGTCATCTCGTCGCAACTTTCGAAGTGTGGAATATGTAGCAAATTCAAAATACTAGTAGTTTCCAACCCTTTGTCCCACTTCTACGACTTTGGCTTAGGTACATTATGGGGATTGGGCACCACCTGCATATAATATTGAAGGTCGGTATGTCAGGAAGTGTCGCACAAATCATGGTCTGAGTACTTAATCTGCTCCATAAAATTCCTTATTCTCCCTTGGCGAAGCACTCCTAGTGAAAGAGGCGAAATTCGAGTTGTATACTGGCATCCCTTAGGTGTGGAATTTGTTTCGTGGGACCCTGAAAGTGGTAGTGTATACTTTGGCTCGACTCTACAACCCATAAACATCGTTAATTCTACCTATTATGTACTTGGATTTAAGCTTGTGTCCTTATTTGTTGCCTCCGAGCTTCTCTTTTTTGAGGTGGCCTTGCTTTTTATCGCCCCCTTTCCATTTTCCTTCAGTGAGGATGAATGGTGTTTTGGGAACATTTTTCGCTCTTTTGCTACTTGGATTTCTTCTTCCATGATTCTCTACCTGTCACTTTCTTCCTCAACTCCCACTTCTTCTATGGGCTTCCCTCTAGTCCTAGTTCTTCGCAACTTCACCTTTTCCTCCTGTTTCTTGTTTATGGTCCTTTATCAACTACTTGATACCATTATCCCACATACCTTCATCTCGCACTCCCGAGCCATTATTTTCTCTTGTCACCTTAACCCTAAAAAGACCCGTCATTACAACATATTTTCGTTCACCAAAGGTGGAAACGATGATTACCTTTCCCAGCCATGATTACGATCTTCTCAATGGTAGTTTCCTTGTACACCTTAATTTTTCCCTTAATTATATATTATCCAACCAAAACATGGTCATTAATTGCTTGCCAAGTTTTATCCTCGGTCAAGGTTATAGTGATATTTTTTTGTCATCCACGGCCTAGTTGATGTGACATGTACCATCATCGTGATGCCCACCTAGCCATATCATAATTGTCAATTACCAACTATGGATGTATTTTCCCCCAACACTGTGTGTTTTCCAATCTCCCTTGGAATCCATTTGGATGTACAATGACTACTTCTTTGAAACCTAAGCAAAACAACCAACTCTTAATCTTTGCCCTTCCTTCTTTGTATTTCTTAACACCAAACCATCATCCTATCTTATTTATGTAAAAATTATAAACTGACCCCCTACTCCACCTAACTAGTGTGCGTAGGAACCTGGTCATCCCTATATAGTTTCATCTTGCACCGATTAACAAATCCCTTGCACAGTGTGCCATCCAAATACCCTAGTTGTACCACGCCGATGTCAGTCACATGCTAGATGATATAAGGCCCCATCCAATGCATCTAAAACTTCCCAAGATGCCTCAGAAACTTGCTATCATATATTAATACCAAGTCCCCTTCCTTAAATGTCTTTTGCTTGATCATTTGATCGTGTCATGCCTTGTCTCAAGCCCTTTTCACCTCTTGTTGGAAGCTCGCTAGTGCCCAGTATTCTTCCAGCTGCAGTAAATCATGTAAACATATTTTCACCGCATTATATTATGTCATCTGGGTAGCCAGTGCAATGTGAAAGCTAGGTACCAGGAACTCCATTGGCATGACATCTTCCTTCCCATATACCAATTGGAAAGTTGTGTGACCAGTTAGCTTCTTACAAGTAGTTTTATAATTCCAAAGAACTAAAAGGATTCTCAGGTCCCAATCATCACGCTACATGTTGCATACCTTGGTAAGTTCAGTTTCCAAAATATTACTGAAGGCTTCAACTGTTCCATTTGCTTGGGGATGATAGGGAGTGATCTCCTAGTGATAGATCTTGAATTCCTCTGTCAACACCACTATAGTTTGGTATAAAAAGTGTGTCCCTTGATCACTCATTAGGATTTTGGGGCATCCAAATCTAGTCACCACATTATCAAATAGAAACTATACAACAGTCTCTGCGTTGAAGTCTTTTGATGGCCTAGCCTCAACCCATATGGTCAAGTAATTTGTGGTGGTGCTAATGTATTGTGTACTAGTCCTCCTCACAGGTGGGTTAATTATTCCAAAAAATTCAATGGACCACTTGTCGAACAACAACAAGGTGAGTTGGGGGTTTAACAGATTTTTCTCTCACTTAGATGGTCTTCCCACCCTTTAACATATGTCCCAAGTCCTACAATACTCCTTGGCATCAGCATGTACTATGGGCCACCATAGTCCAACGTGCAAGATCTTGTGCGCTGAAGCTCGGCCTATGTAGTGTCCCCCTATGACCCCTACATGTGTTTATGTGAAGATCATAAGTCATTCATGCTCCATAATACATCTCAATATTCCATTGATCCCTGATTTATACAGTGCCCCCACAATTAACTGATAGTCTACATCTTTGACCATTAGTTTTTTTTTATGCTATTGTGTAATTTTCTGGTGTCATCTTGGTGTTCAAGAAATGCACAAGTTCTGCAAAATAATCATCCACCATAGTCACTGTGAACAACTACGCATCTGGCAAGTCATCCTCCAAATTCTGCTCTTCCTCATCGAAAGTCAGCCACAACAGGTGATTAAGCCCCAGATTTAGTCTTCCAATTTTAACTACCACCTGAAAATCGTATTCTTAAAAATATAACAACCACCTATAGATTCTCCCCCCCACAACACAGGCTTATTAACCATGTAATTTAAAGAATAATGGCTTGTATACAATTTAAATTTATTACCCAACAAATAATGTATGAACTTTTGAAGGGCGTACACCATCGCCTACCTCTTTCTTTCTATAACAGTATAATCTGGCTCCACAATCTATAGCTTGAAACTAGCAAATGCAATAGGGTTGCCAACCTCTTCTTCTCCTAGTTGTGCCAAGATTCCTCCCAATGCAATAGAATATGCATCAACATGTACATGCAACTCCTTACTCCAATCTGGAAATACTAGGATAGGCGTTGATATCATCTTCTCCTTCAAAATGTTTAGAGCCTCCTAGCATTCCTCAGTCCACTAGAAATCTACCCCCTTCTTCAATAATCTCTCCATGGGCACGGTGATCTTAGCATATCCTTGAATGAACTTCTGATAATATCTCGTATGGCCCAAGGTCTCTCTTAGTTGTCTCACTGTAGTAGGTAGTGGAAAATCCATGATGATGGCAATCTTGGCCAGATCCACCAGTAGTATTTGCTTGCATACAACATGTCCAAACAAGATTCCAAAGGGAGCATAGAATATATACTTCTTGGGGTTCAAGGAAATATGTAATTGTCTGCATCTATCTAACAACAACCACAATACCTCAATATGCTTTTTCAATAATATGAACATTGTCCAATCATCCAAATAGAAATCCAAGGATTTGTGCATAAACTCTTTGAATGCAGCCACTACTATTCTGGAAAAAATAGTTGGTGCATTCTTCAACCCAAATGGCATCACCATATACTGTTAACAACTCCACTTTGTTGCAAAAGTGGGCTTGTGCCATTCTTCTTTGGCGATTTGCACCTGGTGGTATCCCGAAAACTCATCAGTAAAAGAGTAGGCCTCATGACCTTCCACATTTTCCAGAATCTCGTCCGTGAATGGGGTAGGAAAGGGGTCATGCGCACAGGCATCATTCAACTTCTGAAAATCGATACAAATTCTTATATCACATGTCTTCTTATTTGGAACCACCATTGGGTTGATCCATTTGATTCCTCCACTGGTTCGATGATCCCCACTTGCAACATCTTCTCCAGTTCTCGTTTGACCTTTTCCTTGTAAATAGGATTCAACCAATAAGGTTGTTGCTTTACTAGCTTCACATTAGGATTTAATGGAATTTTCATTTATCCTAACTCCTCAAAGATTCCAATAATTTCTTCAAAAGTGTTGGGAAATAGGTCTTGGTACTCGCGCAATAGGTCGACAACCTTCTTCTTCCCAGTAATATCCAATGGATGAAATCTTGGGACTTTCTTTAGTCTCAATGTTCACCTTCTTAGTCTTGATTGGTTAGTATACTCCTTGAATTATAATGGCGTTCCTTCCACTGCACACTTACCTTCAACCTCCGGAATTTGGATGTTTTGAGCATATTCATCGCCTGGCCCATGCTCTGCGACATTGTAACACTCCAAGAATTCTTGGACTCAGTGCAGATGTTGATTCTTAGCACATGAAGATATGCTCCTAGCCACTATCATTTCATTGGTAGAGAATATGTTTTGTTGCAACACCTTCAATGCATCTTCCAATGCTAGCTCTTCAGCTTCAAAGCTAAATGTAGCCCTAAAATTTTACTCCATTTCATCCGAATCTCGTGTTCCTCTATGCATTTCCAATTCAGTATACCAATTCGCTGGAATAACATCTAGGGTATGTATAAATTAATGTACCCTTTCCTGTTGTGATACTCGTCCCTCGGTCCATGCTGCAACACATTTCTTCAGGTGAGCCTTGGGGCATTCTCTACTCAAGGATTTCACTCCAGGGACCCCATAGTTGGTCCTGAATTTAACTTTCATCAATTCCTTACACTGTAACCATCCCAAAGCTTACTCCTTGTGTGGAAACCACCATCTGGCTAGGGTAATGCTCAAATCAACATCCAATGTGGGAATCCTCTAACCATCTAGTATATTCTCTCTGTACTCTTGAACAAAAATATATACTTTTGATAACCCATCAAAGTGAGGTGGATTATACATCTTTGTCCCTATCTAGTGCACCATCCTTGTAACATTTGCCCATCTCTGGGTGCTAACTTCATGCAATTGATTCTGCCAATACTCCAAAGCTTATTCTGAGTTTGAGGTGCAAGATCCATTGTTGCACCAACTTAGCACTCCATCGATTGTAATATTTACATAGCCATCTCGTCGAGCTGTGACATTATAAATGTTATCCATTTCCTCCTGATTGAGCTCACCTTTCACTGGCTCGACATATCGATCCCATTTGCACGAATCCAATGGCGAGATTACTCAAATATATCCACCCTTGAAGAAAATCTTCCTTTTCATTAGATTAATAATTACTTGGTTATAAAAGCCCATTCAATCCCAAAAAGATCTGGATAGGGATTGGTATCATACACAATTTCAATTACATTGAAATTGGTAATGATTAACACCCCTTCGATGTCCACTAGTGCTCCTGAAAATCGTCCAATAGGAAAAATCCGATGTTAGTTGGCCAATCTGAGTTGAATTAGAGACCAAGTCAGCTTGTTTTTCCCCATCATCTCCCAAGTGATTTTAAGTAAAATATTTACATATGATCCTAGGTCCAAAATAATGTTATCCATTTCATATTCTTCGATTTGTGCGTCGAACTGAAATTCTTTATTGGTTCTCTTCCTGTGAGTGACTTGGTTCACAACCCTTGGTGAAGCTTGCGTGGTAGGTGCCTCTGTTCCGCTGGCACATTGCTCCACTATCCTTCTAAACTTATCCAAGGCCCGAGGATCTTTAAATAACTCTAAGCAAATCTTCAGTAGACTCTGAACTGGATCCATTAATGTCATATGCTCCCTACCTATAGTAGCGTCAAATATCTCTAGCATAACCGCTTTTCGCCTAGCTTTCAGCCTGTCCAATTCCTTTGCGAGTATTTCCAGTCAGGCCTCCTTATACGTGGTATTGTCCCTTATAGGGTAAAACTTCGGAGAAGGTTTAGGCGCTCTTCTTGGCCACTACGGTGGTGTCATTCTGGGCTTCACAACATCAGATCCTATCTTGACACCTCCTTGCGTTATCGCACCCACCTGTTGTTGTGTCCTGTGGGGTTCAATAGTGATCATTAGCAGATTGGGCCCCTTCTTCTCCTTCCACTGGGCGATCATATGGGGGAAACTATCCATTCGATGATCTAATGATTTGCAATATATACAGTTTCAAGAGGGGTTGGTGAAATCCCGAGCCAAGTGTCCATGTTGCCCACAATTATAATAGACTATGGTGCTTTGTCCTCGTCCAAATCGACCTCTTCCTCTACCAAACCCTCAGGTCCTTGACCCATCATGCCTCATCCATTGACCTAATTATTGTATTTTCCACCTTGATTATACCCAGGTTTGTTGCATCCATTCGACATGGCTTCCATTCCTTTGGGACCCTACACTTAGAATGAGTCAAATGTGTGCTCACACATCAGCTCCAATGTGTAGCAGTGGTGAACATCATGCCCCATTGATTTGAAAAAGTCACAAAATAGAGTACGGGCTATTGCATCATTTGGTAGCTAGATGGTATATGGCTCCATACCCAACATATCTCGCACCACATTCCTCTGCCTTGAGTAAGCGGTTTCACTATGCAAGTTACCATATAATCAGTCACACTCATTTCTATGGTGACCCTCTGTCTGATAGATGGTGCACTATACTTCCTCCCACTTTTCCTTCCCCTTATTCAAGTCTTGAAGTTGGGAAGCTAATGCAGCCATCTAGGAATGCACTTGCATCATAATATTACTCTCATCTTTTCATTCTAGTGAGGCTTCTAACTTTAGCGTTAGCCCCAGAGATTTCGACTGCATATCAATCCTCTATTGCGTCAATGGTATCCTAATGCGTGGGAGAAACCCTACAATAAACCATTCCTTATGATGCACATCTAGAATTTTGAACGTCAACATATCCTTTAACACTTTAAACCATTGGCTGAAGTCCCACATCGACTCTCCCATGCTCTGCTTTATTTCCTTTAGCTCCATAATACATTAGGACTTAGACTTCGATTTATAGAACTCCCTGATCAGTTCCTAATTGATTTCCACTAGGTTCCTATTTTTTCCTGCTAGAGTCACACTTTTAAACTCCATGTACAACATCAACGTGTGGTCCTTAAATGTGGCTTCCAACTATGCAATCTTAATGGCCTCATCTTGGACCTGCTTAGCTATCCAGACAACCTCATAGACAAACAAATGTTGTTCTATATCCTCAGTCCCAACACCGTGAAACATGGGCATCCACAAGTCTACACCCTCCATAGTAGTTTGAACAATACTTCCTAACAAAGTACTCCCTCCTGCACTTGTTGTACTGCTAGAAAATTATGTGTATGGCTATGTACCACTCTGAGTTTGAATACCTTCTATCGCCCCCCTACAACTTGACCAATATCACTATTGTTATTATTTTCTCCTCCCTAGCTACAATTACCTTAAACACTAGTCGTATCTGTGCGTTGAGTTCTTAGATCATGGTCCATAGATGCACGAAGGGTCATGGGCTCGACACCAAATATGGTATGATTATGCGGTTTTGGATTTGAATCTTTCATACTGCATGGAATTGGTTTTTCCCTCTCTCCTTCCTTCCTTTATGGCATGCTAAACTGCGTCCCTTCATAGCTATGGTCACTAACATTACTTTATTTCCTATGATGGCCTTTCCTAGCCCCTCCCTCTAGGCTCCTTCTTTTGGCAAGCACTGATGTTGACCGGCCTCCTCCTGCGTCACCCTATGGATATCTCCTCCCACTACTTAAAGTTCCATCCTTGTAGCCTTCTTGCTCCATACTTACCCTTGTCCTTTTTGTGCGCAGTTTTGGGCCCATTATCAGCCTCCACTGCACTCCTTCTTCCTCTTATCCTTTTCTACCCCTCACACCATCTCCCGAGCCTCCCCCACTTCCCCATCTCTATAGGAAGTTTCGTTTCTCATGGTGTCAGATTCCAGAGGCAAAAAAACATGTTTATACAACATCATCTTTATCAACAATGGTATCAATCTTATAAATCTGCCTCTCGTCCCCTTTAGAAATTTCCACTCTAGCATAGGATGTTGTTGCTTCCACTACAAAATCAACAATATATCCTTCCAAAACACTTTTGAACCAGTAATCAATAGTATGACATGTCTTATTACTCACCGCTTGAAGCTAGCCAATCTCCTCTGGTGTCCATCTTCTCAGTCTGTTATGAATATAATTCATAACAATTAGATAAATAAAATAAATATAAATATTAAATAATTAAATACTATTTAGGTTAAATAGTCATTAAATTACGTGAAAACTCATGCCCATTCACGAAAGGTCACCTGTTGAGGTATAAAAGCAGGGCCTCATTGTTACATTCAAATCATCTTATGTCATCTTATACAATTTTATATATATTAATAAATTATTATTATTAAATACCTATGTGTATTTTTACATTCAAGCCTACAAGTTATCAGTCTTTGTGCTTTAGCATAGTTTTTATGCTACAGTGGTATCAGAGCTATGGCACACGATATAATCATGCGGGCATTTGAACGTAGTTCGCCGCACAATGTGCCATTACGTTCACATCTTCATTACGTTGAACAGTTTAGTATTCAAGAAGCATTTCAACGACTAGAAAAATCTTTTGCAAAAGTTAAAGAATGTCGAAACAAGATCAATAATAAGGAAGATGATCTAGGTGAGGATTCAAATAAAGTTGATCGTGATGAGAATGAGGATTATCTAGACCAAGATAATGATTCTAATGACACTGATATAGAACAAGAAGATTTTGTTCAGAATATTGATAATGAACACAAAGATGTAATAGATCCAGATGAACAATATCATAACAAAGCAGAAAATGTTGAAAAAAATGAACAACAAGCCCACAATCCCTTTACTCGAGAATGGTTTGACATTAAAAGAGCCATTCCGCAGAGAGAATTAAGAGAAGAAATGAAACATTTCACTGAACTTCATAGATTTCCTGCAGAGACTGTAATTTCTGACTATTCAAGAATTCTGGGCAAGGAAGACATGAAGCGACATTTACAAGAGTTACTCATATATGAAGGCAGACCGATCACAGAGAAGCAATTGGTGAAAATATGGAAGAAAATGAATATAATACGCTTGTTTTGCGAGTATCATTTTCAGAACATAAAATCAGTACTATCTCTAGAACAAACATCCATTGTAATATCTAAAATGGACTCATATGATGATATTCCTAAAGAATATATTGATATTCTGGGTCAAGAATTCGCTTATGATCCAATTTTATTAGACGTTAAAGAAGACCCAGCTCAGGTTCTTTATAACCGCAGGACACTGGAGAAGATTTGGAACATGAAACACGATGTTGTCAACCCATACACCCGTCAGCCCTTCGACATTAAGAATGCCATCCCTCATTCCGAGCTGAGGCTACAGATGCGCCAATACATTGTTGACAACCCAACACTAAGTCTAACATTAGGTCTCGAGGTTATTCCCGACTACACTAAAGTGTTGAGCACCAGAGATATGAAGGATCTCTTGAATGAATTGGTTTTTAATTACCGTAACCTTTTAGATTATGATAGTCCAAGTTTGAACCTGGATGAAGCTGTGAAGAAGTATTGGAAGAATCTGTGGCAGAAACTGAATCTGCTTCGTCTTTATTGCCAGTACAGTGAAGAAAACAAGGAGACTTTTTGGTCAATCAAGGGATATGAAAACTTGTTCCAGGTAGTCAACGAACCCCTACGTTCTTTATTCCGTGAGCATTACCCTTCGTGTGAGTATGCAATGGAAGTGTGCATAGAAATTTCCAAAATCGTGGATGTCATCGGTTTGAGAGGCAGAGATCTAATTTCCATACCCAACAATTGTGTGTGTGCCTTTGCGCGCATTCTCTGTGATCTTGCAGAGTCAGAATATTTGAAAATCAAGAGCATGGTTTTAAGAATTTTCCTTCGACTGTTTTACGCAGGCATAATTTACAGTTTAGGATACAACGACTTTTTACCGCATTATGTGATTGAGATTGCTCAGTATCTCTTATGGCGCCAGAATTCCAGAGATATACCGAATGAAGACCTTTACAATGGAATGACAATACTCTCCATCGCCTGGATCAAGAACGAGTTCGTTATCTTAAATTTTATATATTATGTCAAACTTCTGGTGAATGTAGTTATAATTTGCATTACCCATTTACACGATCTGAATACAGAAGTTGCTGAAGATGTGGGTAAGGAAATCGTGAGAAAACTGGACTCTAAGATCACCATTTTCCATGGAATCGACGACGAATTGCTTCCCCATCAATGCAGCTTGGCTCTCAAGTCCAGAATCCCTCGTACCCAAGTGAAAATCATCGAGAAAACTGATCACATTACGATAGTTGTTGGCAGACATAAAGCATTTGCCAGAGAACTGGAAGAAATATGGAAGGAATCTTTAATCCTTAATAAAATTGACTCAACAACTGAGAAGCTGGGTGGTCAAACGAGGGCTACAACAAGTAACCTTGAGTTATTACAATCACAGAGATGGTTGCAGATATCTATGGAGTTGCGGAGGTGTTTAACACATCAGTCCAGGCAGAACGTCGTGGCCTATCAGCGTTGGGCTTTTCAAAGGACGCGTCTTCTGCCCCAGAATCAATTGGGAAACGGTGATTTGGTCAAGGCTTGATAGGTTATATAAAAAAAAAAATTATATAATCACATTTATATTATATATATATATATATATATATATATATATATAACTTATAATATATATATATATATATATATATATATATATATATTTATATATATATAATATAGTTTGTAATAAAAAAAAGAAAATTAATAGAGTTACTAAAAAAGAAATTATTTAGAAATATATATATAAAATTGAAGGGAATGTTATTGACAAGCTATAAGATGCCAGATTATATACGTCGAGATGACAGACACTAGTTGAAGAAAACCACCAGCATTAAAGCTTTGAGGACAAAGCTTCCGAAGGGAGACTCTATGTAATGAATATAATTCATAACAATTAAATAAATAAAATAAATATAAATATTAAATAATTAAATATTATTTAGGTTAAATAGTCATTAAATTAAGTGAAAAGGTATGTCTAAAAGACATGCCCATTCACGAAAAGTCACCTGTTGAGGTATAAAAGCAAGGCCTCATTGTAACATTCAAATCATCTTATATTATCTTATACAATTCTATATATATTAATAAATTATTATTATTAAATACCTGTGTGTATTTTTACATTCAAGCCTACAAGCTATTAGTCTTTGTGCTTCAGCATAGTTTTTATGCTACACAATCCATCGTGATGATAAGTAGGATTTTTATCTTTGTGGCGTTGGATCCATTCTATCAGGATATTTGGGAACTTTCTAAAATCCTTCCCTCCTTAAGCGCCACTACTATCCTATTGTGTAGCGTCCATCTATTTCATGCACTGCCCACTGCGACAGCCCTATGTTGCGCTCCACCTTAAACTTCCATGCTCCTTGTCCCTACTGCGTAGTCCTACACTTACAAAATAAAAATAAAAAACCTTATGGGCTCCAATAAGCGGTCACGTAGAAGGCAAATTCCATGAACAAGAATGTCTCCAACAAGTGAATTGAAGTTTCATGTCTCACCCTGAGAGAATATGTTGGTGAATGAAGTTTTGATTGAGCAAGTTGTGAAATGAGAGTTAGTGGATGGAAATTATTCACGACATAGAAAATAATATGAATTTCTCACCCCAACCATTTTCAAATAACGAAGGAAATTGATGTGAAACAAAGGAACCTTGGGCCTCTTCTTCCTTACAGGGTGGTTTGGCACAAAGATAGGTAGTGCAAGAATATTGGTTGGCTAGGATGATGTGGTGCATAGGTGGCAGTGACTTCAACTAAATGATGATGTGATGTGGTAGTCCAATTTGAGGACATGTGGCATGTTGATTTGGAGTTTTTAGGTAACTAAGTGGGCCAATTTTGAGTTACTTGTAGCACCACTCATTGAGTGACATGTGGAAGTCTAGTGATGGATGATGACATAATTGCGCCCCGGGTCGGAAATTGAAGGTGAAACACAGAGAAAGTATTGCGAGATGAAGGCCAATAAATGAACATTTTACCATCAAGGTACATGAATATTTCACATCCTACCCCATATTGAGATTCAAGTGATTAGTGGAAGTTTAAAGTGGATACAGTTGTGATTAACAAAGCCACAAGACGGAAAGTTCAATTGTCATCTGATGTGAACATTCACCTCCCATCATGGAAGTTCAAGCAAAGGTGAAGATGAGGAATGATCTGCAGTTGGCAGAGCTGGGAGATGAAAATAACTTCGTTGGTAGACATGAACATTCACGTCCCACCCCATAGGTCCAAGGAAATTCATAGTTAAGGAGCACGCCATGAGACAAACCTGGGGAACATAATGTTTATCATCAACTAACAATCCATCAAGGTGTTGGGATCTGTGTTAAGGGGTGTGTTTAGTG
The DNA here is from genome assembly GCA_031772625.1 of Pinus tabuliformis. Classification (NCBI taxonomy): domain Eukaryota; kingdom Viridiplantae; phylum Streptophyta; class Pinopsida; order Pinales; family Pinaceae; genus Pinus; species Pinus tabuliformis. Next base: position 1,251,100,617 of record CM062811.1, read on the forward strand.
GTTTTTTTTAGTATTAGATATTTTTTAAATTTGTCCTAAATCTTTGAAAAATACTAAGTTTATAGCATTGGACCATGGCACAAAAATATCAATAGGAATAGCAATATATAATAGAATTCACTACTCCAAAGAAGACATGAACCGAGAAACATATGGCAATGGCACGATAAGCCCATGACTATATCCCTCAAGCACATATAAATTTCTAAATGCTAAAGCTTAAGGGTGAGATTCTCTACCATAGGAATTTGAATTTTCGACGTGGAAGTGAATTTGGTGCTTAGCGTTTTTTTTTTTGCTTGACATTTCATTTTGATGGTTACGAAGTTAGTGTTAGATCCAAGTTGAATCTGAAATGGAGAAACAAGTAAAGTGAGTTGACTTCTAATATTTATGAATACAAAAAGACACGACTAATATGGATATAAGATGCTTTGAGTTGCAAAAGAGGAGTTTAGCGCTAGTTTTGAAATTTTAACGGCCTATGAGATAGAGAGAGAAATAGTTAATATGAGAAGATGCTAAAAAACCTGTTAAATGCCAAAGGTCTGAAGCATATAGAGAACAAAAGGATAAAAACAGAGATTGTAGGTGAAGATTAGGTGAAATCTAAAGTTTTTGTGAAGAAAAGTGTTGAGAATCAGAGACAGAGAGGGTACAACCAAGAGAATATCAATTATGCCAACAAGAGTAAATATTAATATCAATTATCAGGGACTGGAGTCTCCTTCATATAGGTGCACGAAAAATTAGCATGTTGGTGCATGTGAAACATGGGAGTTGGTGCATCCTCCAAGTGGGTGCTTGCAAAGAAAAAGAAAGGTTGGAGCCTCTTGTAGGTTGGTGCCTACATAAAATGATGTAAAAAGGATTTGGTGCTTGCATTTACATCAAAATAAAAAGATTTGTGGTTTTCTCCCTTTATGGGTTTTCACGTATATACAATGTTTATATGTGTTCCTTATTTGTATATTGTTGATAATATTGATTTGTATTGATTTAATGGTTAATTGTTGAACATTTAATCCGTTCTCCTCATTATTAAAGAAATAAGCCAAAAATAATTGAAAGTCATAAAATATTGATTCATCCCCCACCCTTGGCTCAGTATTTTCCTAGTTTTCAACAATTGGTATTAGAGTTGATTCCTCCAGCTTCAGTCTAACAATCAGAAGGAAGATCTAAACCTAAGACATGGAAATCTAAGAAGGATGTTCTACCAACAAAGCTCCTCTTTTTAATTGAATGAACTATACCTTCTATAAAGTGAGAATGAGGACATATATAATGTCCCTCAGTGCACATGTCTAGAATGCAATTGTGAATGGCTATGAAAATCCACTGGTATTGGTTGATAAAGAAGAAAATTTTGAGTTCTCACTTAATGCCAAAGAAATTAACGCAATTCTAAGTGGATTGTTTGAATCAGAATTTGTTAAAGTTATGCACTACAAGATTGCAAAATAAATGAGGGACAAGTCAAAGAACAAGTATGAAGGTGATGGTAAGGTAAAAATGGGCAAAATACAAGTTGAATGTAAATTGAGTCGTTAAAAATAAATTATGATGAGGATATATTAATATTTCTCCTTTGAGTCAATGAAATAGTGAATGTCATGAGAGGTCTTGATGCAACTATAAAAGAGTCCACAATAGTTCAAAAGTGTTGTGAGCTTTTCCTGCCAGATTTAATCCTAAGGTATCAGTTATTGAGGAGATGTCTAACCTTGAAACTTTAAAATGAATCAATTACTTGGAAATCTAACAACCAATGAGATGAGAAATGGTAAAGCAAAATCCACATCAAGGGAAGAAAACTTTAATGTACATATAAAGATCAAAGATGACTAAGAAAGCTCAAGTTCTGGATAAGATGATGAATGTAGGTTTTAACCCTGTACATAAATTACCTGCATATGAATTCTAAAAACAGAAAATAAACAATGGTGAGAACATAAAATAAAAGATAGATATACACATAAATTTCCCCTTAGATCCCAAAACTGTGACTACCATACTGATATTTCATTATATTCCTTTCAATGTTATAATGCATATATATACATGTTGAAGCATTCATAAAACCCAATCCATTAACCTTGGATTAGAACATAATCATAGTTCCCTTGACTGGATCTACAAAATGCCATGGGCAGAAAACCATCATGCTCAAAACCATGTGAGAAATCCATGCAGAAAACCATAGGTAGGTCCGCCCACCTAATATAGGGTCCAAAAAACAAAATCTCAGGGCACTGCCCTGAACCGCGTAGAGGGGGGCTACCGCCCCCCTCGAACCCCCTGATGGGGGGGAGCTTCCGCCCCCCCACTACGCTAGTCATGGAAAGAATATAACACACACCCAACATTCTCCCACTTGTTGTTTTATTTCCACATAGGGGTCGTAGGAGAGATTGATCATTGGTCCAACCCTACAATGCCCATTGTTTCTCTACACCAAGGAAACTTCTCGGTGTTCACAGACTTCATGAATGCATTTGCAACTTTCTTCAAAGTGTCCACCTTTACCAGCATCACCTTTTTGTCCTCAACCATATCCCTTACAAATTAATAATGAACATCAATGTGCTTTGTCTTTGAATGATAAGTCAATGTGCTTTGTGTTGAAACTTTAAAAATGAATCAATTACTTTGAAATCTAACAACCAATGAGATGAGAAATGGTAAAGCAAAATCCACATCAAGGGTTTCCCATAGAGCATATCATGTGTCTTATGTGTATGTGTGAGCTTATTTTATAGTTCTATATTTTTTTGGACAATTTCCATTCGCATGCATTCACTAATTACAATTACATCTACAAATCTTGAAGTCTAATAAAAATGTAACAGTTTAGAATCTCATATTTTTAATATAATATTATCAAATCTGTTGTGACGAATTGCCCAATGGAATATTCATGGCATTTTACGGATAATTTGGTATCATAGCAGGTTTATTTGGGTATATTTTGGAGATTCCAAGGATCTAGGTTGGCGGGGTCAAAAATTGTATGACACTAGTACCAGATCATCAAGGATGGAAAATCGCTTAATGATCAATGCACACAAAGGCAAGTCGAAAATCTTACTAGTAAGTTCCAACCAGGCCAATAAATTTATCAGCGCTAGCAAGAATTATGTTTTATTTCTTTTAAGAGAAAGTTAGTCTGAAGAGGAGTCAATAAGATGCGAGGCATCCCTGGAGGGGTGTACAAAGAAACAAAAACAACAATTGGAGGAGTTGTTACAGGCATACAAGGATGTTTTATGAGAGCCTAAAAGGTTACCACCTAAGAGAGAAGTGGAGCACGAGATCCAGCTATTTCCAGACTCCCCATTTCCAAATATTGGGTTGTATAGGCAGTCTATTATAGAAGCAAGTGAGGTGAAGAAACAGTTGCAGCAACTACTGAAACAGGGTGTCATTCGACTGAGTACATCACCATGTGGGTAACCCATCATCAATGTGTCGAGGAAGGATGGGGCTTGGTAGATGTGTATAGATTACAGGGTTGAACAAAATCACACTAAAAAATAGACAATGTCACATGGTTCGGGTTCGAATTTGAATTTTCCAATGAAGTTCATATGAGGTTCGCCATTAAGTTCATTCGTATATATATATATTTGTATAAATATAAATTATATTAATTCATAACATATTTATAATATCACTATTTTAATTTCATTAATGATATATAATTTAAAATTTATTAAACAATTTAAAATATGTTAAAGTTATATTTAACAATTTTATAAATAAATTATAAATCACAATAAATTTATAAGAAATTCTTTAAATAAATTATAAATTATAATAAATTTTATAAATTACACCTTGTGTATCATTTTAAACATGTAACTGTCATTTTAAAGGGTTATGTCGACGTAGAGCCAATGAACATGTTAATTTCCGTCGAGGTTGGATCACTAGTCGGTAATCCCACAATTCCGTTTAGAAATTCCATGTCAGTGGACGCAGAGCAACCGCATCGCTTACAACAATAGAGAAACAAAATTGACATCGCAACAAGAGACGCCTCGACCCTTACACCTGTCATTGCCCCGATCCTTACACTCTTCTATCTCACATTCAGTGTTATAGAACCTGAATGCAGAGAACCTCAATTCGAACATGCTCGAACCTAAATGAATTTTAATAATTTTTTTGAAGTTCGCCTAATTCCGAACCTCAACATTTATGGCCGATGAACGCTATGACATAGAGAACAAATACCCCCTATCCAGGATAGATGATCTACGAGATGAATTGTAGTAAGAAAAATACTTCACCAAGTTGGACTTGAAGTCTGGATATCACCAAGTTCAAGTCAAAGAAGAAGATACTTGGAAGATTGCCTTCAAAACCAGGCAAGGTTTGTATGAGTGGTTAGTCATTCTATTTGGCCTATGTAATGCACCAGCTACATTTATGAGATTAATGAATGATGTATTGCGCCATTTTATAGATTCATTTGTTATTGTCTATTTTGATGATATATTGGTATATAGTGCTACCTGGGAGGATCATATTTCAGATTTGACATAGGTGTTGGAAACATTGAAGAAGCACCACCTATTAGCAAATCTCAAGAAGTGTGAGTTTGAGAAGTAGTCCTTGGTGTATCTGGGGTATGTGATTAGTGGAGGAGAGCTGAAGATAGATCCTTCCAAGATGAGGCCATCATGAAATGGTCAGTGCCTACTAATGTTTCTAAGGTCAGGAGTTTCATTGGGCTAACACAGTACCTGAGGAAATTCATAGCCTCATTTTCAGCAGTAGCGCACCGCTCCATGCCATAATAGCAAGTGGAAAGAGTTTCCAGTGGGGAAAAGGTCAACAGAAGGCTTTCGAGGAGATAAAGAAGAAGATCAGTCAAGCACCAATTCTGGAATTACCAAACTTGCAATTTACCTTTGAAGTGGAGACATATGTGAGTGGGTATGTTATGGGAGTTATCTTGATGTAGGGAGGAAGGCTTGTATGCTACCATTCTGAAGTATTTCATGGGGCAGTTCTTAACTAACCTACCTATGACAAGGAGCTCTATGCCATGGTGCAAGACGCGAATAAGTGGAAGCATTATTTAATTGGAAAGGAGACAGTAATCCACACATATCACCGGTCATTATAGTACTCACAGGCCCAAAGTAAGCTACAACAAACTAGGGATTACAAGTGGACGGGGTTTTTACAACAGTTTCATTTCATGATCAAGTATAAGAAGGGAAGCACAAAGAATTTGGACAACATGATTTCAAGGCCACCCACATCAAATATTATGGCTTTGGGGACTCTTATGCACATGGAGACATTCACCCATGATGCATACAAAGAGGCATATACATAGGATGAGGATTTCAAGGAGGTGTATCAGCAGTTGCAGAGTCAGATTCATGTGCACGATGCCGACAACGCCATTGACTATCATCTCCGGGATGGGTTACTCTATAGGCTGGATAAGCTATGTGTTCCTAAAGGTGAGCAGTTGCAGCTAATCAGAGACGCTCACACCTCCAAGGTTGTAGGGCACTTTGGTGTAGGGAAGATCTTGGTTAACTTGTAGAGGTATGTGTATTGGCCCAATATGCAAGAGAAGGTAATTAAGTTCATAAGAGGATGCATGCTTTGTTGTACCAGCAAGCCTAACAATAGGAAATAGGGTCTATATCATCCCTTACATGTACCTAATCATCCTTGGGAAATCATTTCCATGGACTTTGGGGGAGGCTTACCGACAACCAGGAAGGGACATGACTACCTGTTCATGGTAGTTGACAGGTTCAACAAGATGTGCGTTATGATGCCATATAAAAAGACCATCAATGGGCAAGAAGCAACAAACTTGTTCTTTGGATATGTCTAGGTGAACTTTTGGATACCAGGGAGCATCATTTTAGATAGGGATACAATATTTCTCAATGCATTATGGACTACATTGTGGGAGAATATGTACACAAAGTTGAAGAGATCCACAACATTATATCCGCACATAGATGGGAAAACGGAAGTAGTCAATAGGACTTTGGTGTGGCTTCTGAGGGGATACAATCAGAAGCATCCAAAGACCTGGGATGAAAATTTGGTATATATACAACATTCTTACAACATAGCGGTCCACACTTCTACAGGAAAGTCCCCATTGAAGACTTGTTTTGGATATTTTCCAAGTTCACCTTTGGATATTACATACGTGCAACAAGGAGGAGTGAGGGAAGATCTTACAGGAGATAATTTAAGGGCTGAAAAGTTTATAGATAAGATTAGGAAAATCCATCTACATCTACAAGAAACATTGCAGAAGTCACAAGAGAAGGATAAGGCCATGAATGATCAACACAAAACAAAGAAGTCATTCAAGGTGGGAGACAGAGTATGGTTACAATTGAACAAGGAGAGGTTGCAAGGGCCTGGTAATAAAATCAAGGCTCTGAGGTATGGTCCCTTTGAGATACTGGAAAAGGTGGATGATAATGCATATTGACTCAGTTTACCACCATTTATGCACATTTAGTCAATTGTGAACATGGAGAATTTGAAACTCTATGAGCCTTCCATGCTAGATCAGGAAGACGAACATGTCCTACCTTCTGTGGAGGATTTGGCACCATATGCTCAGGTAAAGTTGAGGGACCAGAACTACAAGACAGGGGCAGCATGACCTTTGGCAGATTGGATTGAAGGAACAACTTCCAGGCAAATCTAAATGGTACACTAGAGAGAAGGTGGAGGAAATTTTTCCTCACCTCTTTTTGTAGAAGCTTTTGGGGACAAAAATCCTCCCAAAATGGGGAGATGTGATCTAGATTGGATCATTATAATTTTTTTCATCCATCTTGATGCATTTGGAGTGGAAAAAGAGGAGGAAACAACTCACGGGACCATTTTTACTAGCGGGACCTAGTTTGGCAAAATGGGGTCCAAAACCTTCCAGGAATGTTTTGAGGCATCAAATGACATTTTTGGGGGGTAAAACTTTGTCACTTATGAGAAGCACCATTTCATCTTATTCTACACACAAAGATATTTCCAATGGTGCAAGAAGTGCCTCAATCAGAGTCCATATGAAAAAGTTATTTCACTCATAAGTTGACCTTCCTGTTTTCACACCTATAGTTCGGGAGGATGTTGTGTCAGTGATTTGAAAATGGGGCTAGTAGGCTTCTTGTCTAACTTACAAGAACCTCTCCCACTTCCAAAGCTTTAAATATTCCCAAGTCTTATTGATTAACCAATGCGGAATTAAGAAATTCTTGAAAATATAGGTGTATGCTGATAATTGTTTTTAACTGATTATGTGTTGTAAATTAATGTGTTGAAACTGATGTATAAATACATGTAACAGAAAATAAAGCAGCAATAAACAATCACACAGAAACAACAATTTAATTAGGAGTTCACCCACAACTCTTGGGCTACATCTCCGTGAGCTCTAGTTAATTCAACTAGGCTCTCTGGGATTATGGTATAGGTCCTTTTTGCAAGCTCTTGGCTCAAATCCTACTGTTTTACATAGAAACAATGGGTTCAGACCCCATATTATCCACTGGCTCTTGGAGCTCTGCCTCTTGACTCTCTAGCTCTTGGCTCTTGCTCTTGGCTCTTGGTTCTGGCTCTTGGCTCTGACTTTGGCTCTTTGGCTCTTGGTTCTGGCTCTTGGCTCTGACTCTAGCTCTATGGCTTTGGCTTTGGCTCTCTGGCTCTTTGCTCTGGCTTCTTTCTGCCCTCTATCAAGTTACAACCCTCTTAGCTTTTCACTTGGCTGCTCTTTTGCTTCTGCGCTGCCTCTTTTGCCTTAGCTTCCTACTTTGGCTTCCCCTTCAGTAGTAAAGCCTCAATAATCAACCTTGGCAACCATCAACAACTTAGCAGCCCTACGTCTTTGACATTCATGGCTTTTAATCCAAATCGACACTGTCTTTTTGTTTTCCCTTTCGAGCTCTCCGTCTTCCAGCCACAGTCTGCTCAAATCCCTTCTCTGAGCATTAGCAATCATTACTAAACGCCCTCAGGGATGAATGCCACCTATTCTGTAACGGAAGAGCGCATCGGTGCTCGAAATCCTTCAGAAACAGTCTTTCTCTGTTTCCACAGAGAACGCTGTAAAACACGGGAAAATCCATATAGAACATTGTTCATCGGACTTCAATCCCTATGGATTCCGCTCTTAAATCCTACCGGGTCCACCCATAATCGCTATTGCAAGTCGTTGTGGTGCGGTTCCAAGGTTTCCCTTTGTATTTCAAAAATACATTAAAACATGGAAAATATTGCCAAATTGGCACTTAATGCGGACTTGAAATAATATTCATTTGCATTTCGGAAACCCTTTCAGGTCCACTTTCATCGGATCGAAGCTTCCCTTCGCTTTTCGTTTATTAAACGAAATACAAGAAAATACACATAAAATTGCCTTTTGACAGACTTCAAAATATATCAATTATCGCCTATAACCCTATCGGGTCCGGCTGTCGCAAGCCATAATGATATCGGCCCCACTCCTTTGGGTAGCCTCGACGCGATATTGTGATGCGACTTGTTGCAATCGCATATCGCATAAGCCCGAGGTCTTTCCCATATGGTATGGTCTATGCCAACGCTGATTGCAATTCGCCAATATTGGCGATCACGATATCGCATCGGCCCGGCCCCATCGCATGTATGCCTTAGCTTGCCTCCGTCTGTCACCATCGATGCGATATGCCGATTGGATCTGGACCGTTGATCGGCCAGATCCAATGGCTCCTGTGCAAACACTGTTCAAGCCTCCAATAAGCTCGATTTCATGGTTTTCTTCATGTTTTTGGGTTCTGATAGTGTTATCCTTCAAGTATAGAACTTCTCCTTTTGCGCTAGTTTTGAATATTTATGAGGATTTTTAAGACTTAGAGGGTTTTTAGGATCCCTTTTTAAGGGATTTTTGCCTCTTTCCCAAAGAACAAAGGGGAACTTCTTTTTGTGATAACTTCTCCATCTGAAGTCCATTTTCGCCCATTTAAGTTGCATTGGATTCAGAATGAAGGGATCTCTGCAATGAGACTATTTCTGAGAATAGCCTGCGACTTTCATTTTCCTCTGATTTGAAAAGTATTTGTGCCATTTGGCACCTTTTACCTCTTATATGAATTCTTTTAGACTTAGACGCTTATCTAGGATCCATTTTTGAATCACGCATTCTCACTAAAAGAACTTTTGGTCTCCAAAAGATTGATATACTGATCTGAACAGTAAATGAGAGTGACTCACCCTCTTCTTCAGCCTCCCTACACTTGCCTAGCATAGTGCCTTTGAACCAAAGTTTCTGACCACTTCCCTTCTTGGATGGGCTGGTCTTCCTCGGAAGAGTTGTCTTCCTCCTTACCTTCCTGCAGAACTTCCGCTGAAATGGTCATAGAAGGTGGTTTGAACTTCTTTACCTTAATCATTGATCCAAGGTGGCTCAAACAAATGTGAAATTCATCTACTTCACAAAAACTTTCATTTGTACCTATTTGACAAGTTGTCAACAACCACTGTTAACAACAATAGAAACACAGACAACAATTGGATGGCCTAAACTCCTGCTTCAACAAAGAAACATATTTCCACATCTTGTGAACACCTCCATGTCTTACATCTGCATGCAAATGATGGACTAAACAACAAGCCCACAAAACATGCCTTTAAACAAATGACTCTTTAAGTCAAGCATGTAGAAAAAGACCATTAGGACTATTTTTCAAAAAATGAAACACTTCATCATTATCTCCATTTGGAGACCAAGTTAACTTCTTCCAAGTCAGCATGGCATCACATGCATGTCAAAGCAATCAACCCTGCAAGTTAATTACACATACATGTTCAAAAACAAGGAAATCATCAACATCCCTGTGTTCATGCATCTCATGCTCATGCATGCATTTCATCCTTCAACTTTCACTTAAGCACACTGTACTTTCGAAGCTGAAATGAAATATAATGTAGATACATCAATAGACATGCAATCTTAATCGAATAAGAACTCTAACCGTTCCTTACCAATCCCTTCCAAAGGTACTAACTTTGTCTGCACATCAGCATCATCAAGTGAATCATTCTGAGACACATCATTCATGGAATCTTCACTTCCATTTCTGCCATCTTCTCTTTCCACTTTTTTCAGCTTTTGTGGAAGCATTGCTGGATTCAAAGTCCAACATTTTGCAGCAAGATGTCCTTGCTTATGGCAGTAAGTGCACTGCATGTGCACCCTCTTGACAACATGATTTGCCTTGTCCAATGGACCTTTGACTTCTTGCTTCTTTTCCTTCAAATTTTCCCGTGTGTGGCCATTCTCTTCCAACATCTAGAAACATTATGGTTATCCAAACCACAAAAGGAACATGCAATTCTTTTCCAATACATATGTGGAAATTTATCATGCTTTGCAAAATCAAAAGGAAAATGTTTAGAACCATATTTATACCTGCCTCTTTCACCTTTATTGCCTTCATGAGGTGGTGAAGCAAATGAAGAAGTGGCTCCCTTTGGAATCCCATCAATCTCTTCAAGGCTGTTAGAGTCTCCCCAACTCTCTGGTTCAAGTGTGTGCCTCTGAACACCTGCATCCTGCAATTGATGTTTCAAGCTATTGAATTTCTCCTTAATACAATCTTCACACTCTGTAATGCAACCCCTTCTTGGAGCTGTTTCAATGGCCTTCATGGCAGCCTTGGAACTCTCTCCATAAGCTTGTCCATAGCCAAGACCCAAATACTTAGGTCTTTCCTCAATCATTATTGGCTTAACAATACCTTGTGCATGTCTACCCAAGCTGTTTCCTTCATAGCCCATCTTGGACATTAGCTTGGAACCTATGCCTCTAGTATGTTTTTCAAAAGAACCAATATAAGCATTCTCAAAAGAATTTGAAGACAAATTGGAATGGTTTACCTCTTCTTCAATCTGATACTTGACTAAGGCTTCTTGGGCAACAAAGAGCTGTGTATCCAACTCATGCATCCTCTTCAGGTTCATATTTGCAATATGAAGTTGCCTCTCCATTTCCTGCAATTTGTCAGAAAACAACTACTTCTCTTCCTTCATGGAATTCAACTGCTCCCTAAGCATGTTGTTATTCCTTCCATCCTCATAAATTTCTCTCACCATATCCATCATGGTGGACAATTCTTGCTTCATGTCTTCATCAAAGAATCTTGTGAAGAAAGCAGAATTCGAGGACTCACTTGTAGAAGTTGTCATTATGCCAATGACTTCTTCTTTCTTCTTGTCCTTGCTGGGTTGAGCTATCTATAGCTTTCTCTTCACCTCTGCAAACTCAGAAAATAGTCAGTCTCCAAAACAAGCATACAATCAGCCTCTTGTCGTTCAAACACCTTTTAGACAAATAGTCTTTGCTTTGTCAATCAAGCATTCTGATATAACCTTCTTTGAAGGCGGGGTTAACAAAACTTAAACTATGATACCACCTGATCTGAAAATGGGGCTAGTAGGCTTCTTGTCTAACTTACAAGAACCTCTCCCACTTCCAAAGCTTTAAATATTCCCAAACGTTATTGATTAACCAATGCGGAATTAAGAAATGCTTGAAAATATAGGTGTATGTTGATAATTGTTTATAACTGATTATGTGTTGTAAATTAATGTGCTGAAACTGATGTATAAATACATGTAACAGAAAATAAAGAAGCAATAAACAATCACACAGAAACAACAATTTAATTAGAAGTTCACCCAAAAATCTTGGGCTACATCTCCGTGAGCTCTAGTTAATTCAACTAGGCTCTCTGGGATTATGGTATAGGTCCTTTTTACAAGCTCTTGGCTCAACTCCTGCTGTTTTACACAGAAACAGTGGGTTTAGACCCCATGTTATCCCCTGGCTCTTGAAGCTCTGGCTCTTGGCTCTCTAGCTCTTGGCTCTGGCTCTTGGTTCTGGCTCTTGACTCTGACTCTGGCTCTTTGGCTCTTGGTTCTGGCTCTTGGCTCTGACTCTAGCTCTTTGGCTCTCGCTCTGGCACTTTGGCTCTTCGCTCTGGCTTCTTTCTGCCCTATATCAAGTTACAACCCTCTTGGATTTTCACTTGGCTGCCTCTTTGGCTTCTGCACTGCCTCTTTTTGCCTTAGCTTCCTGCTTTGGCTTCCCCTTCAGCAGCAAACCCTCAATAATCAACCTCAACAACTCAGCAGCCCTCTATCTTTGACATTCATGGATTTTAAGCCAAATCGACGTTGTCTGTTTGTTTTCCCTTTCGGGCTCTCTGTCTTCCAGCCACAGTTCGCTCAAATCCCTTCTCTGAGCGTTAGCAATCATTGCTAAGCGCCCTCAGGGATGAATGCCACCTATTCTATAACAGAAGAGTGCATCGGCGCTGGAAATCCTTCAGAAACAGTGGTTCTCTGTTTCCATAGAGAACGTTGTAAAACACGGGAAAATCCATAGAGAACACTATTCATCGGACTTCAATCCCTATGGATTCCGCCCTAAACTCCTATCGGGTCCACCCATAATCGCTATCGCAAGTCGCTGTGGCTCGATTCCAAGGTTTCCCTTTGTATTTCAAAAATACATTAAAACATGGAAAATATCGCCAAATTGGCACTTAATGCGGACTTGAAATAATATTCATTTGCATTTTGGAAACCCTTTCGGGTCCGGTTTCATCGGATCGATGCTTCCCTTCTCTTTTCGTTTATTAAATGAAATACGCAAAAATACACATAAAATTGCCTTTTGATGGACTTCAGAATATATCAATTACTGCCTATAACCATATCAGGTCTGGCTGTTGCAAGCCATAGTGATATCGGCCCCGCTCCTTTGGGTAGCCCCGATGTGATATTGCGATGTGACTTGTCGCAATCGCATATCGCATAAGCCCGAGGTCTTTCCCATATGGTATGGTCTATGCCAACACCGATTGCAATCCACTGATATCAACGATCGCAGTATCACATCGGCTCGGTCCCATCGCATGTATGCCTTAGCTTGCCTCTGCCTGTCACCGTTGATGCGATATGCCGATTGGATCTGGATCTTTGATCGGCCAAATCCGACGGCTCCTGTGCAAACACTATTCAAGCCTCTGATAAGCTCGATTTTATGGTTTTCTTCATGTTTTTGGGTTCCGATAGTGTTATCCTTCAAGTCTAGAACTTCTCCTTTTGCGCTAGTTTTGAATATTTATGAGGATTTTGAAGACTTAGAGGGTTTTTAGGATCCCTTTTTAAGGGATTTTTGCCTCTTTCCCAAAGAACAAAGGGGAACTTCTTTTTGTGATAACTTCTCCATCTGAAGTCCGTTTTTGTCCATTTAAGTTGCATTGGATTCAGAATGAAGGGATCTCTGCAATGAGACTATTTCTGAGAGCAGCCTATGACTTTCATTTTCCTCTGATTTGCAAAGGATTTGTGCCATTTGGCACCTTTTACCTCTTATATGAAGTCTTTTAAACTTAGACGCTTATCCAAGATCCATTTTTGGATCAGTCAGCCTCCATTATTCATGGAAAAAGGGGCTAGCCAAATGATTATGATGTAAACTAATCTATAAGAGTCTATATTGTAATTATAGTTAAGAGTTGATGCAGTCAAAATTAACCACTAGTAGGTTATCAAGTTGTGTTATAACTGGGCCACTAGGAGGAAGAGGCATTCCATTCTTTCGAGATCATTTTGTTCCACAATTGAGAAAAGATAGCCAGGAGAGATAGGAGGTAAAGAACATAGAGAGGATATATGCACTATAGTAGTCCATGGGCTACATGCATTAGTTCTTTGCACCTGCAACCATATTTCCAAACAAAGAAAAAGAGTGAAGCGACCTCACCTTCTAGTTGGGTTTTCTCCCAAAAGGGTTTCCCAGAGAGCATATATTGTGTCTTATGTGTATGTGTGAGATTATTTTTTCTTTCTCTATTTTTTTGCATAATTTCCATTCGCATGCATGCACTAATTATAGTTAAATCTACAGATATTAAAGTTCAATAAAATTGTAATAGTGTAGAATCTCATATTTTTAATATAATATTATCATATTTGTCGTGATGAACTGTCCAATAGAATATTCAAGGCAGTTTATAGATCAACTTTTCAAAACAAAAGAATATTTATCCACCAACAAAACTTTACAATTAGTTCATATAGGTTTATTCGGACCGTCAATAACTAAGGCTCCAAGTGGTGATATGATTACACTAGACTTACCTGGGTTGCATTCTTAAGGGAGAAATAAGAAGCATTTGAAAAGTTAAAAAATTTCAAAGCCTTAGCTGAAAATCAAACTGGTTGCAAAATAAAGTGTGTAAGGTCAAACATAGTTGGGTAATTTATTTCTAATGAGTTTGAATACCTTTGTGAAGAAAATGGTATAAAGAGACAATTTAAAACTGAAGAAACCCCTCAACAAAATGGAGCAATTGAAAGGCAAAACATATCAGTGCAATAAATGGTAAAAGAAATGATGGATGAAAGAAATCTACCACAGACATATTGGGTTGAACCTATAAATATATCAATTCATATTTTAAACAAAACACATCTCAGGCCAAATAATGATAAGAGACCTTATGAATTGTGGCATGGAAAACTAGCATCAATAAAACATTCCATTTTTTATGGAAGAAATGTTACATCAAAAATAATGATGAAAAATTGGATAAGTTTGATGCTAGAGTTGATGAAGGAATAATCTTAGGATATTCAACAAAGAACAAGGGCTACAGATGCTACAATAAAAGGTTACATAAAATAGTTGAGCATATTGATGTAAAATTTGATGAGGAATTACATTTCAAAAGAAAGCAAACAACATTCATTAACCCACCCAATCATACCATTAGTAAAGAGGAAGAAGAACAACTTAAATAACTCGAAAAAAAGGAGAAGAAAAAGAGGCAGAATACACTCACGCAAAACCACCCTCAAGGTATGTATAAAAGAACCACCCTGGAAATCAAATTCTTGGTAATAAGGATGAAGGTATTCAAACTAGAAGAAAACTGTAGGCACTTCTAGTTAGTATAGATTTCCATGCTTTCCATGATCGAGCCCAAAAAATTCTCTCAAGCAAGTCAAGACAAGTATTGGATAGGTGCCATGAACGAAGAATTAGACCAAGTCGAAAAGAAACACACATAGTAGTTGACTCCAAGACCAATGGCTAAGAATATCATAGGCACAAAATGGGTCTTCAATAACAAGCTAAATGAAAATGGAAAAATAATCATAAACAAAACTAGATTTGTGTGCAAAGGTTATGCTCAAGCTAAAAGATTGGATTTTGAATAAACTTTTTCTCCTATAGCAAGATTAGAATCAATCATAATGTTATTAGCCTTTTGGTATCTTAATCATTTCAAAGTATACCAGATGTATGTGAAATCAACATTCCTAAATGGAGAACTTGAAGAAGAGGTATATATAGAACAACTTGAAGGGTTTCAGCTATCAGACAATCTTGATGATGTATGTCGATTTAAAAATTCACTATATGGACTCAAGCAAGCACTGAGAGCAGGGAAATCTCGATTAGACAAATTACTATATAAGAAAGGCTTCAAGAGAGAGACAGTTGCCAGTAATTTATATATAAAATTAACAATGAGGACCTTATGAGTGTTGTTGTTTATGTTGATGATATAATTTTTGGAAGTAATACAGAATCACTAAGCCAAATTTTTGTAGTTGAAATGAAGTCTGAGTTTGAAATGTCTATGCTTGGAGAACTCTTATTCTTCCTTGGTTTACAGGATATACAAAATTCAAAATGCATGCTCATCTCACAAGAAAAGTATCTAAGAGAAATGTTGAAAATTTTGGAATGGAAGAATGTTCACCTTTCAACACTCTTATTTTCACCGGGCGTAAGTTAAATAAAGACAATGAATCACTAGAAGTTAATAAAAAATGTACATATCAATGATTGGGAGTTTGTTATATTTAATTGCATCACGGTCATACATGATGCTAGTTGTTGGTCTGTTAGCAAGATACTAATCAACACTCAAGCAAAGCCACTTATTAGAAACAAAAAGAATTTTCAAGTATCTAAAAGGCATAATGGACTATGTATTGTGGCATCCAAAGAGAAAGAAGTTTTTACTAACCGCATACACAAATGCAGATTGGACTAGCTGTGTAGTTGATGGAAAGAGCGCAAGTGGTGGTGCCTTCTTTCTAGGAGACCCATTGGTAGCATGGATGAGAAAAAAACATACCTTTGTCTCATTATCTACTGATGAATCCAAGTACATAATAGCTACAACATGTTGCACACAAATATTGTGGATGAAGCAGAAACTTCAAGATATGAAGGTAATGTATGATGAACCTATTCCCATCAAATGTGATAATACCAACTCTATAACTATATCAAAGAATCTTGTTCTTCATTCAAAAACCAAGTATATACCCATCATGTATCATTTTTAGAGAAAAAGTAGTGAATCACATTGTTAAATTAGACTCTATATCGAAAAAAGAAAAAAAGAAAAAATATATTTACCAAGCCTCTTCCAAGCGACCCCTTTGAATACTTGAGAAAAAATTTAGGAGTGGTGTCTTCCTCATCTCTTCATTAATTTATCTTGAAAAAGAGCAGTTGGTCAAATTTAGTCAAGGATAATTTTATGATTGAAACGCCAAAGATAATTAGGGAAAGTAAATCCAGAGTCTAAAGACCAGCAGGAGCAGTACAAAGTTAGTTAGAACATCAGATGGTTATGTCCAGGAGGAGAGTAATTAACTTGTAATTTCTCAGAAGAAAAGCGAAGGAGTGAGCAAACAATAGCGATGGATTATGGTTACAGTAGAAATGGAAACCTTCATAGGGGAGAAGATTGTGATTAATTATTAAAGTAATGGTCAAAGGGGGAGATTCATTAGAAATTGACTCTTAAAACCGTACAAAGATGAAGAATGAAAAAACAATGCAACATTAGAGATTAATTGGCCTCTCAAAAAATCAGGGGGATCATATATTAACAACATCAATCATTAGCAACCTATTATACCTCCTTAAGGGAAAAAATGGTCAGATATGAAGAATCCAAGTCCTTTTCCATTGATGTCAAAGAGGGAGAAATTAGAAAACATTGGAGAATAAGGGAAAGGAATGTGCATACAATAGACAATGAGAAAAAATGAGTAGCATACCAAGAGGAGTGTTTGAAGTAGTACTTCCATCAATGACCTTGCAATGTTTTGTGTTTCCATCAATGCCAAAGTGGGAGGTTGTTGATAAAGGTTGTGAATGATGTCACCATCTATTCTTTTATGTCACCATCTAGTCATTGATGTCAAGAATACAAGTTTAGGGGGGTTTGTTGTGTATTATAGCCTATCATTAAAAAAAATTTATCAATAGTTGAAGCATTCAGAAGAAAATCCAAAGTGGTCAGCTAGATAGATCTTGGAAAGACCTTTCCAATGGTGTATGGCAACGTGAAAAACCCCCAAGGGATCAAAAGTTATTAAGGTTTGAAATTTTAGCAAGGTTCCAGGGCCTCAAGGTTCCACATGCTAACTAAGGCTATGGGGGAGAGAATTCTCCATCAGCATAAATGAGTATTCATGTTCCTCACCCCAAATGCCTTCACTAGATGACATAAAGTGAAATGTTTTTTGCTAACAGAGCCAGAGGATGGAAATTTCCCCGTTGCTAGATGTGAATTTCCATGTCCTGCCTCGAGAGCTTGGTTAGAGGCTTCAAGTTGGAGCAGTCCCGCAAAAGACAGAACCCGCAAATGGGAATGTCTCTAATAGGTGACACAAAGTTTCATGTCTTTTCCTAGGATCATTCACTGGTGAATGAAGTTGTTAGAAATTGTAGTGAGAAAGGCTAGATTTGACTTGTGCCTTAATCAAATTTAGTAATTCGATTTTCCACATCAGTAGGATGACTTGGATTGTAGTTAACTTGTGTGGCATGGCTTTGTCTACTATTTTACTCAGTAAATTCAAGTTATAGACTAGAAGTAGAGTTGTGCATGTAGTGATTGCTAAAATTTAGCAATCTAATTCAATTATTTTCAGTTTAACTCACTTAACTGAGCTCAAGTAACTAGTTGAGTCAGTTGAAGGTCATTTGAGTAGTAGAAATGTTGTTAACTCAGTGATCTCTCATTTAAACTAGTCAATCATCTAAAAAGAGCCCAAACATGCATGGAATTTGAATTTCCTAACTGGAGTGGAGGGAAAGGAACATTGTAATTATCAATTGTATACTAGTTGAGTGTACAGGCTTGGAAGTTAAGCAAGTGAATCATTCCATGGAAATTGCGTGACCAAATAGGAGAAAATTCCTATTTTTTAGGAGATAATTTCCTCCAAGATTGTGCAAGGAAATAGGAGCAAATTGGGGCCTTGAATCAGCTAACTTTTGGACAAAGAAGGGCAGTCAGCAGGAGAACAGGTTTACAGTGCATTGTTTGCTTCAGGATTGAAGCAAGACATTAATAGTTTCTCATTCTCATCTGATTAATGAAAATTAGTAGAGGGATTTTTCCCAGTTGGGTTCCCCTGTAAATCATTGTCTTATTGTGGTGTTTTCATGGTTGCATTCCATTGCATGTGTTTCTAAATTGTGATTTCTATTCCGCATAATAGTAGAGGAAATTTGCACTCTCTTTCAGTTTGATTTCATCAGTAGTAAAAAATTTCTAATTTCTATAGAAGTTTTGATAGAGTGGACCATGAAACAAGAGCCGGGGGATAGAAATTATTCACAACACATCAGATAACATGAATTTATCACCTCAACAATTTTCAAATAACAAAGTAAATAGCCATAAAACAAATGAACCTGAAGCCTCTTCTTCTGTACAGGGTGGTTATGCACAAATATAGGTGGTGCAAGAAGATTAGTTGGCCAAGATGATGTGGTGCATAGGTGGCAGTGATGTTAGCTAGATGATGATGTGGCAGTCTAGGTTGAGGACATGTGGCATGTTGATTTGGAGTTTTCAAGTGGCCAAGTGGGCCAAATTCAAGTGACACATGGCACCACTCATTGAGTATCATGTGGCAATTTGGTTACAGTCGATGACATTATTGTGCCCCAAGCCAACAGTTGAAGGTGCAACACAAAGGAAGTCCTGCGAGACGGAGGGTGAGAGATGTACATTTTACCATCAAGGTACACGAATATTTCATGTCCCACCCCATATCGATAGTCAGGTGATTCACAGAGGTTTAAAGTGGATGGGTTCATGGTTGACAGAGCCACGACATGAAAATATCACCATCATTTGATATGAACATTCACGTCCCATCACGGAAGTCCAAGTAGAGGTGCAAATTAGGAATGGGTTGTGGTTGATAGAGTTGAGAGAAAAAAATAACTTCGTCAGTAGACGTGAACATTCACTTCCTGCCCTGGAGGTCCAAGGAAAGTCACAATTGAGGAGCATGTTGTGAGATAGACCTGGGGAACGAAATGTCCATCAAGGAGAAATAGTGGTATATAACATAAGTCACCGCTTTACAGAAGATAGGAACCAAGAAATACATGGAAATGGTGCAACAGGCCCATGGCCACAACCCTCAAGCACATATAAATGTCTAGATGTTAAAGCTTAAGGTTGAGGTCATTTTTACACTGCTACAACAACCTCCAAATTTTGGCCTATATTCAAACTTTGGAGCCACCTTTAACCATGTGAATTGTTGTTTCTAGTCATAAAATGCATTCCATACTTATTTTCTAAGTTTCCAAATGCCTTTGTGAAGAAATTCCAAGTGTTGACTTTTGTTAAGGGGAGTGTCATTTTTGTGAAAGGGATTTATAGCACATCTTTGAGAGGAATATTTGGTACCAATGGGTTTTATTAGTCATATAGATATGCATTAGACCTATTTCTAGAGTATTGTGCACTGTCTTGTTGCAATCGTCACTTGTGTCACAAAGTGTATCTTGAGTATCGCACTTGGAGGTAAGTGTCGTTTTGTTGTGATTTCAATGGATGCATGTTGATTTTGGGTGTTAAGTATTTTATTGGCATATAGTTAATCGTTTATAAGTGTGTGATCATGCTCAATCCTTGTTACATGTTTTGGTCTCATCTTTCGCTTCACTTATCCCACACTTGGTCAATTTCTGAAATGTTGTTGTCTTCGCAACTTGCCTGACCAACCACCCATCATCTTGCCTTCCTGAACTATGCATTGTGCAGTCTCAAGCCCCATTCAACCATCCTTGCCTCCTGGAACTGTGCACTACGCAATCATTGCCTCCAAGGACAACGTATTGCGCAATCCAAATGCTCAGTCCCTGCCTCCTACACTTGCAAACTATGCAATCATTGACTAATGAGGATTCCACTGTGCACTATGCAATCTCAGTCAATAGTCAAGCTTGTCTCAGTCCTTGACTTGATCAACTACACAATCCACTGTCCCATTCTTCCTAATATTGTGCATTGTGCAATCACAGTGAGAAAGCTTGCCTCACTGCATCACTGACTCCCTCAACTACGCAGTCCTGCCTTCCAAACCCTCAGCCACTGCACATTGCACAGTCACAGTGATTAGACCTTCAATACTACCCCCTGAAATTGTGAATTGCGTAATCCCTGAGCCTCCTCCTCATTCTTGCACTTTGTCCCAAATCAATGAATGTGTTACATGAAGAACAAGATAGACTAGGATATTTCCAAACTAAGGTCGTCTTGTCATGAGTGAATTCCATATGCAAGTGTTGTTATCTTGACATGATAGGATGATGCTCAAGGAGGATGTCAAGGAGATCATGGGAGAAGACACTTGTGAATCTGAAGATACAAGTATATCATCAAGCAATAAGATGAAGTGACCCCAGATCATGACAAGAAAATGGAAGATCACGATTACAAGGAAGACTCCATATCAACTAGCCTCTTGGAGGATGAAGATGAAGCACTTGCAAAATCTATAATGAAGATACAAAGATGGCAGTAAGGAGGAAAGCTTTACATTGACACATCACTATGAAGTTCCATGTCATCATTTCCAAGTCATGGCTTTTCCAAGTGTCACCATTAGAGTCACATGTGTCATTGTATTTTTCCACATCATTTGTGGATGTAATTATGTAATTTCAAAAAATGAGAAAACATAAAGTGTGTGGAAGCCCAAAGGTAACACATAAAATGTGAAAACTCATGTAGAAGTCCAAAGGTCTCATAGGAGTTTGAAAGGTCACATGTAAGCTCAAGAGTCATGAGGGGAGCTCAAGAGTCATAAGAGTGGTGGACAGTCACCTCATTTGTTATATATACACCCTCATAGCCCAAGTAAAGGACTTTTCACCTTCGCATCTCAAGCTAGGCAGAGGAGAGAAGATTAGGATTTTGAGAAGCAAGTAGTTACTTAGCGTTCAACTATTGGAACCAGTGTTGTATCATTGTAATAGTGTATCTTGGGATTTTCACTTAATAATTTGAAGATCTTGGAGCCGGTGCACTTTTCATGCATATGTCGTGAATGATTCTAAGACTATTATTTCATTATTTGTGATGTATGTTTATGTAAACACATACTAATGAAAATGAACTATTTCATTGGCTTTAGTATCCATCTTTGAAATATATGTCTTTTGCTTATGTGTCTTTTGAATGATCATTATTTCTTTGTGAACTATTTCGCAAGATTACTAACGATTATTTGCATGTGTCTTTATTAGGATGGTACTATTAATTTTCTCTTAAAGATTCACGTTTCTTCTCTTCTGTGAAAGAACCACTATACACTTTACAATTGAATACATCACAAGGTTGGCTTACTTGTTTATCTAGACAGTACATGCATTTCTCTTATGTCACTTATTGTAGCCAAGAAAAATATTTAAGATTGTGGCAACCAGCCTAACTTTTCGGTTGGGGCTCCTACTCCAAATGGTGTGAGGTATAATTGGGACTTGATATCAAGGAGACCCCCTCACTGTTCGCAGCATCTAGCACCATCAATAGTTATGGCGCTAGAAGGAGGTTAGCCATTTTATGGTTGACAAGCCACCACATTCACATAAATAACCTTCTGTGCAAGGCGGTAATTGTCTGAGCCCAACTCCAACTCATATTTCTAAGGAAGGAGAGAGATCTCAACAAGGTCCATAGCTTGCATACAAATTCAGTTACGATCAAATCCGAATGCTTCGGCCCATTACTCGTAAGCTTACTAGTGTTATTGGATTGCTTCCCGTCACATCATTTCTTCCTCATAAGCAAACAAAGAAAGAGACAACCCATCGTGGTGTGTTGGTTTCTTCAGTGGAAGAGTTGGTTATCAAAACCCTTGAATATTTAGTTGATCCTTCTCAAGGGATACATTAGTAAGGGGATATTCCACCACCTATTAGGGAAATTTTGGAGGGAGATGGGGGGCATTTTCATTTTCCTGGTGAAGAATAGCCAAGGGAAGATGAACAATCGGGTATAATGAAAATTTGAACGATGAAGTAGAAGACTCTTCAAAACCAAAGAGTGAGGAGGAGGAGTAAAATTAAGACATGATCAATGACCTATTAGATTGGATGGCCCAAGGGCCTCTCACGTTTTTGGGAAATCTCCATCGCTTACCAAAGCACCTGGAAAAGTTGCTTAGCAAGTATGATCTAGATAAAAAAGTGAAGGTCGAAGATCATATTGATGACTTCTACTTTCATCTACAGATGTTAGAGGTATGTTTTGATGATCTTGCTTGTAGATTATCTCCGTACACTCTAGAAGGTACAACATCAGTTTGGTACCAAAGCCTTCCACCTAATTTGATCCTTAATTGGAGGGATTTTAAAAAGTTATTCTTAGAAAAAAAAATTGATGATAAAACTCCAGCCATGTTACTTAAAGAGCTCGGGAATATTAAGATGGGGGATAAATAAAAATTTAAGGATTTCATTCAAAGATTTACATGTATTTTAAACAAATTTCCCATTGATGTACATGTTAGTTATTGGTTGCATCGACTGTGTTCTAGCCATGAAATTGGTGGAGAGGCTAAGGCACATGAGTTTTAAATAACCCAGAAACCGTTTGGTGAAATTCCACCCGAATTGTATTTTATTAAAATAATTAATATTTTTAATGGGGTTCCTATGTCTAAACTTAGGGAAATTAAAATATTAATGGGTATTTATCAAAATATGGGTGACAATGATCTAGAAGGCGGATGAAGTCATGTTTTAATCTTAGCCATTGATTAGAGACTTAATCTCAGCCGTTGAAGTCTCAACAAGAAAAGTATAAGGCGGCGGCTTGGGGTTCATTTAGAAAGACACACAGAGAGAATGAATTGATCTTCAGTTCGATTTTTGGGGTTAGGCAGCTGAGAATTTGAACTAGGTGATCATTCTACAGCAGAGGGGAAGGGATAGTTCAGGAGTACTGATAGAGAGGCAGAGAGAATCTTGTTGAGGCAGTGCAGCAGCCAGGAGGACTAATGATGGGCTAATCTGGGTCCACACAAGCCTGACGTAGAGCCATAAGGGCCAACGCAAAAGTAGAAAGCTGCCCTCTGCGCAAAAATTCGGAACAACCGGGAAGGTTGACGTAGTGGACAGAAGAGATAGCACAGGGTTGTTGCAGAGCCTGAAAGGCTGACATAGGGCCTACGCAAGGCCAGCGCAGAGGTAGTCGTGGTTAGCCAGTCTTGTTGCCGAATCAACCGGAATCTGCCGGGTGAAGTGAGGTAAAACTCACTCATATTTTCCACCATTGTATTTTCTCTGTCACTGGTTTTTCGGGATGGCAACCCACATTTGTATTCATAATTATTGTTTAATAATAGAAAACCCTCAGAGCTGCTGCATAGATTTTCCCACATTGGGTTTTTCCAGGGACTATTTTGTCCAAAAATAATTGTGTCCTATGTATCTTGTTCTTTTCTCAGTTTTATGTTTCATGTAATCAAATATTAAAGTAGCGTAGGTTGCAAAAGTAATTTTCTTCAGTATTTAGAGAATAATTTGATAATGTATATTAAAATCAAGTAGGTGAAGTAGATTCAGACTTGCTGAAGTAGGGGTTCCTTGAGGATTAGGAATTTTCACATTACAACCACATGATTCTATTACTAAAGATTATTATATTGTTTCCTTTTCTACTAACATTCCCATTTTTTTCAAGCGCACCGCAATATATGCTCTGGCTCTTAACTTTGCAGAAGCAATTGCCGTAAATAAGGACTTAAGGTCTATTGGGGTCATTGTTGATCAGGAGGATTCAAAATATTCCAAAGACACTAGTAAAAAGTTCCAAGCCTCTTCTGCTAAAGCTAAAGAGAAATATCCTTTTTACATGGACAAGTTGACTAAATCCTTAAAGTTGCTAAGCTGTTGTTTAAATAGGGGAAATAATGAAGAAAGAAACTACACACATTCAGTTATAAATTGACCAAGAAAAGAACATAACTAATTTGAAAAACTGAAACCAAACACACAAATAGACACACAGGATTTACGTGGTAAAACCTTGACAGGGTGTCAAGGAAACATCCACGGGTCAAGGGATTGGATTCTCTATTCAATCAATAATGATTCTCCATGATTACATTTCTCGGGCATTCACTAGTTTTATACCAGCCTCCTCTGTTACATAACTATTATTTCGGTATAGAACTAACTAGTTACATTTTTACCCAATTTTACATAATTCGTTGTCAAACTTCCAACAAACTCCACCTTGACAACAATTTTCCTAATCCCTTGCCCATGCCCATTCATCATCTTTTCTGCAAGCCAAGAGAAGCTAAACACCATCGCAGCTTCTCTACTGTAACTGGCTTTGTGAATATGTTTGCACAATTCTCTCGCATATGAACCTTTTAAAAAGCTACTTTTCCGCCATCGATCACATGTCTTAGAAAATGATATCTTACATCAATGTGCTTGGTTCTGTTCTGATAAGCAGGATTTGTAGCCAGGTGAATAGCACTTGGACTGTCACAAAGTACATTCACCTTCTCCTACGTCCTTCCAATCTCATCGAGCAGACCCTTTAACCAAATTGCTTCTTTACTGGCATCTGAAGCAGCTATATATTCAGCTTCGGTAGTGGACAACACAACTGTTTCTTGAAGCTTTAACATCCAACTAATTGCTCCACCTACAAGAGTAAAGACATAACCTGTAGTAGATCTTCTTTTGTCCAAATCACCTGCATAGTCAGCATCTACATATCCGCAAACTGATCCTTCACTACCATTAAAGACGATGCAATGGTCACTTGTGCCTCTTAGATATCAAAGCACCCATTTCACTGCTTGCCAATGTTCTTTACCTGGATTTGCCATGAACCCACTGACAATTGCAACTGCATGTGAAATGTCAGGTCTTGTAGATACCATCACATACATTAAGTTTCCTACAGCATTTGCATATGGTACATGAGACATATACTGCTTTTCTTCATCAGCGCTAGAACTCAAAACCGAAGAAATCTTAAAATGGGAAGCTAGTGGAACATTAACAGGTTTCACATTGTTCATAGAGAACTTTTCAAGTACCTTATCCACATACTTCTGCTGTGATAACCAAAGCTTACTATTTTTCCTGTCTCTGTGTATCTCCATGCCCAAGATATGTTTTGTTGCTCCAAGATCCTTCATATCAAACGTCCTAGAGAGTTGAGCCTTTAACCTGTTGATCTCTTCCATGCTTTTGCTTGCAATAAGCATATCGTCAACATACAAAGCTAAGATAATGAATATGCCATTGAAACTTTTGAAGTATACACAATGATCATACTCACTTCTTATAAAGTTATAGCTCACCATGAAGGAATCAAACTTCTTGTACCATTGTCTGGGAGACTGCCTCAGACCATACAATGATTTCCTAAGCTTGCAAACTAATCTTCTGTTGCGACCTTGTACAAAACCTTCTGGTTGTTCCATATATATCTCTTCATCCAAATCACCATGTAGAAAAGTTGTTTTAACATCTAACTGTTCTAACTCAAGATTAAGTAACGCAGTTAGTGCCAACATAGTACGAATAGAAACAAGTTTTACAACTGGAGAAAAAATCTCATGAAATTCTATACCTTCAACCTGAGAATACCCTTTTGCTACTAGTCTCGCCTTATACCTTTCGATACTTCCATCAACTTTCCATTTCAGTTTGAAGACCCACTTGCATCCAACAACACTTCTCCCTTCAGGAAGCTCTACAAGATCCCAGGTATTGTTCTTGGCTAAGGAATCCATTTCTTCTTCCATAGTCGTTTTCCATTTTTCGCTATCTGTATCATCTACTGCTTCCTGATAACAAGAAGGTTCCCCATCTTCAGTAATCAAAGCAAAAGATGAAGCAGAATCTTCATACCTTTTGGGAGTTTTTCTTTCCCTTGTAGACCTTCTTAGAGCGACTGGTTGTTGAACTGGTTCAGAAGCTTCAACGGCTTCCTTTGTGTCTTCAACACCTTTTTCTCCAAAAGTCTCTCCTTCCTTTTGACTGTCACCGAAAGGTCTAGCCTCCAACTAAACTCGTTGATTTGGCGATACCTGTTCCTGTTCAATTCTTTCAACATTTGATTTTAAAAGAGAAGATTCATCAAATGTTACATCTCTACTAATGACTATCTTCTGCAATGTAGGATCCCACAACCTGTATCCTTTCACTGCATAGTCACACCCAACAAAGACATAACATTTTGATTTTGGATCTAATTTTGAACACTGATTCTTAGGAATAAGAGAATAAGCATCACAGCCAAATATCCTCAAATGTGAATAATCACAACACTGACATGTCCACACTTCTTCAGGAATTTTACAATTAATTGCTACTGAAGGTGATCTGTTAACTAAATAACAAGCAGTAGATATTGCTTCTACCCACAACTCCTTTTGCAAGTTAGCATTGATGATCATGCTTCTGGCTCTTTCCATAAGAGTCCAATTCATACGCTCAACAACACCATTTTTCTGAGGAGTATAAACAACAGTTTTGTGTCTAATAATTCCCTCATCCTTACAGTATTGTTCAGATTCAACTGAAGTGAACTCACCACCATTGTCTGTTCTTAAACATTCAATAGATTTGCCTGTTCTTTTCTCTACCATTGCTTTAAATTGTTTAAAGACATTGAATACATCAGCGTTCTTTTTTAGCATAAAGACCCAAACTTTACGGGAGAAATCATCAATAAACGTTAAAAAATATAGAGCACCTCCATATGACACAACAGGGGATGGTCCCCACAGATCAGAATGAATATAGTCTAAAATATCTTTACTATTATGATTTCCAACTTTAAATCTCTGTTTACACTGTTTTCCATACACACAATGTTTACAGAAATCTAACTTCAAGGATTTCAGATCGGGAAGAGATTTACGTTTCATCAGTGTCTGAAGACCTTTCTCGCTCATATGACCTAATCGCTGATGCCATAGACGAGTACCTGCTTCTTCCTTTTCTGACGCAACCACTGCTTCACTGACCTGAGTACTTCCTTTTAACCTGTAAATATTTCTGACCTTTTCTACTTTCATGACCACTAGGGCTCCTTTAGAGACCTTCAAGA
The DNA here is from genome assembly GCA_031772625.1 of Pinus tabuliformis. Taxonomy (NCBI): domain Eukaryota; kingdom Viridiplantae; phylum Streptophyta; class Pinopsida; order Pinales; family Pinaceae; genus Pinus; species Pinus tabuliformis. The sequence continues at coordinate 1,251,128,099 of CM062811.1, forward strand.
CGCCAACCTAACCTGTAAACTTATAACCATCTGAATCCAACACTCCCAAAGAAATCAAATTTTTCTTCAGATCAGGTACATGTCTAACACTAGTTAATGTTTTAATTGTGTTATCATACATCTTAATCCTGATATTTCCCATCCCAACAGTCTGACATGACACATTATTACCCATAAACACAAAACTACCATTTACATTTTCATACGAAGTAAACCAATTTCTATGTGGGCACATGTGACGAGAAGCACCAGAGTCTAACAGCCAGCTATCTAAACCCTGAGAGACATTACATTTAGGTGAAGTTTCATCTATCATACATAATTCTTCAGCAGATAAAACTTCGTTTATCATACCTAAATCGACCTGATTCGCTTCCTTCTTTGGGTTATCAGATTCCTTTCGTTTCCAACAGTATTTCTTCAAGTGTCCAATTTTATTTCAGTGCCAACATTTTGCCTTACACTTCTTTCCCTTTGATTTCGATCTGGAAGACCCCCTTCGTTTTTCTCCTCTTTCCTTTGAGCGTCCTCTAGCTACCATGGCTTCTGATGTAGCTGTTTCAGTATTGGATTTCCTTCATACTTCTTCAGACAGGAGAGCTCCCACGACTGATTCAAACTTCAGAGAATCAGTAGTGCTCAAGCTGATTAAAGTTACGAAGTGATCCCATTATTCGGGCAGAGAACACAACAAGGTTATGGCTTTATATTCTTCCTGAATTTTAACTTCCATATCTCTTAATTGACATATAAGTGTATTAAAAACATTCAAATGTTTTGCAACATTTGAACCTTCTTTCATTCGAAGACTGTATAACTGTCTTTTCAGATAAATTCTGTTCGTTAATGACTTTGTCATATAGAGTTTTTCCAGTTTTCCCCACAATCCTGAAGCTGTAGTCTCTTCAACAATATTGAAGAGAACTTCATCCGCCAGGGATAACTAGATGGTACTAAGAGCTCAAGATCCAAGTCCTCTCAGTCTGAAGTAGTCATGGTTGCAGGTTTCTTAGTTGCCCCATCCAATGCCTTGTGCAACCCTTGTTGCACAAGGAGATCCCTAACCTTTAGTTTCCAAAGAGAAAAATTTCTCTTTCCGGTGAATTTCTCCACCTCAAATTTTGCATTCGACATCTTGGCCATTTTTCTAGGGTTTCAATCTTCAGTCTTTGAACTAGGGTTTTTCCTTTTCAAAAAATGATAATTTTTTTCTTTATTTACAAACCCTTTCTTTCTTGCAAACCCCTTTGTTTAAAAACAAAAAAAAAAACAAACAAACAAAGAAACCCTTCTTTTTTTTCCTCCAATATTTGTATAAAATCCACCCACTTTAAAAACTTCATTTGATTTCAATCCATTGTTTTTGTTTCAAAAAAAATTTGCTGAAAAAATAAAAGGTTCTGGAAATTTTTGATAAATACTCGGGTTCAACAGGCAACAGTAGCTTGATGGGGTTCCTCTTCATGCGGCTCTGGTTCTGCACACAGGCAGGTCACTCCTGCACGCGCAGATCTGGCAAAGCGGTCTGGCAGCTCAGCAATGGCACGCTGGTCTTCACGCAGGTCTGAAATTTTTTTCTCAGACTATTCACGCACACGCACGCTGGTCTTCACGCACACGCAGGTCTGGCAGCACTATTCACGCAGGTCTGGCTTAGACTATTCACACACACGCAGGTCTGGAACCCTCTTCCTTGACAATAACACTCTTCTTATAGCCATGCGGGGCTCTTTCATACACAGGTCCTGGAACCCTCTTCCTCGACAACAACACTCTTCTTACACAGCTGCTCTATCACGTTGTGGACGTGGGTATGGACGCAACCGGCTCCCTTTTCCTCAATAGCAACCCTCTTCCAGCAAGCATTTCTTGACTGGTCCGCGACAGGCTTTGTAAAACACACACAACGACTTCCTTTTCTCCAGCAACGAGCTTGGTATATGTGTGACAGCTTTTAATCATCACGCAGCAGATTTATAAATTGACCAAGAAAAGAACATAACTAATTTGAAAAACTGAAACCAAACACACAAATAGACACACAGGATTTACGTGGTAAAATCTTGACAGGGTGTCAAGGAAACATCCACGGGGCAAGGGATTGGATTCTCTATTCAACCAATAATGATTCTCCATGATTACATTTCTCGGGCATTCACTAGTTTTATACCAGCCTCCTCTATTACATAACTGCTATTTCAGTATAGAACTAACTAGTTACATTTTTACCCAATTTTACATAATTTGTTGTCAAAATTCCAACATTACCAACAAAGTATTAGAACTTAAGAGGAATTCAAGTGAGGCTTCTAATAGTAATAAGTAATTTAAGCTATTTCTTAAGAAGAATTTCAATCAACTGGCTAAGTATGCACAAAGCTCCAATATTGTATTCAATGATGAGAACTTGGACATGGATAACTATTGTACCTTTCATCAAGAAGCGAATTCATAGAAAACATGCACTCAATGGAACCACGATCTGTTATTGAATGTTAGTTTTGCTGTGCTAATTTCAATTATAGATTTATAAACAAATTCTTGTCCATTGCTTCCTATACATAGGTTTCCTTAGGTTGTTTTTTAATGTAAACAGGTAAATTTGATCAAGTTTAATGTGACATTCATGAGAAAAATAGTATGAAAAACAAGTGATGATCAACAGCAATCAAAAGTACAACAAACCATCATCATGAACACTTAACGTGGCATTTTGATGAAGGATTTCAACCCCCCCCCCGGGCTACATCTCTTTGGTCTAGCTTCCATGGCTTGGGCCTCTGTATTAGCTCAATATGGAAAAAAATGTTGTTTACAAAGCTCTACTACTCCTGAAACTTATTTCAATGTGTTCATAATGTCCAAATTAGCTAGGAACACCTTTTCTTGAGCTCCATTTGGTTGAATTTTGCTCCAGTTGTGCTCAAAACAATTTTCCCTAGGAAAACTCCTCTAAAACTGGAGAACTCCCATTAATCCCGCTAAAAATGGAGTTGGTGTCGAATTTGGTGGGTTTGCGAAAAGTGCTGTCGAATTAAAATCAAGTTTAATTATGGATAATGCACATTTAACTTAGAGTTAATCCGGATTAACTAGCTCTAATCACGCGACTAGTTAACTATCAGCTTGCAGTTTTTCCGTGAGTGGTCACATGTGATGTATTAAATGTTAGCGGTTATGTTGTCACTGGTTATGGTGTTTGTTGTCCACCGTTTGGATAACAGTTTGATGTTACCATCAGGTGTTCACATGGTGAGTTGAGTGTCGGCAGTTTACACTGCGTCTCAGATAACAGTTAACTTTGGCGGTTATGTAATGTGTGTTCACATGGGAGGGCTGGCCCTCCTAACTGCCAAACCTCAAAGCATTAAACTTTAAATTTGCGCGATGAGCTATACAGGTTAAGAAACATAGCATGGCGTAGTGGTATGGCATGAAGTTTGTTGGGGGCAAGTCACGGGTTCGACCCCTCGGCCTGCCATAACAATTTTGGTAGACTACGCGTCGAGCTGACCTTTGGGGAGGGACACGTGGCGGTGTCTAGGCTCACCACTTGTCCCCTCCTCATTGGTCCTCCATTAACCAATCATAATATGCCACGTCACCAACTTGAAAACCAACCAAAAATTAACACTTTTCGAACCATGATTGAGCATTAACCACTGTGTACCTTGCACAGTCACCTGCCATGTCAACAATACAGACTTCTGATTGTGCCGTGACTATGCATTGTTTTCAAAAAATTCTTTTGTTTGGAAAAATGGACATAACTCATTATCTTCCTCATATGAACTCAGTTTTCACTGAAACGAGTTGTGTTGGGATCGTTTTTCTGAGACAGATGCAGTTGTTCAGGTTTCGATCCATTTTGAGAACTTTGATTTTTGAGCTAAATACTGAGTGCCTGATCATTCCTCCCCACTAGAAGCCTTTTGGACCCCAAAGATACTATCAATTTTTCAGCAAGTGAGGGTACAACTCCTTCATCTTCTCGATTTGCAACCATTTGGCTTTAGAAGGATTTTGTCCCTTGAGTCCCAATCTAATGTATTTGACATTCCCTCTCTTCGAATTTCTGGTTCTTCTGTCAAGTATGAGATCTTGTTGTAGCTCATCAAGATATTCTGGTGAGAAATCATCTATTGATGGCAGTTGAACATGCTCTCCTTGATCATCAATCAAAGGAGGCTCAAACAATCTCAAATTCTCAACATTAACAACAGAGTATATTTGCATATAAGGAGGAAAATCAAGCTTAAATGCATTGTTACCAATCTTTTCCAAAATTTTAAAAGGACCATAATGGATTGGCTTAAGCTTTTTACCTTCCCCTTGAAGTCTCTCTTTGCTAATATATAACCAAACTTCGTCTCCAACTTGAAATTTGTGATCGACCCGGTGTTTGTCATGCCTTGCCTTGTAGTTGCTTTGACTTTTTTCCAGTTGTTCCTGAACTATCTGATGTATCAACTGAATTTGCTCTATGAACTTCCTTGCCTTATCGATGTCACTGTGACCATCGATGGCGACATATTTCTCAAAGATGAAGTCCAATGGCGATCTTGGCAAGTACCCAAAACATGCCTCAAATGGCGATGTGTTTGTGGAAGAATACTTTGCCCTGTTGTATGCATGTTATATGTAATGCAATTGTTCATCCCACAACTTGGGATGTTTGCTGCAATATCCTCTAAGAAGATCAATCACAGTCCTGTTAACCACCTTGGTTTTTCCATCTATTTTTGGATGAAAGGTTGTACTCTTCTTCAACTTAGTGTCCATCATGTCCCACAAATTTGACCAAAAATTCCCAACAAATCGAGAATCTCAATCACTTACAATGGCAGTAGGAAGACCAAGCTAAACCCAAATTTTTTTGAAGAAAAGATGAGTTGTTTGTTCAACTGTAATTTTCTTTTTAAATGGTGTTAGTATACACATTTCGCTGAACCTGACTACAACTACATACAAGTAATCATGACCTTTCCTTGACAATGGAAGACCTCCTACAAAATCCATTGAGATACTCTCCCATGGACGTGAAGGTACCAGAAGTGGAGTGTACAATCCTAGTTTCCTATTTCTAAGCTTACTTCTTGCACACAAGGAACATCCTCTAATAAAACGAGATACATTATCAAACATGTGTGGCCAATAACAATACCATTGGAGATTCGCTACTGTCTTTCCTACACCAAAGCGTCCAACAATTAATGAAGTGTGCACCTCCCTTATGATATTGTTTCTTTCTCTCTGTAGCATACATAACTTGCCCAAGTGATACAACAAGCTGTTATGTACATGGTAATCCAACTCTTCAATTTGGTTTCCTTGATTCAAGCTTGCATACACATCTCGAAAGTCATTATCATATGCATATTTCTCAATGTAACTTTCATGCAAAACATAATTATGCTTGAGTATAATATATGAATTTACAATAGGCCTTGAAAGCATATCAATGACCTTATTGTAGATTTTCGTTTTGTACTTGATAACCAAATGAAACTATTGTAGAAAAGCCATCCATCTGAAGTGTCGTAACTGCTGCAACTTTGACTGTGATTGTAAGTACTGCAATGGTTGATGGTCGGTATGGATAATGGTCTCCTTCCCCATTAAGTAGTGTTTCCATTTTTTGACACTTTGTACTAATGCGTAAAGTTCTTTGTCATAAGTGGCATAGTTAGTTACAGCTCCATTAAAAATTTCAGAATGAAATGAAATGGGCTTACCATGCTGCATAAGAATTGCTCCCATGGTGTAATCACTAGCATCTGTTTGAATCTCAAATGGATGTATAAGGTTTGGAAGAGCCAATACCGGTGTTGAACTGATATTTTGCTTCAAAGAATCAAATGCTTTCTATTGTACATCCCCCAAATGGAAGACTTTCTTGACATTAATCAATGCATATAATGGTGTTGCAATGGAAGAAACATTAGCAATAAATTTCCTCCAATATTGTATTGCCCCTAAAAATCTTCTTACCTCTGTAACTGTATTGGGATTGGGCCAATTCAGAATGACCTCAACCTTAGAGGGGTCTATCTTCAGCTCACCTCCTCCAACAATGTGTCCCAAATACACTAAAGAAGTCTTGCCAAATTCACACTTCAACATCTTTAAAAACAACTGTTCTTTTCTCAAGACATCAAGTACTTTGTTTACATGCATGACATGCTCATCTTTGGATTCGCTGAATATGAGAATATCATCTAAGTAAACAATGACAAAGTCATATATAAATGGTCTCAATACATCATTCATAACTCTCATGAAATTAGTTGGAGCAATTGTAAGACCGAAAGGCATAACAAGCCACTCAAACAATCCTTGTTTAGTTTTAAATGTGCTTTTACAAATGTCCTCTTCAACTATTCTAACTTGATGATAACCACTTCGTAAGTCTAACTTAGTGAAATAATTTTCATACCTCAACTGATCAAGCAAATCATCAATTCTGGGGAGTGGAAAACGATTCTTTATCGTGATTTTGTTTAGTGCACGGAAATCCACACACATGTGCCAAGTCTCGTCCTTCTTTGGCACAAAAATAATGGGTGAACCAGATTGCGAAGTAGATGGGCATATGATACCTTTGTTCAACAATTCTTGAATTTGCTTCTTGATTTCCATGCTCTCCATAATCGACATGCGACAAATGCCAATGTTTGGAAGTGGAACATCCTGCTGCAGTTGTATCTCACACTGAATTCCCCCTCTTGGGAGGTAACCCCTTTGGTTCCTTAAACATCTCGCCATGCTTACTTACCACATCAAACAAATTAGATTTCAATTTTTCATCACAACCTTCAAAAGATTCATAGTCAATATCATTCTTTTTCTTGATCATGAGAAGCACAAAATTTTTACTTGCATTTACTAGTCTCTTCATCTGCGCTACATTAACCAAAGAAATGTTCAGCGTTTTGTGATGGGCTCTCACAATGTACTCCACCCAATTCTTGAGCAATACGTATTTGTTCTCATGGCGATAAAAAACTGCTTTCCTATCATACAAATAAGGCTTACCCAAAATGATTCCTGATATGTCAAGTGGAACTACATCTAACTCAACTTCATCAATGAACTTTTCAGTAATGGCGAACTTGAATAAAAATTTCCTTGTAACCTGTAAGTTTGCATTATTGACTATCCAACCCAATGGATATGGCTTATGATGAGGTACAGTTTCAAGGTTAAGCTTTTTGACTAAGTCTTCTGAAATTAAGTTTGATTGTGACCCACTATCGAATAATGCATCAATATTTGTATGATTTGAAATTACCCTTACATGGAACAATTCTATTCTTGATTCTTCATTTGGAGTGTTGTTTTGACTATGTGAGGAACTAGTGCTTGCAACAACTTCTTTTCCTTTTGTAACCATGGCTGAAATCTTGGTCTCATCACCAGAATCTGATCCAAGGTCATGTTGTGTGGTAGCAATTGTCTTTTGTTTTCCCTTATTGTTTTGTTTCTTAGGCCTTAGTTCAGGATGTAATTTCCAACAATGGGCTTCATCATGCCTAGCTTTGGAACAATGTTGGCATATAGTTTTCTCCCCTTCTTTATTCACACTTGCATTTTTCTTTCCCTTCCATTTTCCTCCCTTCTCTTTCTCCTTACCCTTGAAAGTCTTCTTCTTACTACCCTCTTCCTGAATGTTCTTTCCCCTTTCTTCAAGCCGTGTGGCTTGCACACATACCTCATCCAAATTGCTTGGATTGAACATAAGGATAGTATGTTTTAAATAGGAATGTAAACCCCCAATATATTTCAACAATGTATCTTTGGAATTCAAACTTACTCCTAAAAACAAAGCCCTCTTTTTGAACTCCTGGGTATACTCTTGCACTGTTTGGCCCTTGAGATGCCTAAAATTTTGCCAACTCATAATGGCTTTTTGCATATAGGACAAAAGGTAAAACTGTCTTTTAATTGCACAAGCAAATTCAACCCAAGAAATGGATATCTTACCACGAATTCACATTTCCTCTCGAGTCTTTGCTTCCCTCCAGACTAATGCTGCTCCTTCTAGCCTCAATGAAGCCAACTGGATCTTTATGTCATCTTCTTGAAGGTTCTGAATTCTACAGTATACCTCCTATTGTCGAATCCAATTGTCTAACTTTTCTACATTCACCTCACCATTGTACATGGGAAGTTCTCCAATTTGAGTAAGGGAGTTTTTCCTTTTGGGGTTTGGGAATGCGTATGAGCCATTTTTGTGGTGGAAGTGGAAGATGTTGTTGTTTGAGATGCTGAGGATGATGAAGATGACGAGGAAGATGGTGAAGTTGGAGGGGGTTTTCCTCCATTACCCTTTGAGTCCTTCTTATCATCTTTTTTATCTCCTCAGCTTCCCTCTCCATATGGAGTCTTAGAACTATCTCCAACCATTATAGTGTTCCTCTTTTCATAGAGGACTCTAACCATGTCAGACAAGTCATAGAAAGCTTTCTTGAATGCTTCCTCTTCTGAAAGACCTTCAGTCTCTATTTCTCCAGACATGATGCCTTTGGATTCAAGCTCAACTTCTGGTACCGCTTGTACCTCATCAATCTCAATTGAAGGTAAAACTTGAGGTGTTTCAAGTGCAGTTGGAATTGGAACTTTGCGTAGATATTGTGGCCTTGTGGCTCTCCTTCTTTTGGCAATTACCTCAGGAGTTGCAACCAACAGTTTCCCTTCCCCTCTCTGCAACTTTCACCTTGTAAGCATCACAATTTTGCAACCATTAAAACCCTACTTTCACAAAACTCAAGAAATCAAGCAAATAAACCTTTGCTCTGATACCAACTTGATCTGTTATTGAATCTTAGCTTTGTTGTGTAAAATTTTCTGTTTCCCACCCCGGTTTTCAGTTTCACCTTATTTCTCCCATGTAGTTAAATGCCCATTCCCATAACCATACATTTAACAGACTGAAAAAATAAATATTGCTGAAAACACAAATTCTGGAAATTTTTCAGAATGCTGGAAATTGCAGAAATAAAAATCAGCAATTAAAACAGCCATAAAAACACATTTAAACTCAGTGATTTTTGGTCAACTTGACCCTGGAAAAACCCCCTACAACTCTTGGGGAAAACCAGTTTGAGAGCTCTTCTTTATTTCTGGAAAATGCCTTTTACAGAGAAAATTTTTCAGCAAAAAATCAGCAAAACAGAAATTTTTCCAGCAAGCAAACTTATCTGTTTTTCAGCTAACAGACAATCTGGAAAATGGCTGTACGAGCTGTACGGACCGTACGGATGTACGGACGTACTGATGTACGGACTGTACGGGCTGTGCGGACGGCCGTACGGATTTGTACGGACAGACCTCGAAATTCGTGCAGAAAATCGCCTCCTCGATATTCGTGCTGAAAATCAATTTTTTCATTGTTTTGCTCACTAAATCTGCCTTTTTCTGCTTGTTCTTTGAGCTGTACGGATTTGCTGAAGTGCTGCCTTGGTATGTGTGCCAAACTGCTGCCTCTTTCTCCTCCTTGTCCAGAAATCTCCTTTGCTCTCTTGCTCTCCTTCTCCCAATCTGCTCATAAAAGAATGAATGATCTTTTTCCTCCTTTTCCTCCCTTAACCCAACCCTAAATGACTTTTGGGTGATCCCTAAATCCAATGGCTGAAATAGATTTAGATCAATGGCTGAGATTAAATGCTCATTTAAATCTCACTTTCTATTTTTTAATTCACCCCACTTTAATAAAGACCCACTTAGTCATTTATTTCCAAAGTCACTTTTCCTTTCTAATTTTTCATTGACTTTATAAAGTCACTTTAAAATTAGACTTAGTAACTTTATCACTTAAAGTCACTTTCAAATTAGATTTAACTTTATAAAAATTATAAAGTTACTTTAGGAGAAAAATTAAATTCTTTTGGACACTTTTCCCTAGGCCAAAGATCAAAGCCTTAGGGAACCACCTGTCCTCCGGTACCAAATTTCAACACTCCCTCTTACCGAGGAAGGTGTTCCTCACCACACCCATCTTGTCTCTGAAGTAGACATGCTTGCCCCGTGGTAAGGCTTTGGTAAGAATATCTGCAACCTGCTCATCAGTGGAAATATACTCAAGCTTCACAGCTCCCTTCTGAACATAGTCTCTGATGAAATGATATCTGATCCCGATATGCTTTGACCTGTCATGAAATACTGGATTCTCCGTGAGTTTAATGCAACTCTGATTATCACAGTAAATCACTGAAGGTCTCAACGGTTGACCAAATAAGCCAAACAACATCTTGCGAAGCCAGATGGCCTCACAACTAGCTAGACTGGCTGCCATATACTCTGCTTCCGCTGAACTCAGTGCTACTGACTGCTGCTTCCGGCTGAACCATGACACTACTGCTGAACCCAACCCGAAACAACACCCTGAAGTGCTCTTCCTATCAGAAGCACAACCTGCCCAATCAGAATCAGTGTATACTGCCAATCTCACTCCATCTCCCTGCCTGTAGTCCAGACCATAATCCACTGTCCCCTGCAAGTACCGCAAAATGTGTTTTGCAGCCACCCAGTGAACCTTCCTAGGCTCACACATAAACTGACTCATCGTGTTGACTGCAAAACAGATATCTGGTCTAGTGTTGACCAAATAAATCAAGGAACCAATCAGCTGCCTGTACAATGTGGGATCCACCAACTCGGAATCCGAAGCATGAAGCTTCTTCCAGTTGGTGATCATCGGTGTCGACATGGGTCTACAATCCTCCATGTGGAATCTGCTAAGGATGTCCACAATATACTTCCCCTGCCCCAGGAAGAAATGCCCCTCCTCCTGCCACACCTTCAAACCCAAAAAGTAATGCATCAAGCCGATGTCCTTCATCTCAAACTCCGCCGCAAGATCTCTCTTGCAGTGCTCTATGAGTCTCTCTGCACCTGTAATGATAAAGTCATCCACATACAGCACCAGAATGAGAGGCTCCTCACCAATCACAATAAAGTAAAGGTTCGGATCTGCCTCACTCTTTGTGAAACCCATCCCCTGCAAGTATGCATCTATCCTGGGGTACCAAGCTCTGGGAGCTTGCTTCGGGCCATAAAGGACCTTCTTCAATCTGCACACATGGGACTCCTTCCCATGTACCTCAAAGCCCTGTGGCTGCTCAATGTACACCTCCTCTTGTATGAAGCCATTGAGAAATGCGGTCTTCACATCCATCTGGTGGATCTTCGAACCCATCTCTGCTGCTATCGATATAATGGAGCGTATCGAAGTATATCGAGCCACGGGAGCGAAGGTCTCCTCATAATCAACTCCCTCTACCTGTGAGAACCCTCTAGCCACAAACCTCGCTTTGAATTTCTCAATGCTGCCATCTGCAGCATGCTTTACCTTGTAAAGCCATCTGGAAGTAACCACGGATTTGCCCTCAGGCCTCGGCACCACCTCCCAAACATCATTCTTCATGATAGAAGAATACTCCTCCTGCATGGCCTCTCTCCAGACCTGCTGGCTAGCTGCCTCTTCATAGCTAGAAGGCTCAGAGTCAAGGATGCTGGTAACCATCGCCATATAACTACAAAACCTCTCAGGTGGTCTACTCTCTTTGACCGGCCTCTTCGGCTCAGCAACAGATGTGGCATCTCTCAAGGTGTCTTGAAGCCACTTGGGCTTCCTCTTCCCTGAGCATGCTTCTCCCATAGGAGAATGAAACTCCTCCTCCTCATCACCATCAGTAGCCTGAACTCCTGACTGTCTGTCTGCTGTCCTCCTGCCTGCACCTAAACCTGTAGAAGCTGAGGTACCGTGTGAACTGTCCATCAGTGGACTCCCTAGTGAACTACTTTGTGAACTGCTCTGCATGCTGCCCGGAGCACCACCCCTCTGGCTCGGCGAGCCACTGCTCACTGATGGACCTGACATCCTCATAGATGTACCTCCGGATCCTCCTGATCCCTGCCCACTAGATCCCTGCGACTGACTCAACTGCTGCTGAGGGTCTGGCTGATCCAGATACTCTAACTCCCGTGACCTCCTAAAGGCCCTGTCCTCCTCGAACTTCACATCCCGTCTGACAACAACTCTCCTCTGTGCAGGAATGTAAATCCGAAAGGCCTTTGAGGTCTCACTGTAGCCCACAAAGATACCCTTCTCTGCGGTGGGCTCTAGTTTGGTCCTCTTCTCCTTGGGTATATAGGAGTATGTAATGCATCCAAAGATATGAAGATGACCAAGATCAGGCTTCTTCCCAGAGAAAGCCTCCTCCGGAGTCATGTGCCCCAAGGCACGATGCGGACTCCTGTTCTGCAAGTAAACAGGTGTGTTGCAGGCCTCTGCCCACAAGAACAATGGCAACCCCTGATCATGTAACATGGCTTTAGCAGCCCCTATGATGGATCTGTTCTTCCTCTCTGCAACCCCGTTCTGCTGGGGGTTGTAAGGAACAGTGAACTCCCTCCTAATGCCTGCCTCCGCACAATAGTCAACAAACTCTCCAAGGGTGTATTCTCCTCCATTGTCCGACCTCAGGGACTTGATCTTCCGACCTGTCTGTGTCTCCACAAGAGCTCTGAACTCCTGAAACCGCTTGAAGACCTCACTCTTGGTCTTCAAGAAATAAATCCAGGTCCTCCTGGAGTGATCATCAATGAATAAAACATAATACTCATATCCACTCAAGGAAACATGAGACATCCGACCGCTCACATCAGAATGAATCAAATCAAGTATCCCAGTCGCTCTGCTGTCACTGCTGGGAAAAGGGGATTTGGCAAACTTGCTCATCGCACAACCTCTGCAAGTATCATGGTGATCAGTACTGAAATCTGGCACACCTGTAGTGATCTCCCGCAATGTCCTCAAGGCTCCATGAGACATGTGCCCCATCCTGCGGTGCCAAATCTCACACAGCTCAGAACTGCTAGCTCTGCTGTCGGTACTACTGCTCAATGCCAAAAGGGGCTGGAATGCAAACTTGTACACCTTTGCATGGCGTACACATATCACTCTAGCTGAATCAGCTGGAGTGCCCCTGGGATACATCAACACCTGTCCTCCCCTGAACAGTACCTCATATCCTCTGTCCTCCAAAGCTGAGACAGATATGAGGTTCTTCCTCATCCCTGGCACATAAAGAACATCTGACACATTCAAGGGAGGTCTGGACTCCCTCTGAAATGTCAGTGTACCCACCCCGACTGCTCTAACAACTCTATCATCACCGAGTACTACCTCAATATCAGTGCCACTCTCTGAAAGCTCTGAGAAGTACTCCCGGACTCCTGTCATGTGGCGTGAAGCCCCACTGTCCACATACCAGATACCTGTAGATGCTCCGCTAATCGAGGGAAAAGCATGCTCCCTCTGAACCTGTGTGGCAGGTGATCCTGCACTAGAGGACTCACATGTAATGAACGCAAACTCCCGGTCAAAACGACCTGCAAAGTCCTCAATCTCAACTGAAGCTGCCACATCCTGGTTCTTCCCCTTCTTCTTCTTCTTCTCCGGACACACAACTGCATAGTGTCCGATCTTCTGACAATTCCAACACTTCACTTTGGAATAGTCCTTCTGTGAGTTACCCTGTTTACCTTTACCTTTGCCTTTGCCTCCACCACCGCTTGTGGAAGCCTGCTTCTTCCCTTTGCCTTTCTTGCCTCCTGCCACCAGTGCTACGTCCTCATCCTGCTCAACTGGCTTGGCTGCCCCAAGCTGTCCTTTCCTGATCTCTGTCTGAATGCAATCATCCCAAAACCTCTCCCATGTGGGAAGGGTCTCACGTGCACAAACCCCATCAGCAAAGTTCAACCATGAACGGGGGAGCCCATTCACTGCAATACGCACCAACTCAGTGGATGGAATGGCCTCTCCAATCGCTGCCAACTCATCTCTCACATTGGTAATCTTTGTGAGATATCCAGCTGCACTATCATTCCCCATCTTAATGTTCTTCAGCTTCTCCTTCAGGACCATCTTCCGGTTCTCATTGGTACTCTGGTAGAGATTGGACAATGCTGTCCACATTTCATGGGCATTGCTCTTTCCTCTCACATGAGGAATGCAATGGTCTTTGATTCCGTCTAGAATCAACCTCTTACCCTTGTTGTTCTTTTTATTATAAGCTGTCAACTGAGTTGCATCAGTAGGCACAACAACAGGGTGCTGTGCTGTATGCACCATGATATCCCAGACTTCTGCCTCCTCAAAGATACTCTGCATTCTCTCCTTCCAAACGTTGTAATTTGTATGCCCATCCAACATATCCTCCACCCTCAATCCCAATGACATCTTGTTGTCCTAAAACTGAAAAATAGCACTGCTGTGGTAAAGATAAAACTGTTGTTTATGAAAAATCAGCTCGCTGGAATTTTCTGAGTGAAAAAATCAGCAGCTGTATTTTTTCCTTTTGCTGTCCCAAACTGCCCTTCAGCACTCAAGCTCTGATACCATGTAAAATTTTATGTTTCCCACCCCGGTTTTCAGTTTCACCTTATTTCTCCCATGTAGTTAAATGCCCATTCCCATAACCATACATTTAACAGACTGAAAAAATAAATATTGCTGAAAACACAAATTCTGGAAATTTTTCAGAATGCTAGAAATTGCAGAAATAAAAATCAGCAATTAAAACAGCGATAAAAACACATTTAAACTCAGTGATTTTTGGTCAACTTGACCCTGGAAAAACCCCCTACAACTCTTGGGGAAATCCAGTTTGAGAGTTCTTCTTTATTTCTGGAAAATGCCTTTTACAGAGAAAAATTTTCAGCAAAAAATCAGCGAAACAGAAATTTTTCCAGCAAGCAAACTTATCTGTTTTTCAGCTAACAGACAATCTGGAAAATGGCTGTACGAGCTGTACGGACCGTACAGATGTATGGACTGTATGGACGTACGGATGTACGGACCGTACGGACGGCCGTACGGACTTGTACGGACAGACCTCGAAATTCGTGCAGAAAATCGCCTCCTCGATATTCGTGCTGAAAATCAATTTTTTCACTGTTTTGCTCACTAAATCTGCCTTTTTCTGCTTGTTCTTTGAGCTGTACGGATTTGCTGAAGTGCTGCCTTGGTATGTGTGCCAAACTGCTACCTCTTTCTCCTCCTTGTCCAGAAATCTCCTTTGCTCTCTTGCTCTCCTTCTCCCAATCTGCTCATGAAAGAATGAATGATCTTTTTCCTCCTTTTCCTCCCTTAACCCAACCCTAAATGACTTTTGGGTGATCCTTAAATCCAATAGCTGAAATAGATTTAGATCAATGGCTGAGATTAAATGCTCATTTAAATCTCACTTTCTATTTTTTAATTCCCCCCACTTTAATAAAGACCCACTTAATCATTTATTTCCAAAGTCACTTTTCCTTTCTAATTTTTCATTGACTTTATAAAGTCACTTTAAAATTAGACTTAGTAACTTTATCACTTAAAGTCACTTTCAAATTAGATTTAACTTTATAAAAATTATAAAGTTACTTTAGGAGAAAAATTAAATTCTTTTGGACACTTTTCCCTAGGCCAAAGATCAAAGCCTTAAGGAACCACCTGTCCTCCGGTACCAAATTTCAACATGTTGTGCTAATTTAAATTACAGATTTATAAACAAATGATTTTCCATTGCTTCCTATACACAGGTTTCCTTAGGTAAATTTGATCAAGTTTAATGTGAAATTCATGAGCAAAATAGTATGAAAAACAAGTGCTGAACAACAGCAATGAAAAGTACACGAACCATCATCATGAACACTTAACACAATGTTTTGATGAAGGAGTTCACCCCTGCTGGGCTACATCTCCTTGGTCCAACTTCCATGGCTTGGGCCTCTGTATTAGCTCAATATGGAAAAAAAAATTGTTGTTTACAAAGCTCTATTGCTCCTGAAACCCTATTCAATGTGTTCAGAATGTTCAAATTAGCTAGGAAAACCTTTTCCTGAGCTCCATTTGGTCGAATTTTGCTCCAGTTGTGCTCAAAACAGTTTTCCCTAGGAAAACTCCCCTAAAACTAGAGGAACTCCAGTTAATCCCACTAAAACAGGAGTTGGTGTTAAATTTGGTGGGTCCACCAAAAGTGACGCCGAATTAAACTCAATTTTAATTATGGATAATGTGTGTTTAACTCAGAGTTAATCTGAATTAACTAGCGCTAATCACGCGACAAGTTAACTATCAACTTGTGGTTTTTCCGTGAGAGGTCACATGTGATGTATTAAATGTTAACGATTATGTTGTCGCCAATTACAGTGTTTGTTGTCGATTTTTGGATAACGGTTTGATGTTACCACAGGGTGTTCACATGGCGATTTGAATGTCAGAGGTTTACATTGCGGTCTCGCATAACGGTTAACCCTGGAGGTTACGTATTGTGTGTCCACATGGGAGGGTTGGCCCGTGGGCTGGCCCTCCTAACCGCCAAACCTAAAAACATTAAACTTTAAATTTGCGCGGCGAGCTATACAGGTTAAGAAACATAGCATGGTGTAGTGGTATGGCACAGAGTTTGTTGGGGGTAGGTCCCAGGTTTGACCCCCCAGCCTGCCATAAAAATTTTGGTAGACTGCACGCAGAGCCGACCTTTTGGGAGGGACACGTGGCGGCCTTCAGGCTTGCCACTTGTCCCCTCCTCATTGGTCCTCCAATAACCAATCATAATATGCAACATCACCAACCTGAAAACCAACCAAAACTTGACACTTGTCGAACCATGATTGAGCATTGACCACCGTTAACCTTGCACAGTAACCTGCCACGTCAGCAGCACAGACTGCTGACTATGCAGTGATAGTGCATTTTTTTTCAAAAAATTCTTCTATTTGGCGAAGCGAACATAACTCATTATCTTTCTCATATGAACTCGGTTTTCAGTGAAACGAGTTGCGTTGGGATCATTTTGTCGATACAGACGTGGTCGTTTAGGTTTCGAGCCGTTCTGAGAACTTTGATTTTTGAGCTAAATACTAAGCATCTGATCAAACCACAACATGAATGTTGTGGTCACAAATGTTATAGAAATTTTATTAGCATAAGAGAATTTGGAGTAGACCTATGAGACTAATGAACTTGCCTTGACAGAGGAAAAATCAAATGTAGGTGAATAAATTTTCACTTTTTATCTCATATTTAACAATAATCAACAAAGTGTTAGCAAGCCCCCAACGGGTGATGCTCCTCCTCAACAACATGATAAGCAATCTAACTTAAGGAAAAAATGACCCATGCTTGAGAAAGATGTGAGAAAACAATTGTTAAGAAAGATCTTACCTCCCAGTGATCATACTTAGGGAACTCAGAAGAAATTTGGGAGTACGCAACCATAGAAGAATGCTTTCAGAAATAATAAGAACAAGTCAACCACCGTTGAGGCATCAAACAAAGCTACACCACCTACCACTTCATCACACCCTGCTCAATATGAAGATATTGATTACAATATTATTGAAGATATGAAAAAATCTCATGCGAATATTTCCATATATGTTCTAGCTAAGATAGTAGGGCAACGTGAATTGATCATTCTGACATTTGCATCTTAGCCTTCATTAGGTAGAGTGGTTTTTGCTTCTCAAGCCTCATCCGGTAAGCTTCCTACCATCCTCAAATCAGTTTTTAACACATCTAACATAAATGTGAGGTCCACTTGCCCCCTTTTTCTTTTAACTTTTGAAATACTTAATTATAATGTCCATAATTGCGTAGTTGATTCTGGTGCCTCTGTGAATGTCATCCATTCATTTGTTGTAAAGAAAATCAATGCTAAATGGGAAAAGGTTGATGCTAGAATCATTTAGTTAGATAGATCCTTAGTATAGGAAATTGGTGAGCTTAATAATGTTATAATTCTTCTATCATCAGACCACAAAGTTCACCAATGTATTGAAATTGTTATTGTGGACATTCTAGAAGCTTATGGCATGCTTTTGAGTAGATATTGGTTTAGAAAGTTACAGGGATACTTTGCTATAGACTGGTCGCATTTTTGGCTTCTGTATAGGGGAAAGAACAATCAAATCCGAGTCGAGAGTGAACCATTCATGAAACATACCGTCACAGCTCTTGAAGTTCCTAATGAGTCTATCATTTATGCATAAATGATTTTTGAAAATTGTTTTCTAGAATTTAGTCATAGATGTTATCTTGCATGGTCGTGCCCTATACCACGATATACACATTTGGAACTTCTTCCTTACAATCCAACTAGTGCTTATTATTTTTGTAACATAGATGTAAATAGTACTATTGTAGGAACTAACCCTGTTGTTGCTAACATTTGGACTTTGTATTTTGACGGTTCGAAAACACTAGGGTTCTAAAGTTGGTTATATTTTGATAGAATCTTGAAAGAACAAACATCTGATCTCGTGCCACCTGGAATTTGAGTGCACAAACAATGGTGTTAAATATGAAGCACCCATTTTGGGTTTAAATAAAGTCATTGACCTCAAATTGGAAGTGCTGAAGGTAATAAGTGACTTAGAAATTGTTACACAGCAAGTACGAAATACGATTCATTATGTGTTACCTAATTTTAGAAACTACCAGCAAGATGCATGTTATTTCATATTTCCAAGCTTTTAATATTAATTATGTTACTAGAATTCATAATGTAGTTGCAAACACACTAGCTAATGTTGTTGTTAGATTATCACCATTGAGAGATGGATTTTCAGTTGAGATTATTTATAAGCCATCCGTGCCTGATAATATGACTAATTTCTGTGTTTTCAATGATGACCAGTAGATATTGGATTTCATGGCAAATGTTGATGTATTTAAGGATGTGGAAATCAATGAAGATAAGCACAATAAAGTGTTTCAGGCAACAACTCAGGCAAGTAAAGAGAACCCCATGCCCAAGGGTGTGGTATCTTTAGAGAAGTTGTATGACCTGCAAAACCATTTTAAGGGGCCAACTAATGCAAAGACTCGCATTTCTACACTACTACAGGAACAAGTAAATTTGGGTACAATAAAAGATCTGAAATATGTGAATCTCAATCCTTGTTGTACACCTCAAGAATGACAAGCCTTTATTCATCTTTGTAAATAGTATTGAGATGTGTTCGTGTGGACATATGATGACTTGAAAACTTATGATACGTGAATTCTCCAGCGTGTGATACCAAACAAGGAAGGGGTAAAGCCATTCCAACATAAGCTAAGAAAATTTCATCCTATGCTTGAACCCCTCATTCAGAAAGAATTAAGAAAATTGTTGGATGCTCGGATCATATTCAAATTTCATCATTCTACCTGGGTCTCTAATTTATTTCATGTGAGAAAGAAGTCCAGAGAGATACACTTATCTGTTGATTTCTGCAACCTGAACCGAGCTTCCGATAAAGACAACTATCTTGTGTCGTCTATGGATCAGATACTTCAAACGGTATCAGGGTTAGAAATTTTCTCACTATTAGATGGATCTTCTAGATACAACCAAGTTATTATAGTAGAACCCGACAGATATAAAACCACATTCAGGACTGAGTGGGGTACATTCACATTTAAGAAAATGCCTTTTGGACTTATCAATGTGGGTGCTAACTTTCAGCTGGCTACAAAAATCACATTTTTTGGTTGATTGGGCAAAGTGTAGTGGTGTACTAGAATGATGTTACCGTATTTTCAAAGAAAATATCTGATCACTTTCATCATCTAAGGTTGATTTTTTAGCGATGTTGAAGATATGGTATATCTTTAAATCCTAAGAAGAGAATCTTCGATGTTTCCGAGGGAAACCTTTTGGGACACATCATAGCTAAGAGCAAAATTAAAGAAGACCTGGAATGGGTCCAGACTATTACTCAGATTCTTTTTCTCGTGAACAAGAAGGCCATGCAATCCTTCCTAGGGAAAATTAACTGCCTATGAAATTTCATCTCATATTATGCACAAATTGTTAAGCCATTCAAGATATTATAAAAAAGGATGCAATTTACAAGTGGGATCAAAGGGAGAAATATGTCTCCACCCGAATTAAACAAGCAATTGTCGAAACCCCAACATTGTATAGTCCATATTTTGGAAAATATTTCTTATTATTTTTGCTTCTAATACTTCTCTTGTAGTCATTATTACTCAAAAGGATGATCAAGGAAATGAGCGGCCAATATCATTCATGAGTGCTTGCTTATAGGGATATGAAATAAACTATCCTTCCATCGATAAACAAGTCTATGTAGTGTACAAGGAAATTAAGCACTTTAGGCATTACATCCTGAAGAGTCATGTTATATTCTTTTTGCTTCACCCAACAATTAGATTGCTTTTTGTGCAACAAGAGTTGGGTGAGAGGAGGGTGAACTAGATGAAAATTCTTCAAGAGTATGATCTAGAATTTAAGCCAGTTCATACGATAAAATGCCATGGTCTCTGTCGACTTTCAACAAAAGCAGTTAATTCACCAGAAGAGGAATATTCTAGATGGGAACAAGGAATCAAAATGTACAATATTGAACAAGCTACCCCCACAAACGCATCCATGTCTTGGTACACGGATGTGCGTCGGTATCTAGAGCATGGTACTTTTGCTTTGTATTTATCAGCGAAACAAAAGAGGGTTATTCGACTCAAATATTTATCATATCTCAGCTTGTATATGGTGTTCTTTTTTGTAAACATCACAATGGTGCCTTGATCAGATGTCTAGAAGCACGAGATTCAGAAAGGGTATTAAAATACCTTCACGATGGGCTAGTGGGTGGACACTACGCGGGCGTTACTACTACTCATAAAGTCATGTGGGTTGGTTATTATTGGCCCACATTATTCAAGGATGCACACACCTACTCCTATAAGTCGTTAGATTTTCAAAGATGTGTTGATTGTGATAGGAAGTCAGCCACCCGATTGAAACCCATTATTGTTGAAGAACTTTTTCAACAATGGGGATTAGATGTTATTGGTGAAATTTTCCCACATTCATAAAAGTAACATTGATATATCTTAATTGTTATAGACTATTTTACTAGGTAGGATGTGTTGGATGTGGAGACTAATAATCTTTTTGATTTAGAGGTATCATTTGTGTTGGCCCCCAGTTCCTAAACGGGGCAGAAATGTTGTCTGTATGATAGTTGTCATGGGGGTTTTAGGGGGGGGCAACGACTAATTTTAATGAGCCCCCCCTACGAGGGTTCGGGGGAAGTGCCCCCGAATCTAAAAATGGATGAAAATTTTCCTTGTAAAATATTGTAATTCCGTAGTCAATCTAGGTCGTTCATTAGGTGGATAATCTGACGGTAGAAGTTATGTTAATTTAGGTTTTTTTCCTTAGAAGGCAACCCTCGATTTATGTGAGGGAATTGTATTGATGTTGTGCATTATTATTCTAAGCGAGAGACAGAGAGGAGGTTGTGTGAGAGTTAAGAGGAAATTACAACGGGTTTTTTTCTAGGTTGAATCTCTTCATTTTGTTGGATAATATAAAAGGAAGGACTACATGTTTCTTTGTGGACGTGTCCCAAATTGGGTGAACCACGTATATCTATGTCTCTCTTGTTTTATGTGTTTTTGTATTTGTGTTTCCGCAATATTTCATGTATTTCATTGCTCTATTAATTAATTTCTAACAGATTGAAGTAGTTTCGTTGGAACAAGTGAACGAATAGGAAGTCATCAACTTTCTTAAGCAGAATATCATCACTAGGTTTGGCATTCCTACGTCACTTGTTTTGATAATGAAACTTACTTCTCATCATTAAAACTTTATGATTTTGCATTAGAAAATGATATTGTTTTAAAGCACTCATCTAATTACTACCCTCAGGGAAATGATTTAGCTTATTCTACCAACAAGAACTTGATTCACATCATCAAGAAAAATGTTTACTCTTAGCAAAGGAACTGGCATAATGCATTGGTGAATGCTTTGTGCACTTACCATGTCACACTGAAACCCTCTTTGAATACTCCCCCTTACTTCTTCCGGTATGGAAAAGAAGTTATCCTTCCTCCGAAAATATACCTCCTGACCCTTCAACTTTCTCAAGAATCCTGAGGGAAACCATGTCTTGTTGTTCAGAGCAAGATAGATACCCTTTTAATGTTGTATGAATAAAGACAGAAAATGAAAGAGAAGTTTGTTATTCATCAGGGTTGTATCAAGCGTTGGTTTGACAAGAAAATTGTGGAGAACAAGGATTTTAGTGTAGGAGACTTAGTATTGAAGTGGGACAAAGCCCATGAAGAGAAAGGTAGACACACTAAATTCCAATCTTTGTGGATCGGGCCTTTTCTTGTGCATGATAAGGTTGGCCACCATACTTATCGTCTTAATCCTTAGATGGGAAGGTGGACTCTCTTCTTCTCAATGGCAAAAATCTGAAGCGTTATTTCCAATAGTAGCCAAGGGTTGTGTCCCTACATATGTACATATTTCTTTCCTTTTCTTTTTGTTTGTTTGTTCATTCATGTTATGTTGTGTCCTTTCCATCCTTCTTTGTTTTTTTTGTCCCATGAATAAAACCTTGTGTGAAAGTGTTTTGTCTGGTTCTAACGGATGTGGCGAAACTTTAACTGGGATTTGTGACATACTACAACACTTAGTTAACTTTCGATCCCTCTTCTTTGTATTGGTCAACTATCTTTACGGTCAATGATGTCTCAATGGAAAATATGATCCATTCGAACGGAAAGCTTTGAGTAGAACCATGAAACTTATATCTTTTCAAGGATCTTCATTCCTTGACTAAGTGTTGTAATTAAATGTTGTTTTGAATGCTAATCCAATCAAGTAGCGAAGGGAAAGGGGAAAACTAATAGCGAGCATATTATTTCTGTTGAGATTGCAACAAGATGATGGAGCTTAGTGAAAAGAGTCGCCTTCACTAAGTGGGCCCGTAGGCTATTTTTGGCGCAAGTCTATTTTTAGACTATGTCTATTTTTAGACATATGGATCATGTCTATGGATTGCAGGTTGCTGTTTATGGATGATTGATCAAGTTGGGAAAAAATAGATGGACTTCTATTTTTGATGAAAGTGTGAGTGATCACAGTGTGAGTGATCAAAGTCTATTTTTAGACTGGCTGTCAAAAATAGAAAAGTCAAATATTATTATCTCACAATAATATTTGGACTATAAACTTAATCTTATTCTCTTGGAGCACTTCAGTTTGAGCTACAGAGGTGGCACATGCAGCTGTCAGAAGGAAATATGCTTTTCTTATGAGTCAGTTGAGTTGTTGCATGCATGACTTCAGTTAGAACTCAATCAGTTGAGTTTGGTGGAGTTGATGGAGTTGTGTTCAGTTTAGCTTTGTTAAACTGGTTGTATTTAGTCTAACTGGCAAATAGACTAGAGATGAGTTGGGTGAATTAGTTATTAATTAATTCACAAGTTATTAACTCATAATACAACTAATGAATACATCAGTGAACTCAGTTGCATGTCAGTGCATGTTCAGTTCAACAGGGACAGGTGGTAGAGAATCAGATTGCTATCAGTTGTGACTATAGTTGTGCACCAGATCTTGCACAATCAAGGGATTGAGTATGCCAATGAGTTTGCTCACGTATTTTCCCAGTATTGTAGCCTTTGCTCACGTCCAACAAAGTGTGAGTGATTATTTTGAGGTGAAATACGAGTTTGGTGAGCCATTCTCATCAGTTCTTGAGCAGGTATTGAGCAGTGGAGGCAGGCAAGCAGTGGAATAGATTTGGAGATCAGATCTGAGCTGTATTGTGTGTAACAGGTGGAGCTGGTACTGGATTGCTTGTGATAAGCATTGTACTTTGTAATGTTACATGATTCAATCAATATAATATACAGATAGTGTGGGGTTTTTAGCGAGATGCTTTCCCCGGGATACATACTGTGTTTATGAGTTTGATTGATGATTCTATGTGTGCCTGTGAATGTTTCTGCTTCTGTAAATTGATGAGAAACGTAGAGGAGATTATGTATTATACATGTTCCTCTTATAATTGTATGATCAGGATAATCTCTGTGAATATGTGTTAAATTATTCAAAATTTCTACAATTTCCAGAGGTATATAACAGTATTTAAATAACAACCTCTCTTTCTCTCAATAAGTCGGGATTCCTCTTCCACCCTAGCGATATGAACATCGATAAAATGCCAATGAGCATCTTGAAAATAAAATAAGAGGTGAAAGAAGAGAAAGGCTTCCTGCACAAGGAGGTGAAACAAGTAACTTCGTTGAGGTACTGAACAGGCTCACTGGAAATGAAGCAATGCTTGTGTTCCTGTAGTGACTCCGTCAAGGTACCAAAAAATCCTGCTAGCAACAGAGAAACACCGGAGCTGAAACCAAAACTCTGATCATTTTAAACTTACAACTACATACTGCCCTCCCCCAAGATCGAAACAATTATGGTATGGCAAGCTTTGTAAATGTGTTTAACCAAGAAAGGGAGTAAAAGAGACTACATCTATAACCGGGTTAAATGGGGAAGTTGGAGTAATCCACACGATGAATTAATACTTCCTGAAAGACTAGACCTTGTGTATGAAGCTAGAAGTAAACAGAGAAGCTGGAGTTCTACCAGTGTGTCGCAAAGTGTTGACATTGCTACAACACCCTCCAAATTTTGGTCTATATTCAAACTTTACAGCCTCCTTTAACCATGTGAACTGTCATTTCTAGTAATAAAATCCATTCCACACTTGTTGTCTAAGTTTCCAAATCCCTTTGTGAAGAAATTCCAAGTGTCATCTTTTGTTAAGGGAAGTGTCATCTTTTTGTGAAAGGGAGTTATAACACATCTTTGAGAGGAATCTTTGGTACCAATGGGTTTTATTTGTCATAATGATATTCATTAGACCTATTTCCAGAGTATTGTGCAATTTATTGTTGCATTCGTCACTTGTGTCACAAAGTGTATCTTAAGCATCACACTTGGAGGTAAGTGTCGTTTTGTTGTCATTTCAATGGAAGCATGTTGATTTTTCGTTTTAAGTGTTTTATTGGCATGTGGTTGATCGTTTATAAGTGTGTGAGCATGCTCAATCCTTATTACATGTTCTGGTCTCATCTTTCCCTTCACGGATACCACACTTAGTCAATTTCTGAAGTGTTCCTATCTTTGCAACTTGCCTGACTAACCACCCATCATCTTGCCTTTTGAGTTGCACACTATGCAATCTCAAGCCCCAATTAACCATACTTGCCTCCTAGAACTATGCACTGTGCAGTCACTACCTCCAAGGACTACGCATTGTGCAATCCCAGTGCTCATTCCCTGCCTCCTACACTTGTAATATGTGCAATCACTGACCAGTCAAGCTTCCACTACGCATTACACAATCTCATTCAGCAGTCAAGCTTGTCTCCATTCTTTCTTCATGACATGAAGACAAGAATGATGTCTTTATATCTCCCTCTCAACTAGGGAGGATCTACTCATCCCTATAAAATGAATATACCCAAGATCCCTCTTAACTGGGGCCCTGTTTCCATCAACAACTATCTACTCTTCGGTAGAGATCATGGTACTATCAACTGCTTGTAGGGCTCCTCTTTTATGCATCATCTTGAATGGACTTCAACTTCTTCATTGTGGAGCCAATTTCTTCTTAACTTCTTCATACGGATTTGGCCATCATCTACATCACTTCCCTTCAACCAAACATAGTGTTGAACCAATAGTCATTTCATCCTTCTTTTCATAGAAAAGTGACCTATCATCATCTAGTTATCCTTCATACTGCTACCTCCTCCAAGCCATGCTCCTTCCAGTATTTTCCATCCAAGTCTATGTGTACTAGTTGTAGGTGAACTTCTACAACCTTCTTATTGTTAATTTTAGGTATGTTCTATGCTTAGAGCAATTTATTTCAATTTTCACAGTTAGCTCAATATCTTTTCCAGATTAGCAATCACATCAGCATTAAAGTAAATTGCAGATAGACAATAACATAAATCACAGAATACAAGCCAAGACAAGAGGACACAAGATGTGGCGCTAGCCAGGGACAGATCCCAATGTGGGGAAACCCTTGATGAATTCTTCTTATATGTTCTTCAATAGTTCAGCACAGAGAGAGAGATAGTACGTTTACAATAGAAGTCAACACCTTGACTTATCTAGATAAGAGCATAGATCATCTCTAAGAAGATGATACATGAGATCAGTTGAGGACACGTTGCTTCAACTAATTCTCCAAGGTGACTCCTTCACCTATCGTTGTGCTTCATTTCATCATCATGTTGCACCTCATCGTGCTGCACCATGCTGCACCCATCATCACTATGCTGCATCTCATCATGCTTCATTAATCATGATTGTACCCATCATTGTACTGCATTATGTGCCATTGTTGCACCATGTTGCCATACTGACCTATGTGCTGGCTGCATCTTGCTTGCTTGTTGTCCCTAGCTTGCTTGTTTTCCTTTGCATGCTTGTTGTTGCATGCTAGTTGTCTCTTGCATGCTAGTTGTAACATTGCATGCTTGGTGTATTTGCTGCTAAGTACCATACAAATGTCCCAATGTTAGTTAGTTGTCCCTTACATGCTGCTCTCCTTTGGAGACAAATGCTCTAGCTGTTCTGGCAGTTCTCGGCAGTTCCTGCTGTTCCCGGTAGTTCCGGCAGTTCCGGCTGTTCCTTGTTGTTCCCGAAAGTTCCGGCTTCTGCCTTTTGCGTCAGCTTTCACACCTGTTCCGACAATTCCCAGCAGCTCTGGCAGTTTCGGCAATTTCAGCTGTTCTCGACAGTTCCGGCAGTTCCGGCTATTCCCAGCAGTTCCGACAGTTCTGGCAGTTCCGGTTTCTGCCCTCTACGTCAGCTTTCCCAGTTGTTCCGGCTATTCCCGGCAGTTCCGACAGTTCCGGCAGTTCCGTTATTCCCGACAGTTTCGGCAGTTCCGGCTTTTCCCGGCAGTTCCGGCTATTCCATGTAGTTTTGGAAATTCCGGCTATTCTGGGTAGTTCCGACAGTTCCGGCTTTTACTGGCTATTCTGGCTATTCCCGGCAGTTCCGGCTATTCCGATTATTCCCAGTGGTTTTGGCAGTTCCGAAAATTCTGGCTATTCCTGGCAGTTTCGGCAGTTCCTGGTAGTTCTGGCAATTCTGGCAATTCCGGCTATTCCCGACAGTTCCGGCAGTTTCGGATTTTCCCGGTAGTTTCGGCTGTTCCCGGCAGTTCCGGCAGTTGCGCCTTTTCCCAACAGTTCTGGCTGCTGCCCTCTGCATCAGCTTTTCCACCTGTTCCAGCAGTTCTGACAGTTTCGGAAATTCCGACAATTCTGGCTATTCCCGGCAGTTCCGGCTTCTGCCCTCTAGATTAGGGCAGCACTATCCCTTAGGATCTCTCCTCCTACTAAAACCCAAAGACAAGTAGAGAGGAAGAGATCCCAAGTGTGTTGAAAATGACTTGAAAGCCACCTCTATTTATACTAAAACGTTGAGCACAAGTGTGGTTTATTTGGTTGCTGGCCAACCTTGCAAATTGTCCCATAACACAAATAAATTCATATCTCCATGAATACTTATCGGAATTGGATGATCTTTAGATCAATCCTACACCTCTCAATGAGAGGTATCCAAGAAAAATATCAGCTTCCATTAATCAGATGACCCACATGGAGTTTGGCCCTAGTTGCCAATTTTAACACTCCCTCTCAACTAGGGAGAACTCATCCGCTGATCCATATGTCTAACTGTACTATCTCTGCCATTAGTGCCCTGCACTGCTCTACTCTGTTGAGCTCTGCTTTTCTCTACTCTGCTCTGTTGAACCATGAAGAAGAAGAATTGATCGATAATGTCTCATACCATTCTCTTGTTGGACACAGATTGTCATTGATGTCAATATGGAAATATTCAAGAGGAGGAGACAGAGCATATCGGAGCCAAGAGGAGCAGACCATATCGGAGGAGCCACATATATCAGAGCAAGAGGAGCCATATCGGAGAAGTGCCAGAGCAAGAGGAGCCATCGGAGGAGCTATCGAAGCAAGAGGAGCAAGAGGAGCCATCGGAGCAAGAGGAGCCATCAGAGGAGCAAATGAAGCAAACAGAGCCATATACGCCTCAGATAACATTATCGGGAGCTGTTCGGGCGATCAAAAGCCATATATGCCTTCATTAATACTATCGGGAGTTGTTCGGGCAATGGAAACCCACATATGCATGTATTAATGCTAGCGGGAGTGTTTGAGCGCCCAAAATCTACATATATGCATTTATAATAATCAAAGGCCTTTTCCTTTTTGGCGGAAACAACACAAGTTAAATGTGTTTCGGCACATATGGACCCGATGGCATATATATATATATATTTCGCCAAATCGGCGATCGGGGAATGGAGAATGGAGGATGCGAACCTGCCGAAAAGCCGGACCCGAAATCATTATAGAACGGGTCATTAAAGGTTATCGAGTCCGCAAGAGCTTAGGACTGTACGCCCATAAACAGAGCCGAAATAATATACAGAACAATTGAATGGGTCATCGGGTCTGCAAAACTATCGCATCGCAAGAGGCCGCGATAACCCCGATATCCCGGACCCGAAGTCATTTTAGAAAGAAATGTAAGGAGGCATCGGGTCCGCGTTACATCGGAGGAATGGGTCTATTCTTTATAGCGATTACCGAAATCATCCGGAGCCGAAATCATATTAGAGAGCAGCCTAAAGGGAGATCGGGTCCGCTAAACCTTCGCGTTACGAATCCGCCGAAGCGAACCTGCCGATATCCCAGACCCAAATTCAATATAGAGACGGGAGTATAAGAAGGCGTGGGGTCCGTGTTCCGTCGGAGGATCGGGACTATTGTTTACAGCAAGTGCCGATATACATTGGACCCCAAACCAGTATAGAAGGGAGTCTAAAAGAGCATCGGGTCTGCTCCTCATCAGAGGTCAGGCCTTAAGAGTTTTGTTATGGTTGCGAAATCCAGACCCGCCGAATTTATGAAAGCAACCATATAATCCTTGAAATCCGCGTACATTGAGTTAAGCGGTTTTTATGCTAGTTCTGTGTATTGATATTATATGGTTGCATATGGCCATGAGGGGTTTTATGGTAATTCCATATATGTCTATAAGTGTGGCGGGTTGATTAAAGCGTTTGGTGATGGTTGATTAAAGGCTCGGTTGGTGGCTTCCGATGGTTGATTATAAAGCACCGATAAAAGGTGGCTTCGATTCCTAGTAAGTCCATGGTTATAAAAGGCTTTCGGCCTAAAGAACGCTTCCGATAAAAGCCTGTAAGACAGAAGAAGCAAAGGAATGGAAGCCGAAGTGTCAAGCGATCAAGTGAGGAGGAAGCCAAAGAGTCAGCATGTAAGAGGAAACGAATGGACAGGGGAATGGAGCATATAAAAGCAGCAAAAACAGAGAACTGAATGTGTTGTTGGTGGATGGCATAACTTGAGCATGAGATAATGCAAGCAGCAGAAGAAAAGGGGGCAGCAGAAGCAGTGGAAGCTGAAAAGAGCGCAGCAGCAGCACACCAGTGTATACCAAAGAGGTTGGAGCCTCAGAATTGAAAAGGATTGAAGTCCTTGGGAGTTGGTGAACCTAAGTCCAAGATTGGTGTCTTGGCAAAATAGAGTTGGTGCTCAGGAGGTTGGATCCTCACCAAAGTCGAAGTTGGAGCTTGGCAACCAATTGTGACATTCTCTTTATTGTATTTATTTTACTGCACAGTTATATTAATAAAAGGATTTATTCCTGTTGTTCATTTTGTGTTCTGAACATACATGTTTTAACTAGTAAAACAATAGTGAGAAAAAAAAATACTGATTCACCCCCCTCTCAGTGTTTCCAACAATTGGTATCAGAGCAGGCTTCTTCATTCTAGCCTAACAGCTTGAAGAAGGATCAGCAACCATGATGAGAAATCATGAAGCATCAGGAAAACCTCCTCTGCTCGATGGCACTAACTTTGGTTTTTGGAAGAAAAGAATGACTTACTATTTAATGTCCCTTGGACCTGAAGTCTAGCATTTTTGTCAAACTGAATACCAAGCGACTTCCTCTCTTCCAACAGACCAAGACGAGAGGAAAGCCTACATTGCAAATGCAAAGGCCATGAACTCCATCACTAGTGGAATCACTGATTCCGAGTTTACAAAAATCATGCACTGTAACTCTGCCAAAGAAATGTGGGAGAAGCTAGTTAGCTTGTACGATGGAGACTCAAAAGTCAAAAAGGCAAAGCTTCAAACTCACAGAAGACAATTTGAAAGTTTGAAGATGGAAGAGGAAGAAGATATTGCAGCATACCTCCTCCGAGTAGCTGAAGTGGTAAATTCCCTGAAAGGATTGGACGAAAAGGTTGAAGAAAGTACTATTGTACAAAAGGTATTAAGGTCCCTTCCAGACAGATTTGACTCCAAAATAAGTGCTATAGAAGAATCAAAGGATCTTGACACCCTCAAAATGGATGAACTCCATGGAATTCTCACTGCCTATGAAATGAGGAAAGGTGGACCTAGCTCCAAAGATGCAGCATTCAAGGTCTCAAAGTCAAAGAAAGGGAAAGAAAGGAATGACTATAGTGATGAGTCAGATGTGGAATCCGAATTGGCTCAATATGTACGAAAGCTGAAGAGAGGATCTAAGCTTAAAGGCAAGTATCCTCTTATCTGTTTTAAATGTGGTAAAATAGGTCATTATGCAGCAAAATGTCCTCATAAACATGACAGTGATGATGAAAGAAATTCTAAAAGAATGACATACAAAAAGAAAGGGTTCAATAAGAAAAACCTTCTCTCCAAGCAAGATGAGTCTGATGAGGATGAGTTTATGGTCATCAAAAAGAAATCAGATGAGGAAAGCGATCATGATGAAAGCCAAGAAGCATTATTCATGGCACTCACAAATGATGATGACTCAGGGCAAGAAGGAAATGTGGATGAACTGTTAATAAGTGCCATTGAAGAGAACAAGAAACTACGGAACAAAATTATCTCTCTCAAAGTGGAAAACGAGGAAATAAGAAGGAGAGAAGATCTCTTGGAAACAAAGCTTAAGGAAAAAGAAGAGACTTGTGAAGAACATGAGGCCGAAGTAGTATCTCTGAGAAAGGAGTTGGAGCAAATTCAAAAGGGCTGTAAAAGCTCTCAAATACTTGATACTATTCTGAAAAATCAAAAACCTCAACATGATAAGTCTGGAATAGGTTTCAAGGGAGAATCCTCAAGCACTAAGAATAGTGCGAAAAGCTATGCCGATGCACTTTCCTGCAACCCAAAAGATGAAAAAGTATCTTATCAAAAGTGCATCCCAGATTCCAAGAATCAAGAAAGAGTTATTCCAAAGAAGAATGTGGAGTCGAATCATGGACACTACAGCAAATACAAACCTGTACTCCACCAAGGGCCCATCAAAAATCCAAAGGACGAGGGAGGAGTAATTCTCAGAAAGGAAGGCGAATTAAACCGTGGTTGCTTCAAAACCATATTTCTTGGACATTGTTTTCACTGTAAAAACTTCGGTCACCAAGCTAGACATTGCATGGCTCGCATAAGTGAAAAGACAACACAAAAGGACCGAGTAATCAACTCATATGCTCCCAAAAGACAGGGACAAATCAAAACCTTCAATTCATTCGATCCCTTGACTAAATTTGATTTGGCTTGCTCTTTTTGCTACAATAATGGACACTATGAACAAAACTGCCCACTCAAAGGAAGAAAGATGAGTAGCAATATCTCTGCAATGGACAAATGTGGCCTGGCTTTATTTGCGCAAAATAATGGAAACCAATGGTTTGTGGATAGTGGATGCTCCAGAAACATGACAGGAGACAGAAGGAAATTTATCTCACTGAGCAAAAAGGAAGGGAATGTGTCCTTTGGAAGCGGAACTGGCAAAATTGCAGGAAGAGGAACAGTTACTCTGATCAATGGAAAAGGAAAAGCTCAAGATGCTCTGTTGGATGACGGACTCAAACACAACCTTCTGAGTGTCAGCCAAATTTGTGATCAAGGACATAAGGTTGTCTTCAGCACCAAAGACTGTGAAATAAGGAACTCTGTCTCTGGAAAACTTGTGGCAAAAGGAGTAAGAACACTAGACAATATTTACGTTCTGAACAAGATTCAGGAGAACAAATGCTACTTGAGTCAGGCAGATGAGAGTTGGTTGTGGCACAAGAGACTTGGACATACCAGCTTCGAAAATCTGGTCAATATCAGCAAAATCAAAGCTGTACAAGACATCCCAAGGTTGTCCAAACCAAAGCAAGCAGTGTGTGGTCCATGTCAACATGGAAAACAGACCAGAACCAGCCACAAGACAAAGGAACACTGTACATCAAAGCCCTTGGAGATCATCCATGCTGATGTGTGTGGGCCAACTAGAAATCAAGCACTCCAAGGAGAAAGGTACTTTGTGTTATTTGTTGATGATTATACTAGAATGATGTGGATATATTTCATAAAGTATAAATCTGAAACTTTTGAGTGTTTTAAGAATATAAAAGCCCTTATAGAAAACGAAAAAAATTCAAAAATTAAGTGTCTCAGAACAGACAAAGGAGGAGAATTCACATCAAACGAGTTCAGTGAGTTCTACAATATTCATGGAATTAAAAGGGAATTCTCG
The DNA here is from genome assembly GCA_031772625.1 of Pinus tabuliformis. Lineage (NCBI taxonomy): Eukaryota > Viridiplantae > Streptophyta > Pinopsida > Pinales > Pinaceae > Pinus > Pinus tabuliformis. The sequence goes on from CM062811.1 coordinate 1,251,160,576, forward strand.
GCTGCCAGAACACCTCAGCAAAATGGGGTAGTTGAAAGACGAAACCGAACTGTCCAAGAAATGGCAAGAACCATGCTGTTAGCAGCAGACCTACAACCTAAATTCTGGAGGGAAGCAGTAGGGACAGCTGTCTATACATTGAATCGGACTCAATTAAGACCAAATTGTGACAAAACTCCTTATGAGCTATGGAAAGGAAGACCTGCTTCGGTGAAGTACTTCAAAATATTTGGAAGCAAGTGCTTCATAAAAATAAATGATGGTTCACCTGGAAAATTTGATTCTCGGGTTGATGAGGGGATATTTCTTGGATACTCTCCACGGAGCAAGGCTTACAAGTGCTACAATTTTCGACTGAAGAAAATAGTGGAAAGCATCGATGTTAAGGTTGACGAAGATCTTCCAGAAAAGGAAATTGAAGAACAGGAAGATGACTTTCTCATTGAAGAAGAAGAATCTAAAGAAGAAGAGATAGATGATGAAGAAGAAGAAGGGGAAAGAGAACAGTCTCATACTCCTTCAAAGATGAAGTATGTAGAAAGATACCATCCAGAAGAACAGATCATTGGCGATAAAGATGAAGGTCTGCAGACCAGAAGAAGGATAACAACCTCACCCAAGAGAAAAGCCATTGCCCTCCTATCTATGATAGAACCAGAAACATTCACAGAAGCAAGTAAGGATCCTCATTGGGTTAAAGCAATGGAAGAAGAAATGTCCCAAATTGAGAAGAACAAGACATGGGAGCTGGTACCTCGTCCGAAGGACAAAAACATAATAGGAACCAAATGGGTGTTCAAAAATAAAATGAATGAGGAAGGACAGGTTATCAGAAACAAGGCAAGACTTGTTTGCAAAGGCTATTCGCAAATTGAAGGAGTTGACTTTGAAGAGACGTTTGCACCAGTGGCACGTATGGAAGCTATCAGGATGTTTTTAGCATTTGCTTGCTCGAAAGGATTCAAAATCTATCAAATGGACGTGAAATCAGTGTTTCTAAATGGGGAACTCAAGGAAGAAGTCTACATGGAGCAGCCAGAAGGTTTTGATCTGACAGCAGGAAAGGACCTAGTCTGTAAGTTGAAAAAGGCTTTGTATGGGCTGAAACAAGCTCCTAGAGCTTGGTATGCAAGACTGGATAACTATCTCCAACAACAAGGCTTCAAAAAGGGAGTGGCTGGAAGCAATCTATACATAAAGACAGATCAAGGTAAGTTACTAGTTGCTCTTGTTTATGTCGATGATCTGATTTTTGCTAGTAATAATGATGAAATGAGCCATGAATTTTCTCAAAGCATGGCAAAAGAATTTGAGATGTCAATGATAGGTGAACTATCCCACTTCCTTGGACTTCAAGTATCTCAAACCAGAGCAGGATTGTATATATCTCAAGCCAAATATCTAAAAGACATGCTCAAAAAATATGGAATGGAGGACTGTGCACCCATGAGCACCCCCATGACCACAAACTGCAAACTGAGCAAAGATGATGACTCCCCTCTAGTAGATGCAACTCATTACAGGTCAATGATTAGAGCCCTCCTATACTTAACAGCTACACGACCTGACATAATGCAAGCAGTAGGAATGGTGGGAAGATTTCAATCGGCTCCCAAACAATCTCATTTATTAGCTGTAAAAAGAATTCTCAGATATTTGAAGGGAACTTCTGATTTTGGTATCTAGTACCCAAAGAGTTCAACATTGACTGTAACTGCATACACTGATGCTGATTGGGCTGGAAATATAGATGATCGGAAAAGTACTAGTGGAAATGCATTCTTCCTAGGACACTGTTTGGTATCCTGGCTCAGCAAAAAACAGTCATCCATATCATTATCCACAACCGAAGCCGAGTATATTGTTGCAGCAGACTGTTGTACTCAGATACTATGGATGAAGGAAGCGCTAAAGGGTGTAAACATATGTAAGATCAACCAATTAATGTTTATTGTGACAACACTAGTGCTATCAGTCTCAGTAAAAATCCAGTGATGCACTCAAGAACCAAACATATACCAATCAAGTATCATTTCCTCCGTGAGCAAGTAGCTGAACAAAACATCGCTCTGGAATATATAAGTACTAAGGAGCAGATAGTTGATATTTTCACTAAACCTCTTCCTCGGGAAGCATTCGAACACCTGCGACAAAAGATGGGGGTTATTTCTTTATCATTACTCAAGTCTATTCATAAAGATGCAGCAGGACAGGGGGAGCAACTTGACAAGGGGAGTTCGTATGCATTCCTTTGCCATTGATGTCAAAGGGGGAGAAAGTAGAAGAATATTGCCATCAATAACAAAGGGGGAGATTGTTGGACACAGATTGTCATTGATGTCAATATGGCAATATTCAAGAGGAGGAGACAGAGCATATCGGAGCCAAGAGGAGCAGACCATATCGGAGGAGCCACATATATCAGAGCAAGAGGAGCCATATCGGAGGAGTGCCAGAGCAAGAGGAGCCATCGGAGGAGCTATCGGAGCATATCAGAGCAAGAGGAGCCATCGGAGCAAGAGGAGCCATCGGAGGAGCAAATGAAGCAAACAGAGCCATATATGCCTCAGATAACATTATCGGGAGCTGTTCGGGCGATCAAAACCCATATATGCCTTCATTAATACTATCGGGAGTTGTTCGGGCAATGGAAACCCACATATGCATGTATTAATGCTATCGGGAGTGTTTGAGTGCCCAAAATCTACATATATGCATTTATAATAATCAAAGGCCTTTTCCTTTTTGGCGGAAACAACACAAGTTAAATGTGTTTCAGCACATATGGACCCGATGGCATATATATATATCTATATATATATATATATATATATATATATTTCGCCAAATCGGCGATCGGGGAATGGAGAATGGAGGATGTGAACCTGCCGAAAAGCCGGACCCGAAATCATTATAGAACGGGTCATTAAAGGTTATCGGGTCCGCAAGAGCTTAGGACTGTACGCCCATAAACGGAGCCGAAATAATATACAGAACAATTGAATGGGCCGTCGGGTCCGCAGAACTATCGCATCGCAAGAGGCCGCGATAACCCCGATATCCCGGACCCGAAGTCATTTTAGAAAGAAATGTAAGGAGGCATCGGGTCCGCGTTACATCGGAGGAATGGGTCTATTCTTTATAGCGATCGCCGAAATCATATTAGAGAGCAGCCTAAAGGGAGATCGGGTCCGCTAAACCTTCGCGTTAAAAATCCGCCGAAGCGAACCTGCCGATATCCCGGACCCGAATTCAATATAGAGACAGGAGTATAAGAAGGCGTCAGGTCTGCGTTCCGTCGGAGGATTGGGACTATTGTTTACAGCAAGTGCCAATATACATCGGACCCGAAACCAGTATAGAAGGGAGTCTAAAAGAGCATCGGGTCCGCTCCTCATCGGAGGTCAGGCCTTAAGAGTTTTGTTATGGTTGCGAAATCCGGACCCGCCGAATTTATTAAAGCAGCCATATAATCCTTGAGATCCGCGTACATTGAGTTAAGCGGTTTTTATGCTAGTTCTGTGTATTGATATTATATGGTTGCATATGGCCATGAGGGGTTTTATGGTAATTCCATATATGTCTATAAGTGTGGCGGGTTGATTAAAGCACTTGGTGATGGTTGATTAAAGGCTCGGTTGGTGGCTTCCGATGGTTGATTATAAAGCACCGATAAAAGGTGGCTTCGATTAATAGTAAGTCCATGGTTATAAAAGGCTTTCGGCCTAAAGAACGTTTCCGATAAAAGCCTATAAGACAGAAGAAGCAAAGGAATGGAAGCCGAAGTGTCAAGCGATCAAGTGAGGAGGAAGCCAAAGAGTCAGCATGTAAGAGGAAACGAATGGACAGGGGGATGGAGCATATAAAAGCAGCAAAAACAGAGAACTGAATGTGTTGTTGGTGGATGGCATAACTTGAGCATGAGATAGTGGAAGCAGCAGAAGAAAAGGGGGCAGCAGAAGCAGTGGAAGCTGAAAAGAGCGCAGCAGCACACCAGTGTATACCAAAGAGGTTGGAGCCTCAGAATTGAAAAGGATTGAAGTCCTTGGGAGTTGGTGCTCCTAAGTCCAAGATTGGTGTCTTGGCAAAATAGAGTTGGTGCTCAGGAGGTTGGAGCCTCACCAAAGTCCAAGTTGGAGCTTGGCAACCAATTGTGACATTCTATTTATTGTATTTATTTTACTGCACAGTTATATTAATAAAAGCATTTATTCCTGCTGTTCATTTTGTGTTCTGAACATACATGTTTTAACTAGTAAAACAATAGTGAGAAAAAGAAACACTGATTCACCCCCCTCTCAGTATTTCCAACATCTCTACTGACCCAAAGTCAATTTCATCTGAAGAGAGTGTGTCACATCACTCTTACTGACCCAAAGTCAGTTTTATTGATCCCAGATCAATATCACAAGAGAGTGTCTCAAACCACTCATACTTATCCCAGATCAGTTCATTGATCCCAGATCAATGGAGGTCATCCTAGCATAGGGAGTACGGTAGATACATCGATGCATCCATTGATAGTACTATGATGGTCCCTAACCCCATTTCCCTGCTCATTGATAAGATGCGAGGTACTTCCCATGAGTCCCAGACTACATGGATAGGATGCCTCGACAGGAGAACTAATCATCCTGTCCACAGGAGAACGAATCATCCTACCCCAAAGTCGCCATGGGAGAACTAATCATCCCGGCCCACAGGAGAACTAATCATCATATTTCATGGTTTCCACGAGAGAACTAATCATCCCGGCCCACAGGAGAACTAATCACCCTGTTTCACAGTTTCCACAGGAGAACTAATCATCCCGGCCCACAAGAGAACTAATCATCCTGTTTCACAGTGTCCACGGAAGAACTAATCATCCCGATCCACAGGAGAACTAATCATCCTATTACACAGTCGCTACGGGGTATCACAGGGGAAGGTCGAACCTGTCATCCTGTACATAGTGCACCACCAGGGGAGGGTGAGTCGCCCTGTGGTCGTATGTTGCTCCAGTAAGTACCCCAAGCCCCCCAGAGCTCCTAGAGCTCAATGCAAGCAAAAAGCAGGACCCTTATAAGAAGGTCTCTCAACAACTCCAATTCGTTCGGGAAAGTCACAGATTTGACCTTTCCTCGAGGCTTTGACAAAATGTCTGCAACCTGTACATCAGTCTCAATGCGATGGAGCCTCCTTGCTCATCAACTTACCATATCCCAGATAAGGTAGTATCTGATGTCTATTTGTTGGAGCAATCATCGAATATGGGATTCCTCAATAATCGAATGCCCCCTCTGGTTGTCACAGAGAATCACAGTGGTATTCATCATGTATACAAACAGCTCACTGAAGAGTTTCCACAACTACGCAGCTTCATACGAGATCATACTCGTAGTTATGTATTCAGTCTCGGCGGTGCTTATAGTAATCGACTTCTGCTTCCTGCTTATCCATGATATCGAAGCAGAACCCAAAGAGAACCAGTGCTGAGAAGTACTCTAGTGATCCTCCACACTGCCTGCTCAGTCAGCATTCGAATAATCATGCAGCTTCATATTTCCGGCATTGTATCTCAATCCATGAGATATTGTGCCCTGAAGATATCTCATAAGATTCTTGGCACCAATCCAGTGAGGCTCAACTAAATATGAGCTAACCATGCTAACTGCAAAACATATGTTCGGACAAAATTTCACCAAGAACATCAATGCAAATGAGTTTATGAAACTCAGAGGCATTTCCCAAATCTGGTCCGGCATCATCACCATATAACTTCTGAAAGTTAAGATCCTTGAGGTAGTCACGGGCTTGCAGTTTACCATTCCACATCCGGAATCCAACTCCCTCTTACTTCTGCAAGTGAGAGGGGGTCTGCACTTTTTTGAAATAGGTCGTCCTCATAAGGTGCTGGTATGAGAGGTCTATCATCCACAACCTTCAAACAATGGTTTGGATCGGCTTCACTCTTAGTGAATCTCAGCTTCATCTGACAGCTATCAATCCTCTCATACTACACCCGGGGAATTTTCTTCAAGCCATAGAGGGCTTTCTTCCACCTGCATACGTGAGATTCCTGATCATGAATCTCAAACCCCTCAGGTTGTACCAACCCTGTGGACTTGCTACATGAGGGGAATGATCCCCTTATAAGATTTTCCTTCGGTACATCTCAGACATGTACTTTCATGCTCTTTTTTAATTCAGGCATCCCTATCACCATCTGACTCACAAACCTCCGGTGCTATGTGTCAATGGACATCGTCCCCAGTGGACTTCCTACAACTTGATACAACCCTGAACTCAAAAACATCTTTGAAAATTATATTTTCAAACACGTACCTTTCCATCGATGAGTGCCACCCTGTAACCTTTGACTTCCATTGCCGAAATGGACACCAGGTTCTTCTTGCGATTAGGTACATAAAAGAGATTCTATAAATGAATCGAGTTACCCTCATTCAATTGAGGGGTAACATTCCCTACACCCTTTCTAGGATAGGTGGCATCGGCTCCAAGTATAATCCCACGATTGTTTCCAACTCTACCAAATTAGAGAGTGCACCCTACTATCCGATGAAGTGCCTTAAAGCACTACAATCAATAAGCCAGATTCCCAAAGAATCTGAAGGAGAGGGCCAATACAAGATAACGCTTCTTTATCTTATTAAAAACAACATTTGATTCTTCATACCTGGGGTTCCTTGCTTTCTTTAACGAGTAAGTCATTTCCTTGATGACCTGCATTACCTGTCATTCGTTTGATCATTGAAGATGTCCCTGAAATGATTGTTATCTTCATCAAGAGATGTGTCTCTACCATTCGGACACTCCTTCGCATAATGGCCGAACTTATTGAAACCAAGGCATTTGCCTTTCCTTCCACCCTTAGATCCGGACTTCCCAATGAAGTGATCTTTAGGTAGGCCATCAAAAACTTCCGCTACGCCATTCTAATAATATTCTCTACTTCGACTTCACCCTAGGTGAATTTGAAGAGGGATGAGGAATCCACAGATCCTTTTGTCCTTTCCCAACTGTCTTCGGTGATTGCTCTTTCACTCTTGCTTGGGCATTGTCTTCACCTCAGCTGTGATACCATGTTAATTTTAGGTATGTTCTATGCTTAGAGCAATTTATTTCAATTTTCACAGTTAGCTCAATATCTTTTCCAGATTAGCAATCACATCAGCATTAAAGTAAACTGCAGATAGAACATAAACATAAATAGCAGAAGACAAGCCAAGACAAGAGGACACAAGATGTGGCGCTAGCCAGGGACAAACCCCAATGTGGGGAAACCCTTGACCAATTCTTCTTATATGTTCTCCAATAGTTCAACAGAGAGAGAGAGATAGTACATTTACAACAAAATTCAACACTTCGACTTATCTAGATAAGAGCATAGATCATCTCTAAGAAGATGATACATGAGATCAGTTGAAGACATGCTACTTCCACTGATTCTCCAAGGTGACTCCTTCACCTATCGTTGTGCTGCATTTCCTCATCATGCAGCACCTCACCGTGCTGCACCATGTTTCACCCATCATCACTATGCTACATCTCATCATGCTTCATTAATCATGACTGTACTCATCACTATATTGCATTATGTGCCATTGCTGCACCATGTTGCCATATTGACCTATGTGATGGCTGCATCTTGCTTGCTCGTTGTCCTTTGCATGCTTGTTGTTTCATGCTAGCTGTCCCTTGCATGCTCGCTGTAACATTGCATACTTGGTGTATTTGGTGCTAAGTACCATACAATTGTCCCAATGTTAGTTAGTTGTCCCTTGCATGCTGCTCTCCTTCTGAAACAGATGCTCTTGTTGTTCCGGCAGTTCCGACAGTTCCGGTAATTCTGGTTGTCCCCGGCAGTTCCGGCTTCTGCCCTCTGCTTCAGCTTTCCCGCCTGTTTTGACGATTCCCAGCAGTTGCGACAATTTCGGCAATTCCGGTTGTTCCCCGTTGTTCCGGCAGTTTCGGCAATTCCAGCTATTCCAGGCAGTTCCAGCAGTTCCAGCTTTTCTCGGCAGTTCCGGCTTCTACCCTTTGTGTCAACTTTCCTTGTTGTTCCGGTAGTTCTGGTTGTTCCTGACAGTTCCGGCTATTCCCGACAATTCTGACAGTTTCGGCAGTTCCGGCTATTCCCGGCAATTCCGAAAGTTTCGGCAGTTCCAGCGATTCCCGACAATTCTGGCAGTTTCCGACAATTTCGGCAGTTCCAGCAATTCCGGCTATTCCCGGTAGTTTCGACTATTCCCGACAGTTCCAGCAATTCCGGCTATTCCTGATAGTTCTGGCAGTTCCGACTTTTCCCAGCAGTTCTGGCTATTCCCGACAGTTCCAGAATTTTGGCTATTCCCGATAGTTCCGGCAATTCCGACAATCCCGACTATTCCCGACAGTTCCGGCAGTTCTCGACAGTTCCAGCAATTTTGGCGATTCCCGACAGTTCTAGCAGTTCTAGCTTTTCCCGACAGTTTCGGCGGTTCCCGACAGTTCCAGCAGTTCCGGTAATTCCAGATGTTCCCGGGAGTTCCGACTTCTGCCCTCCATGTCAGCTTTCCTGCCAGTTCTGGCAGTTCCCGGTAGTTCCGACAGTTTCAGCAATTCTGGCTAGTCCCGGCAGTTCCGACAATTCCGACAATTCCGGCTATTCCCGGCAGTTTTAGCAGTTCCGGCTTCGGCCCTCTAGGTTAGGGCAGTGTTATCCCTTAGGATCTCTCCTCCTAATAAAACCCAAAGACAAGTAGAGAGGAAGAGATCCCAAGTGTGTTGAAAATGACTTGAAGGCCACCTCTATTTATACTAAAATGTTGAGCACAAGTGGGGTTTATTTGGTCGTTGGCCGACCTTGATGAATTGTCCCATAACACAAATAAATTCATATCTCCATGAATACTTATCGGAATCAGATGATCTTTAGATCAATCCTACACCTCTCGACGAGAGGGATCCAAGAAAAATATCAGCTTCCACTAATAAGATGACCCACCTGGAGTTTGGCCCTAGTTGCCAATTTTAACACTTATGGTAGTCTTGTTTCAACCTAACCAGATGCTTGCTTTCAAAATCAAAAGTGAATCATTAAATCAAAAATTACCTCTTTATGATGGCCCTTCATCATAACATCTGCTTCTACAACATCAATATAATGCATATCGTACAAATCCATCTCTAAGGCATTTACTATCAAGGTTCTCCTTCATTATACATATGAGGGTCTTCATACCTTTTCCATGGAGATGTCATAACTAATCCCTTTTTAACATCATATGTTTATTACTCATATTATCTCATCTTTACAAACTCTTCTTCCAATGTCATCATATTCTGGTTCCTTGGGATCTTAATACACAGTTCCTTCATCATAGGAACAATGGTTTCCAACCACCTCATATTTTTCATGAGGTCATGTAATGTTGATTCTATCTTGTCATCATGTAGAAGAGTTCAAGGAATATTATATTCATGTATCCATGTATCAATCATAAGGAAGAGTCCCTTCTTCAATCATGCTCATGAGATATATCATTCTAACTATTCTATCTGCAATCAAGTGATGACATGACTTTATCCATCTATCAATGTTAACAAATATATGCATACCTCTTCCTTCATGTGATCATCTAGGCTTCCTTTAGCAACTTATCTTTTCCTTGCTTGAAGATGAAAATGCTTCAACTAACTTGTCATGTTGCACTTTTTTTGTATCATACCTTCATCCTTCTACATTGTGGATTCCACACTATGTGGAATGTAGACCATCTATGTGACACTTGATTCTTCTAATTAGAGGTGAATCTTTTACCAAATACTCCAATGGAGGATCTTGATGATCTTTATTCTGCAAATTCTTCTTTCTAGTTATGATGATGTATGATGATCTATCTTTCTATCCTGCTAGATGACTTACTTCAACCATACAAACTACTACTTTGGTTATCCTTCTATGCTTCTAATGATGATGTCATGAGCTACTTCCTTTCTATCATGTAAGATGACTGCTTCAACCATATCCTTTTTATGCTTCTAGAATGTTGTCATCTCAATTCTACTATGTTGTATCTTATCATGACTATAATGCTTCCTTCCGTGACTTGCTAACTTTTATATAATAAAAAATAAATTAGATGTATGTGAGAGACATTTTAACAGTAGAGTTCTTTAACTTCTTCCTTCTTCGACTTCTTGTCTTCCGATTCTTCTACTTCTTTAGTCACATGGGCTTCACTTCTTTCCTTCCTTTTCTTGTTGCCCTTTTTGAGTTTAGGACAATTCCTCTTGAAGTGTATATACTCATTATATTTGTAGAACTAAATCTTAGACATGTCAATTTTCTTTTGAAATTTCTTTCGAGGTTCAAACTTTCCAAACATCCCTTTCTTCCTTGTCATATCTACATATACTTGTTTGCTCATTTGATCCAACATCATTCTTCGCCTTCAATCTAGTTTCTTCAATCTTACATAATGACCACAGATCACTAAATGGAGTGGCTTCCTTCTTTCCATAGATGCTTGATACAAAGTTGTCCCATTCATTTGGTAATGCATTGAATACGAGAGTGGTCATTTATGGATTTGACATAGTTTCTCCTATCTCTTGTAGTTGATTTCTTATTTGAGATACCTTCATCAGATATGAAGATACCCCTTCTTCTCTTAATACTTTCATCTTGTATAATTCGGTTCTTAAAGATATTATTTCTCCTACAATACTCACAGAGAACAATTCCACCAGCTTGTCATAGATTTCTTTTGACATCTTCAACTTTGCTAAATAGGGGATGAGAGAATCCTTGATCGATTCAATGAGGATTATTTGAGCCATTATTTCTCTTTCATATACTTTGATAGTTCTTGAGATTTCTCTTGCAATGGTTTGGAGATTGAGCCCTTCACATATTCAATAACTTCATTTTCCATGAGAATTAAATCTATTCTCTTCTTCCATGCAAGATAGTTCAATTTCCCAACAAGTTTATTGTTCTCCTTGCATAAAGAAGTCATTTGGTTTGTAGATTGAGACATAAAATATAAAGTACTTACTTGTCAAATGAAGATACCTCCTTGATGGTGTCTTCCACTAGATGCTTCTTTGATAATGATGTCTTTCTTGATGATGATCTTCCTTCTTCAAGAATGACAATTCTTCTTCTTCAATCTATGGAGAGATGTTTGAGTTGTGATCCTTTCTTCAATGAGATGGAGATCACTTTGATTTATTTGATGATGAAGTGCCATTCTTGCTTCCTTTGGATGATGATTGTAGAGTGTGGACACTTCCAAGAATACTTCAAGTGTAGAGTCCTTCTTTCTTTAAATGGAGGTATGGTCCTTGAGGTCTTCTTCTTCTTTCAAGAGTTGTTTTTTTAAGATGATATGATCCTTGTGATGGGTAGTCCTCCTTGATGCTCTTTTTCTTGTATTTTGGTCCTTATGTATATTTCTTCAATTGAATGATCTTCAAGTTGCCTTTCCTTGCCATCTTAGCTTTGATACCATGTTCAGAAATCAAGGGCAACGAGATAAGGGGTATTTCTCTTACTTTGATAATTGCTTGTGATGTTCTTTTAATTAACTTGATGTACTTGTAATTAACCTTTTCTTCACTTGAATATTATTGTGTTCTTATCAGTGTTGCGAAAATCACGATAAAACTAGAAATCAAGATTTTTCAAATCAACAACTTTTTTCACCTTGAAAAAATTGCGATTTTTTCCAAGAAATCACGATCCGACCTCAAAAAACTGTCAGGTTGCGCCACAACAAGTTTCTAAAGGCTTTTTTGTTTTTTTTTTTTTTTAATTCATTTTGCAAGCAAAGGGAATGGGTGAGAGCTATGGAGGAGGAGAACTCATCTACAAGGGCAAGAGAGGAGAAAAGTGAAGTAATTTAACATCTCAAGCAAAAAAAAAAAGAGTTTGAACCAAGTTTCTTCAACAGAGCATGGTTTTCAAGTATGGAATCAAATTTGGCCCTATTTTTTTGTTTTTTTCTTGTTTTTTCCTTGGGTTTCAGTCACCCATTTATTTCCATGATTTTTGCTTGGATTTGAGTGTATTTTTTTTGTCATTTTGTTGCATTTAGTGTAGAGAGATTTTTTTGTCAAAAATGCAAAATCTTTAATGTTAGTTTTACTTGTTTAAATTTTTCTTATGCCGTAGTTTTTTTCCATGATTTTTGCTTGGGATTGAATGTGTTTTTCTGGTCATTATTGTTGCATTGAGTTGGAAAAAAATTATGTCAAAAATTCAAAATGTTGTATGTTAAATTTAATTTCATTTGTTTAACTTGCAATTTTTCTTGTGCCCTAGGTTCAAAATTCAATCTTACATTAAAACTCAAGAGTTCAACAAAGTTATAAACATGCCAAAGAAATTGGACCCTATGTGGGAATTTAGTGAATCTCATGGGGGGTTTGACACATCAAATTTGACTTGCAAGTTATGTGGGCACCATATGACAGGGGGAGTATACCAATTGAAATACCACCTTAGATAAATTCTTGGACATGAAGTAGGGCTTTGCACAAAAACAAATCCAAAAATCATTTGTAAAGCCCCCGAATCATTAGAAAAAATAGAGACAACCAAAGTGACCAAGGCAGCTCTGAAGAGTCAAATGACAGGGGGTGCAGTGGTGGGATTAGGAGGTGACCGTGAGAGTGGTATTAGTTCTTCTTTAGCATCAATCTCTGCATTCATCCCCACAGCTGCCTCATCATTTTTTGTTTATAGAACCACACCTATTACACAACCATCTTTCATGTCATCTCTTAAAAAAAGGAAGAAGGAAGATGCTAACAAGCTATTGGGCAGGTGTCTTCTTTGGAGTTACGTTCCTTTCAACATTGCCAGGAACAATCCATTTTTCTAGCCCACGATTGATGTTATTGCTATTGATGTCCCGGGGTACAAATCCCCTTCCAATGATGACTTTAGAGGGCATATTCTTTACAATGAAAAGGCCAAATGCACTAAGAGATTGGAGGAGTTTAGGGGTTCATGGGAACACACAAGATGCCCTGTGATGTCAGAGGGTTGAACCGGTCAAAAGGGTAGAACCCTTATTATCTTCTTGGTTAATTGTCCCAAGGGGATAATGTTTATGAAATCTGTTGATGCATCTACACATATCAAAGATACATGGTTATTATGTGATTTGTTAGACATGTTCATTCAGGAGGTGGGTCCACAACATGTTGTCCAAGTCATAACGGACAATGCTGCAAATTATGTTGTTGCTGGCAGGATGCTTATGGAGAGGCATCCTAACTTACTCTGGATACCTTGTGTTGCACACTGCATTGACTTGATGTTGGAAAACATAGGAAAAATTCCTTTTGTCAATGTTGAACCATCAAAAAGCATTACAAAAGTTATATATAATCATGCATCAGTACTTCATTTGATGAAAACATTCACCAACAACCAGGAGTTGGTGCGCCTTGTGATTAAATGGTTTGCCACTAGCTTCATATCTCTTCAATCCCTCTTGAATTATGTGGGATGTGAAGAGAATGATTCTTTCATAGGAATGGCGTGCTTTGTCATATAGCCGCAAACCAAAGGGAGAGGCTATATGCAGGCTAGTTTCATACCAAGAAAGCTTCTGGGTGGGAGTGCAGGAGGTGTGTAGCATTACTGAGCCTTTGGTAAAGGTTCTTCGATTAGTTGATGGAAACAAGTCTGCAATGGGCTACTTGTATGAGGGCATGGATAGGGCCAAAGAATCCATTCACTGGTATTATGATGATAAGGGGGATGAAGGCTTTGAGAAACAACAATTGATATGGGAAGTGATTGATGAGTGATGGAACAATACACTCCATCGTCCCATTCATGCTACAAGGATCTACTTGAATCTTGCATTTTCTTACTCTTGTTGTTTTATATTTGATGCTAAGGTCATAGATGGTTTCTTCACTCGTGTTCAAAAGATGATGTCCTCTCTAGAGGAACGTGCAAAAATTTCCAAAAAAATGGAGATACACAGGATGGCAAGTGACACATTTAGCTCTGACATGGCTATTGTGGATAGGAAGACAAAAATGCCAGATAAGATTTAGTTTGTTTCAAATTTCATTGTCTCTTCATAGTTTGCTTCAACTTTCAAATTTCATTTTTTTTCTTATGTTTATCTTATTTGTTATAGATGCATGGTGGAGAAGTTATGTTAGTAGAGTACCTAATCTCCAAAGCCTTGCCATTTGAGTGCTCATTCAAACATGTAATTCATCCGGATGCGAGTGCAACTAGAGTGTATTTGAAAAAATACACACCAAGAAGCACAACTGGTTAAAAAATTTCTAATTAATTTTTTGAATTCATTAAATAATAAACAATATATTTTTTATTTTTTTTTATTTTTTAATTATTAATTTTGTATTTATAATTTATTAATTTTTGACCCTTGCACAAGTTGGAGTCCCAACGCCTTAATGACATGTTTTGCATCTACTACAATCTATGATTATGGGTGAGGCAACTTGAGAGGACACATGATGTGCAGGCCATCTCATTAGATGGGATAGACACCACTGTTGCATGGAGGGTTGAGGTCGAGCGACCTATCATGGAGTCGACCCTTGATTGGTTAGAGGAGGAGGTAGTGGAGAGGGTAGCAGTTGTAGAGGAGGAGGATGAGATACAAGAGGAGGTGAAACCACCTACCATGGTCACCAATAGAGGATACGATATACCTCCTATAGCTCTTAGTTCTTCAACTTCTAGAGCACAACAGAGTCCACTGCCAGCCCCAGAGCCTTCTTCACCTAGAGGGAAAGTTGTTATATTTTCTCGCAAGAGGGGCAGAGGAAATAAGTAGTACTAGTTACTTGGTTCATTTCATTGTATATGATATTATGGCTCATGATAAGAGATACATTATTATATTTTTGTTAATATTTTGAGGTTGAGTCAGGACTCAAGACTCTATATTCAAGGCATGATGCACTGTTATGTGTGATGTAGCACTAGACATATTACATGTCTTATATATTAGTTCTCTTTTCATATTTATGTGTCAATTCATTTATTTTATGTTATGGATGCTTTAGATATTAAAAGGATTGAAAACAATTTTATTTAGTTTTTTGGTATTTTCCGAATTTTACAATTTTTTTGTGATTTCAAACCTTCGTCGATTTAATCCCGTGCGCGATATCACAACACTGGTTTTTATCATTAAACAACTACCAAACTATGAAGATCAATAGAACAAGAGGACATAAGATATAGGCTGCTAGACATGGCCAAAAACTCTCCTTTCAAAGGAAAACCCACAAGAATTCTTCTCTTCTTATAGAATCTTCAAATGACGAATTTCAAGACCTAGGACCTAAGACAAAGGCCCCTCCAAGACCAAGTCAGCTTCTCCTTTGGATGAGCTTGTCCTTCACAAAGTCAACACAAGTCACACTGTTACAACTTCACAAGTTAAGAACTGCAACTTCTTGACTGTAATTTTCGACCGTACTGCAGAAACCCTAGCTTACATGTGTAAGGAAAAGATGGTGAAATAGGCCTTCTCTCTCCTTCACATGAATTACTTCTTCTTCCTTAAATATTTGGCTTCCAAAGTTGATCTTTTTGACACCTAAATTCAGCTCCTTGTGATGACTGTAATTCAGTCTTGCTGCAACACAAAGATGCCCTAATTCCTTCGTACGTGTGAGAGAATTTGACCCAAAATTCAGATTTTCAAACTTCGATTTTTTTCTTCTTTAGATCTCCTTCTTCGCTCTTTTTAGGTCTCTTTTTTATCCTTGATCAAACGTGTTGGATTCTCCTCAAATGAGGTCGAGTGCCATCTTATATATAGGCTTCTAGGTAGCCCTAATGAGGTTGACTTCATCATTGTAGGCTAATTTCTTCTCTTGCAGGCTGACTTGGTCTTGGAGGGAGACTTTTAACCCTTTTGACTTATAATAAATTATTTTTACATCATACAAAATGCCCAATAGGGTGTTTTACATATGACAGTGATTCTTTGACTTATTTGACTCTATGAGAAATCACTAGAAGCACACAATGGGTGCTTGACCTATAATAAAATGACCTTGAGCATGAAACCCGTGCTATAAAAATAACAATAATAATTTTCTTCTCTTTTACATCAAATACATAAAATCAATAGTACATAAGACATTATGAAGACCAAACCTAGTTACATATTTCCACATTGGACAGGTATCCAAGACAAGAGTGGTCGAAGAGGACTGATATTTTTTTAGGATTGGGGGTCGAAGATAAGAAGAGCCCTAAAAGGACATACCTAGTGAACATTCGGATGGGGTATGTAACTTGAAGAGGTTGTGTGGTATCTCATGTAAAGTCTCCCAGCAATATGCTCTTGTATAAGAACGAGCTTGTCAAGTTAAGGCATTACTATGTTGACAATGTTGGTCATAATGTTGATGCTTAAAGATGGCTTACCAATCCGACTCTTCTTATGAGAACTCTTCAGTTTGAGAATAACCTTGTACCAAGAGTACAAATATGAATATCTCCCCAGTTAAGAGGGAGTACAAGAAATGTAACTAGTTTCGGTCATCATAATCGTCAATGTTCTCAAGTCATTATGTATATCTTATGTTACAAGAAAAAAAGAAAGAAAAATATTAATTTTAAGCATGGGTTTCATGCTTAATTTTAATAGTCATCTAGGTCAAGCATGTTCTTCATGCTTCTAGGGTTTTTCATATCAAAAGAATATTTTTCTCAAGTCAAAGACACTATTGGGCAAGATGTAACATGTAAAAGATATGATTTCGAGTCTAGAAAGTCCTTATGAACCTCCAAGCGCAAGTCGGCCCTAGCAGTGACAAGTCGGCCTAGAGAGAGGTTATCAACCTCGTGGAAAAGTTATATATACAAGCATCTTCGACCTACTTCATCACCAATTCGATCACACAATAATACAAGTTCGATATGAAGCTAGAAGGAAGAAGAAAGGAAGGGTGAAGGTTTGATGAAAGGAGATCTTGGGGGTATAACCAATCTCCCCTTTCATATTAATTTTCTATCCTCAGGCCTGTGGGTTATGGCCCACAAACCTATCGGGAGCGTATTTGAGGTCTGAAGCCTTTAAAACCCGACCACAACACTTTATCGGGTTTTTTTTTTAAACCCGGGACCGTTCATTATATCGGAACACACATGAAATGCAGTAAAAAACCCAACCCCAACACTTTAGTCGGATCTCAAAAATTATACATCCGGGTTCATAATTATCGGCGGGTCTGCACCTTCCAACCCTTCCACAGCGCTACGTCATTCCTTTGCCGATCACCGATCAAACTGATCTCGGTCGTCCATAAAACTTTATTAAAGCCTTTCATTAGGTCCTTCCTATCGGGACTTTAAAACCCCTCATAACCTTCATTATCGTTAATATCGGGACTTATTCCCCTTCTAAACCTTCGTTACCCCTTAACCACATATATATAACCTTTTCCCTCTTTAACATTGGTTATATAATACTTATCGCATAAAACCTTCCATCGCCGCTATTTTTCTTGATAAACCATTTACAAAGGAAAAACCCGCAAAACATACCTTTTTGCCTTTTCCCTAGGTCCTTGTCAGACTTCAAATATTTATATACCCGTGTTCATATGTCGTCGAGTCCGCACTCCCGGTCCATCGCTTTCCCACTGAACTTTCCATTCACCGATCACCGATCAAACCGATCTCCACCGTCCATTTCTTTCTCCGATCCAGTGTCTATCGGCGCATCGCTTCATCGCATGTTGGCCCTGTTAGTGTCGGTCTTGAAAGCCCTCCATCAGTGATCAAAGCTCTTTGCATTTGCATTAGTAGGTGTCTCATCAGTGTCAAAGTTTGCATCCCGTTAGGCATGCCATAACCCTGATGGAGGAGCTGGTCAATTCATACCCCTCTTGGCTTTGCTGGATCAGGTCATATCAGTCATTGAGTTTTTTAAGCTTGTCTTGATGTGTCTTAATGTCAAAATTCTAGGTCTAGGGTTTTGGTCATTTGTCTCTGCAAGGTCATGTCTCTGAAAATCCTTGAGTCCCCAGCAAGCCAGAGGGAGGATGGTAAACATGTTCCTTTGATATTTTCATCATATACAGTTCATTTCTAACCTTGGATTTAAAAACTCTGTTTTTAAAGCCAAGGTCATGATAATTTTTTGTAAAAAGAATAAATTTCCAAAAAGATTTCAAAAAGGCAGCAACAACCCTGGTCCCCTTGCCACAGTCCTTCAGATGATCTACCTGCAAAAAGAATCAGGTCAAAGCACTCAAAAAGTCAACTTCAGGATAAAGGAAACCAAAAAATCAGTGTTTTAAAAAAGTGTCAAAATAGACTTTATAAAGTGGGTTTATGGATGAAATTTTTTCAAATGAAGATTATAAAAGGTAATATTCCCTCCTTTCACTCTCATTGTGCATTTCAAAGCTTGCAAGAGAGATTGTGAGAGAGTGATAGGCGAAAGAGGCAAAAACACAGTGATTTCGGGCAGTTAGTAGGTGCGCGACCCGTTCAAGCCTGTGCGCGACCTGGACCTGTTGGGCGGTGCGCGACCCGTCCAGGGCACTCCGGCAGTGTAAATTTACTACGGGCGCGACCCGTTGGGCTGTGCGCGACCCGTTGGGGAGCCTGCGCGACCCATTCAGCTGTCTGCAATCAAACTTCAACCAAATTTCCTCAACCTCCCTTCAACTCATCTACATTGCTCGAGGTAGGATCTTACTCATTGTTTTGGAGGTTGATGATGAAAATAAGCTTGTATGCTATGATTATAACCTCATATCAAGCGAATGAAAAGACTTATATGGCTGCTTGTTAATGTTTGTAAAATGCTAGGGTTTAGTGACTGTTTCAAGTGATTTTGTCCCATTTGGTCCCTTCCCTCTTTTCTCCTTTCATTCACAGTCATGCTTTCATCTCTGTCCCATATTATTTGTACATAAAATGTAGACTTTTTCCCCATACCTAAACTATAAACCCTACCCCTCTCCCAAGCACACAAAAACCTAATTCCCTCTACCATACACATGCAAAAATAGAACAAAAAGAAAAGATACATTTGCAAATAAAGAAAAGAGTCATGTGAAAATAAATGTTGCTGTATATCTAGAGTCATGTACATAACCCCTACATACCCTTGACATCCCCTTGTACATGAAAACTTTCCCTCTATGTTAAAACAATGTACATGTACTCCTTAAAAAAAAAAAAAACAAAAATCTGCCTTATGACACACATGAACTCCTATAAGTAAATTTGGTGTATGGTTTCCCTATGTCCCTATTGATACATGTATGCCCCTTCCATGTTCACTATCATACATGTTTTTGTCCCATATGAGATGTTCTTTGCAAATGATTTCCCAATGTTAAAATGTGTTCCTATATGCATGACAATTTGTAAAGTTTCCCTTGAAATTCCCTGTTATTTTCATATATTCCCATTCCTCGTTAAGAAGTTCCCTCCCCTAACATTCCCCTCATGTTTTTTCCCCTTGAAACAGCATAGAGTTCAGCACTTTTGCAGGCAGAGGCAACAGTTCAATTTGTCCTTCAGTTTGTCCACTTTGCTCCAAAACCATGTCAGATACCGAAACTTATGAGCAAAGTGATGACCATTCATCATCTACAGAGGTTGAGGAATAGAGGTAAGGGAGGACATCTTAAGCGGGAAGAGCCCACTTCTTTAGCAGAATTACAGGCTTGTCCTTTGGCAGTGAATTGCTTTCGGTACATGTCTTGCTATCAGTTTTGTGAGAGGATCTCTCAGATTCAGCATCATAGAGAGTTGGCCCGCTTGTTTGTCTTACACCTCCATGATGGACATGTCACTCTTGCAGGGGTGAACTTCATATTGACACCTGAGGTGATTTCAGAGGCTACAGGGATACCGAATGTGGGTGAGGTGTGGCCTAAGCGCAGATTACTTGATTTTGTTCACTTTGAGCCCTATGTCCGGCCATCATTTGTGAGACTGTTAAAGGGTGTTTTCCCATTCAGATTTCTCCAGAGCGAGTATGCTCCCCTCATGAGACTTATCATGCATTACTTTACCTGTGAGGGCAGATTTTCACAGGTGTATTCATATCACATTCGCTTGTTGATGCATTTCACCCGGGTGAGGATGATGAACCTCCCGGTCTTCTTGTTTCATAACATTCAGAGGATGGTGCCCATGTTGCAGAGGAAAACCCCGGCTCTGCAGTTCAGGAGCCTTTGTCACTATGGTTTGATCCAGCTCATAGTCTCCCATCAGTTGACTCAGCAGGGCATCTCATGGGAGGAGTTCATCTCCCGTGAGTTTTTCACAGTGCCACCTCAGCCACATCAGGAGGCAATTCATGAGGAGGGAGGACCATCTCAGCAGCCTGATGCTCCCATCACCCGACATGTCAGCTCCACTCCTTTGGTCACCTATCAGAAAGGCCCAAGGGCCTTATTTGCAACAGCTAGGCGAGTACTATCTCCACAGCAGGTGGAAGGGGTCTCGCCTTCATCTTCGGATCAGCGAGTGTTATCTCCACAGCAGGTGGAAGGGGCCTCGCTTTCTTCACCAGCACAGGTATTGCAGAGGGGCAAAGAGCCCATGATTCATGAGGATCCAGTGATTGATCTCGAGGTCAGTTCTCCTAGCCAAGAGGCAAAGGAGATCATTCAGCAGCTCAGGGCCGAGAATGATGTTTTGCAGCGGAGACTTGAGGGTGCCCAATGGACCATCACTTATCTAGAGCAGCGGAACACACAGCTAGAGGAGGAGAAGGCACTTGATGAGCTTTGGAGGATTCGTAGTGACCGAGTCCTAAACCGTAGGAGGCCCGGTCATCCATTGCCTGCTGACCAGGAGTCATTTCTCATTCAGGAGAATGCCCACTTGGAGAGGCTGTTGGCTAAGGCCAACCAAGAGAAAAAGCTGCTAAGGAACATGAAAAATCACTATTGGGCGAGGATGCATGTTTGCAAGGCAAAAATGAAAATGTTCCAAAGGAGGTTGACCGAGGCACTAAAACGGAGAAAAAGGCCAAATCCACTCCTTATCTTCGCTGAGGCATCCCTTAAGGATCATGGCACTCACTAGCATCATCTACAGCACAAATCCCAAAAATTTTGGAGAATTTTGGGTAATTTTGGTATTTTTGGGAAATTTACAGGTTTTGGCTTCTCAACGGGTCTCACCCCCGGTGAGACCCTTTGTCATCATAGCTCCGTTTTGCGAAAACTCAACATTGCTAGATTTGTCATGCAAAGTTACACATGCCTATGGATGGACTTGAGTTTTCATGGAGTTTTGGGCCTCCAAAAGGTCAAAATACAGCCAAATTTTGACATTCTGCCCCCTTTTTGAGCTGCAGAAGTAGTCTTGGGAGAATTGACTTTTGACTGGGCAAATGACCTCCAAATCCAACGAGCTATCCTGCACCTCATTCTGACACCGGGAAGGCCTCCAAACAGGGCTCCAAAGTGCGCGACCCGTTGAGGAGGATGTGCACGACCCGTTGAGGGAACTTTGCCAGATTTGACCAGTTCAGCCCAGAATTTGCATTTTAGCTCCAGTTTGACTTTCTGAGGTCGATGGTGGTCCTCTTGACTGTACTTGTGGCACTTTTTGCATACTTTTACTCTTGTTTAACTCTTCTAGAAGATTCTTGCATGTAAAAGGGTAAAATTGACTGTATGAACTGGTTTCCAAGTTTATAGAGGCAAGTTGTTTTGACTGCCTATTTTGTAGTGCTTAGTTTAGAAGTTGTTCAAACAGCTCCTAGGATAGTGAGCTCGACCCATGGAGGCAGGGAAAGAGGTTAGATCATCTATATTATGTACTTTCTTGCTCATTTTCATGGTTGGACTCTTGAGGGAGAAGCTATCATTGTATATTTTCATTATATCTCTGCAATTTTTGGCTAAGGAAGACCAGGGTTTTGCAGTCATCTTTGGGATTCTTGTGGACTCATGTGTTGATGGTGTGTTTCTTCATGTTCTTGTAAGCTTTGTTATGTGATTCATTTCCTTTCTTTACTGCTGCACATTAAACAAATGAAGTGTTAAAGTATGAATTCATGCTAGCCATGCTCTGCTTTTAAATTTGTTTAATTTCAATGTTTTCTTCTGTCTAAAGAGAATTCAAAGTGATTGTTTGCTCTCTTTAGCTCCTCATCTTTCATTCCTCACCATTCATCTCAGTTAAAGGCATCAATACAGGCTCCTACCTCGCCCCAAAGACCCCCTGCAGAAACTGTGTCAAATCCCCGCACCCTAAATTGCAGCTCCTCAATTTGCCACCAAAAACCCAAAAAACCCCCAAATCAACCTTCAAATCAGTTTACTAGCCTAATATCAGTGTTACCTTGATTGGTCATCTCTTCCTATTGAAAATTTACCGAGATTGACCGGAGAGAGCCTTCTCCTGCCCCGTAGGGCTAGCTACGAGGCTGAATGGTTTGATGTAGCTTTGAGATTTGCCTTTTCAGCCTGAGGTGAAATTTCAAGTGCTAATAGGCCCATCAGCATATCGCTACTCCATTAACCGCTGGCGCTTGACCTTTGCGATATGCGATTAGCGACTAAATCACAACCGTCGATCCTACAGTTGATCCGACGGTTGATGCTAAATCGCATATTGGCCTATCCACTATCTGCCAGTCCTTCACCTCGGCCTAATGCGATAAGCGATCAAATTATGACCATCGATCTAGACTCGATCCGACGGTAGGACTTTCACCCAATTAACAAAACAGAACGACGAACCTCCGTCGTCGATCTTCCTCCTTCAAATCTAACGGTTGCTATTTATTTCAGGCAGACAATGAGCACGGGGAGTTTTCCCTCATTCCTCTGTTCCTACTTGTCCTCCGATTAGTGGAATCGGAGCCAAATGGAAGAATACCGCTTACGGTCCTTCTTCCACCCGAAATCCACTTTCCTATATAAAAATCGCTTCTTCGCGAGTTATCTTCTACACGCTCTTTCATGCGATGACCATTGATCTTTGAGATCTAACGGTTCCTATGCACTACCTCTTCACTTCTCCGCTCGTTCCTTTTCTTTAACTTTAATTCGTCATTCAGTGTTTTTCCTTGTGGTTTTGGGTTTTTCTTTAGTGTTTTGACTTCCGCTCTCCCACTGCTCAACCTTTTCTCTGAGCTTAACTTTTGCAAATTCTCCCTTCGCTACTTCTCCAGAGCTCCACTCTGATCTTCAACTGGATTCAAAGATCCCTTTATGATTCCTCTGAATCATTCTACTCCTCTGCGTGTCCTTCAGAATTCTGCCTGCAACCCTTGTTACAGAACCTACGAATTCACATATAATTCATTCATAAATACTCGTTTCACACAATTACACAGTTAGGGAATAAACCTCTGTATATATAAGTATAAACAAATGATTACATTCGAGACTCTTTGTCTCTCACAGGCCTGATCTTCAATATCAATGGCCTCCTTCTACTCTGCCCGTAGGCTTACATTTATACCAAAAAGGTTCTATTGAACTAATTCTGGTTCAAATCCTAGATCTATTGAACTGACTCCTAAATGTCCTCTATGTCCACTTCTAACTTCAATTAATTCCTAAGAACTCTCTCTAGTTCCTCGAATCATGAAACTACCTTTAGAGTTATAATTGACTTCTAACTCTCTTGTCATTATTAACCACTCATGTTCTCCTTTATTCGAGAGCATTTACAAACATCCTCACACATCTAATTAATTCCTATTCTAATCACTTAAAAGCCTAAATATTACATTAATTTGAGACTTAGGAAACCAACTTCCTTAAAACACATGACCCCCCTATGTCTACTAAAATACAATGATTTTCCTTGGGTTGAATGCTCCTGCATCAGACTCCCAAAGTAGAAAATATTCATGATCTCCTGATCATGTGTCTTCATGTGTTGATAGAAAACCTCCAGGGTCCCAAACTTTAGTTTGTAACTGTCTGAAAGCTCTGCACCTTTGTTGTTGTTGTATGTCTGCTATTTTTTGTTTCATCTTCCTCTCCTTGTCAATCAGGTTCAAATTCTGATTGATCATGTTTCCTGCTGCTATCATTTTCCTCCCTATGGCTTGTTTCATCATTAGCTGCCATAATTCTTCAATCTCCATCTCCAGTACATCCTTGGACTGGTCTATACTTTGCCACTTACTTCTGCCTCTTTCTCTTTGTTTCAGGTTGTCGATGTCCACCAACTCTTCAATCTGTTGTTCTTCTTGGAGTTTTTGAATGTTATCACTTACTCTTAGTCTTCCTCTCATTCTTACTTGTTCTGTTATTCTTGCTGCCTCCCTTTCATCCTTACCCTCTTTCATGATTATTTATGTCTGCACTGAATCATGACTTTCCAGCATTCTCTCTAGCAATTGAGCATCTCTGTTCCATGGATTGAATTCTTCCATAGAATCTTCTTCTTTCATCTTTATTTGGTTGCTCATCTGTGCCAAATTTCCTTTAGCATCTGCAACAAAACTTGCACTCACAAAACACTTGTTAAAATAAAAAAACATAAGGCTTCTGTGCCTTATCTTCCTTTGGCAACAATTCAGTTTGCTGCTATGTTCCTTTCTCCTCTGTCAACACATCAATATGTTGTTTTGAATTCTCAAAAGAATTCATGAGACTGTCAACTAGTCTCTCTTCCACACCATCTGCTCTAATGATGTCTTCCTACTCTTGTCCACTGTAGTGAACTCCTCCTTTAGCGATCACACTGTCATACTCTGAATTTTACAACAAATATTCCAGCAATGCAATTTCTCCGTGATACTTCATAAGTACTTCATCATCACATAGAATTCCTGCATTTATAAACAAATTATCAATTTGAAAATCACAAGGTACAACACTCTCAACTGTTGCTTCACATATCATCTCTTCAGACTGAATTTCATCTCCTTCTTTCACAAGAAATTCTTCCTGTGTTGTCATAATTTCAAATATCAATGCATTATTAAGTTCTTTCTGCTGCAATAAATCACTGCTTCTCTCATTTAAGAGACATTCTCCATCCTCCTTTACTTCAGAGTTTTTATCTTCTGAAAGATACTCTTCCATACTTCTGACAGTTTCAAAAGATTGCTCATCCTCTGCAAAACACTCCTTTGTTAGTGTTCCTTCTCCCAAGGTTAAATCCTTTGCATAGGGTTCTTCCTTCTTAACATCTTTCAGTAGATGTCCTTCTTTCTTACTGACTGTCTCAACAGTTTCCATGGCTATTTCCATTGTGCCTATCATCATAGTGAACTGATGATCCTTTACTATGTTTTCAGCTAACATAGTCTCTTCTTCAAGTTTGCCTTTAATCTCTTGTTGTTTACCTTCTCCAAGAGCTATCCTTGTCTCACCATCTGCATTAATATTCTCCTTCATTTGTTCTGCATCCACAGACAAACTATCAGTCTTAAAAACATAAGACCCTATGGTCCCACTTGATGTTTCAACCATCATATCTCCTTGTTGTTCTAAATCCTTCATATGATTCAGAAATTCTTTGATGGTCTCCTCTTCAATCTCCTCAAGCCCTTCACTTGGTTGCTTGATATCTTTCCCCAACTATATATGAGACCTATCTATCTCATCTTCTTCCAGAACAGAATTTAGATTATGCTTGTCTTCTTCCTCCTTTATGACAATATCAGCAAATTGTCTTTCTTTACATGTTTCACCTGCAAACATACACAAATTGTCAGATTTAAAACCATGTGACCCTTTGGCCTCACTTGAAGTTTCAGTCTTCAAGTCTTCATCTTCACTCAGATCTTCAAGGAAGACTTCTTGAAGAGTTGACACATGTCAAAATTAGGATTTCTATAGCTACTACAGGGCTGAACATTGCATGTCAAAGTTGCAGGGTCGAAGTTGAAGCTGGACGCTGGTTGAAGCAAAATTTATCTTTGTTAATTTGGTTGATCTCTAACCTAATTGGAAGGTTTTCTTGGAGGGTTGACTTGGTGTTTGGAGGAGGGCTTGGTCTAGGGTTTTGGGTCTTGGTTTTCTCATTTGAAGCAGATTATGTAAAAAGAGGAGATTCTTTCTGGGTTTTCCCCTTGGAAGGGTTTTTCCTTGGCTTGAAGCCTAATACTTGCGTCCATTGTCTTTATTGTTTTTGCTCTTGATAATTGTTTAATGAAAAGATCCAATAAAGAAACACAAGAAGATAAATGAAGTTCACAAACAATTATTAAGATTAAGGAGAGATTGAATTAATAGCTTCACTATTGTATTCTCCAACAGGAGGTTCTGTGGTGATTCGTGTGAGCTATAAATCCCAAATATATGGATTCCCCATAGAAACAGTTCACCTGAAATATCTTCTCCAATGTGTTAGCATATTTTAGTATGGAAATTAGGAACGCTATGTAAATTAGCTTTGTTATAAAAATATCAGACTCCATAACGAATCTTCTGCAGTGAAATGCTCTTTTATCTTATGAAAATCAATGTAATGTAATCACTACCCATAGAGTCAGTTACATGAAATATCTCTGATGTGATAGCATACTTCAGTATCGAAATAAGGGACGTACATAAATTACCCTTGCTATAAAATGTCAGATTCCATAATGAATCTTCTGCGGTGAAATGCTCTTTTATCTTATAAAATCTTACCTGTTGCAGTTCTGAGATTTCAATCACTGATTTCTTACCAGAAAAGACTCGGTTCGCTAAGTCCCAATCTATTAGAATGCCAATTGTACGGGACAGCAAAGACCAATTTCAGATCTTCAATGATTCACTGCTGCTTTGCGGGATTTTCTACAGTTGATATGGCATTGATGCTCGATGCTACCTTTTTCAGCCCAAAATGCAGCCATACTATATAGTTGCTCCATTTGATACTTTCTATGAAGGTGTATGTACAACCCTCTTGTTGCATAATTCTTGGAGAAAACAATACATTTATGAGCACTCAGGTTAATGATTCAATAAAATCCACATGAATTACCAGGCTGTTTTGTAGTGCCATTGCAACTAATAGCTTGCACCAAATGGAAGGTTCCATTAAACAAAATCAGAGAACAAATCGAGTTCTTGACTGTCAATCATCAAAGAATGATTCAGAAGTGCCTTTCCAAAGCCTTTCCTGGAGTGAAATGTCTTTTGGCCAGATTAGCTCCGTCTCACATCCAGCCATAGAGAAATATCGTTCCAACAACATCTGAAGGAAACATAACTTTATTGGTATCAGCTCAAGCTTTTGTTTAAATAATATACTAGAAAGAAACAAAAATGTTCAGAGAAAATTACAATCAGAATATATTTATGCAATGTTATAAATTAAAGAAAAAGAACGCACCACAGCAGCATATGCGTCACTCTGTTCTTGACGAGCATGCTTTTTCAAGCCTCTGAAAACCATGCAAAGGTTTCTGTTATTAGTAATTATATAATTACATGAATTCCGTGCATCTATAAGGGTACACCATTTGGACATAAAACAAGATAGACTACGCTTCCAATTTTATATATAAGAAAGAAACGTGACAATCCTCTTTTTATAAATTGCTGATATAACCGCATCACATTTTCAAGTTTTTCCTGTTTGCTAGTTTGTGTGAGACTTACGGCACTAGCCTTTGGCTAAGAAATTGCAACTCAAGGGCATCTAAGCCATCAAAATCACCCCGGATCACACTTGACCTGGGCCAAACCAACCCGTAACATGGCTGGATTTTTTGTACCCATGGGGTTTCCAACCAGCGACCTTTACTCCTAACAGAACACCATGTCACTGATGTTCTACATCTCATGGGTATCACATTTTTCAAGTTAAAAGGATATTCTCAACATGTATTTCCTTGGTAATTCTA
Source organism: Pinus tabuliformis (assembly GCA_031772625.1). Classification (NCBI taxonomy): domain Eukaryota; kingdom Viridiplantae; phylum Streptophyta; class Pinopsida; order Pinales; family Pinaceae; genus Pinus; species Pinus tabuliformis. The sequence continues at coordinate 1,251,188,376 of CM062811.1, forward strand.
ATATTTGTCTTTGCTACATATTAACTCCATCCATCATTGGGACCGATCTGTATTAAGAAACTGTGATTCATTTCCTTGGTAAACAACCCATTGGTTTGAGTTGGAGAGCTACTTCAACGGCTCAGTGTGTTCTGAAAATACCTATGGAAGTTTATCTCTAGTGTCTATCATGAAGGGGGAGCTCTATCATTGCACCGTCCTCATTTATGGGAATATATATCAGATGATTATGCATATATCACCTTGACAGAGTACTTCGTAATCCTATATCATTCTCTAAGAACTGGGTGCAATACTGATTGGAATTGTATGGATGAAAATTTCTTTCCCTCGGATTTCAAACAGAACAGTTTTTCGCGAGTGTTTGAAATGGCAAAAACTTAAAGCTAAAACTCAGACTAAACCAGAGAACCTTGAATGTCTCATTAAAAAATTAAAATACTGCCATTTTCAGTCGTGGGTCCATATATTCTCTGCTTGGAAAACTACAGCCACCTAATTCAAGCATTGATTGAAATTCTTAAACAGGACATGCCACCTAATTCAAGCATTGATTGAAATTCTTAAACAGGACATGCCACATTCAGACTTTACAGGAGATCTTGTAGCATTAGTAGGCCAGTGGCCACCCTCAACTAGGACACTAACCAAGGACATATCCTTAGATCCATTTTCCTATTTCTGCCTGTGATGATCTTTCTAAATAAAACACTAGATCAAGGTGCAATTTGTTTCCAGGTTCTTCAAGCAAGACGAGGGCAAACAGTGACTCACACAAACACACCCAATATATGTTTTGAAGTGTAATAACATTGATAAGGACCTTTCCCTTTCGGTCAAGATGATCACAAATAGGATAGTATATTTCAAGTGCCAACGCTGATGAGAAACTTTCCTTATAGCTCAAGATGATCACAAAAAAAATAGGGATGCCCCTAATGGTATGGTGTCAGTTCAATCCTCAGACGAAATCTATGATGAAATTCCACAAGTAGCTAGAAAAATAGCAAGGCCAATAAGGTCTTTCAAGGTAACATATAGTGTACTAGTAAAGCTTCATATAGTCATGGCCAAGCAAAACCCAACCACCAGCACCTCTTCCCTATTTTTTGGCAAATGCATCTTGTATTTCATTACATCATGGTGTCAGAGGTCAAGTACACAGGCTACCTCTACATACATAGGTGAATAGAGCTAGCATATCCACCTTGTCTCCAATCTCAAGAGCATCTACATTTTTCCTGAAAAACGCACGCATCAAAGACATCTAATGAAGCATCTTGAGATTAATTACTTCAGAAGACTTCGAATATAAAGATATCCATGAGAATACAAATATTATATATTAGATGTGTGAATAAAAATGATGATACAATGAGAGTGAGAAGCTTGATAATATACCAAGCAGGTGTCTCTTCATGGAGAGTCGTGTCTCATTTAGACATGACTCTTCAACCTAATTACTAATTAACTAATCATTATTTATGGTTATTATCATTTATATTATTTTACATTATTTCCTATATATTTATTCATAACATTTCCTTTCTCCTCAAAAAGCTTTGTCCTCAAAGCTTGTCAATGAAAAAGGCTTGATCTCTTTTTCGGTTTCGAATGTCTTCTCATCTCGGAACAATCATCTTCATCAATACAAGTTGATATGATCTTCTAAGTGACAAACAAAATTGTCGCACTGAGAAGGGATCGGACCATCCTAGATTAATCTTTTGTGGAATATTTTGATTGCTGGAATTTTGTAACGACTTGTCATCATGAGACTGGATTGAGGTAGCATCACTATTCTCTGAAACATTAGTTTGTTGTTTCTGATCTGAATGGTCCCAATACATAGCATGGTTGAGTTGTCTACTCTTATGATTCGAATGTCGATAGGGAACTTTTTTGGTTTGACTTTCCCTTATTAAGTGTGGAAATTTTTTTATTTACTTCAGGTGACGACGTTGTTGAGTTGGTTACAGAACCTTCACTTGGGGTGTTTATCATCTGAACTGAAACATCTAAGTGTGTCCTTTTTTCAACTAGTTTGCATTCTTCTTGAGTTATGATATTCACTAGATCAGTATTCGTTTCCTTATCTTCAACTTGGACTGTTACGACGGGAGATTTCAATATTTCTTCTTGGGTAAATTGTTCTAACTTGTCTTTTAATGCTTTCTTATCATCCTTAAGTTTCTTAATTTGAGTGAGTATATTTTGATTATGGTTTCTCAGACGTAAAAGTTCTTTGGTTTCTGATTCATCAACCTTATTTTCAATGTTTTGACTTTTGAGTTTTTCATCTTTTAAATCTTTGATTTGTTCTAATAAATTTTTATTAAAGTTCCTTAAACACAAGGTTTCCTCTTTTTGTTCTGATAAGGCTTTTTGAGTTCTTTCTTTGTGACCTTAGTCTTCTTCACTTGTGCAAATAATTTTTCAACGTGGTCCTTGAGACAAGAGATTTCTTCATCCTTTTCCATTACTTCCTTGTAATGCATATCTACAAGATTTTTATGTTCGTGTTGTAGCGCTTTCTTGTTTTGCTGAAGTTTGGCTATCTTTCCATTCTCTTGATCTTCTAGCTACAATTTCTTGGTACACTGGCTTACATCGTTTTGTTAGAGTGATGATGGGTTTTCAACTTGTAATGTGGATTCTGTTTTCTTCATTTCCTTCTTAAAATCAGCGTTTCGTTGCTTATATATGCCATTAATTGTTTCATATCTCTTGCTAATGATTGTTTTTCTGTATCACTTAGACGTTCGACTAAGGTAAAAATTTTGTAACATTTTATGCAAACAACGTTTTGATTTTTGAATGACTCTTGACAATTAAGGTATCCTTCTGAACAAAAAGGACATCTTGAAAAGAAACCCATATTTTTTCTTCAAAACCTTCAAAACTTTATTATTCCTTCGGACTTTAGTATTAATCCTTAACGAATTCTCCTTTTATGTTTTTTGACTTGGAATTTCCCTTTGCTCTTCTTACTTCAACTTTCTTTTTGCTTCAAAACTTCTTCGTTCAATAATCCTCTTTACAATATATTTTTCCTTTTTATAATGTATCTTCTTACAAAAAACCCCTTTTTTTAGTTATTACTTCTTTTCAATTTCAAGAAATTCCCTTTATGAATCTTCTCCTTTACTTTTTAATAGCTTATACCTTTTAATAAAAAACTTCAATTTTTTTTTTTGGCTTCACTTAATTTAATTAACACTCACAAAAAAAAAACTCTCAATCCGATTTTTGACTCGTCTTGAAACTTAGTCTTAATAAAGGATTATACACTTAGAATAGTATTCCAAAGTTGCAAATCACTTGCAAATCACTTAATTATTTGTTAACTGTTATGTGCTTAAGCCAACCAACACGTACCGTACAGACGTAATTGTAACTATTATGTGCTTAAACCAAACAACGCGTATTGTACCGTACCACTGTTATGTGCTCTCAGTGGTCAAATGACTACTCGATTGTGCAGAGATTGATGGAAACAATTCCGTATAGCGATGGCAATCATGAGCGGAGTAGGCGATAAGGTGGCGAAGGCTTGATTTGAGCGGATGGAATGACAGCTAGCCAACAATGGCCGATAGTGATCGTTGTTGGGCATATTGTGCATGGATGCTGGCAAACGGATAATGTGGTGGTGGCGAATGTGGCTATGGCTTCCACTGCGAAGATGGTGGCTTCCTACTGCAGAATCGACCTAACACAGGATTTAGCCCCTGAAATTGGGTGTTCGAAGATGACACGACCTTGGCAAACCTCGACCTCCACCTGTACTTAATTCAGCGTCCCTGTATGGCTGCACTGGCAGCTATGGTGGTTCCAAAACTGGTGGCGACACGTTTTCGTGAAGTTTTGCAGAAGCCCGTCTATTGTGTTGTCTGATGTGTATGGTAGCGGCTGGAGGAGCGAGCCGCAACACGGTTTTTCGTGAAGTTTTGATCCAAATGGATCCAAGAACACTCTCTAAGTCTTAAAATCTCTCAAAAACATGCCAAAGATCAAAACCATTGCATGCCAAGAGCGCTTCGAATGGCTGAAAAACACTATCGGGAGGTAAAAACCAGAGAAAACCGTAAATAAAACAGAGTTTGGAGGCATGGAACAATGGATGCACAGCAGCCATCAGATCTGGGCGATCAACGGTCCATATCTGACCGGCAATTGCAATCGGCATAAGCAGACAGCGGGTATCGGCACGGACCACATGACACTTGCAACATCGATTGGCGGAGTTAATCGGGATCGTCGATCAAGTGCACAGATCGACGACCCATATTACATCGCAGGATCGCTATCGTGAAAGGCAAGAGCGCTTAGAACCGCCTGGGGGTTATTGCAATGAGCGATTGCAATATCGCAATCGGAGCAACCATGGTGTGCGATCTGATGAACCGGACCCGACGGGTTTATCAGTAATATTTCATAAGATTTGAGGTCCGCGGAAAAAGCCAATTTTAATGTATTTTCGCAGTTTGGGTTATTAAACGAAATGCGAAGGATGAGGGCTGATGCGATGAGTCGGACCCAAAAGGGTCCCTCAAGGCTATTATATATTGTTTCAAGTCCGGAGAAAAACCATTTCTAATGCATTTTCACGATTTTAACACATTTCAAAAATACAAAGGGGAACTTTGGAGCAGGGCCATTGCAACATGCGATGGCGACTTACAGGTGGACCCGATAGGAGAATAGGGTGGATTTAAGGACTTTTGAAGTCCGAAATGAATTATGTTTGGCGACATTTCATAGTTATGCATGCATTTTCCTGTGTTAAACAGAAAACGACTGCGTTTGGGATTTTGAAGAATCTCAATGGACCGAGGCACTCTTATGTTGCGAATAGGTGGCCACCTCCCCTTTTGGCGTTATGCCATGATTGTAAGAGGGATTCGAGTGGACAGAGGCCCGGGAGACAGAAATTCAGGAAGGAGAAACGCAACCCAGATTGGCTTTAAAGCCACAGACAGAGAGCAAACAGGGCAGGCAGTATTGAAGGCAGTGCCAAGACAGAGTTGAGACAAAGACAGAGAGTGACTTAGAGAATCTGTGTGCTCAGAGAAAGCTTGAGAGGTTAAGCAAACTCTTACTATTCCATCTGTTGTGTATTGAGTCTCAAACTGAACTCATACTATTGTAAAAACTCTGCTTGAAGACATAATAGAGAGGCCACCATTGAAGGCTGGACCAAGAGATGTAGCCCAGGAGTATTGGGTGAACTCCTTATTAAATTTGTTATGTTATGCGTTGTCTATTATGTTCTGTTTATTACTTCATTGTCTGTGTGTTTCGCAATCTTATCGATCCATTGCATAAAATAACATAGACAAATCCATGCACATGAGTCTGTAAAACCTTATTAGTTGTCTTAGATCTCATTACCAGATCAAATAGTATCAAAGCTTTAGGTTTACTAAGGTTAGACAAGCTTGCGCTGGATTGGTGAATGATAACTAGGTCAAAGCTCAAATTAGGAGAAGGAGAATTGGTTGAAACTAACCCAAAAATTGGTAGAGTCTATCCTAGGAGGGAAATGGTAAAAGAAAATCCCTTGGAATCAGACTCTCAGTTCATGGACAGTTTCATGACCATGAGAGCCATGGTAGAAGAAATGTATCGAGAATTTAAGAAAACTCTAAGTGAAGACTCTTCAACCTCCAAACATGACAAAGGAATAGAAGAATCTCTTATAGATAGCCATTCTGAAGGCAAAGGGAAAGGAAAAGAGGTTCCTCTGTCCACACCTCCTGACAACCCTAAAAATAAAAAGAAGAAAACATCTCTAATTAAATTAGATGTTAAATTTGATTTTCCAATATATGATGGAGAATTAAATGCAGAGAAGCTAGATAACTGGATTAGACAGATTGATGTGTATTGCAGGGTGCAGAGCATTGATTCAGATAGGAGTAAAATTCAGCAGGCTAGCCTACGCCTTGGAGGAGTTGCCTTGGTATGGTGGGAAGGCAAGACACAAGCTGACTTGAAGAAGCATGGTAAAATTCTTTGTCTGGAGTGAATTTATTTCTACAATTAAAAAGCAATTCTATCCACTAGCTTATATGCAGCAAGCTATGATGAGTTGGCAAACTCTTCGCCAATTAAAAGGGCAAAGTATACAAATCTACACCCAAGAATTTAGAAAAATAGCTTTGATTTTAGGCATTCTTTAGACTCACCTGAAACTTTGCTGAAGTATATAAGTGGTCTACACAGCTATTTGAGGCACACCATTCTCATGTTTAACCCTACTAGCATAGATGAGGTATCTGTTCAGACTACCCATCTAGAGGCTAGAGGCAAGAAAGTGAACCCAGAGATTGGGGGATCATCAAAATCTACTACAAGCAAGAACAAGGAGAAAAGGAAGCAGAAATGGAAAGAGAGGAAGGCAAATGTTGTACAGAAGGCCAAACCTTCATGCACTCACTACAAGAAGGATGGACATGATGATGAACATCATTGGTCTTTGCATCCGGAACTGAAACCCAAGAAGTTCGATGGCAAGAAGAAGAAGACTGTTGCTGCTATACAGAAAGATTTAGGGTCAGACTCAGGTGATGAAACAAAAATCATAGCCACAGGTATAAAAGGTAAAAATTCGGAAGCATCTACTAGTAATTCTGCACAAACTATTGATAGTGAAGAAAATGAGACGAAAAGACATGAGCTTTTTCATATTAGAGTTATTTCCAAGCATCAAAAGATTGATACTTCGTTTGATAGTGGCTCACAAGTAAACTTAATTTCTGAAGCAATTGTAAAGAAACTAGGATTACTAACCACACTTCACAAGAAGCCATATCCATTAGGTTGGGTATGTGATAAAGAAAAGCTACAAGTGACTAGACAATGTAAACTTAGGTTTTCTTTTGGGTCAGCATTTGTGGATGAGGTTGAGTTAGATATCGTTCCTTTTGATATATGTGGAATTGTTTTAGGAAGTCCTTACTTGTATGATAGAAAAGCCATTTTCTATAGAGCTGAAAACAAGTATCAATTCATTAAAGATGGAATCGAATATATTGTAAGAGCTCATAAACTCAAGAATAATTATACTCCCATAAACTCGGAGCAGATGAAAAGAATTGTAAATTCATGTAAGCAATTTTTATTGATGGTTGTAAAGGAAAAGGAACCTGATAAAACCAATGTATTTGAAAGCTGTAATGCTAAGCAGCAAGCTGATTTAGAAAAAGTTGTTTCAGAATATGATATCCTATTTCATGAACCTAAAGGTCTGCCACCCAAAAGGGAAACTGTACATGATATTAATTTGCAGCAAAATGCTCCATTGCCTAACATCGGAATGTACAGGTTATCTGCTTTAGAGAATGCAAAGATCAAGAAGCAAATAGAAGCGATGCTCGAGAAAGGGTTCATAAAACCAAGCACATCACCATGCGGATCTCCAATTGTGTTGGTGAGGAAGAAAGATGGTTCGTGGAGGATGTGCATTGATTACAGAGCACTGAATAAAATAACGATCAAGAATCGTTATCCCCTTCCTCGCATTGATGATCTATTGGATCAGCTGAAAGAAGCTGTTTACTTTTCCAAGTTGGACTTGCGTAGTGGTTACCACCAGGTCAGAGTAGCAGAGCAAGATGCATGGAAGACTGCTTTCAAAACAAAGCAAGGGCTGTATGAATGGCTAGTTATGCCTTTTGGCTTAACTAATGCTCCTGCCACTTTCATGAGAGTTATGAATGATGTACTCAGGCCTTTTATTGATGATTTTGTAATTGTATATTTGGATGACATTCTTGTTTTCAGTAAAACATGGGAAGAACATTTGAAGCATGTAAAGCAGACTCTAGATGTTTTGAAGAAAGAAAATCTCTATGTTAAATTATCAAAATGTGAATTTGGTAAAACATCTTTGAATTATTTGGGTCATATTGTAGGGGGTGGTGAATTGAAGATAGATCCCTCTAAGGTTGTAGTCATTGTAAACTGGCCTAAACCCAAATCTGCTACAGAAGTTAGAAGCTTCCTAGGAGCAGCATAGTATTGGAGAAATTTTATTGCTAACTTTTCCTTAATTGCAGCTCCCTTACATGCTTTAATAGGATTGAACAAGGTGTTTCAGTGGGGAGGCAAACAGCAGAAAGCCTTCGACACCTTGAAAGAAAAAATTAATACAGCAACAGTACTAGCATTGCCAAATCTTCAACAACCATTTGAGATTGAAACCGATGCCAATGACTATGCCATGGGAACAGTGTTGATGCAACATGGTAAACCCATATGCTACCATTCTGAGACTTTTAATTCTGCAGAAGTTAATTATCCTGCATATGATAAAGAATTGTATGCATTAGTCCAGAGTGTGAAAAAGTGGAAACATTACTTAATGGGCAAAGAAACAATTATACATACTGATCATCAGCCACTTCAGTATTTGCACTCACAAACTAAATTGCAACAATCAAGACACTATAGGTGGATGGGTTTCCTACAGCAGTTCCATTTAGTCATTAGATATAAAAAGGGCATACACAATAAAGTTGCAGATATGTTGTCTAGACCAATCATAAATGCATCTACTATACTTAAGCATAACTCAGTCATGCATGAAAGCTACATTGAACAATATGCTCAAGATATAGACTTTAAAGATGTATATGCAGCTTTAAGTAATGGCAAAAAGGTAGAAGAATTGGATTATTATGTTAAAGACCAACTCTTGTATCATTTGGGAAAGCTATGCATTCCACAAACTGAAAGAGTCAACATAATTAGGGAAGCACATACTTCTCTGATATCAGGTCATTTTGGTGTAAGTAAAACAGTTGCACAGCTGCAAAGATACTGCTATTGGCCAAGAATGCATGAAACAGTTTCTAGATATGTAAGAGGGTGTACCATGTGTGCTAAAAGTAAGCCCAACAATAGAAAACTAGGCTTGTACACTCCACTACTAGTTCCTTCCCGTCCTTGGGAAAATATCTCCATGGACTTTGTTGGGGGATTGCCAAAATCTAGAAAGGGACATGACTATTTATATGTTATTGTGGGCAGGTTCAGCAAAATGTGTATTTTAATACCTTGTAATAAGCAGATTACAGCTGAACAGGTAGTGAAGTTGTTCTTTCAGCATGTCTGGGTGCATTTTGGGTTACCCACTTCCATAGTATCTGATCGAGACTCTCGATTTGCTGGAAAGTTTTGGTCAAGTCTGTCGGAATTGATGGACACCAGACTGAAGAAAAGCACAGCCTTTCACCCACAAACCGATGGCCAAACAAAGGTAGTCAACAGGACAGTGATCCAGTTGCTCAGGGGTTATTGCAGCAAGCATCCCAAGCTTTGGGATGAACATTTATGTTATGTGCAACATGCTTACAACCGTGCTAAACATTCTTCTACACAGAGATCTCCTTTTGAGACCTGTTTTGGTTTTATACCATGGTTTCCCTTGGATTTTGTCTTTGGAAAAGATATAGCAGTTGTTGGACACAGTGATGTGGACAAAGCAACCAGATTCATTGAACAGATCCAAAAAATTCACCAGGCAGTGCAGGAATAGCTAGAAAAGAGCCAAGCCAAGTACAAGGCAAGGCATGATAAACATCGAGTGGAGCACAGCTTCCAAGTTGGTGATCAAGTCTAGCTGTATATCAGCAAGGATAGAATGCAAGGTGAAGGAAAGAAGCTGAAGCCAATAAGGTATGGGCCTTTTAAGGTACTTGAGAAAATTGGTGAGAACGCTTTCCGCCTTGATCTGCCAGCATACATGCACATCTATTCAGTGGTAAATGCAGAAAACTTAAGACTGTTTGAACCTTCTTTAATTGAAGATCCCGAAGAGCAAAGTCAATTGCCTTCCATTGATGATCTATTGCCTGAATACCTCAATGAGCTACAAGAAGATACAGTTCTGGACAGGAAGGTGAGGACTACGCGCAGAGGGGACGTGGAGTACCTTAGGATCGGGCTCAAAGGTTCAAAACCCAGCAGTGCCAAATGGATAGAGATTGGGCAAGTGAGGCAGCGGTATCCTCACTTAAGCGATGCTTGAAAACCAACTTTTGGTGGTCCAAAAGCCTTTTTCAGTGGGAAGGCGTGATCCAAATGGATCCAAGAACACTCTCTAAGTCTTGAAATCTCTCAAAAACATGCCAAAGATCAAAACCATCGCATGCCAAGAGCCCTTCGAATGGCTGAAAAACACTATCAGGAGGTAAAAACCAGAGAAAACTGTGAATAAAACAGAGTTTGGAGGCGTGGAACAATGGATGCACAACAGCTGTCAGATCTGGCCGATCAACGGTACAGATCTAACCGGCAATCGCAACCGGCATAAGCAGATAGCAGGTATCGGCGCAAACCACGTGACACTTGCAACGGTGATTCGCAGAGTTAATTGGGACTATCGATCAAGCGCACAGATCGACGACCCATATTACATCGCAGGATCGCTATCGCGGAAGGTAGGAGCGCTTACAACGGCCCAGGGGTTATTGCGATGAGCAATTGCAATATCGCAATTGGAGCAACCATGATGTGCGATCCAATGAACCGGACATGATGGGTTTATTGGTAATATTTCATAAGATTTGAGGTCCGCGGAAAAAGCCAATTTTAATGTATTTTCGCAGTTTCAGTTATTAAATGAAATGCGAAGGATGAGGGCCGATGCGATAAGCCGGACCCGAAAGGGTCCCTCAAGGCTATTATATATTGTTTCAAGTCTGGAGAAAAACCATTTCTAATGCATTTTCACGATTTTAACACATTTCAAACATACAAAGGGGAACTTTGGAGCAAGGCCGTTGCGACATGCGATGGCAACTTACAAGTGGACCTGATAGGAGAATAGGGCGGATTTAAGGACTTTTGAAGTCCGAAATGAATTATGTTTGGTGGCATTTCATAGTTATGCATGCATTTTCCTGTGTTAAACAGAAAACGACTACGTTTGGGATTCTGAAGGATCTCAAGGGACCGAGGCACTCTTACCTTGCGAATAGGTGGCCACCTCCCCTTTTGGCATTATGCCATGATTGTTTCGCAATCTTATCAATCCATTACATAAAATAACATAGACAAATCCATGCACATGAGTTTGTAAAACCTTATTAATTGTCTTAGATCTCATTACCAGATCAAGTTTTGTTTTGATATGTATATATTTTTTTTAATACATAACTTCTTTTTTATATAAATTGTGATTTATTTTATTCTACTTTTATTTTTATATAAACTTTTGTTTTTTATAACTTTTTTTATTTTATTTTTATTATATTTTTTTCTAATATATATAAAATATATATATATATATATATTATGGCCAAGGGCCTAGTAGCAAAACTAGCTAAATGGAGAACCTCCTACTTCGTAGTGAAATGCTTGATTCTTGACGCGAACAATGTTGACAGAGTTTGATGGCTAAAAGTCAAGATCAAACATGGCTCTGATACCAAATGAAGCGAACAAAGTTCCTTCTTTAGATTAATTACTCCAAAAGACTTGGAATATAAGATATCCATGAGGATACAAATATTATATATTAAATGTGTGAATAAGAATGATGATACAATAAGAGTGAGCGGCTTGCTTATATACCAAGCAGGTGTCTCTTCATGGAGAGTCATGTCTCATTTAGACATGACTCTTCAACCTAATTACTAATTAACTAATCATTATTTATGGTTATTATCATTTACATTATTTTACATTATTTCCTATATATTTATTCATAACATCTAACTACCTACAACTCAATTTTCCACCTAGTAAGAATTTGCTCCTACTATCTCTGACCCAGAAGAACAAGTTACTGATAGATGCATGCCTACTCTTTAAACGCCACTTAAAAGAAAATACTACACTGAATTCATATTGTTGACAACTCAGGTGTCAACTACCCTGTAGCAGAGTACATTTCAGAGCAGTCAACTTTTTTTTTCAGATTTCATCATCATCATGCAATTTCTGGTCTTCAATTGTAATCCAAATTCTGCAGCCCTATGGGCCATTATGTAAAAATGATTCTAGTATGCCTATGAAGTCATGTAACACACTTATGTAAGCTTATGATTTTTGCTAGAGTTTCACTCTAGGGAGTTTTTTTTCCTCAGCTAATTATTTGTGTTTTTCAACTGCAAATAATTGGTTGAGTTTTTCTCCCAAACATACCCCAAAGCTAGAGTGGGGCTCGATGGTGAAGTCTTAAGTGAGTCCTAGTGTATAGAGTCGATGTAAAATACCATACTAGATCATGTCTAAAGTCTCGCAGAATTTGGTTGTGTCTAGAGGTCAGTTTTTAATTGTCAAATTTCCCCTTCTAAATGAGATTTTTATGTAATATTTGATGTAAAAGATGTAAAATGTGTTGTCTATAGAAGTTATAGGTGGTATGAGTAATCATAATTAGACCTCATCGCCTAAACTTTCTATTTAGACACACTTTGAGGGTGGAAAAAGTGTTTAAACCCCTCTAGAATCATTAATTTTATTTTCCGGCAAAAATGGCAAAATAATTAGCCGGAAATTGGTCAAAAAATAAAAATGAGAGAAATATTAAGAAAGGTTGTGCATTTTGAAATTTTCCTAAGGAAGGAATCCCCCATAAAAATAAAAAATAAAAAATAAAAAAAAAATAAAAAAATCATTTTGGTCCAAAAGGCATTTATTCCCAAGAAAATTTGTGGACCAGAGTGGTTAAGTGAATGGGGAATTTTCTAAGAGAAAAATTCGAATAAAAATATATAAAAAAGATAAAAAATTGGACCGTGATCAAAGCCATCATCAAGGAATTCCAATTTTTCTTTCCAGGTCAAGGGATGAGATTATTTTGACATTTATCAACCTTTCAACTAGTCGTTTTTCTCTAGGATCAAGTCAACTTTGCGCACCAGGGCATTTTCACTCAGAGAGGGATCTAGATCTCTCATGTTTTCTATAAATTGAACTCAAGGCTCCTCATTGTAACACATTGTGATCAAGCTCTTGGCTTAGAAGCTCTGCTACATTTTGTAATATTTTCTTCAGTGATAAAAGAAAGTCTTTGGGGGCAAAGCTATGGTGTTATTCTTCAATCTATTATGGTAATATCATTCTGATCTATTGTGCTTATATATTCTACTGGTGTTTTTTTAATCGTTATTTCCATTGCTCTTGTAGATTTATTGATGTAGAGTTACCTTGCATCATTATTTGAATTGGAAAAACACTTTAGATTAGGCAGATCTAGTGGGTTCTTGTTTGAATCACTAAACTCCCTTCTCACTGTGTCATCCAATTCCTTTGGATCTAACAAAAACGAAATCTGAAGGGAACTTCTTGCCATTTGCTCCATATGATTAATTATTTTCAAAATCTCTCTTACTTTAAGGTGCTTAATTGAATAGATCTGCTAAATTTGAGCTATTATTTGCTAATCATGGAATCGAGTTGTACTCATATTCCATCGATTTAGCCTTTGTAGATTTGTAAATATTATTTTGGTGAATATTCTCAAAACCCTTGTATCTATAAATTTTTCTATATATTTGTGAGGTTTTTATTGAGCTTTCACTGCAAATCTGAACAGCATCTTGGAGTTTGGTTTGGATCTGTTATTCACATCTCTTTTGCAGGTTGATCCCATTGAATCTGAAGGAAAAATCATAAAATTTTGAAGACATTCTCCTCCTGCTTGGACGGCTAGGGTTTTGAAGCAAAATCAAAAAACTTTGAAGGTTTGTCCATCATTCTAAGTTCTTCCTTGAGGCAGCAAGGGTTTGGAATCCTCCAGATCGAATTCTTTCAAAGGGCTTACATTCATAAAAAAAATTACAAAAAAGTTCTAAAATTTCTCCAAAGTTTTATTTGCAAAATCTAACTGGTGGTTTCAATTTGCAGATTTCATCACAAATTTGTCAAGGATTATTTCTTGAGAGCATTGGATTAATTCTTGAAGAGAGACGCATACATTTAAAAGGCTCTTTTTCTCCTAGTCATAACCTCAAAGGACACTTTCCTATTCACTTATTTGAAGCCTCTTTAGGTCTTGGACGTTTTGGCATAATAATCAGAGATTTCAAGGATTTCGAGAATAAGAATTTGTGTTAATCAATCATAAACTTTTATGCCTATTTTCCTTGCAGAGCCGTGGGTAAATTGAGTCTTTTTCTCAAGGCCGAGAGGTCCACAGGAGCCTCCTTCCACTGGTGTGAAAGTCAGTCTGGAAGAGGTTTTTCAGTGAAATTTTGAAGAAGTTGCAGACCTTGAACTTTAAGAAATTCCCCCTAAAAATTTAATTGGATTTTTTTGATTAAATGCTTGGTTGGCTGAGTTTTGTAGCCTTCTTTTCATCTAAGGCTGTGAGCATTTTAGGACTGCTGTTCATTCTTGTTGAAGGCCGAGAGCCTTTTTCTTACCTAGTGTGAGCTTTCTTGAGGTTAACATTGTGATTTTGCAGGAGGGCAATCATCAAGTTTCAAGACTTTGTTTTGCAGGGATATTTCATACTATTTGGAAATTGAAAATCGAAGATTTTGTTTGAGGTCCTTTGTCCCTTAACCTGAGAGCAAGGAGGCTCTTTTCCTTCTTGAGAAAATCATATTTGGTTAAGGATCTGGAGCTAGTTTCTTGTATCATCTATTTGTTGCTCCTTATTTCTTTGTTGTAACTTGAAGAGGATCCTTCTTGTTGTCTAGAGATCCATCAATTGTAAGCCCTCTTCAAAGTTTAAAGAGCCCTTCTCTCTGTTAAAAGGGTCTCTCTTTGTAACTTTCATTAATAAAAATTTTGTTGTCTTGAGGGAGCTTGGGAATTCATCCCATGGTATCCCTCCTCCTTATTTAAAAGGGAGGACATTCTAACTCACTAACCTAGATTAGATCTAACTACTAACTTGTATCTAATCTTTTGCATCTCTTCATCTATTGCTATTGTGAGCTATTGCTACTTGGTTTAGTTGCACTTGGGTATTCTTGTCTAAACTCATTTGAATTCTAGACTAAAGTAATAATTTGCATTAGCAATCTCATCTGCCATTTTTCAATTATCTTGTGCTCTTAAAGTTGTCTATCATTTGTAATTGAGGCATTTGAGTTCTTTTTTTATTCTAACATTGTTATCTTGTCATCTCTTGTTTCATTGAGTAATCATTATATGCTTCATTGGTTATTTGTGTAAGCTGAGCTAATCTTGTTCTAAGTGTTTATCATTATCTTGTGGATTAGTATCTCTTTCTTTGAAGCATCTCTGGTTATAATTGCATCTCATTGAAGCATTTCATTAACATCTCATCTTGCATATTAGAGCTAGATTTGCATTCTTAAAATCTACCTCCAAGCATAAGCTTGGTTGAATAGAAAGTTAGGACAACCTTCTCCACCATTCAACTTAAGGAGCTTGACCCTTAAACAATGGTTAAAACTTGCAGTTTTCTTGCGGCCAAGAACCTTGTAGAAACAGAGGCATTTGGGTTGTTCGAAGTCCTGGGTAGGTATCGTTAATGAGCCCATAGCCTCCTTCCCCAACACTTTTTTCTACAACCTTGTTCTAAGACAAGCTTTGACAATTGAGGAGAAGGCATTCACCTTTAGTTTAGGCATTTAATTAAAATCAACCAAGATCCTTGCATCATACATAGATAGATCTTGCATTCATTCATTTAGCATTATCTCTCATTTGATTATTGTAACTAGAACTGTGGGCCAATTTATTCACTTGCAAGTTTTACTTTACATTCTTGTACTCATTATTTTCATGCTATATCATTGTTGAGCATATTTTACTTGAAGTACAAGTTTACATTTTCTTGCAAGTTTTATCTCAAATCTCATTGCTCATATTTTTAGTTGCTTATAATATCTTGGTTTCTTATACCAACATTTATCTTCAGTATTGCCTACTCTATAACTTGAAATATCTTTTGTTGTTGTGCAAGTATTTTAATCTATATTTGAGCACTGTAATTAAGGCACTGGTCTTTTACTTTTCATTTCATTGAGTGTCATTTTGAATTCGATTTGAATCTATCATTAACATTCACATTGCTCAATAATAATCTTACTTGCCAATTCATCTTAATTCAAGTTATCTAGAGAGGTAATTGTCTTTCCTTAGATCTCCTAGACTTGTTTCAACAAGTTTTCCAACCTCTATGGACTACCCCCTTAGTTTGCCTAGGAGAAAACTTAAACGGAGTGAGTAGGGAATAGGCGACAGCCCCTACTCTGAGCATTGCACCTTAAAGACTATACCTTGTGGGGTTGGAAACTTTTCCCACACTTAGGTGTACATCTTAGGCAACAACACATATAAAAGCAAAGCCACCATGATATATTTGTTAAAAATTTTAAAGACAAGCATAAGAGGATTGGTTGTCATTGTGATCCTTCCCTTTTACGGAGCCTAACTACATTCATGACTTTCACTCTCACCAATATCAAACTCCATTACAAAATAATAATAGAAAGAAACAAAGCAATGAACACGCTCTTAAAGATGAAAATGTTCAGCTCTTCAGAACACACATTTGCTTTCCATGGTCTTAAAGACCAAAAACAACAAAAGCAAAAGATATATTTTATTTTCTTGTGAATTTAGGCCTATGACACCTAAAACAAGGAAGCGGGTGTTAGTTTCATAAGGTCTAGGTTCCAATATGCACTTTTTAAAATTTCAACAGTACATTCGTCTTAGTACTTCCCGATGGACAATAGCAGCAGCTCCAACACCAAAGAAATATGGAATATGGCAAAGATGAGTTTTGACTATAGAACACTAAATATGATCATAATCCAGAATCGACACCTGATACCAAATATCAAACATTTTGGCCGACCATTTCTATGGAGGAAATATATCTTCACATTCAACCCAAAGTCAAGATATCACCAGATTTGAGGAAGCAAAAAAACACTTGGAAGACAACCTTTAAAACTCAGCAACAGTTGTAAAATTAGATAGTAATACTATTTGGATTCTTGATGGATCACTAGCATTCCAAAGGCTAATGAACGGAGTACTCAGACAACTTGTATAACTTTGTCACTTTCGGTTTCAAATGACATCCTCAATTACAACAAGGTGTGGACAGAGCATCAACAACTTGATGAAGTTGTATTGTCCATGCTGAGCAATGAAAAGCTTCAGGGGAATTCAAAGAAGAGTTCATTATGCACCAACTTGACAGGTTATTTGAGCTACATTGTTAACGCAGATGAATTTCATATCTCAGTTACCTACAGATGATTTACCACCTTGTTGACAATCCAAAATGTTCTGCAACAATAGGGGGTCTCCCTGGTGTGAAGTCCCAATTAGACCTCACACCGTTTGGGATAGGAGGCCCATCCGGTTTGTGGGCCTGACTGCCACCATATGTGTGTGTTACTCTTGGCTTTCAAATGCAAAGAAATAAATGTGAGACCAAGTGTAAAATGCCTAAAGAATGAGGATGAAATCAACCCTCAATTGATAGCTTGCAGAACATAATACAAGAAAGTAATAGCAAAATAATGAGAAAGAGTATGCCTTAAGAGAGAATCAGATAGTTAAGACTAACTAAGACATACACAAGCAGGAAAGTGTTAGAAACCAATTGCAAATTAGTTCACAATTAATTACTAACATTTGCATGGAATGAAATAGCAGAGATCCAAAGAAAACATACCAATTGCATGCAACAAATTAGTTCATTAACATGTAACCAATATGTAAACACATGCATAAACAACAAAAGCATTGGATAGCCATTACAAATGCCATTAACATGCATGGGAATCAATGAAGTGAGTGGAAAGTTTCTCATTAAATGTTGATAAATCCAAGCACATGCACTGCAAGCCTCTCAAAATCCAATAGTGGAATGAGAGCAGTTCATATCATCTCTAAAACACAAACCCTAGCCTCACAATCACTCAGCCTATAATCTACCAAGAGCAGAAGCGCTCAAAGCCTAGAATGCTATAGCTATGCTAAAGTATTCAAGTGCCAAAAGCCCCCTTCGAATGAGGCATGAGGGACCTTTTATGCAAAGGGGTGGGTGACCTTTCACCTCTCCCATGACCTTTTAGATTCTATCATTACCCATTCGACATACATAACTCTTTTCATTCCAAGTGACTCTTGGATGACTCCTATTATTTACTATTGACATAAACATTACAATATAATAAAAGAAATGAAAAAGGATTTGAGGCTCCAGCATGCAATTCATTATGATCAGCAACCCTCCCAATGGCTTTGACTTTCAAATGGTACAAAGTTCATCTTGCTGAAGATTTATAGCATCAATAAGCACAAGATCTTGATGATATTCCTCATTATTCTCTAAAAACTTTCAACAGAATGATAAGCTTCTAAAACCTCCTCATTATCTCTCTACACATTCCTATGACTATAGTTTTAAATCAGCTTCAGGATTAATGGCATTTCATACTTCAATTAGCTACTAGAAAACAATAATATTCTAATGGGACAACTTAAACAAAATGGATTAATGCTATAGTGTGTAAATTCATATGTTGTAGCGACCCTCAAAATGCTCCTTTCCTGCATGCATGCAACCAACAATTAGGGAAGCATGTGCAAACATTACAAATGTTACATATATTTCTTCAATTACTTATTTAAATGCAATGATACATAAAACTAATACCAAGGGTTCAAAGGAATTCATGACCCCGAAATATCAACTTTGTTCTGAGGCCGAAGTGACTTCAATCTTTTCATCAATTGGTAAGAAGAGTTGTGACGAAGAGTCTTCATCTTTCCCTTTCAATGGCATTCTTGAACCATTCACCTTTAGAAGAAATTGTCTTTGTCATACTTGCAGTGTCCATTGAAGAGCTAGGTCTCTCAATATATAGATTATAAATTGTTTATCTATGTTGTTGGTCCTTGTGGATAGGCACTCATACAAAAGAGGATGGATCTCTTTTCTTTTCTCTGGCTTGGCCTAGGCAAATTTCTGTGAGAATAGCGCTTTCAAAGCCATCACTACTTAGAAATGCTTTCTTCCCTTTATTATGAATAAAATGGTTGTTGGTGTTGTTTAGGCCACAGACCATTTCTTTTGCCTTCGAACTTGCAATTGGAGATTTAATAACTCCATTAAGCAATAACCTCAGTATCATCATCCTATGGCGATATGCTTTCTGTTTTAAACCTTCAATTTTGCAATGGTGCACTTTATATGCCTTCAGCATGACCATCAATTAATGGAGTCTCGATAGGAGTTTTATTAGTGGAACTCTGTTCAAATCCCAAAAGAACACTTTGAAGCTATTATTGAAGAATAATTGGTAACGCTGTGCTTCCATTCAAGTTTTCTCTATGAAAACAAAACCTTCACATCACTGGTACAGGTATTGAAATGCATTTTGGGTTACTGCATAGTTGATTAATGCTTGGATCGATGAATTGCATTGATGTAGAGTAGGTGAATCATTGTGAAGAGAAAGCAAGGGAAACGTTTTGAAGAATCCGAGGCACGCATATTAAGGTGATTCTTCTTTTAACATGATAACAATTTGTGAAGTGTTAATGCAGTTTTATCTTAGCTTGATTGTTTACTTCACTATTAGCATGTGTAAGTTAACTTCATCAAACTACTATCAAACAAAAGAGACAAGAACACAAATGGTTGGCTAGCTACCAAGACCAAAAGCTCTCCCTCTTGGAGAGGAAAACCCATGCGTAAATTCTTCTTATAGAGATTCCATTGACGAATACCAAGACCATGACCCTTGACACACTCTGCCTCTCCAAGACCAAGCCATCAATCCTCTTCATGTCAATGTTGAGATCATTATCTTCGCTACACCATAGAGATCATCACCATCATGTTCTGCAATACCATGACCTTCATCACTGCTACAACACCATGATCTTCATCACTGCTACAACATAGATGCCTTTACAATAGTATCACCAGGATCACTTGCTGCACTGAGATCCTCCGAGTCAATGAGATCACTGATATATATATATATATATATATATATATATATATGATCATGATCTATAATTACTGTGATTGCAATTAAGTCAGGATCAAGACTATGATCCTTGTCACTATTCCTCGAAGCATGTTGAGACTACCTTATTCTAGATCTGAATACTGTGATGACACGTATGCCAAGGATCTCTTCATCGAACCCTTATCTCATCATCAAGTCATGGCAAGACTGTAATATATATAGAGGAGATAACGTTTGACATAATATTCATTGATCCGAGAGAATAGATCTATCTCTGTTGTCCAATGACTAGTCTGCTACAGGAGTGCCACCGAGATCAAGACTGCTCCTTGTCATACCGAGATTGCCATGTCGAGAATGGATAGGCTTTAGTTCTGTTGTTCCTTAACCCATCTGAGGAGACAGTTGAACCCTTAGACCTCATCCTCCTTACTACAGCTCCATGACCTTGACTGCGTCTCCCTTGACTACGGCTACCTTGACTGCGGCTTCACTTGACTGTGGCTCCTCTTGATTGCGGCTCCTTTTCTTGACTGCGGCTCTCTGCGGCTTCATGCCTTGACTGCGGCTCCTCCTCTATGCGAGTTCTGTCCTACTCATTTGTGGATACCCCAACAGGGTATTTATAGTGGTTGTGCACATATAATTGAGCCGACATTACCTTATGAACCGACGTGACTTCTTGCTTCAAGCCGACATAACATAATTATATATTTTAAATCATTTATTTGGAGCTGACATTATCATTTCTTTATTGCTTTGCCTGCAAACTTCGAAAGGCTTGTTTTGAGGCATTGATCTTGGTCTTGGAGGGTTGTTAGACAACTTAGAAGACTTGTACATATTTACATAAACTCATGAAGAGTTTCTATATACATGACATGACTCTTTGACATATAAATAAATCCTAAATACATCAAGAAGAAGTCTTTTAACTAGAGACACTTCTTGCTCATGAAACCCATGTAGCAAGATTACAAAAATAATTTATTTCCTTTTATTACATCAAATACAAAGATCATGTCATTATGAAGACCGAATCTAGTTACACTTTCTTCAACACTCCCTCTTAACTAGGGAGGTATTCATAATGGTACTTGGTCATTCTCAATCTGAAGAATTTCTCATAAGAAGAACCAGATTTGCAATCCATTTGTTATAGCATCATTTCAACCAACATTGTTTCTATTTAGCAAGGCCTTGACTAACAGCTCTATCTCTCACTTAGATCAGAGCACACAATGTTAGTGAGACCAATGACTGATAGACACGCATCATCATTGTCGCTCTTAGGGTCATACCCACCCGGGTGTTCTCTAAGTATGCCCTACTAGGACTATTCTCATCTTGGGTTCCCAACCCTCAAGAATATCGGTCCTCTGGCCCACTCTTGTCTTGGATGCCCTACCACATCCTCAAAGAGTGTTGGATGCCAGACGATTACATAATCCTCCATTCTTTCTTCCAAACTGAAGACAAGAATGTCGTGTCTAACTCTCCCTATTAACCAAAGACAAGTTCCAAGTTTCTCTTTACTCAGAAACTTGCTCGAGTTCCTTTGCTCATAGGAACTTCCTAGAGCTCCCTCTTACCCAGGGATTCTATCATCAATACTTTATAGGGTATTCTATTTGACCGATGATTCAAGACTTTGATGTCATCAATTTCTTCACATGTAGGGTCAGCCATCCATCACTTTCCTCCGTCATGTCATTCCTTCTTTCCCGGAAAGTATCCTCCTTGGCTTCATATCTGGGGCTTCCTTCATAAGCTCATCTGTCTTCACTCTTCTTCAACAGTGATTGCTCTGGATCACAAGGTACATAGTTGTGACATCCTTCACAACTCTCCTTTCCTTGATCCTGCACACATACCCAGACTTTTCCAAGAGTCAGACACCAAAAACAAATTACATATTACCTTTTGGTGATGGCCTTCTTCTAGTGACATCTTCTTGTAGGCATCAATCATCTTGCATACATGTTGACACATCTCCCAATGATATCTGTTGTCAAGGGTCCTCATTGTTTCAGACTTCCATCAAAGTCTTCACATCATTCTGGGAGGTTTCCTGGTCAAGTCTTCCTGATCCTCTAGATGTTGACTGCCTTCATCATGGTTGCATGCTTCACAATCTCTTCCATCTTTCATTCCCAGGAGCTTTCATAGTTCTTCAATGGTCATCAATTTCCTCATACATATTATGTTGATTTCATCTAGTCTGACTTATGTCTTTCTGCATCCTTTCAGAGGAGGAGATCTATTTCTTTTGATCATGCTTGATCCATTTTATCTGCAACCACATATCATGACATTACAATGCAAATACAAATCATACATACCTTATTTTCCTTTAGGTATTTTCCAGCAACTTCCTTGATTGAACAGATCTTCAATCCCTGGATCTGCTTCATCATGTCATCAGTTCATGATTTCCATAAGTTGGAGATCCTGATGAAACATTTGTTGCCTTCCCGGACTAGAAGATCCTCCACTAAAGTTTCTATCAGAGATCCTTCAAGATCTAGTATGTCCCTATCTGGAAAATGCTTCCTTTGACCTGGATGACTTCTTCCCTTCCTTCAATGTACAACGAGATTCCCAAGAGCTATGTTCTTCATGATTCCATACGAGCTCTTGCTTCCATGATGCCATGATGCATCTTCTTACTATGTTCATATCTGCAGGGATTTCTGATAGGATCCTTTTGAGAGGGATACCATCTCATTCATAGTTGAGATCTATTACTCCCTCCTTCCCTTGATCCTTTCCTCAGCTTCCTCCATCTGTCAGGTAATCTTTCCATCTTTTCAACCTTTCCTTTGCTTATCTGAGTCTTTTGTCTTTCTCTATTTAACATAGAGACCACAAATTGTTGATCGAGGTAACCTTCTTATTCATGGTTATTTGTTACCTTGCTTATCACTATCAATGTCAATGATGATTTATTTTCTCATCATTTTTCTCAGATCTCGTGACTGAGATCTCATGAAGATATCTCTTCACTCTTCTTTACTGCTTTTCAGATAGTATATCCTCTAATATTTCATGCATTCTACTTATGTTTCCTTTCTTGCCTTATAGAACCTTACGAGTCCTTATGGCTTCAAAGGAAACCCTGATGTACTAACTTCTCTAAGGATAATGATAATCCTTCTTATTCCATGCAAGACCCTTGATGACCCATCCAATATGTAGGTCTTCTTGCAATCATGAAGTCATAAAACAAAATTTGATTATGAAAAAGGTACTTACTTGATTGTGAAGATGTAGTCTTCACCTTGATCATGTTGGCAGTAGTTGAAGTAGATATATTGGCTGAGATCCTTAGATTTCCCTCCAACAAATTGTTGATACATATTGAATTGAAGTTGCTTGCCACGATCCATAGAATAGTTTCTGATTTGAGTACTGTTCATATACATTCTCAGATCTAATATCTACAGAAGGATCCAAACTGAGTTGTGGATGATCTTGTCAAAACTGCTGTTGAGATCTGAAGACTGTTGATATCTGAAACCCTTGCTACTGCATACTGATCTCTGATCTAGGGTTTGATCATGACTAGGGTTTGATTCTGCCATGTAGATCTTCAGCTGCTTTGATGTCTTGATTCTTGAATGTCTCCTCTACCCTTATTTTGACTGTTGAAACCATCCCTCTGATACCATGTTGAAGAATCTGGGGCACGCATATTAAGGTGATTCTTCTTTTAACATGATAACAATTTGTGAAGTGTTAATGCAATTTTATCTTAGCTTGATTGTTTACTTCATTATTAGCATGTGTAAGTTAATTTCATCAAACTACTATCAAACAAAAGAGACAAGAACACAAATGGTTGGTTATCTGCCAGGGCCAAAACCAATCCCTCTTGGAGAGGAAAACCCATGCGTAAATTCTTCTTATAGAGATTCCATTGACGAATTCCAAGTGTTGAAGTTTCTAAGTTTACTTAGTTTAGAAACCCTTCCAGCACTTTTTCTAATTTATTCCTACCTACTTGTTATTTTTTCTTTAACAAGTTATTTACAAAGTAAATACTGAAAATAAACACCAATGCATGCTCAACATATTACAGATCAACAACTAAAAGAAACAAGAACAAACACACCACATGACACCATTATTTTTGGACCAATGTCCCCAGAAAAACCCAATGCGGGAAAACCGGTGCAGCTATCTGAGGGTTTTCTTATTAAGCAATATCAGAGTACAATCTGGGTGCCAAAACTGGCCTACCCAATAGAGAATTTCCTTAGCAGCTATACCTCACAATTTGAGAGAAATCTCCTGGCTGAAACCCCAGAAAATCCTTCCGGCAGCTCCTCAGCACAAAACTGCTCTGCAACCCCAGCGTCTGTCGAATCTGGACTGTGTCAGCCTTTCTTGGCCTGCATCAGCCCCAGGAGGCCCTATGTCAACTTTCTGGGCCTCTATGTCAAACACGTTGGCCTCTCTGGTACTCTGCGCAACACTTGGCTGCCTCTGCATGGCCCTACGTGAGCCCTTGTTGGCTCTGCGTCACTCTCCTTGGCTGTTGTGCTGCTCTCCCGGCACAATCTCTGCCTTCTCTGTTTCTCTGTACTCAATGCCCCTCAGCTACTCTCCCGATCGTTGATTCTATCTCTCTTAGCAAACCTCGCTCTAGACAATAGAATGACTGATCACTCTGGTGTCTTCTCCAAGTGACCCACAAGCCTCCTCTTATGCTTTTCATGTTGACATCTCAACGACAAAGATTAAGTCCCTAATCAACGGCTAAGATTAGATCTGGCTTGATTCATGTCTTTTAGACCATTCTAACACAAATTCATATTAATACACATTAATATTTATTTTCCCTAAGTTTATACTTAGGGACTCCATTAAAAATATTAATTATTTTAATATCTCCTTATCTGTTTAGAATCTGCCCAAACCCTTTCTAAGTATTGGAGATCTCATGTGCCCCAACCTCTCCACCAAATTTCGTGGCTAGAGCACATCCGATGCTACCCCAAATCAACACTCCCTCTTAGTGAGGATTGTGCTCTAGCAATACTCCTCACCGAGTATTACTTTTGATCATTCGGCATCGGCACCTGTGTTGATGCTAAGCCTTCCTGCCCAACATCCTCTGCACTGCTGCATCTTGTACTGCTGCCCACGGTTCTGCCACTGCCATTGTTGCATCTGTACAACAGCTCCCTCTGCATTCGTGTTGTTGCTGGTCCTTTCTCCCAGTACTGCATCTACACTGCACCTCCTCTCATCATGTTGCATCGTGCTGTCCACTGCTGCACTGCAACTCAGTTACTGAGAAGTAAGTAACTGATCCTCCAACTGACCTTCCTGTTGGGCTAGAAACACCCACTAATGCTGAAGCTCCCTCTGCCGCTGATAAGTGCTCCTTCTCTCTGACCTCTTCGTTGCTGCAACAACTCACTGCATCTTGCACCGTTGCACACCTCTTTGTGCCTTTCTGCATTGGTGCAAGACTCCTGTGCCTCTCGCACTGCTGCAGTCTGCTAGCTCTACGCTGTCTCGGAACTCTTGCACTATAGCTCTCTCTATCGCTCCATCCACATCCGTCTCTACCCACTCAACTAGTCCTGCTACTCCTCGTCGAGGCTCCCATATCAAGGTCTAATCCAAGAGGTTGGGTACCTCAAGGATCTTGCACCTCATCGCCTGTAGTCCATCTGACTACAGCTCAATGTCTCCCCACTTCCACTCAAGTGGTGTGTGTGCACTCATGGCACAGTCATCGTCTATCAAAACTTCCTTCTTTGCCCGTGCTGGTGCTGCCTTAGTCTCGGAAGACTCTCCCTTACTCTTCTTCCTTGGGCACTGGGTCGCATAATGACCCATCTCCCCACAGTGGAAGCACTTGATCTTGGAGAGATCTTTCTTCTTCCGCGTCTCCTGCTTTCCCTCGGATGCTAGGACCACATCCTCCTCTTCATACTTGACCTTGATCCCTTTGCTGCTACTACTTGTCTTCGGCTGTCGTCTAATCTCTTCCTAGCGAAGAGCTGCCCACATCTCGTCCCAAGGTGGGAGAGTCCCTTTGCCTAGGATACTCTGGACAAACACTTCCCAATCCTCTAAGACAGCATTCAGGGTTGTCCTCACCATAAGTTCCTGATCCGGTGTCACTCCTATAGCAGTCAACTGGTCTCGGATCTCATTCAGTCCTCCGAGGAAAGTGTCAATCGATTGACCCTTCTTCATCTGATACGACCTCATTTGGTTCACGAGTAGCATTCTTCTATGCACAGAAGTATGCTGGTACAGGTTCTTGAGAGCCTCCCACATCTCAACTACCGTTTCCTTCTTGGCTATATGTGGTACCACATGATCCTTGACCCCGTCAAGGATAATGCACTTGGCCCTCGTCGTCGCCTCTTCGTACTTGTCGTTATCATTGGGGTCGACTGGGATAGTTATAACCTTCAAGGTGAAGTTCTTGACACGATTCCTGTCAAGCACTGATAATATTTTGGCCTTCCAGATAGCGAAGTTTGATGCTCCATCCAGTCTATCCTGGTCTCTTACCCCGCGTAGTACCATGACGCTCCTCTACTTCCCTCCTGAAAGTTCTTTGTTCGACTCCTCTGAGTCTCTACTTCCTGTCTAGAAGTTCTCTTCTAGATTCCCTCTGAGTCCTAATTTCCCTCCTGTAAATCCTTCTACTGCTTGTCGAGATGCCCCCTATTCTGATCGTCTTGTGCAACTGCACTGTTGATCCAGGTTCCTCAGCTAGAAACCCTCGGTAACAACTCCTCTGCCCCTACTCTATCAGGTACTGTTCTGACTACAGTACCTCACCAGCTCCACTCTACAATATTTCTGCAGCCTTCTAGACTGCAACAACTGCCTCTTTGTGAACTGCGTCAGCCCCTCTCTGCCTCGCGTTGGCTTTGCGTCACCCCAGATGGGTCTGCATCAGCCCTCTGGCCCTTTGCATCAGCAACGTTGGCTTCTTTGAGGCTCTGCGCAACTCTCAGCTTCTTTTGCATGGCTCTCGCTGGCTCTGTGTCACACTTTTTGGCTTTTGTGCTGCTAGAAACAGCTTTTGTCATCTCAGGACAGTTATTTTCTGTTGCTATTGCTATGCTCGGCTGATGTCTCTTAGTCCTCCTGTGATCTGCAATCACGCTCTGATACCATGTTGAAGTTTCTAAGTTTACTTAGTTTAGAAACCCTTCATGCACTTTTTCTTATTTATTCCTACCTACTTGTTATTTTTTCTTTAACAAGTTATTTACAAAGTAAACACTGAAAATAAACCCCAGTGCATGCTCAACATATTACAGATCAGCAACTAAAAGAAACAAGAACAAACACACCACATGACACCATTATTTTTGGACCAATGTCCCCAGAAAAACCCAATGCAGGAAAATCGGTGCAGCGATCTGAGGGTTTTCTTATTAAGCAATATCAGAGTACAATCTGGGTGCCGTAACTGGCCTACCCAATAGAGAATTTCCTTAGCAGCTATACCTCACAGTTTGAGAGAAATCTCCTAGCCGAAACCCCAGAAAATCCTTCTGGCAACTCCTCAGCACAAAACTGCTCTACCTCAGACACGCTGGCCCTGCGTCAGACACGCTGGCCTCTCTGTCTCACGCCGGCCCTTCGTCAGACACGCTGGCCTCTCTGTCTCACGCTGGCCCTGCATCAGACACGCTGGCCTCTCTGGTGCTCTGCGCAACACTTGGCTGCCTCTGCCTGGCCCTATGTGAGCCCTTGCTGGCGCTGCATCACTCTCCTTGGTTGTTGCGCTGCTCTCTCAGCACAATCTCTGCCTTCTCTGTTTCTCTGTACTAAATGCCCCTCAACTGCTCTCCCGATCATTGATTCTATCTCTCTTAGCAAACCCCGCTCTAGAAAATAGAATGACTGATCACTCTGGTGTCTTCTCCAAGTGACCCTCAAGCCTCCTCTTATACTTTTCCTGTTGACATCTCAACGACCGAGATTAAGTTCCTAATCAACGACGAAGATTAGATCTGGATTGATCCATGTCTTTTGGACCATTCTAACACAGATTCATATTAATACACATTAATATTTTATTTTCCCTAAGTTTAGACTTAGGGACTCCATTAAAAATATTAATTATTTTAATATCTCCTTATCTGTTTAGAATCTGCCAAAACCCTTTCTGGGTATTGGAGATCTCATGTGCCCCAACCTCTCCACCAAATTTCGTGGCTAGATCACATCCGATGCTACCCCAAATCAACACCAAGACCATGACCCTTGACACACTCTGCCTCTCCAAGACCAAGCCATCAATCCTCTTCGTGTCAATGCTGAGATCATTATCTTCGTTGCACCACAGAGATCATCATCATCATGTTCTGCAATACCATGACCTTCATCACTGCTACAACACCATGATCTTCATCACTGCTATAACATAGATGCCTTTACAATAGTATCACCAGGATCACTTGTTGCACTGAGATCCTCCAAGTCAATGAGATCACTGATATATATATATGATCATGATCTATAATTACTGTGATTGCAATTAAGTCAAGATCAAAACTATGATCCTTGTCACTGTGTTGTCGCACAGATTGACACGACAACGCTCAGACTGGGGGCTGTCACTCTAATCCCCAATCTCTCCGTTTAAGCCTGTCTCCCGCGGCTAAGGGGGGTAGACCCTATGAGGTGATGAAGACCAACTGTCGACCAGTTGGGTTGGGAGACACGAAAAAGCACTTAAATGATTTAGGAGTTAATGGACCAGTGCCTTGTGGAGTTAATGTTTAATCGATTAAGTATCAGATACTGCAGCAATATAAACCATGAAGAGCAATCATTTATCATGAAAAGCTTAACTTTTGCCAGATACAAGATAACCATAAAGGCTCAATAGCTCAGCAACTTAAAAGAGTAAATGCTTTAAACAACCACCAGAGATCACATATATGCAGTCAATCTTTAAATGAACATTTAAACACGATAAACATTAACTCCCACGCCAAAATTTTCAGCCTCAGCATAAAAGATGAAACCTAAAAAAAATTCACGAGATAAGACTGAAATTGCAAAATATATTCTCCTTTTTTTTTTTTTTAAACTTTGAAATTTTTATGATTTTCTTTTTTAAAGTAAATTTAAAAGAAACTAAAAATCTAAACCTAAAGCTTAAAAATTTAAAAGAACTAAACTATCAAAATATTAAAATTTTAATCCTAAACTTTTTTATTTTTTATTTTTTATTTTTTTTATAAAAAATCTAAAAAAAAAAACTATTTAAAATAAACCTAAAATTAGACTAGAACTAAAAAAATATACCTAAGACGAATCCTAAGCTTAAACCCTAAAAAAAAAATAAAAAAAATACGAGAGCATGCTAAACTCAAAACTAATAAAACCTAACATATATCATGACATTAAAAAAAATCCAACGCTGATACTAATGTCTGCTTTAACGAAGAAAATAGCGACCCCGACTAAAACAAAAAGATTGAACACGCACGAAGAAAATTCGAGAGTACAGTTGACGGCGGCGGGAAAAATTAAATCGATTCGAAGCTCACCTGAGCATTTCTGAAGGGAAAATTTCTTGACTGAGATCGGATTTGGATCGAATTCTCTTACCTGGCATTCGATGGAGAGAAACGATTTACATTTTGGAAAGCCGCTACAGAGAGGAATTTTTACCCAGCCGACACACTGATATCTGAAGCGTTTTGCCCAGAAGACCACAGCACATGCGTTCAGCCTCAGACAGGAGCGATGAAGGTGATTTCGTTTGAAGGGATCGAGCTGCACACTGATAATCCAAATGCTTTGAATCCGATTTTCCTCTTCTACCTCGCCTTATATATGTGTTAGACTTTGCAGGTGACGGTGGAAGAACAATGATCTAACGCTTTCACACAGTATATCCGCCACTGTTTAAAGCGTACACATCCGAATTTATCTTACGCCATTGCTTGAAGCGTGCAGCCTCCAGCAATTGGACGGCAATGATTAAATAAAAGCGTGGGAATTTTCAGGTTTTTTAGATGACAGCTGGGTGAACATGCAGCTTTTCAACACAACACATATCACCTGGACAGTGTATATCCCCAAAAAACGTTTTATTCTCTGCAGTTTGGAGTTGTAACAAATGTGCAGTTTGAGACCAATGAAAGGCTGATGGGCAGATCAGCAAATTTTAAATGAATTTGCTGTGCGTAATCTATACAGGTTGGTGTAACGAATGCAGGGGTGCGTTGAAGCTGCCAGCAGAGAAAATGTCTTCATAAGGGTTTGGAAACGATTGAGAAAATTGCTACTGCGTGGGGTGGATGGAGCCCAGATGGAACTGAGATGACTATAGAGAGAGTTTGAATGGCAAATTTTGTAGCGAATGGAATTGATGTGAAATTTTTTCAGATCTGCAAAACCCTGACAGCAAAATGACAACCCTGCAGAACTTAATTTTTCCTCCAGATCTTATCTCAGGCCTGTAACCTGCAAAAACAGAAAACCCAGAAATAAAATATGCTAGAGACAAAACCCTAAAGCCAACTAAATAATTACAGTATTTACAGATCTAAGGCTCTTTAGTAGCCAGATTTATCAATAATCACAGTAATATTATCAGAATTTAATTTAAATGTAAAACGCTTCAGAAAACCCTGCATGCATTCATATAAAATATTTCGAATGATAAGCCCGGGATCAAGAACTAGCGGGGCTCTTTCAGAAAAAACAACCCGGGAGTTGGCTGGTTCAGCCGAGAACTTCCCCTAACGCCCGGTAAATCTGAAAAAAAAGGATTTCCTGCACAGCTTAAATTCAACCATCAACATAGAAGGAGAAAACAATAGTGAAACCCCGACCAAATGGAGATACCTGCCAATATATTTCAGAATCTGAACTATCATTCAAACCTCAAAGATCAGACAAGATACCTGTACCTAGATCAATCTTCATTAAGCTATCATTAATGGCTGAAAATAAAATTATGCAGAAAAAATAGAACAATCTTACAGCATTTTCAGAAGAGTAACACCAACAATATTTTTAACCCCAAAGTCTTCTTTATTGCACAAAAAATGAACTACAAGAGAGCTTCTTCAGCACAAGACTCACAGATCTTATGATCTAAAAATGACCCCTAGCACCCTATTTAAAGGAAAAGATTCCAACGGCTAGTTCGAGTGATCCATGTCGAAATGATCTCGACCGTCGATGAGGATCAAGACATCTCTTAATCTCATCCGTCGAACTTTTTAATTCATTAAAAAATGAAATTTTGCATGTATTTACTCAAAATATTATTAATTTATTATTTTTAAGGGTTTTTTATTATTATTTTTATTTTTTATTTATTATTTTATTTTTTAATTTTTAATTCATTTTTAAATGGATCCTCGAACTTAGCCTTTGGAAAAATCACCTAGGACCTAGGACTTAGGACTCATGAGGGGATTTAAAACATTTTCCAACCCTCAAGACACTTTACATCATGACTTTTACAATTTTACATCTCAAAAGGGGAAAACCCATTTGACATAGACCCTCATAAATCACCCAGTTCTGTGACACAACTATAATCTAGCAGATTAACATACTAGGATTCTCCTAAGATTCTAATGACAAAATGCATCCCGGCTTTGGGGTTAGGCTGAAGGAAAACTCTACCGATCATGGATCGGTGAGACGAAAAACCTTCTGGGACGTAGATTATCACTTAGAAAATTAGGTCCACCTAGGAAATTTACAGGCATGACTCATATCTGCTAAGATTATTTACAATTTATACATGCAGACTGGGTTTACAACATAAATTGATCATGCTGTCGATGACTGTCGAATGGCACGGACATGTCGATCAAGCGCTATCCCTTTTTGCAAAGAGAAAGGGGGGTACTGCTATGGGCAGTTGACCAGTAGTGGTCAACACACTGTTCCTCGAAGCATGTTGAGACTGCCTTATTCTAGATCTGAATACAGTGATGACACGTATGCCAAGGATCTCTTCATCGAGCCCTTATTATCTCATCATCAGGTCATGGTAAGACTATAAGATATATAAAGGAGATAACATTTGACATAATATTCATTGATCTAAGAGAATAGATCTATCTCTGTTGTCCAATGACTAGTTTGCTACAGGAGTGCCACCGAGATCAACATTGCTCCTTGTCATACCGAGATTGTCATGCCGAGAATGGAAAGGCTTTAGTTCTGTTGTTCCTTAACCCATTCGAGGAAACAGTTGAACCCTTAGACCTCATCCTCCTTACTGTGGCTCCATGACCTTGATTGCGGCTCCCTTGACTGCGGCTACCTTGACTGCGACTTCATTTTATTGTGGCTCCTCTTGACTGCAACTCCTTTTCTTGACTGCGGCTCTCTACGGTTTCATGCCTTGACTATGGCTCCTCCTCTATGCGAGTTCTGTCCTCATTTGCGGATACCCCAACAGGGTATTTATAGTGGTTGTGCACATATAATTGAGTTGACATTACCTTATGAACCGACATGACTTCTTGCTTCAAGCCGACATAACATAATTATATATTTTAAATCATTTATTTGGAGCCAACATGATCATTTCTTTATTGCTTTGCTTGCAGACTTCGGAAGGCTTGTTTTGAGGCATTGATCTTGGTCTTGGAGGGTTGTTAGACAACTTAGAAGACTTGTACATATTTACATAAACTCATGAAGAGTTTATATATACATGACATGACTCTTTGACATATAAATAAATCCTACAGACATCAAGAAGAAGTCTTTTAACTAGAGACACTTCTTGCTCATGAAACCCATGTAGCAAGATTACAAAAATAATTTATTTCCTTTTATTACATCAAATACAAAGATCATGTCATTATAAAGACCAAATCTAGTTACACTTTCTTCAACAAAACGTTGAGGTATGGAGTGTTACTCACAGACATGCATGATTATCCAAACCCTAATGTTGGTTGCATTGACCAACATTACTATTGCTCATTCTGGTCCATTATCGTAACGTTCTCCATGTCAAATTAGGTAGTGAATCAGTTTAGTGTTTTGACAACAACGATTTTATGGTAGCAGGTTGGCAGAAGAATAATTCAGGGCCATCATTGCCATTTCCCACACTTTAGCTTTAAAATTTATTATTTATTTCATCATTATCCATACCGCAGCATTTTAATATATATTATCCATTGCAGCAATTAAATAATGACATCGCATCTGTTGACCTAGGTTGTCATTAATGTCAATATGGCAATATTCTAGATACTAGATGATCCATGACGAGGAAGCAAAGCAAATCCATGAAGAGACAAGAACAAGGCCATCAGGAAAGCCAAGCCATGAGTAAGAGTCTATTAACGAAGGAGTTAACAAAGGAGGCATATCAAAGCTATCGCTTATGTTTAAGAGTATTGCAGAATATCAGAGCAAGAGAGGCATATCGGAAAAGACAGAAGCCATCAAAGTATGAAGGTATCAAAGAAGACATTGGAGCAAGAGGAGCCACATTGGAGGAGCATCGCATGTAATACATGCCCAAGAAGAACCAAGAGGAAGAAGTCATCAAAAGAGGAGTTAACATATCGAAGGAGCCAGAGCCATATATATATGTCATATATATGCCAAAGAAGAACATATCGGAGGAGCATATGCGGAAGAGTTAAAGGAGGCGGAAGAGTTAAAAGAGGCGGAGCAGTATATATATATATATGCAATATACACTATCGGAGGCGGAAAACATATATATATATCGGAATACACTATATATATATATATATTGAAATACACTATCGGAGGCAGAAAGTATATATATATATCAGAGAAGTTATAATCAGCAGGTTCTACTATGTGCCACTACTTGAAACCCCCGACTGCGATATACATGTGCGATATATATATATATATATAAGTGTTCTGAAGCATGCTTTTTAGTGTGTTTAATATATTTTGGCTCTAAGCCTTGCTGCATTAAAACTTGCGAATTGCAACATATATATATATATATATAACTGCGATACATTGCGGACCCGCTGCAACATTATGAAAGGCTCTATTGTTATATCACATCCGCCCATCGAAACTCGCATATCGCAATACACAAAGGGTTGTCACCCCTGAAAGCGCCGATTGCGATATATGTTGCGGACCCGATGCAACATTACAGTTTGACTTAATGCTATATCGTGTCCGCCATGTCGGAAGTGATCCATTGCAAGTTATAAAGGGATGGCACTATAAACTGCGATTGCGATTACACACGGACCCGAAGGGGTTATCAACTGCTGCTTAATATCATATCGCATCTGCAAGAGAATCGACAATGTCATGAACTCGACTTATAAAAGACTTCCAGAAGCCACGATTGCCGATTGCGATAATGTTGTGGAGGAGCAGACCCGATGCAATTATAGATGCGGGTGTAATGATTTTGAAGTCCGCCCTTAAGCGTTTCAGTCGGGTTTTTCCATATATTCCTGTGTATTTCAATATTTGTATTGCCCGGGGTTTTTTAGGCCAAAAGCTTATAATAACGGTTCCGATAGTTCAGTGGGCCTGAACAATGGCGATTGCGATTGCGATGGTGACATGGCAGGTGGGGCCTCTTGATTGGTACAGTCTCTTCGTAAACAGTAAAGTCCTGTGTATGAACGTTATTAAAG
Source organism: Pinus tabuliformis (assembly GCA_031772625.1). Taxonomy (NCBI): domain Eukaryota; kingdom Viridiplantae; phylum Streptophyta; class Pinopsida; order Pinales; family Pinaceae; genus Pinus; species Pinus tabuliformis. Next base: position 1,251,222,952 of record CM062811.1, read on the forward strand.
AAAAAAAGGGACCTCTCTGATATTGTTTAATAAGCATCATTTCCTGTGTAATTCGGCCTACTCTTCTGAATTAACGTGTCCGTGAAGCATTGGTTAATTCGAATAGGCAGAGGAAACTACAGTGACCGAGGAGGGAAGCCGAAGGATCAAGCGAGCGCAGAGGAAACTACAGCGACCGAGGAGGAAGCCGAAGAGCCAGCGGAAAGAGGAAACCGACGGTCAGAGGCATCAGGAAGATACAAAAACAGAGAACAAGGAAAGTTGAATTTTGTTGTTGAAAAAATGGAAGAAACAAAGGTAGCCGTAGGTCCAGCACGACAGAAAAGGGTCGAAGGTCCAACAGGACAAGAGGCATTCGAAGGAAGAGCATCTCTGCTAATCGTGTTACCCTGTGAAAGACTTAGACCTGTGATGAATTAATCAGGTACACAATGCAGTCTGTAGAACAATTCGGTGATGTAATAAATAAAGTTTTATCTGACATTGTTTGAAGGGAGAAGTAGCCAGCAGAGAAGCAGTCATGCTGAAGCATTTACTGTGACAGTGAGAACAAATGCTTGAACAGAAAGTTGGTTCTTGTGCAGAGCTTAGTGCAGCTAATAGTAGACTCACTAAAGCTGTGTGGAGACATTATCAGAGATCATGATGGCTATTGCAGACTCTGTGTGGACAGTATGAAGAGTTGTAAAGACTCCTTCATAAGAAGACTGGTTGCCATTGATGCTGTAGCATGGAGACTACAGTGAAGTTGTAAACAGACAGAACTCAGTAAAGAAGAGTTCTGAGAGCAGAACATTACTATCAAACATGCCTTGACAAGATTGGGTCAGAGCCCTTGGGGTTGGTGCCTCAAAAACTGGAAGGATTGGTGTCTTTGAGGTTGGTGCCTCAGAACTGGAAGGATTGATGTCTTGGGAGTTGGTGCTCCTAAGTCCAAGGTTGGTGCCTTGACAAAAATAGAGTTGGTGCTCTAGAGGTTGGAGCCTCACAAAAGTCCAAGTTGGTGCTTGGCAACTGATTGCAACCATTTATATATTGTATCTATTTTACTGCAAAGATTATATTAATAAAAGCATTTATTCTTGTTGTTCATCTTGTGTTCTGAATATAAATGTTTTAACTAGTAAAACAATAGTTGAAAAAAAAATATTGATTCACCCCCCCTCTCAGTGTTTCCAACAGCATAAATTAAATAATGACCTTTGCAACATTGATACATAGTGTTTTTTGCAGCGTTGATACATCGCATCGTTGGCATATCCTTTCAATGCATTGCATGTATTATCAACACATTGTAATATAATATCCCTGCAACGCAATGTATTTTATTCCTTCCAATGCATTGTTTGTGTTATCATTCATCACAATGTATTGTATTCTCCTTGCAATGCATTGTATTCTCACCTTTGTAACACACTATAATTGCAGTGTTTGTCAGATAGCCTTTTATTGCATGCATTGGTATATTATCTCTTGTGGCAGTGTTGCATTATGGTGTTTCATTATGCTTTGTCACATCCCTTCAATGCAATGCTTCCAAGTTTCCCACATAGCTGTGCTCTCCAACGCATTGTTTGTCTTATCATTGTGTATGTTAAAATATCATTTACATTGCATTTGATAACCATCCGACTGTTTGTATTATCTTCCCTTCAACATAATTTGATATTCATTCAACGCATTGCTTTTATATCTCTTCTCTTTGGTAGTAAATAATATGAACCATTGCAACATTTAAAACCTCCTATCGCCTAAGTCACTGTGTTCATGTTTGTGTTCGAGTTCGGTGACTTTGAAATTCAACTAAAATTCGACAGTTAAAATTTTGACCATAAAATTCGGCATCAAATTCGACATACTAGATATATATATAAAACAAAATTCAATATTGAGATCAACTCCTATATGTACTGTCAATAAAATTCAATATCATATGTAACCCAAACATAAACAATCAATAATATATATTATATTTTGAATACCTAACGGTGTTGAAGCCCCTTCAGAACACATAAGAGTCCTATTGTACAGTTTTTGTCAAAGTTCCAAGGAAGCGGAAGTACCAATTTTTTCAACAAGATCGAATCATCTATCAATAGTTTATATGTGTCATTGTAAACCTATTATGTCAGTTATGTAATGTAAATGATGCTTGTAGGACCATGAATGTATGTAACAACCTAGGTAAACCTATTATTTTGATGATAATTTCATCCTAGGAGGTTTTTCGTCTCACTAACTCATCCGTGTTTCTAAACACGGATGATCGGCATAGTTTTTCCCTCCAACCTCACCCCAAAGCTAGGGTGGAATTCTTCGTCAAAGTCTTAAGTGAGTCTTAGTGTTCTAGTCGAGTCTTATGTAAAAGTGATTTGGGAATAATTTACCGTGTTCCGCGGGGACGCGTCCCTCAGGGTGTGGTGCGCGCACCCCTCGCACCCCACACACCCGGGACGGGGGGACGTCTGGGGAAACGTTTCGGAGACGCAGGGGGGGACGTTTCCCCAGTGTGGGGGACGCGACTCCCCAAAAGGGGGACGCCCCCTCAATATGGGCTATGCGTCCCCCATTAAATTTGCTTGTAAACAATGATTTATGATAGGGAAAACCTAATATTTGACCATATTTCCCTACTAATGTTATGCAATTCATGGTAATGTTAAATTCTTAAAGTAAAAGTGACATTCTCATTTATCTTTCATTTTCATCCTTTTACTTAAATTTTTAACATTACCATGAAATGACTCAGGATGTTTGAGAGTGGTTCCGACCTCATTGGATTTCATATGGAGAAAGTAGAATTTTAGTTCTCACTCAAAATCCAGCAGACTTAACAGTTTTTGAGGAATTCAGGATTCGATGGATTGCAATGTTTCCATTGCATTTTGTCATTTACAAGGGTATGGAATTTGTATTTAATGAAGAGCACCAAACCCTCTTTGTATTTTAGAGTGACTTTTAGACCCATCACTCATTGTTTTTGAGTTTTAGTTATATCAATTTACTATTCTAGTATTCAGATTTCAGTGTCTATTATAGTCTATTTTGCTTAGTACTAATTAGATTCTAGAATGATGAATGATGAATTCTACTTTTAAATCAATTTAGAATCTAGAATTATGAATGATGAATTTAATTTTTAAAACAATGTAGATTCTGGAATGGTGAATAATGAATAATGAATATGGATTGGAGTATTTCATTATTGAATCTCGTGGTCTATGGATGAATCATGTATGTATTAGTAAGGATGATGAGTATGGATCAATGTATTTCATTATTTAATTCAATTATGTATGTATCATTGTATTTATGCTTTCATTATTGAATATGAATTTGAAATATATATATATATATATATATATATATATATATATATATATTAAAAAGGAAAAAAATATATACCCCGACGTCCCCCCGTCCCCCCTAAATTTCCCTAAAATTTGAGGGTACTCCCACACGTCCCCCTTGTGCGTCTCCCCACACCCGCGTCTCCCCGTCCCAGAGTCTTGGTGGAACATTGATAATTTAAGCTAATTTGCTAAATTCTTTTATTACAAATCACTTGGTCTACAAGATCATATTATGTCGCAAATTGGGTATGTAATTTGAAGGTCTAAGCCGAATAGGTATTCCCCCTTTGAGAGTTGAAATTGTATATCTTACGTAAAAAATATTTTAATGCATGGTCCCCCATACTTAGATACCATGGTTAAAATACTAGAGGGTGAAAAAAAATTAATCCCCTTGTGTCAATTTATTAAATTATCTGGCAAAATTAAATTAAAATCATAAGCCAAAAATTTAATTAATTAGAGTCAAAATTAAAATGTCTTAGGAAAATTAAATTCTCGAAGTGAAAAATTCGTCTTAAAAGAATTAATTTTTGGAGGTCCTCCACCAAGGGAATATTGGATATTTCAAGAAAAGTTGGATACCTAGATACCATGGTTAAAATACTAGAGGGTGAAAAAAAATTAATCCCCTTGTGTCAATTTATTAAATTATCTGGCAAAATTAAATTAAAATCATAAGCCAAAAATTTAATTAATTAGAGTCAAAATTAAAATGTCTTAGGAAAATTAAATTCTCGAAGTGAAAAATTCGGGTCTTAAAAGAATTAATTTTTGGAGGTCCTCCACCAAGGGAATATTGGATATTTCAAGAAAAGTTGGACCCTTGGGCCTTGGTGGTTAAGTCAAAGTCAATTTTTTGAATAATTTCGGTCAAAATAATTAATTTTGAGCTAATTAAAATGAAATTGAATGGTAAATTCGAAATTTCCTCAAAAATAAAAATTCAACGGCTAAGATTAAAAGATGATCAAATATTTATCGACGGCCAAGATTATTTTGACAAAGATCAAGGAAACTAGTCGTTATTTTTCACCTGGAGAATTTATCTATAAATTAGAGTCATTTGAGTCTTTAGCCATCTAATTTTTAGCTAAGAAATTGTTGTTGCAACATTTGTGTAAACTATTGTCCCATTGGGAGCTATTTTTTCTATCATAATAAAGACTTTGGGGTGCAACTCGAGGTGTCCATGTTCATTGATTTGTAGTATGTACTGACTATTGGCTTTCCTATGTTGTGCTAATATATGATTATTTTGAGATAAATACATAGTGTTTGCAAGTACTTCAATCTTTGATCTCCAAGTCCACAAACTGTGGGCAGGGATCAATTTCGCTTGGATCCTAAATATTTATGTGATGGATTAAATATTCACTAAGGCTATAGTGTGAATGGGGTTTTTGAATCGCTTTTAGCCATTTATCAAAAAAATAGCCACACAAATTTTATTTCTCAAAAAAAAAAAAAATCAAAACCCTTGTTTATTTGTATATTTGTAAAAAAATTTTTTTTTTTTAATTTGTAAATTACTTTTACTAATTGGTGTTTTGGGATTTTAAGAATTTTGTATATATTTGGGGTTTGGGTGTTTCATTTCCATTTTTGCAGGTGAGATAAATTGAAATCAAGAGAAGAAGCTGAAGTAGAGCTAGATCTAGGCCCTTGAGGGTAAGATCTAGTCTCTAAAAATTTTTTGCAAGACCAGCGATTAGGAAATTTGCAACAAAATTCAAATCCGCGATAATAAAAAAAAAAATTGAAGCAAAGATTTCAGTTTTAAACCTTCCCGGGCCCAGATCCAACCTTCCCTAGCCCAACGTTAGAGATTTAAGGCCTTAGAAGGCCTAGCCGTGCGCCCTAAGCCACATGACTACCCTTTCTTGACCCTAACGGCTGACCTTTGAGCTAGTCGTGGCCTTTTTAGGCCCTAAATTACCCTAAAAACCCCAGCGTCCAGCCTTTGTTGCCTCTCTCCTTCTAGTGTTGCCTCTTTTTGGTTTTTTCCTTCCTCTTTGGCCCCTGATTTGTCATCCTTGCCCCCTTAGCCCTCAACACTAGCCTTGGTAGGCCTAGCGTTGGCCTTCCTTGGCCTATTTTGCCCTAGTTCCATATCTGAAGTTTTCAAGATTGATTCCTTGGTGGTTTTGCAAAAGAAATTTGCTCAAAAAACTTGTGTTTTTTGGTGCAAGATCATTGGAGAAATTTTGGGCTACCTGGACAAGATGAGCTTCAAGGCCTTGGGCCTAAGGTTTGATCTCTAAACCCTCATTTTGCCTTTGTTTTATTACAGCAGTAATAACAGTGATATAATAGCCCTAAAATCACATTTGAATTGGTCAAAATTACTTAAAATTGCAAATTTTAAATTTTCCTAAATTTTGGCCACTTGGGCATTTTAGATCTAGCCTAGATCTAAAAATTTGCTTGCTGGAATTTACTGCGTAAATTACTGAATCAAGTCAGCAAATTTCTGAATCACACACCTAAATAGGGCTCAAAAAATTGACTTTTTTCAATTTTTGTGGACTTTTACTAATTTTTGGGCATATTGGGCATTGGTTGTGGCATCATTAGCTTGTTGATATGTTAGTTTATTTACTACTATAATAACTTACTTCAGATCTGATATATGGCTGAATATTGCATCTTAAAGTAGCTCAAATTCAATTTGGAAACTTGGAAATTTCAACACACCTTTAATATTTTCCTCCAACAATGTGGTCTTTGCATTTACCTTTGTCATCATCGTATTCTCCCTATGTAGGTTTCGGCCATCATCATTAAAAATTATCATTCCTAATGTAATATTTTCCAAGCTCATCCCCATAACCTCAGGCATCACAAAATCCAAAGAGCTTTTCTCAAGTTCACATAAGATATTCGTGTGTACGTGAGTGTACAAATCAAGGCTGCTTGAAAGTACGGATCGGAAGCGGAAGCGAGGAGTGACAATTTTCAAAAGCTTCCGGGTCAGGAGTGAATCAGGAGCGAATTTTATATAATATATATTTTTATATATTTTGATGCATATATGTCAACAAAAGCATGTAGAATGATGAATTAGTTATAAAAAGCATAAAAACATGGATTAAACCATATAACATCAATCATCTAGTAGACATGGGATCATCAACATGAGCTACATAAACATCATCTGGCTCAGAGTCTAAGGACACCTCTACAACCTCAATAGTAGTAGCAACAACAAAACTAGACATCAAAACTACAAATCACTGATCAACATGATCACTAATGAAACTCGCCATTGATTCAACACTACTAGAAATGGGATCATCAGCAAGAACTAAATAAACATCATCTAGCTCAAAGTCTTCAGCCTTGGATTGCTTAACCTTATAAATTGGTAGAAATTGAAAATTTTTAACATTCCTAACCAAGGATTTTGGTTTGGGTGAAGGGTTCATCTCCTCAACCTTATAATATGGTAGAAAAAGTTTAGCATGCCTAACCAATTATTTTCCTTTGAGTGAAGGGTTTATTTTAGTTAAGGCCATGGTAGAGAAGTTCAAAAAGCAATACCACCAACATCAATGAAGTTCAACAATCAATGACACCAACATCAAGGTACTTAAAGAGTTTCATGCTCTTGATCAAATGCCAATCTCATACCCTCACGCATGACAGAATCAATTGGAAACATTGCAATACCCTAAATCTTGAAACCCTGAAAACCATTAAGTCTATTGGATTTTGAGTGATATTTAAAAATCTAGTTTCTCCGTATGAAATCCAATGAGGTTGAAACCACTCTCAAACATCCGGAGTCATTTCATGGTAATATTAAGAATTTAAGTAAAAGGATGAAAATGAAAAATAAAGGAAATTGTTAGTGTCGGTCTTGAAGCCCTCCATCAGCGATCAAAGCTCTTTGCATTTGCATAGGTAGGTGTCTCATCAGTGTCAAGTTTTGCATCCCGTTAGGCATGCCATAACCCTGATGGAGGAGCTGGTGTCTTTGTCCCCCTCTTGGCATTGCTGGATCAAAGTCATTTCAGTCCTTAATCTCTTTCAAAGCTTGTCTTGTTTTTTCTTGAGGTCAAAGTCCTAGGTCTAGGGTTTTGGTCATTTATCTCTGCAAGGTCATGTCTCTGAAAGTCCATGAGTGCTCAACAAGCCAGAGGGAGGAATTGTAAACATGTTTCTTCGATATTTTTATCTTGTACAGTGAATTTTCACCTCGGATTTAAAAACTCTGTTTTTAAAGCCAAGGTCATTTTTTTCAAAAATTTTGTAAAAAGTGATGAAATTTCAAAAGACTGCAGCGGACATCATGAAAACCTTGGTCCCCTTGCCGAAATCCCTCAGATGATCTACCTGCAAAAAGAATCAAGAAAAAGCACTAAAAGAGTCGATTTCAGGGCAAAAGGAAGCCAAAAAGTCAGTTTTATAAAGTGTCAAAGATAAACTTTAGAAAGTGGGTTTGAGCATTAAATTTTTTCAAATGGAGTTTATAAAAGTTCAATTTCCCTCCTATTAGTCTCATTGTGCATCCAAAGCATGGTTGAGAGAGAGTGAGCAAACATCAAGAGCATTGGGCGAAAATTGGTCAAGGTTCGAGCTCAAGACAGGCGCGCGACCCGTCAGGCCAGGCGCGCGACCCGTCAGAGGCCATCCAGCAGTTCAGTTTTTGAACGGGCGCGACCCGTCAAGCGCGCGCAACCCGTCAACCTGTTCTCTGCAATCTCCTTTCAAATTTGCTCAATCTTCCTCCAAGTCATCGAATTTGTTCAAGGTAGGCTCTCTACACATCATTTTGGTGGTTGGTTATGAATGTAAGCCCTCATGCTTGTGTTTTAACCTCAAATCATGCAAGTGAAAAGACACTATATGGCTGCATTGTTAATGTTTAAATGTGCTAGGGTTTGTGTTGTTTCAAGGTATTTCCCTTGGTAAATTGTTTCCCTCCTTCCCTTTTTACTCATATTTGCATTCATATCTATTTTCCCATACTATTTTATAAATAAAATGCAAACCCTCCCTTCTCCCTAATCACTAAAAATGCAAACCCTACCCCTCTCCCAAAGCATCAAAAAACTCAAACCCTAATCTTGCTGCACCATATGCATGTGTGAACACAAGAATTTGTTGGTGAATATGTAAAGAATTTTGTAAATATGTTTCCCTATCTTTCCCTGTTAATGCATGTATTCATATTCCCATATGTTCACTGTTTATACATGTATTCCTATATGCAGTGATTTTGTAAATGATTCCCTATATCCTTGTTATGTACATGTATGCCTGTATATATGCAAATATTTGTTTGCAATGTATTCCCTAAATTCCCTGTTATTCATATATTCCCAATTCCTTGTGCAAGAGGTCCCTCCCCTAACATTTCCCTCATGTCATTGTCCCCTTGAAACAGCATAGAGTTCAGCACTTTTACAAGCAGAAACAGCAGTACATTTTGTCCACTCTGCTCCTCAAACATGTTAGAAACCGAAACATATGAGCAAAGTGATGACCAAGCATCAGTGTCAGAGGTTGAGGTACAGAGGAGGCCACATAGAGGTGGAAAAGGTGGCCATCACAGGAGAGAGGAGCCTACTTCTTTGGCAGGTCTACAAGCTTGTCCTTTGGCAGTTTCTTGCTTTCAGTACATGTCCTGTTATGAGTTTTGTGAGAGGATCTCTCGGATTCAACATCACCGAGAGTTGGCCCGCCTCTTTGTCTTGCACTTGCATGAGGGACATGTTAACCTTGCTGGGGTGGATTTCATTTTGACACTCGAGATCATTGCACAGGCTACAGGGATTCCAAATGTCGGGGAAATTTGGAATAAGCGTAAGGTATTGGATACAGTTCACTTTGAGCCTTTTGTCCGGCCACCATTCATGAGACATTTGGCCGGTGTGTTTCCTTTCAGGTTCCTCCGGAGTCAGTATGCCCCCATGTTGAGACTCATTATGCTTTATTTCACCTGTGAGGGCAGATTTTCCCAGGTATACTCATATCACATTCGCCTCTTGATGCACTTCACTCGAGTGCGGATGATGAACATCCCGGTCTTCTTTTATCAGAACATTGAGAGGATGGTCTCCGTCATGCAGAGGAAGAGCTCGGCCCAGCAGTACAGGAGCCTATGTCATTATGGTTTGATTCAGCTCGTAGTCTTGCATCAGTTGGCTCAGCAGGGCATCTCATGGGAGGAGTTCATTTCCCGTGAGTTTTTCACAGCACCACCCCAGCCACATCCTGAGGTCATTCAGAAGGAGGGAGGACCATCTCAGCAGCCTGATATTCCGGTCACTCGACATGTTAGTTCCTCACCTCAGCTCACTTATCAGAGAGGCCAGAGGGCCTTGTTTGCAGCAGCTCGGCGAGTACTATCTCCACAGCAGGTGGAAGGGGTCTCGCCTTCATCATCGGCTCAACGAGTGTTATCTCCACATCAGGTGGAAGGGGCCTCGCTTTCTTCACCAGCACAGGTACCAGAGAGGGGCAAACAGCCCATGATTGATGAGGGTCCATCAGGAGTTCCCGATATTGAGTTTGTTGACCTTGAGGCCAGTTCTCCTAGCCAAGAGGCAAAGGAGATCATTCAGCATCTCAGAGCTGAAAATGATGCCTTGCCGAGGAGATTAGAGGGGGCACAATGGACCATCACCTACCTTGAGCAGCGCAACAAACAGTTGGAAGATGAGCAGGCACTTGATGAGTTATGGAGGATTCGTAGTGACCGAGTCTTGAACCGAAGAAGACCCGGTGATCCATTGCCCGCTGACCGAGAGTCCATGCTCATCCAGGAGAACGCACACTTGGAGAGGTTGTTGGCTAAGGCCAACCAAGAGAAGAAATTGCTGAGGAACATGAAAAACCATTACTGGGCAAGAATGCATGTGTGCAAGGCCAAGATGAAAATGTTTCAAAGGCGGTTGTCCGAGGCCCTTAAACGGAAAAAGAGGACCAATCCACTCCGTATCTTGGCTGAGGCTTCCCTCAAAGATCAAGGCACTAATTAGCCCAGCCACAGCACAAAACCCAAAAAATTTTGAGAATTTTGGGTGAATTTTGACATTTTCAGGCAATTTGCAGGTTTTTCCCATTAACGGGTCTCACCCCGCGCGCGACCCTTCATCATGGCAACTCCTTTTGGCGAAAACTCAGCATTTCTAGATTTGTCATGCAAAGTTACATATGCCCATGGATGGACTTGAGATTTTGTGCAGTTTTGGTCCCCCAAAAGGTCAAAAAACTACCAAAAAATGACTTTCTGGCCCTTTTTTGAGTTGCAGAAACCAGTCTTGGGAGAATTAAGTTTTGACAGGGCAAATGACCTCCAAATTCAAAAATTCCAGTTGGGTTGGAAAGTAGACTCACAGACCTTTCCAACAAGCCCACTTTTGCTCAATTTGGACACCTGCAAGTGCCTCAAACATCGCTCCAAAGGCGCGCGACCCGTCAGGCAGGGGCGCGCGACCCGTCAGGCAGTTTTTGCCAGATTGCATTGTACAGCCCAGAAAACGCAGTTTTGACCCAGTTTGACTTTTTGGGGTGGAAGATGATTATCTTTGATGTAATTATTGTAACTCTAAGACACTTTTACTCTTGTTTAACACTTCTAGAAGATTCATTCATGTAAAGAGTAAATATTTAATGAATGGATTGGTTTCCTAGCTTATAGAGGCAAGTTGTTTTGACTGCCTAGATTGTAGTGCTTAGTTTAGAAGTGGTTGAAACAGCTCCTAGGATAGTGAGCTCGACCCATGGAGGCAGGGAAAGAGGTTAGATCATCTATATTATGTACTTTCTTGCTCATTTTCATGGTTGGACTCTTGAGGGAGAAGCTATCATTGTATTATTCACTGTATCTCTGCAATTTTTGGCTAAGGAAGACCAGGGTTTTGCAGTCCTTTTTGGGATTCTTGTGGTTTCATGTATTGATGGAGTGCTTCTTAATGTTCTTGTAAGTGTGTTATGTGATTCATCTCCTTTCTTTCCTTCTGCATATTAAACAAATGAAGTGTTAAAGTAAGAATTCATGCTTGCCATGCTCTGCTTTTAAATTTGTTTAATTTCTATGTTTTCTACTGTTTAAGGAGAATTCAAAGTATTATTTGCTCTCCTTAGCTCCTCACCGGTCTTTTCCATCCACTCACCTCAATCAAAGGCATCAATACGGTCTCCTACCTCGCCCCAAAGAACCCCCTGCAGAAACTGTGTCAAATCCCCGCACCCAAAATTGCCCTCTCCTCAATTTGCCACCAAAAACCCAAAAAACCCCAAATCAAACTCTTTGATCAGTTTACTAGCCTAATATCAGTGTTACCTTATTGGTCATCTCATCTATTGAAGATTTTACCGAGATAGACCGGAGAGAGCCTTCTCCTGCCCCGTAGGGCTAGCTACGAGGCTAAATGGTTTGATGTTGCCTTGAGGTTTACCTTTCTCAGCCTGAGGTGAAATTTCAAGCGCTAACAGAAATGTCACTTTTACTTTAAGAATTTAACATTACCATTGATTTACAACATTTCTAGGGTTGAAAATCTTAACCACCTATGAAAGCACTAGGGAGGGAGTGAATTTTTTTTGGCGGGAGCAACCAGGGAGAAATTTTTTTTGGCGGGAGCGCGCTCCTAAAAATCATTCCCTAAGCACTTTTGTTTGTAGCGCGCTCTTGAAAATCACTCCCTGGGCGCTTCCTTTCGAAGCACACTTTGGGAGTGGGTGCAAGGAGGAGGAGGGGGTGCTCCCCCACAGCCCTAGTACAATTGCAAAGAGCTAGTGTCGAGTAACAAGTCTCTTCCTCTTTGCAGCTAATTATCCCTTTTGGTATAATTATGAATCCCTGAAAAGGTAGTGCGCCTCTTTCCCTTGGGTCCAACTTAAATAAACCTTTAAACCTAATTTGAGTTGTTTTAGGTTTCTTTGGGGTTGACCTTGTAGGATAACTTCACCAATAAATAACCCTTTCTTCTTGCGCAGTATTAGGGTTCTTTAGTTGCCACTAGAATTTAACAAATATGGTCTTCTTTCCATGCTTCAAGAGGCTACTCCAATGACCTTCGACAACATATGGGTTTCATTCAGGATCCATTGCAGTATTTCTCTGAAAGGTTTCCCTGCATGCCCAAAATTATGTGACATAGGATAAGCTTTTATAATTTTAAGTGCTAAAGCTTTGGATGCATAATAAATAATTGAGATTGTAAGCATAAGATGGTTGATCAAGCCAATTTCAACAAAATAGACTTTGTAGAACTCCAACATATGATAAGGATGTTTCAAATGGCTTCCTTGAGGGAATGATTTGCAATGCAATCCCTAACATGTTGATGTAATAATGTGACTAAGAATGCCATGAAATGTTCATAAAAACTCAAGGTTGAAGATGCAAATCAAAGAGTTAAAACGAAGGTGAAGCATGGCCAACAACACTAGATGCAAGCCTGTAATTTGCAAAGCATATCATGGGGAGTATAAAGCTTAAAGGTGTATAAAAGAAGCAACAATTCCCAAAACCCTAAAGCATTTAGTAGATGTAAATCAGGATGAAGCAATGGAAAACTTGAAACTATTGTTAGCTCAAGGAAATCAAGGCATAGCTTTTACAAATATTAAATGTTGAGAGCTTGAATGAATGTGTAATAGATGAGAGAGGGTTTACGAGCACAATCTAGTTAAGATGTTTCACAGGTCTTTTGCTTGAGGGCAAGTTCAATGCATAAGGTGAAGATTTGAAGATCTATTCCAGGATTCATGACAATGCATATACAAACTTTATTTTCTACTCATAATCAAGGAGACCCATGAGAACTTAAATCTTGCATCGTCATTAAATCCCTTTAAGACAATATGATATTCAATAGCCAAGAATAAAGTACTGAAAATTGCATTAGTTTGGCAAAAGAAACTCAAGCTTGAAAACCAATTCAATACTCAAGCATAGCTTAATGACTAAGTGGCATTGATGTGGAATGCAATCTCCTAACATGACCATGCAATTAAAATGACTGAAAATGACATGAAATTCTCATGAAGATTCAAGACTTGAAGATGCACCTTCGAAGATGAGGATCAAGTCAAAAAATGGTTGGGAACTTCACTCATAATCTTGATAGTCTAGAGCTTTAAAGGTGCATGAGTAAAATAGCAGTTTGCGAAACCCTAATGCATTTAATAGGATGAGAACAAAGATGAAAGATGACGAGCCTATGCAATGTGCCTTGTAAAACATGAGCCATCATAGCCCTTAAAGACAGCTAGGTCAGTTAGGGATTTTCACTTATTCAAACCATAGGAATGCCATTCAACCTTGAAAAGCAAAGGGTGAACCAAAATTTAGGCATTCAAGCTAAAAAAATTGGGGGTTGTTGTAGTGGCTACAACACACCTCTAGAAATTTATGTTGCATTACAGTTGCATCACATTAACACATCAAAACCTTTGAAGCCTTTGATAAACAAAAATACGAAATTCAGTTATACTAACAGATAGTAGCATCACTTCAAAAAATTAAAGTGTGCAATATACAATGCACCAGTATTAACACTACCTGAACTTAGACTACCATTTGAAAGGGATGCTAACACACCAAGATATGCCATGGGAGCCATGCTCACCCAATAAGGGAAGGTGATAGCATACACTTAGACATATCCACTGATATATTGATCAGGTATCCAAGCCCACATTAAGGTGATGTGTGAACATGTAAGTAGATAAGCACCAACGACATTCTACCAAGTAAGGAGATGATTGTGCACACTAATCACAAACCATTATACTATTTGCAGACTCAATCAAGCCTACAGGAGAATTGACATTTCAAATGAGTCATATACTTTCAACAATTCAAATGTTAATTATAATCTTGAGCACCTTAATTGAATTCAAAGCACATAATACATCAACTAGAAGTGAAATCTAGTATCATAATGACTACCACAACTTCGACACACTCTTTGTACTTCAACATTAACAATACAGTTGAATCAAAAAGCACACCACCCCAAGATAGATGGCCACTTTGCAACACAAAAGTTATCAAATAATCTACAAAGGTACTTCTACTGGCTAGAGCTGGAACAAGAAGCAGAAGAGTACATTCAAGAGTGCACACCACACAGGCTACAGCGTATAGAAGCAAGTGAAGTGAGAGCTTGACCTCTACACACTTTCGCTCATGTAAACTAGGCCATGGGAGATAATTTTAATGGACATCCTAAGGGGCTTCCCAACCACATTGATACACAATGATTGCATTATGGTCATTGTCAACGAATTCATTAAGTTGGGAATTCTAATTCTATGTAAGAAAAGCATTACATGGCCATAGACCATAAACTTGTTCTTCCAACACGTATTAGTGAATTTTGGATTGCTTGGAGCCAGAATATATGAGCCTTCATAGGAGTTTGCAGGACAGGAATGGACCTCTCACAAGTTATAGGAGACACCTTTTGCAATTGGGTGAATTACATAATTTATTGATCCTAAATGGGCTACCTTGTTTTTGAAGCTTAGGAGCTTTTACTTGCTTCCCCCACATTTGGGGAGCCAGTGTAGTTGACTATGTCCTAGCCAACCAAGACCTTCTCCCTCATATTCAACACCTCTCAGTTTCTCACCTCCCCATGGAAGACCACACCCACCTCACCTTCTCCCTCTCTACCTCCCCTCCCCCTTTCCCCACTCTTCCAACTCCCCACCACCACCTTTTTTTATTGAGGTTATGTTGCATCTTACACCACCCACCATAAGGAGTTGCTCCTCCCAATTTCTAACTTTAGATAACTAGACACAACCATAACCAAGTATGAGTTACTTTCCTCGATCCTCCTAGAAGCAACCCTTGACTCCTACCCCCACTCTAATCATCGTCACACCCACAAACCTACCCCTAGCTCTTGCCCCATGAACCAATGATTTGATGATGAATGCAAATACCTCCACAAATAGCTTTGTCTCACTCTCACTCAAGACCCATCATCTCCCTCCCCTCACCTCTGAAAAATATATCGTAATCTCCTTTGTTGTGAAAAGACATTTCTCTCCCAAAGGCAATGAGAACTTTGCAATGCTATCCACCACTCCCAGAATGCCTTTTGGTGTACCCGTTTTCCTCGATTGCATACCACTTCACCTAACCTTGACCCCCACACCACCTCCCTTTACGATGTTCCTAGACAACCTCCCACCCGTGTCTCCTCTCCTCCTCTCCCCCCTGCCTTGGAACCTTTTCTCTAAGCGCAACATTAGGAGAAAAATTAGAGCTATGTGTACCAACAAAACCGTTGATGAGGAAGGTCTTCAAGCCAAATTCCATAAGTATTGCATCTATTGTACCTGTTACCACAAAATCTAACAAGCCTTGGAGAGGGAAACCCTACAAGATAAATAGCTAGATCAAGTGCTAACAATGGGGCAATAGCCCAATGTCACCACAGCCAAGGACCCCGGCTCTTTGCGGACTTTCACCAATGGGAGGAGTCTCAGTAGGATATAGTCACCTATGAAAGGTATTCTAAGGTTAAGGTAGAGGGTGATAGGCTAAAATATCCCAAGAAAGGCTCAATTTTATGGTACAAGACTTGAAGAAACAATTTGCTTTCAAAGAGAGACCTAGGAATAAAATGCACAAGACCTAGGGTTTCGTGAGTTTGCTTGGTTATAGGTACTCCCAAGATCAAGGCAAGTAAGGAGAAAAGGCTTCTTATGATATACTTCAATGAGTACTAAACTCATACAACCTTCAATGAAGTCCCCAAGTTGAGGAAGGATAGCTAGGATTTCCCTCTTAGGGCAACACCTAGGGCAAGAGATTTTATGAAGAAAATCTAAGTGGCTGCCCACCAAACTTAGAGGTCAAGTAGCCAAGGCCCTTAGCTCCACCAAAACTTCTCCCAAGGCAATTTTCTCTAAGCCCGAGTTAGAATTCCTACCTTGAGAGGACTGAAATTTTAAAGATAATATTTATGGATAAAAAGTAAGGTTAACCACCAAGGACTTGGGTTAGTACCTTGTCCTTTGCGCGTATGGAGTCTAGGAGGCTCGAGATGAGCTAAATTGTTTCTCAGGAGGCTAAAAATAGATGCCCCGGGTATCATATTTTAGTATTTACCCACTTAGGAGTCTTATGGAGAGATTAAAGATTTCCTCGACTAGGAACATTCATTACATGTTATACAAAAATAATATATGCAATTCTCAACCAAGCCTTTCAAAAAATTACTTTTCAATAATTAGGGCACAAATTAACATAATCTAGAAGCAGCAATTCCATACATAGACAATTTCAAGATAAAATTCATCAAAAGAGCACTTACAAGACAACATGTAGTATATCCATCTACAACCCAAAGAAATAGCTCCAAAGATATTCCAAGAAAGCTTCCATACATCGAAATGCATCTAAATATCTCCAATAGCCAAGAAGAAACAAATGTGAAATTCTAAAAAGAGGTTGAATTGTCCAAGTGATGATGATGAGAGAGTGAAATGACCTCTCTCTTATTTATACATGTCTAATGATCTTTGGCTTTAGCCTAAAGCCCCTCAAATTGTAAAATAATGGGCTTGATACTAGGTGAGGTTACAAGCTAACCTCATAGCCAATGTAACACATAAGAATTAACTCCCAAAAGAGGTCAAATTGTTGACAGCATACATGTGTAGGCCCTTCTAGGGCATGTGTTGGGCTCCTTCAGTTCCAAGTCGAGCGTAGAGGGCTCCAAAAATCCAGATCTAGGGGTTGGCCCCTAAATCTCCATGCAAATCATCCTGCAAACCCCAGTTTTCTGTTTGAGGCACAAAATGTTGAGAAATCTATAGGGAAATGATTAGAGTGATTTCTCTTTCCTTGATAACTACTTGTGATGTATTTTAACTTTTTCTTACTTATTAACTTCTTTACTTATTATTATGTTTGTATATCATCAAATAGCTACCAAAACAAGAAGAACAAGAACACAGAATATATGCTGCAAGCCAGAGCCAAAACCTTTCCAATTGAAAGGAAAACCCACAAATCTCTTCTCTTCCTTATAGATTCTTCAATTGACGAATTCCAAGACCTCTAGACCAAGACCAAGTCCAACCTTTCTAGATGATGTGCTTTCCTTGAACAAGTCAAACCCAGTCAAATCTCTTCTAGTAGCACAACTTCGACCCCCAGTTGCAAAATTTCGGCCTCCACTGCAGACCTGAAATTTTCAGCCCTCTTGCAGTTGTTGTTGCCACATATGTGAGCTTTGTTTAGCCTTTCAAGGCTTCCTCAGACCTTCGCTTGGCTTTCTCTTCCTTCTGGAGCTTGAGGATGGCTTCTTGTGACCTTCGCTTGACCTTCTTTCCTTCCCTTCTTCAAGATCAAACTTGTAGAAGAAAACCCTAGATCTGTTGCAGAAACCCTAACCTTCCTTTGCACGTGTGAGAGAGAAATAGCCCAAAACAAGTCTCCTTTGTCCTCTTCCTTCTTCGTTGCCTTCTTCTTGTTCCTCCTTCACTTGGATGAGTGAGTGATGAATGTGCTTCAAGGAGGTCGAGTTTCCTCCTTTATATAGGCTTCTCAAGGTGGACGTGGCTCCTCAAATTAAACCGACTTGCCCACTGCTTGACCGACTTGGTCTTGAAGGGTATTTTGACACTTTTAAGGACAAAAATATTTTCTTTACAAGTTATGATGTGCCCAATGGGGTCTTCAACTTATGACAATGACTCTTTTGACTTCTTGACCTAGGACTTGTTACCTCTTGCCGCCTACACCTACCCCTTATTGATAAAAGCCTTTAACCCCACAAGGTGTGGTTGGTGGCAAGGACTAAGAGAAGGGGTTATCACCTATTCCCAACTCTCTATGTTTAAGCTATCTCCTAAGTAGCTAAAGGGGGTGGCCCCTAAATGGAAAACTAAATTAAAAGATATGAGGTTTCTAGGACATGTTAGAGTGAAATGGATTACTTTTTTGAGATTACAAACAAATATAATATGAGCAATATGAGCTAAAATCAACTTCAATAACCATCAACACATGAGATAATAATAAGCATATGTAAAACCAATGCCTTCAAAATATTGCTCAAAAAATTAATGATACTTACTCAAATTAAAACAAGGTACTTCAAACTAAAACACAAGTAATCCTGAAAATGAAACAAAAAATGTTAGAAAAATAAAACATCAATGCAAGATATTAAAATGATTTCATAATATATGCTCACTTATTAATCCAAAGCATATATGGAAAGAATATCTTGCAAAGGAAACCAATTAGAATTCTACTTGCAAAATGAGATGGTACTTGTCCAAAATATCCAATTCAACACATACTCATAAATGATTATTTGCAAGTAAAACAAGATGTGTTAATATGAAATGCACATAAACTATAATTTGATGCAATTATCTTAGTTACTTTTAATCTAAATGCCTAATCTAGGTGAGAGATCTTCCTCTTCAGCTCTTGCCAAAGGGTAAAAATTGGGGTGACTGTAAGAAAGAGGGGTTGAAGACACAATGGTGTCTCTTAACAATACCCTTCCCCTGAATCTTATTAATCAGCGTATGTCTTCGTTCCTACAAGGGGACAAGCCACCTTCATAATTGCAGGGTCACACACCTTTACCTTACTTCGTACCAATTGAAAGAATTTTCCAAGAAAGTATTTTTCCTATGATTTCTATCAACCAAGCTTATGCTTGGAGGTTAATATGTTTAAACTGCAACTAAATAAGAATGTCTAATATGATATGCAAGTGATTTTGCAAGTGCTATGTAGAAGATAGAATTGCTTAAAGTAAATATGATCCACAAGATCACTTGTACAGTTGCTCAAGTAAACACAAAATGCATAAGCTTTATGAAAAATTTAAAATTGTGAGTTGCTAAAGATAAATGATGAACAAACTAAAGCAAATGAAGCTTGAGATGTATGTCCTTACTAAATGAGCCAATAAAACGCATGTAAAATTTCTCAATGTAAATTGCAATGCTTTGAAAATGAATTGAGATAAGATTGATGCCCACAGTAGCTTTTCAAAAAAAAACTTTGAACGAAAAAAGAAGATTAGCTTGACGTAAAGGTTAGTTGCTTTGGAAAATAAACTTGTCCAATACACAATGTTTCACTATACTCAAAATCGAAAGGTGGCATAACAATAAAGCATGAATTATTTAGACAAGTGTCACGCTAAATGTATCCAAGTTTGCCAAAATGATAGAGATGCTTGCACAAAGTAAGAGTAAATTGCTTTGCAAATGGAAATGTAAACTTGAAACTTGTAGCAACAATGATAAGTGGTGCAAGCTTAAAGCATGTAGCAAACTTGAAGAAAAGGAAATGTGATTTGTGTTACTTCCCAATTAGAGCATGCATGTTGTATGAAAATGAAAGAAATGGAAATGTTAGCAAATCAATCCACCCACAAGCCTTTCTCCCTAAATGGAGAAATAGGATGTCATGGGTAAAATCACATGCTCCCACAACAAAAACAGAAATTTTTATTATTATGGTTTACAATGATGGTTAGAGCCTCTTAGAGGGTTGCCCAAGGAATTGAAGGGAAAATACAATGTGAGATCTTGAAACAACAAGGAAATCCCTTCAAGTATGGGAGCCTCGAAAGAGATGAAGAGGTTCTACAATTAGAGAATACAAGCTCCAAAATGATACACGGCCTAGCCTCTTTCACAAACTCTCCTAATGCCCACGGCCTCCTTGGAATGAGACTTGAAGCTTGAGAGGACCTACAAGAAAGAATGTTAGGGCTGCAAAACTAAAACAAAAGTTAGTGTGAAAAAGAGAGCATGTAAGTGGGTGATAATGCTACAAAATAATATACAAAAAATAAATCAAATGATGGGAAAAGACCCCATCACTTGTCACTTGTGAAAAACTCTTGATTAGCTAGATAAGGAAATGAAAGCACAAGATCAAAAGATATAATTTTTTTGATATTTTGACTTATGCATAAACTATGTAAAAGAGAACCCTGCAAGAACAAGTACTTCTAAAGATTAGACTTATGAAATTCAAATAACGATGAGAGCTCCTTGAAAACAATGCCAAGAGTGGGTTGGTCTCTTGAAGACTTCCCCTCATGCTTGCTAGTTGATTCAACAATGATCCTCTACAAAACTTCCAACACACATTAGCTCATATGGATTAAATCAATTAACAATGGTGAGATAATTCTAAAAATTATATGAAAACAACTAGAGGTAGTCTACACCTAGAGCATATTCATAAACCAATTGTAAATGTAAGATAGCTATACATCTACAATTCTATAAAATCATATGAGCACATGAAATATAATTCAAAGGCATAAGTAGAGAGGATTATACCATCAATGAACCAAACACATGCTCCAATGGAATAACAATCATGAATGAACCCCAAAGTCTTTTTATTCAAATGAAGAACAAGAGTACATAGACGTAGAGCTTCGCCAAACACAATAGCTCGTTGCAAAGATACAGATTGAGAGCCTAAAGCTCAGTTATATAGGAGAACGGGAGAAAATCTCAATGTAGCATCCATATGACAAATGGATATGCAGGAATGTGAAAATCCTATCACTGCAACATCTGATTTATTTTTCCTACTTATTCTTCAATAAGTTATTTATGAAATTCCTTCAATATTTATTAAAATAAATTCTGCTACAGATATCACACCGTAATACAGAAACAAACACATGTACGAAAATCAACACATTGACACAAATATTTTGGACAACAGTCTCGAGAAAAACCCAATGTGGGAAAACCGGTGCAGCAAGGGAGGATTTTATTATTCAGCAATTCTTTAGTACAACAGGGTGCCAAACTGGCTTACCCACAGAGGGAAAAATTCTCCATCACTTCTCCCAGTCCCAGCGTCAGCTTGGCTAACCTCTACGTGGCTCCCAAACACTTTGCGTCAGCCCCTGCTTGGCTGTGTCATCCCTAGGCCTCTCTGCGTCACCCATGCAGGCCCTCTAGTGACTGTGCAGACTCCTGTTGCCTCTGTGTTTGCCTCTCCTGCGTCAGCGCTGGTCTCCAGTAGTTGATCTTGTCTCTCTATTCCGTACTTGCTGCCTCCTGACTGCTCACTAGACCACTAGTTCGAATTTCTCAGCTAACCCCGCTCCAGAAATTAAATTGATTGGTCTCCCTCAGTGTATTCTCCAAGTGACCCTCAAGCCTCCTCTTATACTTTTCTCATTGACAAATCAACGGCTGAGATTAAGTCCCTAATCAATGGCTAAGATTAAGTTTGGCTTGATCCATGGCTTTTGGACTCTTCTAACACAGTTTTATATTAATTCACATTAATATTTTATTTTCCCTGAGTTTAATCTTAGGGACTCCATTTTAAATATTAATTAGTTTATATCTCCCAAACTGTTTAGAATCTGCCCAAACCATTTTTGGGTATTGGAGATCTCATGTGCTTTAGCCTCTCCACCAATTTTCGTAGCTAGAGCACATCTGATGCTACCCCAAATCAACACTCCCTCTTAGCGAGGACTATGCTCTAGTAATACTCCTCACTGAGTATCACCCTAATCATCCGGCATCGGTCCCTGTGCTGATACTAAGCCTCCCTACCCAACATCCTCTGCACTGTTGCATCCTGTACTGCTGCCCATGGCTCTGCTACTGCCACTGTTGCATCTGTACGACAACTCCCTTTGCATCTGTGTTGTTGTTGGTCCTTTCTCCCAACACTGCATCCGCACTGCAACTCCCTCTACATCCGTGTTGTTATCACTCCCATTTCTGCTACTGAAACGGGTTCTTTACCATCCCCATCTTTTCCCTGAAGTAGTCAAACTTTGTCCTTCCAAGGGCCTTGGTGAGGATGTCCGCCACCTATTCTCCTGTAGGAGTGTAGCTCAACTGTATAGCTCCTCGTTGGACACAGTCCCTAACAAAGTGACACCGGATATCAATATGCTTCGACCTATCATGAAACATTGGATTCTCAAAGAGCTTGATACAACTCTGGTTATCGCACATGATCCCGGTCACCTCCATATTCCTTCTAAATAGGCTCACAAGCAATTTTCTAAGCCATATGGCCTCACACTAACCTGTGCTCGCCGCCATATATTCTACCTCAAATGAGCTCAGAGCCACGGACTTTTGTTTCCTACTGCACCAGGAGTTCATTACTGATCCAATGTTGAAACAGTACCCAGAGGTACTTTTCCGACCCACTGAACTTCCTTCCCAATCTGCATTAGTAAATCCACTCAAACTGATATCCTTACCTTTGGTGTACAAGAGTCCATAATCGACTGTTCCCTGTAAATACCGGAGAACGTGTTTGGCTGCTACCCAGTGTGCCCTCTTTGGTTCCACCATGAACTGACTGAGGATGTTGACAGCGTAGCAAATGTTTGGCCTTGTATTGACCAGATACATTAGGGACCCTATGAGCTTCCTATATAGGGTGGGATCAACATCCTTGTCTTCTGATGCATCAATCTTCTTCCAATTAGCGATCATTGGAGTAGCCATGGGTCTACAATCCTCCATCCCGAATATTTTCAGGATTTCTATAACATGCCTCCCTTGCCCAAGGAAGATTTCTCCCTTCTGCTGCCAAACTTCCAACCCTAGGAAGTAATGCATTCGTCCCAAAGCCTTCATATCGAATTCTGTGGCTAGATTCTTCTTGCAGTCCCCAATGAGCCTGGATGATCCCATTAGAAAGAGATCATCCACATAAAATACTAAGGTTAGCGACTCGTTCTCTACAACCAGATAGTAGAGATTCAGATCCGCGTCACTTTTGAAAAATCCCATCTTCTGCAAGTAGCAATCTATTCGACCATACCATGCTCTAGGTCCCTGTTTCAACCCATACAAGGCTTTCTTCAACTTGCATACATGAGACTTCTTCTCATGTGTCTCAAAGCCCTCTGGTTGTTCAATGTATACCTCTTCTTCTATTACCCCGTTCAGAAAAGTCATTTTGACATCCATCTGATGAATCTCCAATCCCATCTGAGCTGCAAGAGATATCATGGTCCTAATATATGTATACCTGGCTACTGGGGCGAAGGTCTCCTCGTAGTCAATTCCTTCCTTTTGAGCATACCCCTTAGCCACAAACCTGGCCTTGTATTTCTCAACACTGTCATCTGCAGCGTATTTGATCTTGTAGATCCATCTCGAACCTACCACTGATCTGTCTTGAGGCCTTGGCACTACCTCCCAGACATCGTTCACCATTATGGAGTTGTACTCCTCTACCATCGCATCTAGCCAAACCTGATGTTGAGCTGCCTCCTTGAAACTGGCAGGCTCCCCATCCTGAGCTACTAATGCCTAATATCTATCTGGCTATTTTCGCTCCCTCTTATTGTTTCTTGGCACACCGATGAAGTCCTCTGCATCTCGCAGAATCTGACGAAGTTCCCTGCTAGTTCTTCCTCTGCCAGCAGGTGCTTCTGTTAGCTCCTCCTCCTCATCCTGAGAATCTTCCTGACCCGAGGAAGAATTTTTTACTTCCATTGGTTGAAGAGGCTTAACCAGCGGCTCCTCTTTTGACTACTCCTCGAAAGGCATTTCACAAGATTTTCTAAAAGCCATGTCCTCCATGAACTTTACATCTCGTCGAACTACTACCTTCCTACTCCCTCGAAGGTAAATTCTTTATGCCTTAACGTTCTCGCTATATC
The DNA here is from genome assembly GCA_031772625.1 of Pinus tabuliformis. Taxonomy (NCBI): domain Eukaryota; kingdom Viridiplantae; phylum Streptophyta; class Pinopsida; order Pinales; family Pinaceae; genus Pinus; species Pinus tabuliformis. Next base: position 1,251,246,944 of record CM062811.1, read on the forward strand.
CCACCAGATATCCCTTTTCCGCAGTTTGATCCAGCTTCTTCCTCTTTTCCTCTGGTATGCGACAATATGCTAAACTCCCAAATATCCTAAAATGACTGACTTCAGGTGTCTTCCCTGTGAAAACTTTCTCTAGAGTAATCTTGCCCAAAGCCCGATGAAGAGTCCTGTTCTGAACATAGACTGTTGTGTTGCATGCTTCCGCCCATAGGAATTTTGGCATATCATGATCATACATCATGGCCCTAGCTGCTTCTACAATCTTCTTGTTCTTTCTTTCTACTACTCCATTCTGCTCCGGATTGTAGGGAGCTGTCCACTCTCTTCTGATGCCCTCCTTAGCTCAAAAATCAGTGAAGTCCTTATTGACATACTCTCCACCATTATCTGAGCGCAAAACTCTTATTTTCTTCCCAGTCAAATTCTCCAGGAGAGCCTTGAACACTTTGAATCGACAGAAAACCTCATCCTTGGTTTTCAGAAAATAAACCCAAGTTTTCCTTGAGTGGTCATCAATGAAGGTAAGGATATACTAGGCACCACTGAGAGTTTTGACGGACATAGGTCCGTAGATATCTGAGTGTGCCAATCCTAGTACACTCTTGGCCCTGTGTTTGCTCATGGAAATGTTGCCTGGCATACTTTCCAAGAACGCATCCTCTGCATACATCATCTCGTTCCGTACTCAGATCTGGAACTCTTGTTACAGTGCTCCTAAGAATTCTCAGAGCTCCATGGTGAAAATGACCCATTCTTCTATGCCATAGTTCATTCAAGTCCTTGTCTCCATGACTGCCTATTAGTGCCATTGGTGATTCTAGTTGTAATCTATACAACCTGTTACTTTTGATCTTGATCTGCACTTTCTTTTTCCAGCTTGAGTGTTTGACGTATACCTTCTCCTTGATGAAGTAGACGTCATAGCCCTTGCCTTGAAGTTGCGACACGGAAAGTAAGTTCATCCCCAATCCTAGTACATGCAGCACATTTGTAGCACGGAACCATTCTCCCGATTCTGTTTGAAAAACTATGGTACCCTTCCCTACTGGAGTACACTTTGCCTTGTTCCCCATGGTGATCTGAAAGTTCATCTTCTCTTCTCGATATTCTGAGAAACATTCCCTGATTCCCGTCATATGCCATGAGGCTCCACTGTCTATATACCACACTTCTGATGATGCAGAACTAGTCATACAAGCCACTTCTTCTTCCAGCCTGGAAGCCAACATAGAGAAATCAAAGTCTCTTTCTCTTGTGCAATCTTCTGAAAATCTGTGTGAGTCCCCTGACGTGGATGCCTCTGCATCATGGTCTCGACCCATAACTGATTTTCCCTTCCTGTCTTTGATTACTCGCTCTGATACCATGTGAAAATTCTATCACTACAACATCTGATTTACTTTTCCTACTTATTCTTCAATAAGTTATTTATGAAATTCCTTCAATAAACATTAAAATAAATTCTGCTGCAGATATCACACTGTAATACAGAAACAAACACGTACAAGAATCAACACATTGACAGATATTTTGGACAACAGTCCCCAGGAAAACCCAATGTGGGAAAATCGGTGCAGCAAGGGAGGATTTTATTATTCAGCAATTCTTCAGTACAACAGGGTGCCAAACTGGCACACCCACAGAGAGAAAAATTCTCCAGCACTTTTCCCAGTCCCAGCGTCATCTTGGTTGACCTCTACGTGGCTCCCAGACACTTTGCGCCAGCCCCTGCTTGACGCGTTAGCTCTAGGCCTCTCTGTGTCACCCATGCAGCCCTCTAGTGACTGCGCAGTCTCCTGCTGCCTCTGTGTCTACTTGAAATGCCCTACGTCTGCCTCTCCTACCTCAGCGTAGGTCTCCAATGGTTGATCCCGTCTCTCTGTTCCATACTTGCTGCCTCCTGACTGCTCACCAGACCACTAGTTCGAATTTCTCAACCAACCCCGCTCCAGAAATTGAACTGACTGGTCTTCCTCATTGTATTCTCCAAGTGACCCTCAAGCCTCCTCTTATATTTTTCTCATTGACAAATCAACGGTCGAGATTAAGTCCCTAATCAACGACTAAGATTAACTCTAGCTTGATCCATGACTTTTGGACCCTTCTAACACAGTTTTATATTAATTCACATTAGTATTTTATTTTCCCTAGGTTTATACTTAGGGACTCCATTAAAACTATTAATTATTTTAATATCTCCCAAACTGTCTAGAATCTGCCCAAACCATTTTCGAGTATTGGAGATCTCATGTGCTTTAGCCTCTCCACCAATTTTCGTGGCTAGAGCACATCCGATGCTACCCTAAATCAACAAGGAAATCCCAAGAAGAGCAAGTCGAGTTACAAGTGTGGATGAAAGAGAACAAGTGTAGAGCCTCCACCAAATCGAACTCCATATGTGGCATGAGCAATCCCCATCAAGAAATCGAATTCTACAAGTGTGCAATGAGAGGGAGTTAACTCCCCATCCAACTAGCCATGAAGTGCCACTTCAAACGATGATCCCAATGTGCCCAACGAAGATCCTCATCATGAACTGTGTGGGCCTCCAAGTGCAACTCAAAATCTCCAAGTGGATATGCCAAGTGTAGAAGAAGTGGAGCTAAGGTGAGACAAGATTCCACAAAATTCTTCCTCAAAATATCCATCAAATATTCCTTTGTGTGCATTAAATCCTTCAAAAATTCGATTTTCCAAGTAAGTAGCTTCATAATTAAGCGCAAGAAATTCGATTTCTTTGTGGGAGTGGTGCATTTATGATGTAAGGTGCTCAATCATCCTCCACATGTCTCTTGACTCAACTCATTGACTTGGGATAATTTCCAAGTCATTTCCAATGTTATCAGAACCAGATCGACACTGGTAAAACCGGTCGGTCCTCCCGTTTCTGGTCTAAAACAAGTCCGAACTAGGCCTCCGAAGGAATACGTCGGTTTGGTACCGAACCGGAATAGGTCGCCTTGGCACAGTTTGTCCCTTCCCATGCAGCTTAAAAAAATTGTCTTTTTTTTATTTTTTGGTTTTTTTATTTGGTTGGCCCACTTCTAATTTTCCCCTAGGTCAGCCTAATAGTCAAACCTACGGCCCTCCACCTAATATTCAAGCCTATGTTCCTAGTATTTCTATGCATTTCATGGTAATTTTAAATTCTTAAGGTAAAAGGATGGAAATAAAAGGTTAAGGAGAATGTCACTTTCACTTTTACTTAAATTTTTAACATTATCATGAAATGACTCGAGATGTTTGAGAGTGGTTCCAACCTTGTTGGATTTCATATGGAGAAAGTAGAATTTAGATTTCACTCAAAGTCCAACAGACTTAACAATTTTTCAGGATTGCGGGGATTACAACATTTCCATTGGATTTTGTCATGTACAAGGGTAAGGGAATAGTATTTAATAAAGATCACCAATCCCTCTATGTACTTCGATGTTGGTGGCATTGGTTGTCGAACCCCTCTAATCATGACTCTATTAAAAATGTGCCAATCACTCAAACAAAATCTTGACTTTACATGCTATGTTTTTCCTATCTTATTTTACTTGTTAGAAAGTTATATTGATGACAAAGATCCCAATATAGACAATGATTTTGATAATATGTAGGCATTTGTTGTAGCATAATTTTTTTTGGATGCTAGAGACCATCTAGAGCCTATTTGTTGACATATTTTTGGTTTAGTGATGGACTACACTCAATGTTATTTTGGTTATGTGCACCCTTATATGCTATAAAAATGAGAACTTTTGCATTTGTGTATAAATGGTTTGGATTCATATGAATGTGCATGAATATATATGTTTTTCTTTAAAATATGAGTATTTTATGTGTTTCTGGTAAACTGGTTTTTTTCTAGTTTTTTACAAGTTCCGGTCTGGTTCCCGATCCACAAGGTTTTTCGGTTCGATCACCGGTTCGGTTTTGATGACATTGGTCATTTCCATGTCATTTTCTCACATGAAGCATTTAATTTCCTCTATTTTAATTTATTTTTGGCTTAATTAATTGAGTTTTGAGGGTATAGAACAGATTTTTAACCCCTCAAAGTGTGTCATAGTAAAAAGTTGAGGGTGATTTATTACTCACACCCCATACAACTTCTCTAGACATTGCTTATTGTAGGAATTTATAGGGTAAGTTCCTCACATAGAACACCAAAGGACACTGCTCACAAACAGATCACAGATCAATACACCAATATTCTTGACGTGGTTAAAACCCTCAAAGAGGGAAACAGCCCACGGCCTAAGCCAATGCGGCCACTTCAGACAATTTATTAATAAAAGAAAGAAAATTTACATAAGCTTCTCTCATGAACGGTCACCTTACAAATAACCCTCCATGCTCTTTAAATAGAGATCATGAACCAATCGGGTGTTAAGCCACAGATCAAGTGCGGTAATACCGAGGAGAGAATGAACCGTCAGATCACTTCATGTCTAGAACATATCGTGACCGTCGGATTGTAAGTTTCAAAATTACATAGTAAAGAAACACACTTTACCTAACTCTACACTAGACCAAGTTATACTTAACTATTTCCTATGTTCGAAATATCCTAACATCCCCCCTTAAGAACAACTTGGGATAGGATTGAAGGATGTACAAATATGACACAATAGGAGAAGGAAGGAGGCATTAGAGCCTATCCCCCCTTAGTGACAACTTCCTAACTCCAACCATAAATCGAAGTTTAGTAAACTTCGCCTTTGTGAGAGCCTTTGTAAAGATATTTGCAACTTGATCATTGGTTGAACAATATTGCACTTCAAGAACATGGTCATGAATGAGCTTTCTAATGAAGTGCATGTGTAGTTCAATGTGTTTGTTGCGCTGATGTTGTATTGGATCTTTGCATAGTTGAATGGCACTTTGATTATCACACCAAAGTGTAGTCGGATGCTGCTGCTAAAAGCCAAACTCTGACAGGATCTAACAAAGCCACAGGGATTCCTTACTAGCTTCTACGGCGACACGATACTCTGCTTCTGCTGAAGAAAGAAAAATGGCACTTTGTTTCTTACAAGCCCATGTAATAGGTCCAGAACCAAGAGTGAACACATAACCTACAATAGACTTCCGATCATCAGGGTCACCAGCACAATCGAAATCAGTGAAACCAACTAATAGAGGAGATGTCTTTGCATTGTATTGAATCCCACACTGAATTGTACCTAGAACATAACGAAGTATTCTTTTAGCTGCTTTCCAATGACTTTCATGTGGGTTTTGCATAAACCAAGCAATAAGGCCAACAGCAAAGGAAAGGTCAGGACGGGTATGGGTCAAATACAAAATTTTTCCTACAAATTGACAGTATAAGGTAGCATCAGCTTCAGGGGAAGTACAAGTGACTGAAAGTCTGAATCCAGACTGAAAGGGAGAAGGGGTTGGCTTACAGTGTTCCATGTCAAAGTGGCGTAGAAGATCACAGGCATACTTGGACTGGGAAAGGGAAATACCTTCCTTGGATTGCAAGACTTGAAGACCAAGAAAATAATGCAAGTGTCCTAAGTCTGTCATTTCAAACTGCTTTTTCAGGTTGGACTTCACATGGTTTATAAGGTTGGGATCACTACTAGTGAGAATAAGATCATCAACATAAAGAACAAAAATGATAAGAGACTTACCCACTTTCTTGGTGTAGACAGTATTGTCAAAATGACACCTAGAAAATCCAGTATCTAAAAGAAAGCTATCCATTTTGGCATACCAAGCCCGAGGGGCTTGCTTGAGACCATAAAGGGATTTCTTAAGCCGACATACAAGGCTGGAGTCTGTTTGTATAAAGCCAGGAGGTTGTTCCATATAGATTTCTTCATGCAAGTCCCCATGCAAGAAGGCAGATTTAACATCCATCTAATGGACTTCCCATTTGAAAGAGGCAGCAAGGGAAAGAACAAGGCGGATAGAGTTCATTTTGGCAACAGAGGAGAAGGTTTCAGTATAGTCAATGCCTCCAACTTGTGAAAAACCCTTAGCAGCAAGACGAGCTTTATGTTTATAAACTTTTTCATCTGGTCCAAACTTGTTTCTGTAAACCCATTTGCATCTAACAAGTTTTCATCCCTTTGGAAGAGGAACAAAATCCCATGTATCATTTGCCAATAATGAACAATATTCTTCATTCATAGCTGCGTCCCAATATGGATGGCCTGAAGCTTCTGCAATGGTGTCAGGATCATAATTCATTGAAGCTTGAGCCAGTAAAGAAGAGGATCTATCAAACTGAGAACGTGTATGTCATTGATATGTAGGATCACCTGCAAGAACACCTGCTGCATCCCGAGTAGCACAGACCCATTTTGGAAGCTGAGGAGCTGAAGGAGGATCCTGAGAAGGTGGAGGAGAATTGTCATCCTCGCTGTCATCATCTGAAGAAGAAATATTTTCAAAAGTAGAAGGGATAGAGAGAGGTCACACAACCGCCGAACTAGGCTCATAGGTCGATATATTTTCAGCATACTTTACATCTCTTCTAATGATAACATTTTTGGACTTAAGTGGAATAAGTCTATATCCTTTGACATCCTCAGAATATCCAACAAAAATACATTTTTCACTCTTAGGTTCTAAGGATTTGTGTTTCTCATCTGGAATATGGGCCCATGCTTCACTTTCAAAAACACGAAAGTGACTGACATCTGGTTTAATTGAGTTCCATGCTTCTTCTGGAGTGATATTCTTTAAAACCTTGGTAGGAGTGTGATTTACTATGTAATTTTCACAGTTAATTGCTTTTGCCCAAAAATTAAGATTAAGTCCTTTAGATTGAAGCATACAATCAGCCATTTCCTCTAAGGTGTGATTCTCCTTTCAGCTACACCATTTTGTTGTGGAGTATATGGAACAGTATGTTTCATTTGAATTCCATGCTCAGTGAAAAAGTTGATGAATTTGTTGTTAACATATTCTCCGCCATTATCAGATCTTAACTTGAGAATTTGATGTCCAGATTGTTTTTCAACAAAGGCCTTAAAGGCCAAGAACATGTTAAATACTTCACTCTTGAGTTTTAAGAAGTATACCCAAGTGCGTCTGGAGAAATCATCAATGAAAGTTAAGAAATACTTGTAGCCAAAGAATGAAACAACTGGAAGTGGACCACATAAATCAATATGCACAAGCTGTAAAGCGCTGAGGCGTGCCAAGAGGCACGTTTTTCAAAACTATCTCGATGATGTTTTCTGAGTACACATCCAGAACAAACACCATCTCTACAAGATATCATAGGAAGACTTGTCACTATATTTTCTTTGCATAGATTTTGAAGGGAGCGATAGTTTAAGTGACCAAATCGCTCATGCCAAAATTTGCTCACTTCATCATTATGAGCAACAAATGCAGAGGGAAGAGTTGATGACCCAAAGTTGTTAAACTTATACAACCTTGTATAATCATCAACAATGCCAGTAGCTAAAATCTGTTTAGGATCTCTTAGGTCCTTAATTACAACATCGTGAGGTGAAAATTCAACAGTTTTACATTCACCTAAATGAGTTATCTGATATACAGATAGAAGGTTGCAGGATAAGGTTGGAACACATAATACATCATTAAATTGACCATTGTCTAGATGAACAGTTCCAGTCCCTACAACACTAAGAGATCTATCATCACCAACATATATATTTCTGGTGTTACAAGCATTTAAAGAAGAAAACATGGCTTTGTTTTTGGCCATGTGATAAGAAGCTCCAGAATCAATCAGCCACTCATAAGAATGAGAAGAAGATACATTTAGTGCATAACCAGACCGAGATGCTTGACAACCACATGCAAAAAGTGTTATTCCTGAAGATGAAGTTGAAGTTGAAGAGTGCTCCAAATGGATGTTATGCTTCTTCATTGCTGCTTCCAAGGCTTCCATCTTCTTAAAGCATTTGGATTCTAAGTGGCCATCTCAATTACAAAAGTTGTGATGTCTATCAGTCTTCTTCCCTTTTTTTTTTGCCTTATCATTTTGTTGAATTGATTTTTCATTTTGAGACTGAAATTGCTTAGGACCCTTGTTTGGTTTAAGACCATTCTTTTTAGGATACTGCTTCTTAGGATTCTTTGAATTTGGTTGTCACTGAACGGCTAAGGCTTTCTTAGAAGAATTTTCAAGATTAAGAAGACCAAGATGTAAGAGTTTTTCTTGTTCTCTTATTAAAAAATCACAAAAGGCATCAAAAGAGGGGGACTTGTAGTTTTGTCCTTGAGAAATAAAGGCTTCTCTAGTAGAATGGAAGGTGGAAACAAACACAGAGTAGGTTGGTCCCAACTTAGTAAGAATGGAATAGATAAGGCTACCATCTTCTTTCTTAACCTTAACACCTTCCAAGAGAAGTCTAAGAGTCTTGTACTTGGACAAAAAATCTTCAATGGAAGAAAAATTATCGGGGTCCAACATAAGCAACTCATTTTCGAGTTCGTGGTCTCTAATTTCATTTTTAATTCCAAAAACTTTAGTGAACTGTTTCATTGCTTCATTAGGGGTATCAATTTCTGCGATATGGAATCTAAGGTCTAGAGAAATAGACATCCCTATCAACCCACGTGCTTAATCTTGCCTATATTCCCATTTGGCTGCCTTATCTTCATCTTTTGGTTTAGTTTCTTGGCCTAAGGCTATTCTGTAAAGACCTTTACTTCTAAGTAAATCCACAATATAGGACCACCACTGGAAGTAGTTGGTGTTGTCAAGAATAACTTGGCATGGACTTTCCATTTTAACAAAAACTAAAGTTGTAGATGCTGAAATTGAGTATTCCAATGGAAAGATCTTGAAAAATTAGGCTCATTCAAAAAAAACGGCCCTGAAAAAGGGTTCCAGATGAAGAAGTTATGGCTTTTCGAAGAAAAGTTGTTGAAGATGCCAACAAAATGTGTGAATGTGCAGAAGTGAATGATAATGTTATATTTTTTAAACCCCCCCTTTTCCAATATTAATATAATTAGCTCACTTCAAAAAAAAAAAAAAAAATATGTGACCCACTTTTATAGATAAGTGAAAGTCACTTTTACAATGGTACTTTATGAGCTACCCACTAAATTGTAACTTAAATAAAAGATAAAGAGACTTTAGAATTATAAGTGACTCACTTTTTATAATGGGTGAAAACACTTTTACATAAAGTAACTTTAGAACATAAGTTACATGTGCTTTTTGAAAAACTAACTCAACAAAAAGAAAGACTTGAACTCAAGACCTTTATGCTCACAAAGTAACTTTGAACAAAGTGAGCTAGTTTAAAAGGTTAGTAATTTTTGGAAAAGAGGAAGGGTTTCTTTCTTTTTTTTAGTCACTAAAGCTTTGGGGTGCGTGCTTACTTGAAAAAATTCTTTTTGCCTACTAAACAAAAAAAACCACACAACCCAACACGGAAATACAAAAAAACCAAACCTTATGGCTTGAAGTTAGCTTTCGCCAAAAACTAAATATTTTCTTCAATGTTTCTGATTTTCCAAGATCACACTAAGGCGGGGCGAAAAAGATCATATGCATGAGAAAAATCCTTCCTTTCTGTTTCTGATTTTCCCAGATCGCACAGAGTCGCAGGGCAAAGAGCATACGCAGAAATGAAAGGTATAGATCCGGTAATAAAAAAAACAAAGAGATAAATAAATAGAAATAAACAAAGAGATGAATAACCAAAACTGCAAATAAAGACTGTATACCTCCAGATCTTAAAAATGACGTAGCTAGGGCTACCGGAAACCTTTTCACGTGAAACTAAAGGGGTTCCTCACTAGAACAGATGCTCCTAACATAATAGAGCAATCCTCTCAGCCCGAAAGCAGTCAGAAACAATAGATCTAGGAAACGACAGTCGCATACACTTGTACCAGCTTCAGATTTGGATCACCAACGGATGCGGCCGTCAAATAGCTTCGATACCATGTAGGAATTTACAGGGTAAGTTCCTCAGATAGAACACCAAAGGACACCGCTCACAAACAAATCACAGATCAATACACCAGTATTCTTAACGTGGTTAAAACACTCAAAGAGGAAAACAGTCCACGGCCTCGGCCAACGTGGCCACTTCAGGCAATTTATTAATAAGAGAAAGAAAATTTACATAAGCTTCTCTCGTGAACAGTCACCTTACAAATGACTCTCCATGCTCTTTAAATAGAGATCATGGACCAATTGGGTGTAAGACATGGATCAAGTGTCGGTAATACCGAAGAGAGAATGAACGGTCGGATCACTTCATGTCTAAAACATATCATGACTGTCGGATTGTAAGTTACAAAAGTACATAGTAAAGAAACACACTTTACCTAACTCTACACTAGACCAAGTTATACTTAACTACTTCCTATGTGTCGAAATATCCTAATAGTTATTACATTTCAGATACAACTTTTATTCAAATTTCCGCCCTGCGGGAAATTTAAAAAATTACCCCCTAGACCTAACCAAATTCCACGAATTCTTTTGTGTGATCTAGTATGGTAATATACAATGACCCTCAACACTAGGACTCGCCCAAGGCCTCACCACCAAGCCTTACTCTGGCTTTGGGGTTATACTTGGAGGAGAAAACTCAATTAATTATTAAGTCCAAGATGATAATTAACCAAGTGAAAGAAACCTCTCAGAGTAGTACTCACTTTATGATAAGATCCCAGGCTACACAGGCCTGTTACATGACTCGACTCCTCATACTAGCATCACTTTTACATTGTCCCCACAAGGATTGTGGAATTTGAGAACAACAGAAAATGATAAGAAGAAGAAGTAGAGTTGAAAAACTTTGGTAGAATGATGATCTATGATGGTACAAGAAACCTTTGGTACATCTTTGGGCATGGAGTCTTTAAATAATCTTCAGGTGCCACTCCAATGGTCAACAAGACCAACCCTAGAAGCACTCAATGGGTGTTTGACCTATAAAATAAAAGACCTTGAGCATGAAAGACATGCTCCAAAAACAATAATAATAATTTTCTTTCATTTTACAATTTACAAGAATCAAAAGTACATTTCATATTTATGAAGACCGAACCTAGTTACACATTTTTCAACACAAAATGGGTCTCATGGTTCTCCTGGTAATAGAATAGGCTAGTTCTGCTCCAACGTTGAGGGCTCAAAGAACGATGTTAGCCCTCCCACATCTCAAGGGGTCAGAAAAACCTCATTTGGGCCTCAGATCAGTTGCCAAACCGTGTATAAACTACTAAGCCAGTTGGGGGCATGCTAGTCCAAGTGCATCATCTTATGAATAATGTGGGGCAAAGACAAATAATGTGGAGCAAAGTGCAGACTACTAGGGTGTTGTAGGTGTCCATGGAATGGAATGATGTTCTGCAAGTGATAGGAGTCCCATGGCTCTCAAAGCTTCACCTGTAGGGTGTCATAATGGTCCTCTAGTGGACTTGGGCCCCAATTAAGTTGCCCAACCCATGATGGAAGCCACCTGCCAATCACACATAGTATCCAATGTTGCATCCTCACCATTACGTACAATTAATCATTAATGCATCTAAGTGAACCAAGCTTGATAATCAAGGGCAAATTGACACTTCATATGAGGCTTCTCTTCCAAATTCGGGGCTTTGATCACGTAATTGTGTTACATCCCCAGGTAAGAGTGGCTAATAGACGACCGTATTAGATGTTCCCATCCCCTAAGGGGAAAAATAGGTCCCTGGTACATCCTTTAATCAATAGCTAGCATGCGAATAATGATGGAACAGAATGAGGCCAAATGCCACAGACAAAGGGGTAGCAATAATGGGGAAGTCCACATATTGGGTGTACAGATGTGAGGAGGGACAAATCGTGATTGCATGAGTTACCCCAAGGGTCTTTATTTGCCTTTTGCTTTTTCTTGATTTTTCTTTGTATTACTACTCAAAGTTTTTCTTCATTTTTCTTTGTATCACTGCTCGAAGCTCTAGGCAATGAGCGCATGTTGTGAATGATGTATAGCAATTGTTACCTCCTTAAAAGTGGGGCAGTTCATCGCCCACTAGGGGTTGGGATGTGCTTGGGTTCCTTTAATGATGTGTTGGGGCATCTAGTTGCCCTAAGAACTAGGGTGATGGCCATAATGATAAGGGGTAGAGCTCATGCTTGGCTTTTGCCCACACGCTATTATTAATGTCCCAGCAATCTTTTTCACTATATGATTTTCTTTTTCTTTTGTTTCTTTCTTATGGCCATGATATGCTTTTAACTTTCTTTTAGCTGCATCAACCTCCAGGGCAACATTTCCAGGCCCTGTTGGAGAATCTAACTAGTTTCAGTCTTCATAATTGTCATTTGACTTGTAATAATGTAATGATGTAAAGATCAAAAGAAAAATTATTTATGTACAGCATGGGTTTCATGCTCAAGTCATTTATCATTAGGTCAAGCATCCATTGAATGCTCCTAGGGTTTACATGAGTGAAAGAGTCATTGTTACATTGTAAAAGACCCATTTGGGCAATTGTATCAAGAAAGAAAAATTTATTTTTGTATGTAGAAGAGTCTAGAGGACTCCCAAGACCAAGAATTTAAGTTGGTTCTTGGTGTTAGTCTTGGGTCTTGGTTTTGGTCTTGGAAGTATCCTTTGAATTGATTCTATAAGAAGAGAAGTTATTTTGGGTTTTCCCCTTGGAGGGGTTTTGCCTTGGCTTGGAGCCTATATCTTGTGTTCATCTTTGTATGGTTGTGATCTTCATTGTTTTGGCATTTATTTGATGATAAGAACATAAGCATAATCAAGAAGAAGAACATAATGTCACAAATAATTGTCAAGTAAGGAAAAAGTCAAATCAAAATGTTGCCCTAATCAATTTTCCAACATGGTATCAGAGCTAAGGTCAAGGTCATAGGCAGTTGGAAGATCACTATTGTTTGAAGTCAAAAGGGTTTCCAAGACAAGAAGTAGGGATTGTTTGTAATCTCCTTGAGGACCGAATAGGACTACAAGCAGGCCAAATCTGATTCAAAGTATAATGCCTCAAGTAAAGATAAGGAGCAGGCCGAGTCTCTAGGAGGCAACCGAAATACTCTAGAAGAAGCAGCCAAAAAGGTTAGATTTCTCTGAGATAAGGTCACCAAAATTTTGGGTTGGTTAAGGCCTTGAACATGCCTGTTTTCATCACCCTTTCTGCTCAAGATCATATCCGAACTTGGCAACAGTAGCTACAGGCCCGAAGCCTTGAGACAAGGCTACAGGAGGGTCGTTTGGAACCAATTGAGTGCGGATTGGAGAGAGGTATATCCTTGTGGTAGAGTGAAGGCCTAGAGGAAGAATATGATGCAGTTTAGGCCTAAGAATTAGGTCGAGTTTCAAAGAGACCATATCTGCGATTGAGCTCAAAGAGAGACCTATTCTAGGCCGAGGGTCCTATGCATATGTACAAGGAAGAATGAAACCTGAAATTACAATGTTTTGTGGACTAGTAGCAACCATTCTAGCCAGCAAAAGAAGACACTTTAAAGACAATGCTAGAGCGCAGGTTGTAGGGACATTTCAAGACTAGTCTCAAGGTCTTTGTAATGACTATGATAAGCCCTAATCAAAGGGTCGAGGATGCAGATTGATAACGTAAACTTAATTCCAGAGCTATCATCAAGGACATCAAAGTAAGGAAGGACTATTGAATCCCATTCAAGGCTTGTTTGAGGCAAAGAGCTATAATGGAAGTATGGTTTGACGATCTGTAGCAACATCTACAGTGTACCCTATCTGGAAGTACAACTTCAACTATGAGATCAAGACTTTATCCTTGGAAAGTTGTCTCTCTCAATTGAAGTCAACTAAAGACTAGCCCATTCCAAGAAAGGATAAGGTAAGGTTGCAGGAAGGTATGTATGATCTCTAGGTATTATATGTTCATTTGTAAGGCTTTGCTAAAGGGCTTGCATAATGTAATGGAATGCATTGGGTCTTTGCTAGGGTTTGTAGATTTCACTTTATTGAAGGTTGTTGGTATCTAGGGATTGTAAACCCTAGATGGGACTTGGATTAGAAAACCCTAGTTAAGTGAAAAACCATAACCCTAATTTGTTTGTTCCCTCATAGAAACCTTAACTCTTGAATTCTAGGGTTTACAAATAATCTAGGGTATATGGTAAACCCTAACGAGGTTGGAATTGGACAATCCCTAGTGTATGACATCAAAACCCTAGGGTTGATGTTTCCAAGGGAAATATCAAAGAATTTAGGGTTTGTATTTAAGAACCCTAGGAAAATATCTTTTAAGAAAAACCATGGAAACCATAGATTGTCAAAATTGACATCATGCTCTTGTATTTGTATATTTTGCTTGGTTGTACTTGTCAGTGAATATTGCAGGTACATAATGAAGGAAGCAAAATGAGAAGGATGGTTATGCAAAGCAGTTCTTGTGCTTGTTAATGATGAGCATGATGGAAGAAGGGAACTGTAATGATCTTGAAGGAATTGATGCTAACAAGTTCATTGTTGATTAAAGGAGTAAGCATGCATCATTGTATTTTCTAGAAGAATCTTGATTTAGTATGGCATCATAGATAGAAGCATGTGATAGTAGCATATTTAGAGTCTACTTGATTGAATTGCTTTGTAAGAATCATCTAGTTTTTCAAGAATGAGAAGTTTGGGACCATTTTGCATAATGTTCATCCATACATTGTCTAACATTATGTTAGAGGTAGTCATTTTGCTAAGGTGGATCCTCAAGATCCTATAAGAACCATCATTTTGGGAGGTTCTTGGAAAAAGCATTATGACAAGGATTAGTATATATTCCATATTGTATGGAAACAATACTCTTAAAAGGATGAAGGAATGCAGTTGGTCAAGTTGTAGGCTCATTGTGGAATACATATAGCTAGATGATTGTGTGAAAGATTAAGAATGCATGTTTAAAGTAACTTTTGGGTAGGATTCATATAATCCTGTAAGAAAAGTTGGTCATAAATTATGCATAGTGAATCTTTCATTTGGTTGTATGATGCCTAAGAAGATGAATTTGACTTACTCTAGAATGGATAGAATATTAAGACTTTCTTTACAGAATATATATATATATATATATATATATATATATATATATATATTAATAATCAACATCTAGTATAATCTCCGAAAGAAAAATGGTAACTTGGTAATCAAGTTCGATCCTTGGGCACTCTGATGCATGAAGGAAGATTCTAGTGGAGATGGACCATAAGGATGTTGATGCTTTGTTGAGAAGGTCGTCATGATGAGGTAAGTCTGATGTTAATAATTATTATTGGTTATCTGGTTAACATATTGTTTTTGCTACCTGGAAAGATATTGCAAAAATACATGATGATAGTTGAGGCAAGTTCAATTGTATGAAGAATGTTGAGGCAAGCTCAACATCTGATACCTGGCAATTATGAAGTCAAGATGTACTCATCTTGGGATTGAAAGGTAGCAGTGCGAGAAGATAACCTAAAGGTCAAGTTCATACAACAAGAAGAAGATCACTTTCATGAGGAAGCTATGATCAGTTTGAAGTTTGAAAAGGCTCAATAGAATTCCTTCATGGATGATGACAAGACGAAAGTGATGTGCAAAATTGGCGACCAGAACCCTGTCACAAAGAATATGGCTCCATGATACCAAGTAAGGAAGCAGGCTCGATATGATGAGATGCGGAGGAAAGAGGGAGCCATGCAACTGTAAAGAACTGGTAGCTGATAATATTATAGAGACAAAGCTATAAGGCTTGTGGTGTTGACTTCCCAAATTGAAAGGAAGTATGGAATCTCCTCTAGATTTGAGAGGGAGTTGTTGCTGCACAAACTAGCAAGGCCTAGTTTGTAGGTTAAAACTAGAGGGCACAACAACACTTCAAGACTAAGGCCCACTGTCACCATAGCCTAAGTCCCCTTCTCTTCTCAGACTTTCACCGATGGGAGGAGGCCCAGTATGGAAGAAACCACTTGGGGTGATACGGTCAATGATGAAGTACACAATGATTTCCAAGGCCCATTCAAAGGAGAGGCTCAATATAAGGCTTACTCGCTCTTATGAAGCTTAATGGCTCCCTAAGAAAGGCCTTGGGATGGGAAACAAGATCTAGGGATTAATGATGATATAATGAAATTGGTTATACCTAGAGTCAAGATCTCCAAGATGAACTAGGACCACTCAACAAGCTCTTTAAGACAAGCAATTGCTTCTATGATAAGTGTTGCTTAACCTGAGAGACCTAAAATTGGTCCACACGAGACCTAGGTTTTTAGAATTGATCATGAATAGGGAAACCTCCCAGGAGGATCCTAGGCCAAGGTAGGACTAAGAAAGGGTTGCAAAAGATAAAGCTTTGATGATATATAACCAGTGTTTCACGGGGTCGCGTCCCCCCACCTAGGGGTTGAGTTTCCTAGCTCCCTCGCGCTCCGAGGACTTGGGGACGAGAGGGGGACGTTTCCCCATGCTCCCAAAAAACAGGGTACGCGAGGAAACTTGAAAGGGCTCGTTTCCTCCATTTTTGGGGCTGTTTCTTCCAATTGGGGCCGTTTCCTAGGCGAAAGGGGTGTTGAGGGGTTGTTTCCCTAGAAAAAATTCGTAATTTTATCTTATGAAACAAAAAAATTGTAATTTTTAATATTTGTTGACCCACTGGGAAGGGTTTACGTTATGTTCATTTCACATTTCATTTTCAATTTGCTCCTTCGTTGAACTAAACACTGCGGCCATCGCCAAGTGGCCTTCTGTCTACTCCTTCGTTGAATGGAACACTGTCGCTGATGTATCAGACTTGACTTTTATATTATTCAATATTCAATGTTCATAGTTGTAAGTGGAACATCAATATGGTTTACAGTTTAAAGTTTAAAACTTTAACATTTACAATTTTATAATTTATTTTCATTGTGCATTGTTAGTAAGTTAGTAGACTAGTAGTTACTCTGTACAGTTACAAACTTACATGTATGATGTATGATTATAATTTATATAATAATGATATCAATGATCATGCTTTTCGTTTTAAATTTGTTTCAATTATATGATTTATTGATTTATATTTTATATTTATAATTTTTTAAAACCCCGATGTCCCCCCACGTTTCCTAAAAATTGGTGGGGAGCTTTTTCCTAGGCCGCTCCTGCGTATCCTCGCTCCCTCGCCTCCTCGTCCCGGAAACTTGGTGGAACATTGAATATAACCCTCAAGGAAAACTCTTACTATGATGTCAAAGATAGCGCTTCAAAATGTTGAAGAAAGTGTAACTAGGTTCGGTCTTCATAAATGTAATTTTGACATTTGTATTTATTCAAGAAAATAGAAATTATTTTTATATTATTTGTCAATGAGTTTCTTGCTCATTGAAGTAGGTCAAGCACATGTTTAAGTACTTGTAGGAAGTCAAAAGGTCAATGTATTTATGTAAGACCCTTAGAGGGCATGGTACACTATGTATAGAAATCGTATAAGGTCAAAGGAATACCTCCAGGCCAAGTGCAAGTCCTCTACATGCAGTAACGTCCTCCAAAAGAATCTAAATGATCAAAATAATGAAGAAACAGTCAAGCCGGCCTAAAGACATCATGTCGGCCTAAAGGAGGGACAGTCCTCTATATATAGAGGTTGTCCACTCCCTCTCAACGTCCAACAAGCAAGCTCTGAAATTAGTGAAGGTAGAAGCCGAGGAAAGTGAAGGAAAAGGCAAGTCTAAGGGTCTCCAAGACAAGTGAAGAAAGGAGGAAGAAGACTGAAGTGAAGAGGATTGTTTCTAGGGCAGAATACAGTCACACGTGCGAGATAAAAGAGGTCAAGTCTACGGGTATGATAGCAGTGACAAAACAGTCCATGAACTAGTGTTGTTTGGGCTAGAAACTAGGCCTACAAGGCCTCCCAAGTCAAGCGAAGAAGCCTATCTCTCTAGCGAAGGAAAAAGGACCCTAATTCTCTAGGGTTCCTACTACACATGGCAAAACTAGGGCTGTTGTTTAGTTACATCAGTTTGCAGACCTATCTCAAGAAGAATCTCGTTGGATCAAGGGAAGGGTGTCTCCTTAAGCAGAGAACATCTCTAAGAGAAGAAGAAGCATATCTCATCAAGAAGCTCACATAAGCAAGGTCTATCTCTAGACAAGCAGCAGAGAAGGAGGACGAAGTGTTGGGGAGCAAAGTGTCGAAAGGAGGAAGTCTATGTGTCGGGGATTAAAGTGCAAAATAGAGGAAGGACTTGACTTGTGCTTGGAGGACATCCTAGTCAAGGGTCTAGGGTTTGGCATTGATCAATAAGAAGCTTCAATAAGAGAAACTTACCGAAGGGTTTTCCTCTCTAAGAGAGAGAGGTTTTGGCCCTGGCAGAGAGCCAACATCTGTGTTCTTGTCCTTATGGTTTTGGTAGCAGTTTGATGAAAGACACACACTAATAATAAGAAGATGAAGCTAAGATAACTGTAAAAGTGCTTCACAAATTGTTATCAAGTAGAGAAGAATCCTAATATACATACTAGCCCTTGATTCTTCAACACAAAATCCTAGCTAGGGCTTAATTTTTCTCATAAATGAACCGTTGAAATGACGTGAAATTTTGAGGATCCCTGGGACAGACAATAGTGTAGAAGATGATCCAAATAGGTTTGCCAAATCAACTCTCTAAGGGATTTCGCATGATGCACTAGCAAGGTCGTCCAAGTGAGAGACCGAAAATTAAAGGAGGAAGGAAAAATGGTTAAAAGGAAGGGTGACCACCAAGGAACTTGACTAGTGCTTAGACCATTGGAAGCATGGAGTCATGGATGCTAATAGTAGGCTAAATTTACCCTCAAGGAAGCTAAAAGAGGAAGCCCTAACTACCCCTTTCAACAATTACCTTCTATACATTAATTAATGGAGTTTCATGCATAAATTATGCCAATTTTCCACTAGGAACGTTCATTTCATATCATCAATGAGTAACACATGCAAAACTTCTCAAGATCACAATTTTGCAAAATATAGATTAAATTAGGGCATACATCTTCATTGTGAGAAAGAATTCCATGCATTAGACATTTACATAAAGATATTCAACAAGAAAAGGCACTTAATAGACAATACGAAGTATATCCATCCATCAAAAACGCATTTAGAAGCTCCAATAAGATAGCAATATATCCATACATAAAAGTGCATCCCAAAAACATCCAAATTCTCTCCAAAAATTGCAGGCCAAAATCCTCTAAAGAGGCTAGCAAAAAGTGTGATGGTTTGAGAGAATGAATCTCTCTCTTATTTATACAAGTCCTAAAAGGTTTGATTTACCCTAATTTGGCTTAATTAAGCCCCTAGAGATATTTTAATCATAGTTTTAAAAACCGGCCACAAAAACCGGTAACCGGTCTAACCGGCGGGTTGGAGGCCTGGCCGGTCCGAACCGGCCTATCTAACCCGGTTTATACCCTTGTGTGCCCAAAAAACGGCCCTAACCGGTAAAAACCGACCGGTTTAGGGCGGAACCGGCCGGTTTATAGCAAACCGGCCGGTTCCGTCCTAAACCGGCCGGTTTATGGACAGCCCGCCGGTTAAAACAAAAAGCGCAGCGGTTTTTGGTTTTAGGGGTGGTTTAGGGGTTTTGGGGGGCAGGGAAAGGTATTTTCCCTCCAAAAACACCCTCACACTTGCTATAAGAGACCCCTCTCACTCTCATTTGTCTCACACAACTGATTTGGAGTGTTTGTGAGTGTTTGTGAGCTTGGAGAGTGTGGAGTTTTTGCTGAAGTAGTCATCTTGGAGTTGGAGTTGGAGCTATTTTGGAGATAGTGTGTAGCTGTCAGTGGAGTTGCCATCTTCAAGAGGAGGCTAAGGGAGCTAGTTTGCATTTCCAGGTAAGGATTTGCACTTGATAATTCCTCATTTGAGTCTGTTGTCCATGAATTTTTTTTTAATGTGTTATACTTATAAACTTCTCACTTCTATGATCTATCATGTATGCTATAAACTCTCTAGCTCTATGCTATCAAATTTTGTAGCTTGAGCCTTGCATGTGCATTTGTTTTCCTACATTTATCTTTGGTTTTCCATTTTGCTTAGCTGCAAATTTTTTTTAAATGGCAGATTTCTTTGCAAATTGTTATTATTTCAAGCAAACATGGCTCCAAAAGGAAAGGACAGTGCAAGGGTTCATTGTGATGTAATTGAGGGAAAAATGATATGCAAATTATGCCATAAATCTATTGGAGGTGGGGGTATTCTTAGGTTGAAACAACACTTGGCTGGGGTAAGAGGCCAAGTAAAGCCATGTGATGCACCAAAAGAACTGTTAGTGTTAGGATATTCCGACACATAGGATATAGTTAAGTTCAACTTGGTCTAGTATAGAGTTAGGTTAGAGTTAGGTAAAGTGTGTTTCTTTACCGTTGTACATTTTGTAACTTACAATCCGACGGTCACGATATGTAGTGATCCGACGGTTCACTCTCACCTCGGTATTACCGACACTTGATCCGTGGCTTGACACCCGATTGGTCCATGAGTTCTATTTAAAGCGCATGGAGGGTCATTGTTCGGGTAATCCGTGCATGAGAGAAGCTTATGTAAATTTTCATTCTTTGATTAATAAATTGTCTGTACCCACGTTGGGACAGGCCGTGGACTGTTTCCCTCCTTGCACTCTGAGGGTTTTAACCACGTCAAAAATACTGGTGTATTGATTTGAGATCTGGTTGTGAGCGGTGTCCTTTTGGTATTCTTTCTGAGGAACTTACCCTGTAAATTCCTACATGGTATCAGAGCTATTTGAGGGCCGCGTCCGTTGGTGATCCAAATCTGAAGCCGGTAGAACTGCATGCGGCTGTCGTTTCCTAGATCTGCTGTTTCTGACTGCTTTCGGGCCGAGAGGACTGCTCTGTTGCGTTCGGAGCATCTGTTTCAGTGAGGAACCCCTTTCGTTTCACGCGAAAAGGTTTCCGGTAGCCCTAGCTGCGTCATTTTTCAGATCGGGAGGTATACAGTGTTTTTTTTTTGCAGTTTACTGTCATTTTCTCTCTGCTTATTTCGGTTTCGGTTTATTTAGCCTTTTTTTTTCCCGGATCTATACCTTTCATTTCTGCGTATGCTCTTTGCCCTGCGACTCTGTGCGATCTGGGCAAATCAGAAACAGAAAGAAAGGATTTTTCTCATGCGTATGCTCTTTTCCCTGCACCTTAGTGTGATCTTGGAAAATCAGAAACATTGAGAAAAATATTTAGTTTTTCGGTTAAAAGCTAACTTTGAGATTTTTTTAAAAAAAAAAAAAATTCTAGTTTTTTGGCTAAAGCTAACTTTGAGCCGTAAGGTTCGTTTTTCTTTGCATATTCGTGTTGGGTTTTGTGTTTTGTGTTTTGTAGGGGAAAAGAGCCTTCCCAAGGCAAGCACGCAAATCGAGGCCCCCCCCCCCCCCCCCTCTCTCTCTCTCTCTCTCTCTCTCTCTCTCTCAAATATTTTGTATAGATCAATTGGTTCAAAGACTTTTTAAGAGAGTAGAGGTCTTGGGTTCAAGTCTCCATTTTGTGGGGGCGGATTTTTTCATTCCCGCACATTCGCGCACTTTGCCGGCAACGTCAACATTTTTTTTCAAAAAGCCATAACTTCTTCATCCGGAAGCCTTTTTCAGAGCCGTTTTTTTTAAAACCGCCTATTTTTTCGAGATCTATCCATTGGACCACTTACTTTCAGCATCTTCAGCTTCAGTTGTTTTTCAAAAAATGGAAAGTCCATGCCAAGTCATTCTTGACAGCACTAACTACTTCCAATGGGTAGCCTACATGGGAGATTTACTTAGAAGTAAAGGTCTCTTCAGAATAGCCACAGACCAAGAAAAGAAACCCAAAGATGAAGACAAGGCCGAAAAATGGGAAAATCGACAAGATCAAGCACGTGGTTTGATAGGAATGTCTGTTTCTCCTGATCTTAAATTCCACATTGCAGAAATTGAAACTCCTCATGAAGCATTAGAAAAACTCGCTAAAGTTTTTGGGATTAAAAATGAAATTAGAGCCCATCAACTTGAGAATGAGTTGCTTACTTTGGATCCTAATAATTTTTCTTGCATTGAAGATTTCTTGTCCAAATTCAAGACCCTTAGATATCTCTTGGAAGGTGTTAAAGTTAAGAAAGAAGATGGTAACCTTATTTATTCCATCCTTACTAAGTTGGGACCAGCCTACTCTGTATTTGTTTCCACTTTCCATTCTACCAGGGAAGCTTTCATTTGTCAAGGCAAAGACTACAAGCCCCCTTCCTTTGACTCCTTTTGTGATTCCTTAATAAGAGAACAAGAAAAACTCTTACACCTTGGTCTTCTTAATCTTGGAAACTCTTCCTCGAAAGCGTTAGCCGCCCAGCAGCAACCAAATTCAAAGAATCCTAAGAAGTCTTATCCTCAAAGGAATGGTCCTAAACCAACTCAGCCTCAAGATGAAAGATCATTTCAGCAATATGACAAGACCAATAAAAACAAATGGAAGAAGACTGACAGACATTGTAACTTTTGTAATCGAGATGGCCACTTAGAATCTAAATGCTTTAAGAAGATGGAAGCCTTGGAAGCCGCAATGAAGAAACATAACATCCATCTGGAGCCTACTTCAACTTCAACTTCCGGAACGGCATTTTCTGCATGTCATCGTCAATCATCTCAGTCTGGTTATGCATTAAATGTATCTTCTTCTTCTTCTCATTCTCATGAGTGGCTCATTGATTCTGGAGCCTCTTGTCACATGGCCAAAAACCAAGCCATGTTTTCTTCTTTAAATGATTGTAACACCAAAAATATATATGTTGGTGATGATAGATCTCTTAATGTTGTAGGGACTGGAACTGTTCATCTAGACAATGGTCAGTTCAATGATGTATTATGTGTTCCAAACTTATCCTGCAACCTTCTATCTGTCTATCAGATAACTCATTCAGGTGAAGGTAAAATTGTTGAATTTTCACCTCATGATGTTGTAATCAAGGATCTAAAAGATCCTAAACAGATTCTAGCTACTGGTCTTGCTGATGATTCCAAAAGGTTGTATAAGTTTCACAACTTTGGGTCATCCCATCTTCCCTCAGTATTTGTTGCTCATAATGATGAAGTGAGCAAACTTTGGCATGAGCGGTATGGTCACTTAAACTATCGCTCCCTTCAGCATCTATGTAAAGAAAACATGGTGACAGGTCTTCCTATGGTATCTTGCAAAGATGGTGTTTGTTCCGGATGTGTACTCGGAAAACATCATCGGGACAGTTTTGACAAACGTGCCTCTTGGCACGCCTCAGCCCCTTTACAGCTTGTGCACAGTGATTTATGTGGTCCTCTTCCTGTTGCTTCATTCTCTGGCTGCAAGTACTTCTTAACTTTCATTGATGATTTCTCCAGACGCACTTGGGTATACTTCTTCAAACTCAAGAGCGAAGTATTTACCACCTTTTTGGCCTTCAAAGCATTCGTTGAAAAACAATCTGGACATCAAATTCTTAAGCTAAGAACTGATAATGGTGGAGAATATGTTAAAAATGCATTCATCAACTTTTGCACCGAAAATGGAATTCAAATGCAACATACTGTTCCATACACTCCACAACAAAATGGTGTAGCTGAAAGGAAAAATCGCACCTTAAAGGAAATGGCTAATTGTATGCTGCAATCTAAAGGACTCAGTCTTAGTTTTTGGGCCGAAGCAATTAATTGTGCAAATTATATAATCAATCGCACTCCTACTAAGGTTCTAGAGAATATCACTCCAGAAGAAGCCTGGAGTTCCATTAAACCAGATGTAAGTCACTTTCGTGTGTTTGGAAGTGAAGCATGGGCCCATATTCCAGATGAAAAGCATAAAGCCTTAGAACCTAAGAGTGAGAAATGTACTTTTGTTGGATATTCTGAAGATGTAAAAGGCTATAGACTTATTCCATTTAAGTCCAAAAATGTTATCATTAGAAGAGATGTAAAATTTGATGAAAATAAATCGGCCTGCGAGCCTAGTCCGGCGGATGTGCCACCTCTTCCTATCTCTTCTATCTTTGAAAACATTTCTTCTTCTGATGATGAAAGCGAGGATGATAATCCTTCCCCACCTTCTCAGGATCCTCAACTTCCAAGATGGGTCCGTGCTACTCGGGATGCAGCAGGTGATCTTGCCGGTGATCCTACAGATCAGCGACGTACACGTTCTCAGTTTGAAAGAGCCTCTTCTTTACTGGCTCAAGCTCCAGTCAATCATGATCCTGACACTTTTGCAGAAGCTTCAGGCCATCCACATTGGGAAACAGCTATGAATGAAGAATATCATTCATTGATGACAAATGATACATGGGATCTTGTTCCTCTACCAAAGGGACGCAAACTTGTTAGATGCAAATGGGTTTACAGAACCAAGTATGGACCAGATGGGAAAGTTGATAAACATAAAGCTCGTCTAGTTGCTAAGGGCTTTTCACAGGTTGAAGGCATTGACTACACTGAAACCTTCTCTCCAGTTGCCAAAATGAACTCTATCCGCCTTGTTCTTTCCCTTGCTGCCTCTTTAAAATGGGAAGTCCATCAAATGGATGTTAAATCTGCCTTCTTGCATGGTGACTTGCAGGAAGAAATCTATATGGAACAACCCATTGGCTTCATACAAACAGACTCCAGCCTCGTTTGTCGACTTAAGAAATCCCTTTATGGCCTCAAGCAAGCTCCTCGAGCTTGGTATGCCAAAATGGATAGCTTTCTTTTAGAATCTGGCTTTTCTAGGTGTCATTCTGACAATACTGTCTACACCAAGAAAGTGGGCAACTCTCTCATCATCCTTGTTCTTTATGTTGATGATCTTATTCTTACTGGTAGTGATCCCAACCTTATAAACCATGTGAAGTCCAGCCTTAAAAAAGAAATTTGAAATGACAGACTTAGGACACTTACACTATTTTCTCGGTCTTCAAGTCTTGCAATCCCAAGAGGGTATTTTCCTTTCCCAGTCCAAGTATGCTTGTGATATTCTTCGTCATTTTCACATGGAAGACTGTAAGCCAGCCACTTCTCCCTTTCAGTCTGGAGTCAAACTTTCAGTCTCTTGTACTTCTCCTGAAGTTGATGCTACCTTATACCGTCAACTTGTCGGAAAACTCTTGTATTTAACCCATACTCGTCCTGATCTTTCCTTTGCTGTTGGCCTTGTTGCTCGTTTTATGCAAAACCCCCGTGAAAGTCATTGGAAAGCAGCTAAAAGAATACTTCGTTATGTTCGAGGTACAGTACAGTTTGGGATTCATTACAGTGCCAAAGCAGCTCCTCTGTTAGTTGGTTTCACTGATTCTGATTGGGCTGGTGACCTTGATGATCGGAAGTCTACTGCCGGTTATGTCTTCACTCTTGGTTCAGGACCTATTACATGGGCTTGTAAGAAACAGGCTGCCATTTCTCTTTCATCAGCAGAAGCAGAGTATCGTGGTGCTGTGGAAGCTAGTAAGGAAGCCTTGTGGCTTCGTCAGATCCTATCAGAGTTTGGCTTTGAGCAGCAGCATCCAACCACACTTTGGTGTGATAATCAAAGTGCCATTCAGCTATGCAAAGATCCAGTCCAGCATCAGCGCAGCAAACACATTGAACTACACATGCACTTCATCAGAAAGCTCATTCATGACCATGTTCTTGAAGTGCAATATTGTCCAACAGATGATCAGGTTGCAGACATCTTCACAAAGGCTCTCACAGAGGCGAAGTTCACTAAACTTCGATATATGCTTGGAGTTCAGGAAGTTGTCACTAAGGGGGGATAGGCTCTAGTGCCTCCTTCCTTCTCCTATTGTGTCATATTTGTAAATCCTTCAATCCTATCCCAAGTTGTTCTTAAGGGGGGATGTTAGGATATTCCGACACATAGGATATAGTTAAGTTCAACTTGGTCTAGTATAGAGTTAGGTTAGAGTTAGGTAAAGTGTGTTTCTTTACCGTTGTACATTTTGTAACTTACAATCCGACGGTCACGATATGTAGTGATCCGACGCTTCACTCTCACCTCGGTATTACCGACACTTGATCCGTGGCTTGACACCCGATTGGTCCATGAGTTCTATTTAAAGCGCATGGAGGGTCATTGTTCGGGTAATCCGTGCATGAGAGAAGCTTATGTAAATTTTCATTCTTTGATTAATAAATTGTCTGTACCCACGTTGGGACAGGCCGTGGACTGTTTCCCTCCTTGCACTCTGAGGGTTTTAACCACGTCAAAAATACTGGTGTATTGATTTGAGATCTGGTTGTGAGCGGTGTCCTTTTGGTATTCTTTCTGAGGAACTTACCCTGTAAATTCCTACAGTTAGGTCCTATTAGGGCAGAATACATTGCCAAGCTTGAAAAATTTTATGAGGATAAGGCTAGGGAGAAGGCCATCCAAGATGAAATTGCAAGGAAGAGGGAATTAATGGAAGCCATGAATCTTATGAAAGATAGTGGGTATGATGATTATGAGATTCAAGACTCCACTTCTATCCCTTCCACCAATGACCCTTTTCACTATGTTCATCCTTCTGTTGGAGTTGGCCAACCATCAAAAGGAACAAAGAGACCAAACATCCAAAGTTATTTCTCATCTTCTGCCAACATTGCCTCTTCTAAATCTAATCCCACTTCCTCCCAGCCAAGTTCTCAACCCACTTTGGATCAACATTGGAAAAAACAATGCAAAGAAACTTCTCACCAATACATTGCTAGATGGTGGTATGATTCAGATATCCCATTTAATGCTGCTCGCTCACCTTATTACCAAGCTATGTGGGACTCTGTTATAGCTGCAGGAAAGGGCTTCAAAGGCCCTAGTATGCATGACTTGAGGGGAGCTCTTTTGCAAAAAGAGATATCTTCCATTGATGAGTATTTGGTTGAGTTTAAAGAGTCATGGCTCAAAACAGGTTGTTCCATTATGTCAGATGGATGGACCGATGGAAAGAACCGCACTATCATTAATTTCCTTGTCTCTTGCCCTCAAGGAACCATGTTTTTGAAATTAGTTGATGCATCTGATAGGGTAAAGGATGCAAGCCTTCTATTTGAGCTTTTGGATAACATTATTCAGGAAGTTGGGGAGCATCATGTTGTGCAGGTCATCACTGATAATGCCTCAAACTATGTTCTTGCTGGAAAGATGCTTGAGGCCAAATATAAGACCATATTTTGGACTCCATGTGCTGCACATTGCATAGACCTCATGCTTGAGAATATAGGCAAGGTGGAGTGGGTAAAAAACACTGTAGAGCATGCCAAGTGCATTACAAAATACATTTACAACCACTCATGGGTATTGAGCCTAATGAGGAAACACACTGGAGGCAAAGAGCTTGTTAGGCCTGCAATTACGAGATTTGCAACTCACTTCCTCACGTTGCAATGTCTCAATGGTCAACATAGAAACTTGCAGAAAATGTTTTCCTCTGAAGAATGGTCTGAATCTCGGTGGGCTCGTAGACCAGAGGGAAAAGACACCAAAAAGAAAGTGTTAGACACTTATTTTTGGAAAAGGTCTGTAGAGCTTGTGAAAATTACCAAGCCCCTCGTTAAGGTGCTAAGGTTGGTGGATGGGGAAAGATTGGCCATGGGCTACATTTATGAAGCTATGGATCAGGCAAAGGAGCAGATACGGGCAGCTTACAATGACAGGTTAGCTAAATATGGCCGTATATGGGAGATCATTGATAACAGATGGAACAATCAACTCCATCGTCCTATACATGCAGCCGGGTATTTTTTGAACCCAAGGTATCACTATAAAAATCGGCTAGGAGATCAGCATGATGGGGAGGTCAGAGCTGGATTGATTGATTGCTTGGAGCGCATGGTCCCTAACCATGTAGACCGGTTGGAAATACATAGACAGCTTACTATTTTCAATCAAGCAAGTGGTACTTTTGGCAAAAACTTGGCAAAGATGGCAAGAGATGTGGACCAACCAGGTAAGCAATTCCAATTTCCATTTTGTTTTTCATTTCAAGTTAAAATTGTTTACGTTCTTTACAATTCAAATTATAAACTAAGTTACTAATTATTGTCTTTTTCTTTGCAGCACATTGGTGGGAGTCATTTGGTGGCCAATGTCCTCAATTGCAAAGGTTTGCAATTAGAGTCCTCAGTCAAACTTGCAGTGCTTCAGGTTGTGAGCGCAATTGGTCTGTTTTTGAGCGCATACACACGAAGAAGAGAAACCGTTTGGAACAAAAACGGTTAAATGATCTTGTTTTTGTGCAATACAACCTTCGACTGAGGAGGAACCAAATGATGAGCAAATCACCTGATCTAGATCCCATTGTGTTGGACGATATTGATCCAACATCAGAATGGGTGGAGGAGACTGAAGATCCTGTGTTTGAGGCTGATTTTGATATCGACATGGCTTTAGCGGAGGATGAGGCAGATTATGTGGCGGCATCAGAACCAGGATCAGTAGCGGCATCAAGGAAAGGCAAGGAACCAATGGAAGGCACTAGTCGTGCAGGTCGACAAACTCGTGCTTCCATTAGGTCCACTTCTATTGTCATTGGTGGCATTGATACTGATGTTGCAGATGAGGCAGAGGCATCCTCAGACTCTGAACCAGATGATGTCTATGTAGCTCCTGATGATGATCCTGTGTCTAGTAGTGGTGATGGACTTGATGATTGATCATGTGTACATTGTAGACTTGTAGTAGGCCAATGGCCTCATAGCTTGCAGCATTGTTTTTGGACTTTATAGGCCATTTAGAGCCTCATTTCTTATGTATTTTGCTATTTTGTCGATGATATGTATTGCACTCGGTGCCATTTTGATATATTCACCTTTGCATGGTATATAAATGAGCAAACTTTGCATATTTTGTCTCTATTGGCTTGGAATCATGGTTTTACATCTTAAAAATAGTTTTGTTTCATTAAAAATTAATTATTTAATGTATTTTTTAAAAACTGGTTCGTTTAGACCAAACCAGTCCCGGTTAGACCGGTTCCGGTCGGTAAACCGGTTCATTAGGTGGACCGGTCCGGTCACTGGTTCCGGTTTTAAAAACACTGATTTTAATATGCAAATAACACTATTTTTTGTGACAAGCCCACCAAATAGCTCCAAAGTGAATGATAAGCCATCCAAGCAGGTCGAAAATGATAGAATTATAGTCAAAAGGGTCGTTGGAGGGCCAAAATGAGTCCTCTAAGTGACATGAAGAAAAGGAGGGCTCTCAAAATGATGACCAAGGGGTTGGCCCCTTGATTTCCAAGAAAAACATCTGTGGTGCTCCCAAGTGACTGTGGGGCACAGTGAATGGCCTCATGGGCCTTCAACTGGATCAAACAAGTCGATGCTCCATTAAGAAGGGCTAGAATGATGATACAAGCCCGTCCATGTCTCCCCGGGTGAGACAAAACCCCATTTGGGCCCTGGATCAACTACCAAGTGTCTGGTGCAAGCATGTGGTCGGCTGGGCAACGTGGTCCAAGTGCATCATCATCTTTGTATAGCTGGGGCATGAGCAAGTAATATGCAGTGTTGAAGAGGCCCATGGCATGGCGATCAATGCTCTACTGTGGAGGAGGCCCATGGCTCTCAACGCTCACCCTATAAGTGCCATCATGACATTAGAGAAAGACCCACCTGCGATCATGTATAAGATCCAATGCGTCTCCTCACCTTCCAGTACAAATTTTCATTAGAGAAATTGAGTAAATAAACTTGCAAATCAAGGGCCCAAGTGGGCACTTCATAGTGGCATGCCCTTCCAAGTGGGCTTTTAAATGTACAAGTGTCCCCAAGCTCAAGAGGGAGGTTAATAAAGGACCCTATTAGGTGGTTTCAACCTCTAAGGGAGTGATAGGTCCATGGTAGATCCGTTAAATGGTAGGTATCATGTGAAATAATGGTGGAACAAAGTGGGGTAGTAGGGAAGGCTCCAAGTCACATGCCATGGTACAAGGGTAGCTATAATGAGGGAAGCTCAAACATGGGTGTATAGATGTAAGAAAGAGCAAACGTGGTACATGAGTTACCCTGGCCTTTGTTTTTCCACCCTTCTTCATATGCCTTTTGCCTTTTATTGATTTTTATTACTGCTCGGGGCTCCAAAGAATGAGAGCATGATGCATGTGATAAAGCAATGAATACCCCCTTTAAGGTTGGGCAATCCATCGCCCACCAGGGGTTGGGACAATAATGGGTTCCTTAATGATGCAGGGGGCACACATAGGGGCCCTAGGAACCAGGGTGATGGCCAAAATGATAAGGGGTAGAGCTCATGTTTGGCTTTTTCCCACGCGCTAAATTTTTATGTCTCGGCCATCTTTTGCATTTTATGGTACATTTCCTATTGTAAGTGGCCAAATTATGCTTTTAACTTTATTTTTAGCTACATCAAACTCTAGGGCATCGTTCTAGGGTCGAACCCAATGGACAAATGTGGACCCAAATTGGGAAATATTTGAAAAGGGGTTATAATGAGCAGAGGGGGTGATATATATGGTGTCGGGAAGCGGGACCACACAACCAAAATCAGGGTTTCTCATGTAGTGCCACTCCTAAAACTAGTAGCCAATAAAGGAGATTCCACGAGATTAGGATACTATACTAACCACCAAGTTGGGACAAGGGAACAAGTGTACAAACCAAGCCCATTCTTTCCATCGACTCCCCCCACTAATCCATGCCCAAATCTGTCTAGGATAAGCAAGCAAAAAATACCCAATTGCATAATGAAAAGCCATACCTTTAGGGTTGGAAGGCCCACCTTCAAACATACGACCATAACAGATGGGCGAGGGCACATAATGGCTAGCTCAGGTGGCAGAGAATGGCGTCACATCGAGCTATCTGGTGGCTACAAGGGGTTGTTGGTTGTCTGCGAAGTCAAATCTAGGAGAAAATTTATCCTGGTGGGTGTCACCCACTAGTAGTGGGTAACATGAGTAAAGGAGTCTCCTTGAATAGGAGCAAGGATCTATTCCCTAATCAAAAGGAATAGGGATATCCTCTCTGGTTGAAAGGGAGTGATGTTGGACATCACGTGTATTCTCTTCTTCATGTGTCAAGCACTTAACTAGGACTAACAGTGGTAAGTCTAAGTGAAGGCCTTGGAAAGAGAATGGTGGAGGATTGGATAAGCATCTGTGGTTTCCTTAAGGATAAAGCATCCAAGAAAGGAAAGGATCGACACTCTTTGAGGATAAGACAAGTGTCCAAGATAAGAGTGGTCAAAGAGGATCGATATATTAACTTTTGGCAGCATTGGATATGCTCTGGCCATGAAAATTGGTGGAGAGGCTAAGGCACATGAGTTCTAAAGAACCTAGAAACCGTTTGGTGAAATTCCACCCGGATTGTATTTTATTAAAATAATTAATGTTTTTAATGGGGTTCCTAACTCTAAACTTAGGAAAATTAAAGTATTAATGGGTATTAATCAAAATATGGGTGAGAATGTTCTAGAAAGCGGATCAAGTCAAGTTTTTAATCTTAGCCGTTGATTAGAGACTTAATCTTGGCCATTGAAGTCTCAACGAGAAAAGTATAAGGAGGCTTGGGGTTCATTCATAAATACACAGAAAGTTGATCAGTCAGTTCGATATTCCTAGGGGCAGGGTTAGCTAAGGAATTCGAACAAGTAATCAAGCAATGAGGATCAGAGGAAGTACTGGAACGAAGTGATTTCTAGTTCTAGTGAATAATACTTCAGAGAAGACAATGAAGGATCTGAGAGGCAGCGCAGTGCCAAGGAGGGACAGCGCAGCAATGGGAGAAGGTTGACGCAGAACTGCTAGGGGATAGCAGAGATCAGCGTCAAGAATCATTGTGGGTGATTGATACATGAAATCTCGAATTCTCAGCAACAGATGCAGCAGCAACAAGGGTGACGCAGTCAGAGGGAGTCTCAACGCGAACGCCACACAGTGATTGCGTAGGCTCACGCAGAGACTACACAATGAGCCATCCAAGAGCTGGGGTCAGTGCAAAATCTCTAGATTCAGTGTGAGAAAATTCTCACTATTTTTCCTATCAATTATCTTCTCTGAGTGGATTGCCATTTCTCTGGGGCATCCATATTGTATTCAAAAATTTACTGCCAATAATAGAAACCCTCAGCTCTGCCGCACTGGTCTTCCCACATTGGGTTTTTCCGGGGACTATTGTCCAAAAACAAGTGTGTCAATGTGATTGTTCATGTGCTAGTGTTTCTTTTGCTTTTCTCAGTTCATAGTTTGTGAAGTCTGCAGCTGAATTTATTTTGATATTTACTGAAGCATTGGTGAATAACTTATTATTGTAAATAAGTAGGAGAAATAAATCAATCACTGCAACATAATTTTTCACATGGTATCAGAGCAAAGATCAAGAAAGATGGCAGTAATTTCTGCAATATAGGGTGGTGGTGCCACATTGGCAGCAAATCGATCTCCAAAAGAGTCACGCAGTCCCTTACAGAAATTACCAGCAGAGAAGAAAAGCATGGAGAACAGTAGGGATCATAATATTTCTAAATAAGCTTCCAAGCTGGAAGAGGAATTTGCTTGCTTATCGAGTTCTGCATCAGCCGAGGACTGGTACATTGATAGCAGGGCTTCAGCTCATATGGCTAGAGAACGAGAATATTTCTCGAGCTGTCAGGGGAACAGATGAACTTCCAAATCACAATGGGTAACAGGATGAAATGCACCCCAGTAGGAAAGGGAACCATTACATTCTAGACAATAGTAGGAGATAGTCTTCAGGCCACTAACATATTGCATGTGTCGGGTATGGGAGTGAATTTGATCTCGGTATCTCAATTACAAGATAAAGGATATGATGTATACTTCATCGGTAACAAAGTATATGCCAAGCATCCTAAGTGGAAAAAGAGGGCCTAGATTGGAACTCGAAGCAACAGGTTATATAAGTTGCACCTTGAGTCTCCTATGGCACTGATAAGCAATAATGTCATTGGAGAGAAAGACTTGAATGAACTGTGGCATATAAGGATGGGAACCTTACATCATGGGGCGTTAAGGATTCTCAAGGAAACTGTTACGGGGGTTCCAATGCTTACTACCAAGCATGATGATACATGCAGAGGCTGCGTACTAGGCAAGTACATCAAAGCGACTTATTCCAGAAGCAACAATAGAGCTCAGAGTGTATTGGGTTTAATACACTCAGACATCTGCGGTCCAATGTCCACAAGAGCTATCAGTGGTGTTGAGTATTTTGTCACCTTCATAGATGACCATTCCAGGAAAACTTGGATTTATTTCTTAAAAACCAAGGATGAGGTCTTTGATCGGTTTAAGGAGTTTAAGGCTCTAGTGGAAAACCTGACAGGAAGGAAGATCAAAATATTATGCTCAGATAATGGTGGAGAATACACGGATAAAAACTTCACAGATTTCTACGCAAGAGAAGGCATCAGAAGAGAATGGACAGCACCTTATAATTCAGAACAGAAAGGAGTCGTAGAAAGGAAGAACAAAACTATTGTTGGAGCGACAAAGGCGATGTTATATGATCAGAATCTACCCAAGTTTTTATGGGTAGAAGCATGCAGCGCAACTGTATACATTCAGAATAGGACCGCTCACAGGGCTTTAGGAAAGAAGACGTTGGAGGGTGTTTTCACAGAAAAGAACGCAAAAGTGAGTCATCTCAGGTTATTTGGAAGTGTGGCTTATTGTCATATTCTAGATGAGAAGTGGAGCAAGTTAGAGCAGATTGTTAAAGTTGGATATCAAATGGGTTACAGCGAGACTTCAAAGGCATACCAAATCTACATTCCAAGCAGTAGGAAGATTGTAGTAAGGCGAGATGTAAAGTTCATGGAAGATAGAGCCTTCAGGAAATCTCGAGAGATGCCTTTTGCTCTGAGGATGTTCCTCTGGTCCAGCAACAGGGAGCAGATCTAGCAGGAAGACAGGTATCTGGTTCAAGCACTGTAACCAGTATTAGCATCTCCTCAAGAGAAGAGGAGCCATGAGTGTCTCAGCAGGTACAATAACAGGAAGAAGAACAGTTGGAACCTCCCACTACCAGTGGAAGAACTAGCCGAGAGGTATGACAGACTCTCAGGGACGTAGAGGAATTTATTGGAGCTCCTAGAGCCGAGAAAAGACAGCGTAGACAACCTGACAAGTACCAAGCATTGGTAGTTCAGGTCAAAGAACCCTCTAGTTTTTGTGAAGCCGTACAGCACCAGGTATGGGTGGATGCCATGGTAGAAGAGTATAGTTCCATTATGACAAATGATGTCTGGGAAATTGTACCAAGACCAAAGAACAGATTAGTTGTCGGTTCGAGATGGATCTACAAGATCAAGTATGTTGCAGATGGTAGCGTAGACAAGTATAAGGCTAGGTTCATCGCAAAAGGGTATGCTCAAAAGGAAGGAATAGACTATGAAGAGACCTTTGCCCCAGTAGCACGGTATACCTCTATCAAATCTATTATATCCCTTGCACCATAGATGGGATGGGAGATTCACAAAATGGATGTCAAGACAGCGTTCTTGGATGGGGTGATAGAAGAAGAGGTATATATCGAACAACCAGAAGGTTTCGAAACACATGTAAAGAGAACTTGTGTGTAGATTGAAGAAAGCCTTATATGGGCTGAAACAAGCACCCAGAGCTTAGTATGCTCGAATTGACAGCTAATTACAGCAATTGGGATTCATCAAGAGCGATGTCAATCCCAATCTTTATTATCTGTTAGTAGAAGATGAGCTGTTAATTCTGGTATTATATGTGGATGATCTATTTTTGACGGGATCATCCAGACTCGTAGAGGATTGTAAGAAGAACCTGGAAACAGAATTTGACATGAAGGATTTGGGGCTAATGCACTACTTTATGGGATTGGAAGTTTGGCAGCAGGATGGTGAGATCTTCCTTGGCCAAGGTAGATATGCGTCAGAAATTCTGAAAAGATTCAGAATGTAGGATTGTCGACCTATGGCTATGCCTATGATTACCAATTGGAAGAAAATAGATGCATCCGAAGACAAGGAAGTGGACCCCACCTTATACAGACAGCTCATTGGGTCGCTTATGTATCTGGTCAACACTAGGCCAGACATATGTTATGTTGTCAACACCCTTAGTCAATTCATGGTGGAACCAAAAAGGGCACACTGGGCAATAGCAAAGCACATTCTTAGGTATGTGCGGGGAACAGTCAATTTTGGATTAAGATACACCAAGGGCGATGATATCAAATTGAGTGGATTCACTGATGCAGATTGGGCAGGAAGTTCAGTAGACAAGAAAAGTACCACTGGGTATTGCTTCGGTATTGGATCTAGGATGACCTCCTGGTGCAGTAAGAAGTAGAAGTCTGTAGCACTAAGCTCGGCTGAAGCTGAGTATATGGCAGCTAGCACAGCAACATGTGAAGCTATATGGCTCAGGAAACTACTTGTAAATCTATTCAGGAAGAGGATGGAAGCGACAAAAATCTTTTGTGATAATCAGAGTTGTATCAAGCTCTCTGAAAACCCAGCGTTTCGTTATCATTCCAAACACATTGATATTCGGTGTCACTTTATCAGGCACTGTGTTCAACGTGGGGCAGTACAGTTGGAGTATACTCCCATAGGAAATCAAGTAGCAGATGTACTCATGAAGGCTCTAGGAAGAACAAAGTTTGTTCAATTCCGAGAATAAATGGGTATGTTGGAAAATTCCTTTCAATAGCATGATGTAGCATTTGAGAGGGAGTTGTAGCACAGATGCAGCGATGGCAGTGGCAGTATCATGGGCAACAGTTCAGTAGCGACTGTAGCACAGTATTGATGGCAGCAACAGTGCAGAAAGGAGATGCTTCAGAGACAGAGCAGCATGTAGTTGGACACTATTGCTAGAGCACATTCCTCGCTAAGAGGGAGTGTTAATTTTTGGTAGCATCGGATGTACTCTAGCCATGAAAATTGGTGGAGAGGCTAAGGCACATGAGTTCTAAAGAACCCAGAAACCGTTTGGTGAAATTCCACCCGGATTGTATTTTATTAAAATAATTAATGTTTTTAATGGAGTTCCAAAGTCTAAACTTAAGAAAATTAAAGTATTAATAGGTATTAATCAAAATATGGGTGAGAATGTTCTAGAAAGCGGATCAAGTCAAGTTTTTATTCTTAGCCGTTGATTAGAGACTTAATCTCGGCCGTTGAAGTCTCAACGAGAAAAGTTTAAGAAGGAGGCTTAGGGTTCATTCAAAAATACACAGAGAGTTGATCAATCAATTCGATATTCCTAGGGCAGGGTTGGCTAAGGAATTCAAACAAGTGATCAAGCAGTGAGGATTAGAGGTAGCACTGGAAGGAAGTGATTTCCAGTTCCAGTGAATATACTTCAGAGAAAACAGTGGACGATTAGAGAGGCAGCACAGTGCCAAGGAGGGACAGCCCAACAACTAGAGGAGGTTGACACAGAACTGCTAGGAGATAGCATAGATCAATATCAGGAATCACTGTGGGTGATTGACAGATGAAATCTCGAATTCTCATCAACAAACGCAACAGTAGCAAGGGTGACGCAGTCAGAGGAAGTGTCCACGCAGTGACTACGTAGGCTCACGTAGAGACTGAGCAGTGGGTCATCCAGGAGCTGAGGTCAGTGCAAAATCTCCAGATCCAGTGTGAGAATGTTCTAGAAAGTAGATCAAGTCAAGTTTTTAATCTTAGCCATTGATTAGAGACTTAAACTTGGTTGTTGAAGTCTCAACGAGAAAAGTATAAGAAGGAGGCTTGGGGTTCATTCAAAAATACACAGAGTTGATGAGTCATTTCGATATTCCTAGGGCAAGGTTAGCTAAGGAATTCGAACAAGTGATCCAACAATGAGGATCAGAGGCAATACTAGAAGGAAGTGATTTCCAGTTCCAGTGAATATAATTCAGAGAAAACAGTGAAGGATCAGACAGGCAGCGCAGTGCCAAGGAGGGACAACGCAACAACTAGAGGAGGTTGACGCAGAACTGCTAGGGGATAGCAGAGATCAGTGTCAGGAATCACTGTGGGTGATTGACAAATGAAATCTTGAATTCTCAGCAACAAACGTAGCAGTAGCAAGGGTGACGCAGTCAGAGGAAGTCTCCACGCAAAAGCCACGCAGTGACTATGTAGGCTCACGCAGAGGCTACGCAGTGGGTCATCCAAGAGATGGGGTCAATGCAAAATCTCCCGATTCAGTGTGAGAAAATTCTCACTATTTTTCCTATCAATTGTCTTCTTTGAGTGGATTGCCATTTCTCTGGGGCATCCTTATTGTATTCAGAAATTTACTACCAATAATAGAAACCCTTAGATCTGTTGCACCGGTTTTACCGCATTGGGTTTTTCTGGGGACTATTGTCCAAAAACAAGTGTGTCAATGTGATTGTTCATGTGTTGGTGTTTCTCTTGTTTTTCTTAGTTCATAGTTTGTGAAGTCTGTAGCTGAATTTATTTTGATATTTACTGAAGCATTGTTGAAAAGCTTATTATTGTAAATAAGTAGGAGAAATAAATCAATCACTGCAGCATAATGTTTCACACGATATTCTTTGAGGATTCAGGCTTGGAAGTCCAAAATAAGAATAGTCCTAAAAGAACATACCTTGTAAATATTCAGATGGGGTATGTGCCTTGTAGAGGTAGTGCAGTATCACACGTAAAGCTTCCCAACATAATGCTCTTGAATGAAGATGAGCTTGTCTAGTTAGGCATCAAAGACAATGTTGGTTGATCATAATGTTGATGCTTATAGATGGGCTTACCAATTCGACTCTTCTTATGAGAACTTTTCAAAGTGAGTATTGTCCTTGTACCGGTTGGACAATTATGAATACCTCCCTAGTTAAGAGGGAGTGTTGGAGAATGTAACTAGTTTTGGTCTTCATAATTGTCATTTGACTCATGTAATGATGTAATCGTGTAAAGATCAAAAGAAAATTTATTTATGTAAAGCATGGGTTTCATGCTCAAGTCATTGATCATTAGGTCAAGCATCCATTGAATGCTCCTAGGTTTACATGAGTCAAAGAGTCATTGTTACATTGTAAAAGACCCATTTGGGCAATTGTATCAAGAAAGGAAAATTTATTTTTGTATGTAGAAGAGTCTAGAAGACTCCAAAGACCAAGTCAGCGAGCCAACCTTAAGTCGGCCTAAAGAGGACTAATGGAGCCTCTTGGAAGGCTATATAAAGATGGATCTTCGACCTATTGACACACACATAAAGCATACACATCTTTGGATTCGATCTGCAGTTGGAAAAGAGAGCAAAAGTCTTGAGAAAAGCAAGGAGAAGGCTAGTGAAGAAAGGAGGAAGCCCTAGAAAGTTCGGAGGTCTGAAATATGTCTGCTACAGTTCACATGTGCGAGAAACCTAGGGTTTCTGGGAATACCTCAATTTTGAAGGTTGCAATGATAGCTGCAGATTCTTTTTGGGGAACCTAAAGGCTAAAAGAGCCTTGCTTTTGGAAGAATATTGTTATGTTGCTCTTGTCTTGTTTTGAAGAAGGATGATTGGTGGCTGGCTTGGTTCTTGGTGTTAGTCTTGAGTCTTGGTTTTTGGTCTTGGAAGTCTCCTTTGAATTGATTCTATAAGAAGAGAAGTTATTTTTGGGTTTTCCCCTTGGAGGGGTTTTGCCCTGGCTTAGAGCCTATATCTTGTGTTCATCTTTGTATAGTTGTGATCTTCATTGTTTTGGCATTTATTTGATGATAAGAACATAAGCATAATCAAGAAGAAGAACATAATTTCACAAATAACTATAAAGTAAGGAAAAAGTCAAATCAAAAAATTGCCCTAGTTAATTTTCCAGCAGGTATGACCCAAATATGTGGACAAGGGGAGGGGGTGTGCGAGCACCTTGTGGACCTGAAGAAGGGAAATAGTGAATATGGCGTGTGTTGTGCGGAGAGAAGTGATAAATATGGAATCGGAAAACAGGACCACACTACCAAAATCAGGATTTCCCAAGTAGTGCCCCTCCTAAAGCCATAGACCAATAGGGGAGATCCCACGGGACTAGGGTTGAATATTAACCCCCATTTAAGGTGAGGGAACAAAACCACGGTCAAAATTCTTCCTTCTTCCAAGTCACCCAATAATTCATGCTAAAATGCCCAAATGAAAAACAAGCATAAGCACTCGATTGCACAAGGAAAAACATACCTTTTGGGTCGGATTGCCCACCTTCTAACATGTGTTCTTGACAAATGGGCAAGAAAACATACAACTGATGCAAGTGGCAGAGATAAAGTGGCACATC
The DNA here is from genome assembly GCA_031772625.1 of Pinus tabuliformis. NCBI lineage: Eukaryota > Viridiplantae > Streptophyta > Pinopsida > Pinales > Pinaceae > Pinus > Pinus tabuliformis. Next base: position 1,251,286,068 of record CM062811.1, read on the forward strand.
ACATCGGCTACAAGGCGGTTGTCAAGGGTTGCTAACAGTGGGTTGGAAGAAGATGAACAAGAGAAAAGTTCTCCTAGGGGTACTCACTTTTGGTGGGCAACAAGACAACAACTCTCACAATCTCATAGTTAATCCATTCAGTTGGAGGAATTTCACAAATAAATTGCTTTTAGTTGGATTTGGACAACCATAAAAATCTTAGACAAGAGTGGAAGTAACTAGTCTAAGTCTCCAAACTCGCTTCTTCTCCAAAATACATAAGGTAGATTTACAGGGGGTTGTGATCACATTCTGACATTGAAAGAAGTAATTAGAAGGGCATAAGGTAAGCCTCACTTCACCTCCATTTATTTGATAAATACAAAATATTTTTTTTAATTTATGTTTATTAGTACTAAAAGAAAAAATATTTCACTAGCTTGCACCTAAATTTATACTTTTCAACTAGTTCTCTCACTTGGATTTACTTTTAAAGCTTATCTAATTGGCCCAAGGAAGGTATAGTTTCCTTTGTTGTACAGGAACATTGATTATAAGCAAATTAAGTGGTTGTACAGGGGTTTTGCAGGTTGGTAATTTCGATTTAAAGCGGCTAATTCACAAGGTATATTACATCAACCATTTTAATTTTCATCACTTCCAGATTTTATTTGAACATTTTTAGAAGTGGAAAATCAATTTCCAGCTTCCTAGAAATAAAAAGTTGAAATGATAAAAATATGGGTTTTAACTTCTGAACCCCTTTTATGACTAATGCATTCCAGATTTGAATATCTCAGCTATTACTCATTATTTTGAAGTGTACTAGGAGGTTCAATTGATTCATATTTCAGTACTCTATCACTTCCACCCCATAGCCATACTTTCTTTATCATCTTAGGGCTTGAGGGCGGCCCCTGTTGCCTCAAAATCTAGTAGGTCTTGTGAGGGGAACTCACAAGGCCAAAACAAGACCAAGGCACAACAATATGAAGTGTGGCCCACTGTCACCACAACCACTACCTCCTACTCTTTTGTGGACTTTCACCACTAATGAGGCTTTCCTTTAGTAGGTCACCTAGTAATATATGCTAAGTACAAGTGAAAAGGTGACAAGACGGGCTTATAGAGGACAACACTACTTAAGAACATGGCTTAGCAAGGATGATAAGGCAATTCACATCCTCTAATATGCCTAATTGGGGCACACCCTGATCTAGGGCTTAAGGAAAAGCAAACCAAAAGGATTCTCCTAGAATCACAAGGCCGAGAAAAGGCTTCCAAACAATGTATACCTTCAACCTATGGAGCAAGAAGCCTTCAATAAGCCTCAAGTTGAAGCGTAGGGCTAACTAGGGCTTTTCTAGGGCAAAATTTACCTAGGGCGAGAGACTTTAGCCCTAATATGGATGAATTAGCCAATAAAAGGATTTGATTTTGAGGTAATCACTTCTCCTTCAAGTGTTGAAACCTTCTAAGGGCTAACAACTTCAACCCTAGTTGAAATTCATGCCCTAGCCCTAGCTAGCGGCTTATCCTTGAGGGACCGAAAATCATATTTAAGGAGAGAAAATGAGATTTAGGTGAAATTGTATGGGTGAACAACAAAGTGACCAAGGTTAGTGCCTAGTCCTTAGGTGATGGAGTCTATGGGAGTGAAAGATTTGCTAAATCTTGGCAAGGAGTAAGGGAATAATGAAACCCTAGATTTCAAAACCCTAACTATCACCTTTGTGAGGGAGCAAAGTCAATTGGGGGAGCTACTTGAAAGATTCACCAATGGGGATTACAATTCACATTCTATAAGTGAGTAATGCATGCAATACTATGATCTAGATTCCATAAAATGATTTTTCAACAATAACTAGCACAATAGAAACCCTAGATAATTAACCATTCTATACATTAGACACAAGAAGCAAAATTTATCAAATCCAATGTACACTTACAAGATAGAATGCATGAACAAGCCTTTATTGCTCCAAAATGACATCCCCAAGACCAAAGAAATAGCTCCAAATAGCAAAATACAGTATAGAGTCCGATCTCCACAAGATACAAGAAGGATAAAATTCTCCATAAGGGACGAAAATGTCACAAGTGATGATGATCAAATGAAGATGTGCCTATAATCTATTTATATGGAGATTAGGACAAGTAATATGTCTATAAAGCCACTAAAAACAAGTTAAATCACTAAATGCCTTTGGATCACAAGCCAGCCCACTAGCTAACATGAAAATAAGCCTCATTTGTGCACACGTGTGAGTCGTAGCCTCTAAAATGTTGACGTCTTCCATCATAAGTTCTTCAAATGCCATGTCCAAGGGTGATGAGGTATTCAAGAAGGTACGAAAATCTGGTAGATCAAAAATTTGAGGGTTGGCCCTCAAATTTACCTCAATATCCCCTATGGGGTCCCAAGATCTAATTGGGGTGCCACAAAGTGGTCTCCATGGTTCTCCAACTACTAAATGAGGCTTCCTTCTCTCTGATGTTAAGGCTTCCTCTCATGCAATAAGCCCTCCCTAGTCTTAGTGTGAGACATCCTCATCTAGGATGTGAATCAACCCCTGCCCATCAAGTTGTGCCAAGGCCAGCGTGGGGGCATGCTAGGTCCAGTGGTGTCATCCTGAAGAATCCTCAAATCCGAGTCAAAGTCAACCAACATCCTAGGTCCTAGAGATGCTTTGGAACATGTGTCATCTACTAAAGCTACTAAGAGGCTCTAGACTCTCAACGTTGCACTTGTTTGACCAATGTACTCCTCTGAGGGGCCCAGGTACCTGTGGAGTGGGTGCCTAAAACCTGGGCTGTTGAACCACCTGGCACGAACAACATGGATTCTAGTGAAAGCAACCAATCATTAGGGACTAAGATTAGTAATGCATTTAAGTGAACTAAACTTAAATGTTAAAGGAAACCTAATACTTCAAACAAGGATTCCTCTCTGAAATGAGGACCAAGATCTCACAAAGGTGATTTCTCTCTAGGTAGGGGTGGCTAAAGATCAACCCTATTAGGTGCTTCCAGCCCCTATGGGGAAGTAACAGTTTCCAGGTCCACCTTTCAACTGATAGGTGTTAGTGAATAATAATGTGGTAATGGAGGGGAGTATGTTTCATGGCCAAGTGCCATGGTCAAAGGGGCCAACTGATGGGGCTGTCAACATCCTAGGTGTATGGATGTGAGGAGGGAGCATTCGTGGATGCGTAAGTTACCCGCTCAACCTTGGTTTTTCCACCCCTCTTGTGCACCTTTTACTTATTCTTGATTATTCCTTGTATTACTGCGTATAGCTCACGGGTTAGAGCTTGCTTTGTATGATGTAGAAATTTTATTACCCCTTCAAGATAAGTCAATTTATTGTTCATCAGGGTTGGGACATGCAAGGGTTCCTTCTTTGATTTAATGGAGCATCATGTGCTCAGGAACTAGGTGATAGTCATATGAGGTAGGTAAAGCTCATGCTAGGCTTTTGCCCACGTGCTAATCTTTATGTCCCAACCATCTTTTGCATTTTTATTTTTCTTTCCTTTTTTTTTACTATGGCCATGATATGCTCTTTCCTTTTCTTTTAGTTGCATCAATCTCTTAGAGCAAAGTTTCCAGGCCCTACTCAAGGTATGTGAACATGTGAGTGCCAAATCCCCAAGAACCAATTACAAGTTGTACCTGAAGAATGGAGATGAGTTATAGGGCTTGTAATATGGGAAAGAAGGTGTTAAGTATGATATAGGGAAGAGGGAACATGTTATCTCAATCATGGTTTCCCAAGTAGTGCTCCTCTTATAACCAACAAGGCCTTAAGGGAGGTCCCACAGGACTAGGGTCAAAGATTAACTCCCCTTCTAAGGTGAGAGAACAAGATTATGGTCAAGGTCTGTCAATCTTCTAGATCACCCCATTATCCATACTAAATGCCCAAAACAAACAAGTATAACCACCACACTGCAAAATTATCGAAGTACATTTTGAATAGCAACCCACCTTCATCCAAGTGATGCAAGTGGCAGAGTCACATGGCATATCATCATCTAATGGTGGCTAGCAAGGGTTTTTGGCCATCAAAAGTAGGAGAAAATTATCCTCCTATGGGGTTCTCCATTTTGTGTTAGTTTTTGTAGCATTGGACAAGTGTTCTAGTCTCGACTTTGGTCAGAGAGGCTAAGAAACACAGGATATCCATAACCTAGAAAAACGTTTCAGGAGAAAACACCTAGAGATGGTTCAATTAAGTTAATTGTTCAATAATTAAATATTTCCTAAGTCTAACTTAGGAAAAGTGATTAATTAACAGCAATTAATTGAGAAAGGTGAGATTTCCCTAGAAACTCACATGGATCGAGTAGGAGATGATCTTAGTCGTTGATCGAGATCTAATCGTGGTCGTTGGTTAGCCAATGAGAGATTATAAAAGCAACTTGATGGGTACATGGAGAGCACACTAGAGAGGTCGAGTTCCTTGGCAGATCAAGCTATCCAGCAGCAAAAGCTGAGAGGGGAAGAAGAGTTTGAGCCAGAAGGGACGCAAATATAGAGAGAGAGCGAAGACAATGATTCCAAAGGAGTTTCCAGCTCCGGAGAGGCAACAACAAAGAGGTCGAGTTATTCCACTAGAGGCTACGCAGGCAGCGTCAGTGTAGAAGTTCAATTGGGTTGAGTAGGGGGTCGATTCAGTAGCAAAAGGCCGGAATAATTTTCCAGAGGGCCGAAGGACCACTTTGCGTAGTAGCAACAGGAAAAACGATTTGATCAGTGGCAGATTCAGGCTATGCATGTGATGGTTTGTGCAAGCACTGCGCAGGGGCATGCACAAGGGTTCTTGAGGGCCAGTTTTTCTTAAGCAAGTTGTACCGGGATTGCTAGTGGATTGATAGAAATTTCTCTCTAATAATTTTGGTCAGATTATTTGTTGAGGATTGCCAGTTTTGGGCATCCAAATTGTACTCAGATTTTCACTACTGCATAATAATAATAAAACCCTCACCTGCTACATCGGTTTTCCCCAATGTTTTAAAACTCCGACCCCGGTTCGGAAACAGCCAAGGGTCGGCTCCGACTCTGACTCTGACTCGATATCGACTCAATGGGTTTGATTTCAATGACTCGGTCATTGAAAAAATACATTAAATAATTTTTTTTATAAAAAAAAAAAAAACATAATTTTAAAGATTTTCATTCATGTTTCCAAACACAAAGCTTTAGAATATAGAGAGAAGACAACATATGATCAAAGTAGGCTCATGAATATATCCATTATATCAAAATGGCACCCAGTGCACTATCCAATACATACATGAATGATGATATAGAGATCAAAACAAAAACACATAACCAAGGAGGCTAGAAATGGCCTCTACGATAAAAGTATACTGCGAAATATCACTAATCACCAGTACTACTGCCTACTGTTAGAGGAGCCAACATCATCTAGCTCAGACTCTAAATCAGAGTCAAACAAGGAAACCCATGTCTCCTCCTCATCATCATCTCCAACTGCAACTGTAGAAGTGGTAGCACTAGCAGGCTACGCAGTAGCTGCACACTGAGATAGACGAGATATGCGCTTCCGTCGTGGCTGAGTAGAGGAAGCGCCTGCAACTAGAGGACTTGGGGCTGGGCCTTAGGTTGTTACAAGTGGATCTGCATTCAACTGAACATTTTGTTCAACTAATGCCTCCATCTGTAAATCCAAATCAAAACCAATATCCTCATCAGAATCAAACTCTGCTGGATGGATCTCCACTACCCAATCTAATGTTGGATCAATATCTTCCAACACAATGGGATCTGAATCAGGTCTTTGTTCAACAATTTGTTGTGTCTGAGCCGGAGGTTGTATTGGACATAGACTAGATCATTTAACCGTTTTTTATCCAAATGATTTCTCTTCTTCGTGCGAATCCTCTCAAAGACAGACCAATTGCACTCACACCCAATAGCACTGCAAGTTTGACTCAAAATACGAACTGCAAACTTCTGCGATTGAGGACAATGGCTACCAAATGCCTCCCACCATTGTGTTGCAAAAAACATAGTTGTGTAATGAGTTAGCTCAACAAATTATATCCAACTTTGAAATTATAAGCAATTTAACAAAATAAGAATTTGAAAATTGAAATTTTTTGTTTACCTGGCTCATCTGCTTCCCTTGCAATCCTTGCTAGGTTCTTGCCAAAGGTAGTTGTGGCTCTGCTGAAAGAAGTGATCAATCGGCGTAACTCCAGCTGATCACTCTCCATAGGGACCATGCGATCAATGCATTCAATCAATCCATCTCTAACCTCCCCAGTCAAAGCTCTTGCCTCTAGAGCTTTATAATGATACCTTGGGTTCAGAAAAAACCCAGCAGCATGTATAGGGCGATGGAGTTGATTGTTCCATCTTTCACAATGATTGCCCAAATGGGCCCATACTTAGCCACTCTATCTTTATATGTTGCCTTTATTTGCTCCTTTGCTTGATCCATAGCCTCATAAATGAAGCCCATAGCCTTCGCTCTACCGCGACACCTTAACCAATGGCTCAACAACCTTCACCATCTCTGTTGCCCTTTTCCAAAATATTTCTTCATTAACTTTCTTTTTCAAATCTTTGCCATCATGTTTGTAAGACCAATGGCTTTCATTCCATTCATCACTAACTTTTGCAAGTTTCTATGTTGGGAAAGCATAGATTGCAATGTCAAAAAAATGAGTTGCAAATCTAATGATGGCAAGCCTAATAATATCCCTGCCCCCTGTGTGTTTCCTCATCAAGCTCAAAATCCATGAATGATTGTAGATACATTTTGTTATGCTTTTGGCATGCTCTACAATGTTCTTGACCCAATCTAATTTGCCAATATCCTCAAGCATGAGGCCTATGCGATGTACAGGACATGGGATCCAAAATATGGTTTTGTTTTTTTCCTCTAATAGTTTACCAGCAAGAACATAGTTAGAGGCATTATCTGTGATGATTTGAACAACATTAGCCACCCCCACCTCCTCAACAACCTCATCCAACAGCTGAAACAACAATTGTGCATCTTTCACCCTATCAGATGCATCAACTGATTTTAGAAACATGGTTCCCTGTGGGAAAAAGATAAGAAAGTTTATGATGGTACAGTTCCTTTGATCAGTCCATCCATCTTACATGATGGTACATTCTGTTTTTTCCCATGAGCTTTTGAAATCTTTCAAATACTCATCAATGGAGGAAATTTCTTTCTGCAAAAGAGACCCCCTTAACTCATGCATAGTAGGGCCTTTGAAGCCCTTTCCAGCAGCAAATATGGCATCAAACATAGGTTGATTATATGGTGAATGGGAAGCATTGAAGAGGATATCAGAATCATACCACCATCTAGCTATGTAATCACAGGTAGTCTCTCTCAATTCTCTCTTCCAATGGTCATCGAAAGTGGGTTGCTTATGACATCTACTAGCTTGAGGACCATGTGCATCTGATGGAGAGGAGGGTGTGAAATAAATTTTGATATCACCCCTCTTTTTCATTTTACCCTTACCCTTTTCTTGCACAGACTCCAAAGAAGGAGGAACATAACGAAAGGGGTCGGATGCATTAGTACAAGGGATAGATGAAGAGTCCTCAAAATGGGGGTTGGCAGCCATCATTTGTTGTATACTCCTCTTCCTCCCAATTTCAGCCTCTATTTCTTTTTGCCTAGTTTTTTCTTGCTCAAACTTCTCAAAGTTATTTAGCAACTCCTTCCTAATCTCCCCAATTTGTTCTGATGGTGCTTCACATGGAGTAATTTGGCCTCTAATACCAGCCAAGTGTTGTTTCAGCCTATGAATGCCCCCTCCACCCTCCTTAATTTTTCTATGACAAAATTTGCAATGCATTTGATTATCAATCATTTCAGCATATGCCCAAGCAGCATCTTTCACTCTAGGAGCCATTTTTTGACTTGGAAATGAAAGGAAAAAATCTGAAAATGAAAACAAAAAAAATAACATTGCTTCAATGTTCATTTCTTTTACAAAAAAAAATCTTTTCAATTTCAAGATTTGCACAAAGAAAAAAACAAGCAAAAACAGATTTTAGAAATGAAAGAAAATGCCTCTAAGCACAAACCGCCTCGTCAATGCTACTCCAACATACCAACTCCTCAATGTTGCTCCAATGGGTGCCCAAGAAGCTCTTCACTGTTGCTCCAATGCTTGCCCAAGACTCCTCACTATTGCTCCAAAAACAAACTCCACAAATCTTCACAAACTCCTCACAAATTCTCACACAAATGCAATGAGATAGTTGTGAGGAAATGAGAGGGGGTTGGGTAGCTTTTATAGGGTTGGGAGAGGTAAATGGACCTCAAAAACACCCTAAAGCAAATTAGAATTGACTGTGGGGTCCAATTTTTCCCCAAAATAACTCACCAGTCGTGCATGTGTGTGGCTCGCCGAGCCGGCCGAGTTAGCTCGGGCTCGGCCGAGTAGGTCGGTTTGTTACCAAGTCGGCCGAGTCGGTGACCGGCTCGTCCAACTTGGTAACAAACCAGCCAGCCAGGCCATTTCCTCCACCGAGCTAACCCGGCCAGGCCTTGGCTCGGTCTGGCTTGGCAGAGTCAAAGCTGGCTCGGTCGTTTTTTAAAACATTGGTTTTCCCACATTGGGTTTTCCCGAGAACTTTTATCCAAAAATAATTGTGTCAATTTTATTGTATGTGTGCTCTATATTTCTCAGTTCCAGCATTTTATTTTCCGCAACGTTTTTATGGTGAAAATCGCAGTTGTGATTTTATTTGTTGTTTACCGTAGCAAATAAATTGCATTTAATTTTAATCAGTTAGAAGAATAATTTCCATTTGTTGCAATAGACTTGAAAATTTCACATGGTATTAGAGCAGTGTTGAAGACAAATCAATGGCTTAGTGACGAAGGAGAAATTTTGCGACTTCAGAGGGAGTCTCTGGGCAAACTTTTTGGGTCTGTGCACAAGGCCAGCCAAACAGATTGAATTGTTGGGCAGAGGGTTCGATTTCCAGTTGCAAGTGCAGGAAAAATTCAAACAAGCCAGCAGCAGTTCCAGCATGCAATGCTATTGTCGAGAAGCAGTTTCGGGAGCAGATTTGGGTGCAGTTGATTTTGCAGTATTTTTACAGTAGTAGATCAGCGTTGGGTGGAAGAGAAATAGCACACATAGAGGGATTTTTCTCAAAGGGTTTCCAAATTCAAGTTTCTGGAGGAAATTCGTGATTTCCAGTTGCAGGTGGCAGTAGCAGCTAGCAGAACAACACATTCCAGGAGGGAGTGTGAATAGCAGAGCAACAACCAAGTAGGAAAGGGAGGAGATTCTTGTTTATTTCCCAGTTGTGAGTTTTGCAGAAAATGGCCTCAGCAAGATTTCAAGATCAAGATAGGCTAGATGGAGCCTCAAATTATTGTATCTCAAAATCCTAAATGTCTTTCCTGCTAGATGAGCACGGTCTGAAGACATATGTAGAGAGATTTGTAGCTGTATCGACAGACCAGTGGCAGCTAGAGAACTACAGCAGTTGATCCTTGATGGCGTTCAGGATCATATAGTCTCACACTTAGCGGCCAAAAATACGGCCAAAGAAATGTGGGATGCAGTTGCCACACTTTTCCACAATCCTTCCGAAAACAGGAAGATGTTCTTGAAGGAGAAGTTGAGGACCACCAAGTTGTATAAGGGTGAAGGAGTCACTCCTTATCTCACCCAGTGTTTTTAAAACCGGAACCGGTGACCGGACCGGTCCACCTAATGAACCGGTTTATCGATCGGAACCGGTCTAACCGGGACTGGTTTGGTCTAAACGAACCGGTTTTAGAAAAATACATTAAATAATTATTTTTTAATGAAAAAAACTATTTTTAAGATTTAAAACCATGATTCCAAGCCAATAGAGACAAAATATGGAAAGATTGCTCATTGATATACCATGCAAAGCCTTAAAGGTGAATATATCAAAATGGCACCGAGTGCAATACATATCATCGACAAAATACATAAGCAATGAGGCTCTAAATGGCCACTAGAGTGCAAAAATAAAGCCTACAAACTATGGGGCCAGTGGCCTACTACAAGACTTCAGTCTAGACTCTACATATATGATAATATCATAATAGTAATACTATAATAGTGATCAACATTATCACTTGAAGTTGAAACTTCTCATGAGTCTCAGTCATCATGATCAAACTCAGTTGGTTGAGTCTCGACTCCCAAACTGTGTAGCCACAAACTTCTCTATTGGTTCAGTGACTTGAGTCTCAAACTTCTGAAGGTATTCTGCCCTAATATGCCCTATTATTTCATGTGGTGCTCCACATGGCTTTACATGGCCTCCTATCCCAGCCAAGTGTTGCTTGAACCTGTTAATACCCCCTCCTTGAATGGATTTTTGGCAATATTTGCAGATCATTTTGCCATCAATCATATCACAATGAGCCCATGCAGTGTCTTCGGCTTTTGGAGGCATGATGACTCCCTGGATGGTAGATCATAGAAGTGAGAAGTTTATAACACAAAAAAAAAATTCATGGACAGCAGACTCAAATGAGGAATTATCAAGTGCAAATCCTTACCTGGAAATGCAAACTAGCTCCCTTAGCCTCCTCTTGAAGATGGCAACTCCACTGACAGCTACACACTATCTCCAAAATAGCTCCAACTCCAACTCCAAGATGACTACTTCAGCAAAAACTCCACACTCTCCAAGCTCACAAACAAACTCACAAACACTCCAAATCAGTTGTGTGAGACAAATGAGAGTGAGAGGGGTCTCTTATAGCAAGTGTGAGGGTGTTTTTGGAGGGCAAATACCTTTCCCTCACCCCCAAAACCCCTAAACCACAAAACCGCTGCGCTTTTTGTCATAATTCGGTGGGCTGTCCATAAATCGGCCGGTTTAGGACGGAACCGGCCGGTTTGCTACAAACCGGCCGGTTCCGCCCTAAACCGGCCGGTTTTGACCGGTTAGGGCCAGTTTTCGGGCACATGAGGTTTCTAACCGGGTTTTTTAGGCCGGTTTGGACCGGCCAGGCCTCTAACCGGCCGGTTAGACCGGTTACCGGTTTTTAAAACTATGATCTCACCAGGATTCAAAATGTCTGAGACAAGCTTGCCGCAGTTGGAGAAGCACCTCAAGAGAGTGAGCTAGTGCGTACAACTCTCAATGGTTTCACCCCGGAGTGGGCAACCTTTGTCCAAGGTATCACTAGATGAGATAATCTACCGGGATGGGATCAATTGGGGGCAAGTTTTACGCCGGAGGAGATGAGGCTAGCAAACCGGCCGGTTCCGCCCTAAACCGGCCGGTTTTGACCGGTTAGGGCCAGTTTTCGGGCACATGAGGTTTCTAACTGGGTTTTTTAGGCCAGTTTGGACCGGCCAGGCCTCTAACCGGCCGGTTAGACCGGTTACCGGTTTTTAAAACTATGATCTCACCAGGATTCAAAATGTCTGAGACAAGCTTGCCGCAGTTGGAGAAGCACCTCAAGAGAGTGAGCTAGTGCGTACAACTCTCAATGGTTTCACCCCGGAGTGGGCAACCTTTGTCCAAGGTATCACTAGATGAGATAATCTACCGGGATGGGATCAATTGGGGGCAAGTTTTACGCCGGAGGAGATGAGGCTTGTTATAGTTGAGAATAATATCAGTGGCAGTAGTAGCAAAGGACCGAAAGGTGTGAAGGAGGAGGAGAATGTAGCCCTTGCATCAAAGGGGAAGGGAAAGAAATGTCCCAGTCAGGGACAAGGCTCACATGGAGGAGAAAAGAGGGAGAAGGATTTGTCGAGGATCAAGTGTTTCAGATGTGGTGAGTTTGGTCACTACTTGTTAAATTTGGCAACTAGGGCCAAACTCCACCTTGGACAGCTGATATTTTTATTGGATTACTCTTTCTGAGAGGTGTAGGATTGATCTAAAGATCATTTCATTTTGACATGTACAAATGGAATTATGAATTTATTTCATTTATGGACAAATTGTCAAGGTCAGCCAGCAGACTGTTGATTTGGGGTAGCATTGGATGTGCTCTAGCCACGAAATTTGGTGGAGAGGTTAGGGCACATGAGATCTCCAATACCCAAAAAGGGTTGGGGCAGATTCTAAACAGTTCAGAAAATATTAAAATAATTAATATCTTTAATGGAGTCCCTAAATCTAAACTTAGGGAAATTAAAATATTAATGTGGATTAATATAAAATTGTGTTAGAACGGTCCAAAAGACATGGATCAAGCCAGATCTAATCTTAGTCGTTGATTAGAGACTTAATCTCGGTCGTTGATATGTCAACGAGAAAAGTATAAGAGGAAGCTTGAGGGTCACTTGGAGTGTACATCAGATGATCAGTCATTCTAGTCTCTAGAGCGGGGTTTGCTAAGAGAGATAGAATCAGTGATCGGAGTTGCAGCTGAAGGATAGTGAGTACAGAGAGACAGAGAGGCAGAGATAGTGCCAGGAGATTAGCGCAAGAGCTAGAGAGATTGACACAATAGCAGCCAGGGCTCACGTAGGGCCACGCAGAGGCAGCCAGGGCTCACGTAGGGCTGCGCAGAGGCAGCCAAGAGCTGCGCAGTGCTTCGGAGAGGCCAGCATAGCTGACACAGCGGGCCAGAAGGCTGACGCAAGCCCATTCAGGGTGACGCGGGGCCAGCGCTGGGCAGAGAGAGGCTGACACAGTCCAAAAAGGCAGACGTTGGGGTTTCTGAGGCAGATTGGAGCTGAGGAACTGTCAGAGGGTTTATCTGAGGTTTCAGCCGGGAGATTTGTCTCAGACTAAGAGGTACTACTGCCAAGGGCATTCTCTGTTGGGTAAGCCGTATTTGGCACCCTGATTATACTCTGAATTGTTTAATAAGAAAACCCTCGGATAGTTGCACCGGTTTTCCCGCATTGGGTTTTTCCGGGGACATTGGTCCAAAAATAACGGTGTCATTTTGTGTGCTTGTATCTGTTTCCTTCAGTTGATGATCTGTAATATGTTGAACATGCACTAGTGTTTATTTTCAGTATTTACATTGTAAATAACTTGTTAAGTAACGGAACAAGTAGGTAGGAATAAATTAGTAAAGTGCATGGAGGGTTTCTAACTGGTAGACTTAGAAACTTCAACATGGTATCAGAGTGTGGTTGCAGATCACAGAAGAACTGAGGACATCAGCCGAGCGGAGCAATAGCAGCAAAAAACAGTTGTCCCAAGTGACAGAAGTTGTTTCTAGCAGAGCAGCAACAAGGGAAGGGTGACGTAGTGCCTACGTCATCAAGGGTGAGCCAGGAAGAGGCAGCGCAGAGGCTAAGGGAGGCAAAGGGAGACTCACGCAGAGCCACGCAGAAGCTAGGAGGGCTGACGCAGTTGGCTGAGGAGGCCGAGTTGCTGGTGTCGGGATTGCACAGAGCTTAGGAGCTCTCACCTTTAGGTTGTTAGGGTTTAGGAGTGTGGGAAAGTTGCAGAGTGGAGCTGGTGGGATACTGTAATCAGAACAGTACCTAACAAGGCAAGCCCAAGGAGGAGGGAGTTGCTACCGAGGGTTTCTAGCCGAGAAATCCGGATCAGTGGTGAGGTTGCACAGACGATCAAAGTAGGGAGCATCTCAACATCGGCAGAAGGATTTCCAGGAGGGAAATCGAGACTCAAAGGGAGTCACATCGAGAACTTCCAGTACGGAAGTAGAATAGCAGCATGGCACTACACGGAATAAAAGACCAGGACAGACTAGACGAAGCCTCAAACTTCGCAGTCTGGAAGGCCAGAATCTTATCCGTACTTGACAGAAATCGTGTCAAGCACTTCGCCTTGAGGACGATAACTATCCCAGTCGACCCAGCTAAGAACGACAAGTATGAGGCAATGGCAAGGGCCAAGAGCATCATCCTTGACGAGGTCAAGGACCATGTAGTACCACACATTGCCGAGAAGGAAACGGCAAATGAGATGTGTGCCCTAAAGAAATTGTAGCAGCATACTTCTGTGTAGAGAAGGGTGTTACTAGAAAATCAAATGAGGTCATATCAGATGAAGAAGGGAGAACCGATTGACACCTTCCTCGGAGGACTAAATGAGATCCGAGATCAATTGACTTCCATAGAAGCCACGCCGGATCAGGAATTGATGGTGAGGACAGCCTTGAATGTAGTCTCAAAAGACTGGGAGGTATTTGTCCAGAGTATACTGGGCAAAGGGGCACTTCCACCTTGGGATGAGATGTGGGCGGCTCTTCGCCAAGAAGAGATCAGGCGGCAGACAAAGGCGGGAAGCAGCAGTAAGGGGATCAGAGTAAAAAAGGAGAAAGAAGATGTTGCCCTAGCATCTGAGGGAAAGCAAGAAAAGCGGAAGAAGAAGGATCTCTCCAAGATCAAGTGCTTCCATTGTGGGGAGCTGGGTCATTATGCGACCCAGTGTCCCAGGAAGAAGAGTAAGGGAGAGTCTTCTGAGACTAAGACAGCTCCAGCAAGGGGAGAGAAGGAAGTGGAGACAGACGATGATTGTGCCATGAGTGCACACACACCACTTGAGCAGAAGTGGGGAGATATCGCGCTGTAGTCAGGCAAACTATAGGCGATGAGGGGCAGGATTCTCGAGGTACCCAGCCTCTTGGATTAGACCTTGCTACAGGAGCCCCGAAGAGGAGTAGCAAGACTGGCTAATGTGGGTAGAGATGGATGCGGATGAAGCAGCAGAGAGAGCTACAGTGCAGGAGTCCCAAGACAGAGCGAGGCTAGCAGGCTGCAACATTGCGAGAGGCACGAGAGTGCTGCACCAGTGCAGGATGGCACAAAGAGGTGTGCAATGGTGCGAGATGCAAGGAGTTGTTGCAACAGCGCAGAGGTCAGAGAGGGAGCACTTCTCAGCGGCAAAGGGAGCTTCAGCATCAAGAGTACTCTAGCCCAACAGAGAGGTTAGAGTTGGGAGATCAGTTACTTACTTCTCAGTAACTAAGTTGCAGTGCAGCAGTGGGCAGCACGATGCAGCATGATGAGAGGAGATGCAGTGCAGAAGCAGTAGTGGCAGTGGCAGTGGCCGAGCCATGGGCAGCAGCACGGATGTAGAGGGATTTGTCGTACAAATGCAGCAATGGCAGTGGCAAAACCATGAGCAGCAGTATAGGATACAGCAGTGCAGAGGATGGTGGACAGCAGGCCTAGCATCAGCACAAGGATCGATGTCGGATGATCAAAGTAATACTCAGTGAGGAGATTTGCTAGAGCACAGTCCTCGCTAAGAGGGAGTGTTGATTTAGGGTAGCATCGGATGTGCTCTAGCCACGAAATTTGGTGGAGAGGTTAGGGCACATGAGATCTCCAATACCCAGAAAGGGTTTGGGCAAATTCTAAGCAGTTCAGGAGATATTAAAATAATTAATACTTTTAATGGAGTCCCTAAGTCTAAACTTAGGGAAATTAAAATATTAATGTGGATTAATATAAAACTGTGTTAGAATGGTCCAAAAGACATGGATCAAGCCAGATCTAATCTTAGCCATTGATTAGGGACTTAATCTCGACCGTTGATATGTCAACAAGAAAAGTATAAGAAAGGGCTTGAGTGTCACTTGGAGTGTACACCAGATGATCAGTCATTCTATTCTCTAGAGCGGGGTTTGCTAAGAGAGATAGAATCAATGATCAGAGTTGCAGCTGAGGGGCAGTGAGTACAGAGAGACAGAGAGGCAAAGATAGTGTCGAGAGATCAGTGCAGGAGCCAAAGAGAGTGACGCAATAGCAGCCAGGGCTCACGCAGGGCCACGTGGAGGCAACCAGGAGTTGCGTAGTGCTTCGGAGAGGCCAGTAGCTGACGCAAAGGGCCAGAAGGCTTATGCAGGCCCATTCAGGGTGACGTAGGGCCAACGATGGGCAGAGAGAGGCTGACACAGTCCAGAAAGGCAGACGTTGGGGTTTCTGGGGCAGATTCGCGCTGAGGAACTGTCGAAGGGTTTATCCGAGGTTTCAGCCGGGACATTTGTCTCAGACTAAGAGGTAGTTCTGCCAAGGGCATTCTCTGTTGGGTAAGCCAGATTTGGCACCCAAATTGTACTCTGAAATTGCTTAATAAGAAAACCCTCAGATAGTTGCACCAGTTTTCCCGCATTGGGTTTTTCTGGGGATATTGGTCCAAAAATATTGATGTCATTTTGTGTGCTTGTTCAGTTGATGATCTGTAATATGTTGAGCATGCACTAGTGTTTATTTTCAGTATTTACATTGTAAATAACTTGTTAAGTAACGGAACAAGTAGGTAGGAATAAATCAGTAAAGTACATGGAGGGTTTCTAACTGATAGATTTAGAAACTTCAACACAAACTAATGTAGGCTCAGAAGCCCAAAAGACATGTCTTTTCATCCTCAACGTTGCATATAAATAGAAGATGCATCCTCATTTGGACATCATTCATTCTCATACATATCTCTCTCTCCTCACCTGATTGGGTCGTACAACTTCAGGACAGCCTTCTTCTCCTCCACACATGCGAAGGGTTGATTGCGATTCTCTGTTTCCAGCGTTGACCAAGCAGTAGTTGACCTTGTTTGACTACGATTTTTGTTGGAGAAATTTTGTTTGGGAAGGCAACATTTCTGGGCACAGAAATCGAGGCATTCTGAGTTGTTTGACCAACATTGACCGCAGGGAAGTTGACTGCGAGTTTGACCCTGCATAGACTGAGTTTGACTGATATTTTCAGGTCTATTTTGGGCTGATTCAGACTACATCCTTGGAGGCTGAGTTGACTGGGTTTGACCGAGCTGATTTGGAGGAAGATTTCTGCTAAGTTGACCAGCGTTGACTTTTTGGTTAGGGCATCCTATTGACTGCAGCTTGACTGGACAAATTTGACTGTAATTGGGCAAGTGAATTTTGTATATTGTACTCTCTCTGTTGAACTTTTGAAGAATAATAAGAAGACTTGATCAAAGGGTTTCCCCACATTAGGGTTTTTCCCTAGCATCCACCAAATATTATGTCCTCTTGTCTTGGTTTGACTTCTGCTTTTTATTTATGTTCTATCTGCATTGACTGTCATGTTGATGTGACTACTAATCTAGAAATTGATATTGGGCTAATATGGAAAATTGAAGTAAATTGCTCTTAAACATAGAACATACCATTGTTATCTAAAATTAACATGGTATCGGCGTTGAGGTGAAGACAAAGCCCAAGCAAGAGTGAAAAGAGCAATCACTGAGAAGAGCAATCACTGAGATTTGTTGGACAAGGACAAGAGTCAATGGCCTCCGCATCTTACTTCAAGCCTGATGACAAGCTCAATGATAAGTCTGATTATCATGCATGGAAGATGTCTCTTGATTTGACTTTGGAAGAGCAGGATGTTATGGACTATGTGCAGGGAAAGATCACTGAACCTCCTTCAAATGCACTGGCTACCGCTAAGACAAAGTACAAGAAAAGTGAATTCAAAGCAAAGAAGATCATCAGGGAATCTATTAACAAGCATTTGGTTGCATACATCTCTGATTTGTACACATCCAAGGAGATGTATGACAAGTTGGTTGGCATGTTCAAGGTTAGCAATGCAAACCAAGTCCTCTTTCTCAAAAACAATTTGAAGGACATAAAGAAGGGAAGAGGTGAAGATATCCAATCCTACTTCATGAGGATTACCGAGATAAAAAATAATCTTCTTTCAATTGGAGAAGTTATTGTTGATAGGGAGCTCAACCTCATTGCCCTTGGAGGACTCCCTCGTGAATGGCATGTGTTCAACACTACTATCCTCAACAATGACAGGATTCCAGGTTTTGATGAATTGTTGACTAGATGCACTCAAGAAGAAACAAGGATGATGGAGAGAGACATGCCTTCAAATAGGAATGAACCTACTGCATTCTCCACTCATGCTAAAAAGAAGAACAATGCAAGTTCAAAGAAGCAATGTCAAGGAAGACTGAGATTCAAAGATGGAAGGAAGGGAAGATGCTTCATTTGTAACAAGTTTGGCCACTATGCTAGGGAGTGTCCTAATAGAAGGGATACACCTCATGATGATGACAACCACAACCACAACAATTTCAGGGGCAACAACAATCAAAGGAATGGCAAATTCAACAACAAAGGAAAAAGGAATGCTCCCGTTGCTCAACATGGCAATGGTCGACCCCCCAAAATATCAAGAAACTCCAGGTATGATGAATCTAATGTTGTAGATAACAAGCAAAAAGAATTTTGTCTTATATCTGCCCTCTCTACGGCCTCTCCACTAGATACCTTGGGAAATTGGTTGATTGATAGTGGTGTCTCAAGGCAATTCGCTAAGTATAAGGAAGCTCTTTCAAATCTGATAGAAAAGGATACAAATTTGGAGATCATTCTTGGGGACAATGCCACCTATCCCGTGAAGGGAGTTGGGAATGATACTCTTCAATTGAATCAAGGCAACACCATTCATCTACAAGAAGTACTATATGTACCTGATCTAACGAAGAACTTGGTATCTATCTCAGCGATGGAGGACAAAGTATTCAAGGTGGCATTCATTGATGGAAAGGTACGTGTTTGGAATAGAAATTTCAAAGAGACATTTAATCTTGGATTCAGGGTTGATAGCCTATATCAAGTTGGAGGAAGCCCATTGGGAGCTATGTCTTGCGACACATCTCTTCAATCCGAATTATGGCACCGGAGCTTTGCTCATCTACGTTATAAGGTTGTACTCGATGTGAGGAAGATGGTGACAAGGATGCCCGAATTCAAAGTCGAACATGAAGGTGTTTGTCAAGGATGTGCCGAAGGAAAACATACAAGGGGACCATTCCCCTCAAGTTATAGCAAGACTACTGACATTTTGCAATTGGTTCATTCTGATTTATCTGGTATGATGCCCGTGACATCTTTGGGAGGATATTTATATTATGCTATCTTTGTGGATAATTTCTCTCGCAAAAATTGGATATATTGCTTGAAGAAGAAGGACGACATATTCTCATGGTTCCGTTCTTTTAAAGCCTTGGTCGAAAATCAAACAGGGAAGAAGATCAAAATATTGAGGACCGATAATGGAACTGAATATGAATCAAATGAGTTCAATCACTATTGTAGAGAAGTTGGCATTAAGAGGGAGACTACTACCGCATATACTCTTGAGAAAAATGGTGTTGCTGAAAGGAAGAACCGTTCTATTATAGAAGCCACTCATGCCATGCTTCATGATCAAAGCCTTCTGAAGTTCTTATGGGCGGAAGCTGCCAACACTGTTGTGTACGTTCAAAATAGATGCCCTCATCAAGCGTTGGACTCCAAAACTCCCGAAGAAGTTTTCACCAGTAAGAAACCTGATGTTTCTCACTTTAGAATTTTTGGTAGCCCTGTATATTTTCATGTGCCAAAAGAAAAGAGAAGCAAATTGGATGCATTTGGGAAGAAAGGAACATTTGTGGGCTACAGTGAAACTTCTAAGGCATATAGAATCTATGTGCCTGGTCAAAGAGAAGTGGAGATAAGTCATGATGTCACCTTTGATGAAGATGTTGCCCTTGGGAAGATTAGTAACCTTCCTATTCCAAGGAAGGACAAAGAAGAAGATACAGGAAAGCAGGGAGAACCGCAGGATGAGCCAATGCCCAATGTTGAAGGACTAATGGATCCCATTGATCCACCTCCTCATGAGCCCTCCTCCTCAAAAAGGAGACCCTCATGGCTTAGGGAAACTCTCGAAGATGTCGAGAGACATATTGCACCAAGGGGGACATTTCGTGAAAGTAAGAAGTCGAATAGGTACCAAGGGTACTTAACTGCCATGAGCACCATTGTTCAATCTGAGCCTTGCACATTCGAAGAAGTTGTGAAGCACCAAGTTTGGAAGGATGCTATGAACGAAGAGTATGAGTCGATTATGAAGAATGATGTCTGGGATGTGGTCCCTAGACCCAAGGACAAATCCGTTGTCACCTCGAAATGGCTCTACAAGATCAAGCATGGAGCTGATGGAAGTGTTGAAAAGTTCAAGGCCAGGTTTGTTGCTTGAGGCTTCTCTCAAAAGGAAGGTGTGGACTACGATGAGATATTTGCACCAGTTGCCCGATATACCACCATTCGTTCGATTATAGCCCTTGTTGCCTCGCAAGGATGGAACCTACACCAGATGGATGTCAAAACCGCCTTCTTGCATGGTTCAATTAAGGAGGAAGTCTATGTAGAACAACTCGAGGGGTTCGAAGTTCAAGATCGTCAGACACATGTATGCAGGTTGAAGAAAGCCCTCTATGGGTTGAAGCAAGCTCCCCGAGCTTGGTATGAGAGGATCGACAGCTATCTGATGAAGTTGGATTTTACAAGAAGTGAAGTTGATCCGAACCCTTACTTTAAAGTTGAGAATGACAGACCTCTCATCTTGGTACTTTATGTGGATGATCTCTTTCTAACAGGTCCAGAACCTCTTATTCATCAATGTAAGTGGGAGTTAGCTTCCAAGTTTGAAATGAAGGACCTAGGACCAGTGTTGCACACATCGCGATTTAATCGCGATAAAATCGGAAAATCGCGATTTTTTCAAAATGCCGATTCAAATCGCGATTTTTAGCCAAAAAATCGGCGGAAAATTTTTTTAACGATTTTTATCGAAAAAATCGCGATTTTTTAAAAAATCGCGATTTTTTCGAAAAAATCGCGATTTTTAAGGAAAAAATCGCGGGAGGCGCGGGCAGCGGGGGTTTTATATGTAAAATCGATTTTTTGTTTATTCATTCAGCAGTCCGCCGCGGAGGAGAAGGAGGAGAAGGAGAAGAAGGGAGGGAGAGGGTTGCCGTCGCTTGTGGGAGCCGATTTTAGGAGGAATCCAAGCCAAGATCGCGAATTTGTCCATAAACCAGGTATGTAGATTAATTTTTTTTTGTTTTGGTTCTCTAAAAACTTTGTTTTTCATTGTTTTTAAAGAATTTTTAGAAATTTTTCATTGATTTGGGATGGGTTATTTGTTATGACTATGAGAACCAATTTTTGATTTTTATTTTCTCATTTTCTTTAAACATTGTTTATTTTTTTTGATTTTTCATTGTTTTTTGGGTTTAGAAATTCAAATTGGGATTTTGGAAATAATTAGCTTGTAATTTTGCAAATGCTAAATTGTAATTTGTATTTACTATTTACTATTATCATTTATGTAATCCTAAATTCCTATTTCCTAATCCTTATTTTTCCATAGGTTTGCAAATTCAAAATTCAAAAACAAACATGCCAAGGAAATTGGATCCTTTCTGGGAATATGGTGACCCTAAAACTCCGAATGATAGACAAAACTTGATTTGCAAGTTGTGTGGAAAGGAAATATTCGGGGGGGTGTACAGGTTGAAGTTCCACCTTGCACAAATCCCTGGACGTGATGTGGGGCCCTGTCTAAAGACAAATGCTGAAATTATCCAAAAAGCCATGAGAGCATTGGGAGAATTAGAGCACACTAGAGACGCCAAAGAAGAACTCAAAAGGCAACTAAGAAGGTCAGTTGAAGGAAGTGGGCCAAGTGGCACAGGTTCTACTGCAGCGTCAGTCAATCCGTTTGCTGCATCATCATATTTTGTTCCTCGAACCACACCTGGTTCACAACCAACTATCGGTTCAATGATGAAAAGAACTGAAAAAGAAAAAGCTGACAAGTTGATGACAAAATTTCTCCTCTGGAGTGATATTCCTTTCAGCATTATAAGGAATAATCCATTTTTCCAACCTACTCTTGATGCTGTTGCCAGTGTTGGCCCGGGGTACAAACTCCCTTCTCTTCATGATTTCAGAGGCCGGCTTCTTCAAGATGAAAAGCGTGACTGCACCCAAAGATTGGAGGATTTTAGGGCATCATGGGCACAAACAGGATGCACTGTTATGTCAGATGGTTGGACTGACCAAAAGGGGAGAACCCTTATAAACTTCTTGGTTAGTTGTCCCTTGGGGACTATGTTTATCAAATCTGTTGATGCAACTCATCAAATCAAAGATGCAAAAAATTTATGTGATTTGCTGGATGTGTTTATTTTGGAGGTGGGTGCAGAAAATGTTGTCCAAGTCATAACGGACAACGCTGCAAATTATGTTGCTGCTGGTAGATTGCTTATGGACAGGCATCCTACTTTATTTTGGACACCTTGTGCTGCCCATTGTATTG
Source organism: Pinus tabuliformis (assembly GCA_031772625.1). Taxonomy (NCBI): domain Eukaryota; kingdom Viridiplantae; phylum Streptophyta; class Pinopsida; order Pinales; family Pinaceae; genus Pinus; species Pinus tabuliformis. The sequence goes on from CM062811.1 coordinate 1,251,308,132, forward strand.
ATTTGATGTTAGAGGACATAGGGAAAATTCCCTTTGTCAAAGAGGTTGTTGACTCATCAAAAACCATCACAAAATTTATTTACAATCACACATCTGTGCTTAGCTTGATGAGAAAATGCACCAACAACAAAGAGTTGGTGCGCCCCGCCATTACACGGTTTGCGACGAGTTTCATATCTCTTCAATCCCTCTTGAATTCTATGTGGGATTTGAAGAGAATGTTTGTTTCAGAGGAGTGGCGTTCTTCGCCAATGAGCCGCAAACCAGAAGGAGAGGCCGTCTGCAGACTTGTTTCATACCAAGAAGACTTTTGGGCGGGAGTGCAGGAGGTGTGCGCTGTCACAGAACCTTTGGTAAAGGTTCTTCGGTTGGTAGATGGTGAGAAGCCCGCAATGGGCTATTTGTATGAAGCCATGGATAGGGCCAAAGAAGCCATTCGGTCCTACTATGATGACAAGGGAGATGATGGGTTCCAGAGACAACTCCTTCTATGGAAGGTCATTGATGAGCGATGGAACAACACACTCCATCGTCCCATTCATGCTGCTGGCCTTTTCCTGAACCCTGCATTTTCTTATGCATGTGGGTTTAATTTTGATGTTGAGGTCGTGGAAGGATTATTAACCTGTGTCCAGAAGATGGTGAAAACTCCAGAAGAACGTATGGAGGTCTCTAGACAAATTGAGCAATATAAGTTGTCAGGTGGCACATTTGGCTTTGAGATGGCTATCAATGATAGGACGGTTAAAATCCCAGGTATTTTTTAGTTTGTAGTATGTACTTTGTAACTTTGTTTCAAATTTCATTGTTTCTTCAAATTCCATTTTTTTCTTATGTTTATTTAAAATTTTCTTTGTAATTTTGTTGTAGACGCATGGTGGAAGATGTATGGTGGCAGAGTACCCCTTTTGCAAAATCTTGCCGTGCGCATCCTCAGCCAAACATGCAGCTCCTCGGGATGTGAGCGCAATTGGAGTGTATTTGAAAAAATACACAACAAGAAGCGCAATAGGTTAACACTTAAACATTTAAAATATTGCAAATTTCCAAATAAATTTTTGAATTCATTAAAGTTTTAAACAATATTTTTTTTATAATATTAATTATTAATTTATTATTTCATGAACTTTGTACAGGTTGGAGTCCCATAGACTTAATGACATGGTCTATGTCTACTACAATCTTCGATTGTGGGTGAAACAACTAGAGAAGACACCTGATACGGAAGCCATCTCATTGGATGGGATTGACACCACTGCTGAATGGAGGGTTGAGACCGAGAGGCCTCTCATGGATCCCACTGAGGATTGGTTAGTGCAGGATGAGGGGGAGGAGGAGGGGGAGGAGGAGGAGGAGGAGGAGGAGCAGGAGCAGGAGCAGGAGCAGGAGGAGGAGGAGTTGGAGGAGCAGGAGGAGGAGGTGACACCGCCTACCCGGGCTACCCGGGCTACCACTACCACCAGTAGAGGACGTGGTCTCCGTCCACCTCAGCCTCTTGTAGCTGCTACTACTAGTTCTTCAGCTTCTAGAGCACGTCAGACTCCACTGCCATTTCCACCACCACAGGCACCAGCTTCTACATCTAGAGGGAAAGAGAAAGCTGTGCCATATTCTCGCAAGAGGGGCAGAGGAAATCAATAGGATTAGACTTTCATTTTATTGTATATGACATTATGACATGATGAGATACATTATCATATTTTTTGTTGATATTTTGAGGCTGAGTTGGACTTGGGACTCAGGACTTACTATTCAGGACATGATTCAATGTTATGTGTGATTTTAGCGCTAGAAATGATATTGAACATCTTATATATTAGTTTTTTTATCATATTTATGTGTCAATGTATTTATTTTATGTTGTAGATGGTTTAGATATTAAAAAAATTGAAAAAAAATGAAAAAAAATGAATATTTTTGTGCCAAACGATTTTTTCCGATTTTTTCCCGATTTTTTCCCGATTTTAACGATTTTTCCGATTTTTTCCCGGCGCCGATTAAATCCCGATCGCGATGTGTGCAACATTGCCTAGGACTCGTATATTATTTCCTAAGGTTGGAGGTCTGGCAAAAGCCAGGTGAGATTTTCCTTTCTCAAGGAAAATACATTGTGAAGCTACTTGAAATATTTGGGATGGTGGACTGCAAGTCCGTGACTACTCCAATGGAACTTAACTTCAAGAAATTATGCGAAAGTGTTGCTGGGCCCAATTTGGAAAAATTTTCTGAGTATCGTCAACTCGTGGGGGCTCTGATGTTTTTAGTGAACTCCCATCCGGACATATGTTTTGCAATGAATACATTGAGTCATTTTATAGTCAAGCCTCATCACATACATTGGATTGCTGCCAAGAATCTCTTGAGATATCTTTGGGGCACAATCACCTATGGACTGAGATACACTGTCGGGAATGTGAGGCTCCATGGTTATTTTGATGCTGATTGGGCTGGCAGTGTGGTGGATCGTAAAAGCACATCGAGATGTTGCTTCTCTCTAGGTTCTGCTTCGATATCCTGGATGAGAAGGAAGCATAATTCGATTGCTTTGAGCACAGTTGAGGCTAAATATATTGCTGCTAGTATGGCCTCCTGTGAAGTTGTTTGGTTGAGGAAGCTCTTTAGTGAGTTGTTTGGACATGTGCTGGATACCACCGTGATCTTCTACAACAACCAAAGTGGAATTCGTCTTTCTGAGAATCTCGTGTTTCATGACCACTCCAAGCATATTGATATCATGTACCACTTTATCTGAGATATGGCACAACGGGGAGCAATAACGCTCCATCACATTGGGACTGATGATCAGGTCGCAGATATTCTTATGAAGACCCTGGGGAAGGTCAAATTCTTAACCTTCCGTGAACGACTTGAAGTTGTGGAGAGACCCTCTTATGAGGGTCCCGTTTGATTTAGATATTGAGCTCTGGGAGCTCCGAGGGGCTTTGGGTACTTCTTGGAGCAATAAGCGACCATAGGGTGAGTGGTTCACCTTCCCCTAGTGGTGCACGATGTACAGGGTGAATGGTTCACCTTCCCCTGTGATACCCCATGATGGTTGAGATATGGGTAGGATGAGTAGTTCACCTTCTCCTATCATATATGAGCAGGATGAATGGTTCACCTTCTCCTGCTGGTACATCCTACCCATGCAATCCGGGACTCATGGGAAGTACCTCTCATCTAGCCAATGAGTAGGGAAATGAGGATAGGGACCATAGTACTACCGATGGACGCATCGTGTACTACCGTACTCCCTATGCTAGGATGTTTGATATTGATCTGGGATCAATGGAGACTAACTTCGGGTCAGTGGAGAGTGGTATGATACACTCTCGATTATTGGAGACTGACTTCGGGTCAGTGGAGAATGGTATGACACATTCTCGATCATTTCTTCTTCATTATTTCTTCATGGTTCAGAAGAGCAAAGCAGAGCAGAGTATAACAGGGGTGTCAAAGATGGTACATATTGACAAATGATTTGGCAAGTGGAGTTCTTCCTAGTTGAGAGGGAGTGTTAAATTTGGCAACTAGGGCCAAACTCCACCTTGGATAGCTCATATGATGAAGCTGATATTTTTATTGGATTCCTCTTTCCGAGAGGTGTAGGATTGATCTAAAGATCATCTCATTCTAACATGTATAAATGGAATTATTAATTTATTTTGTTTATGGACAAATTGCCAAGCTCAACCAGCAAACTAATGTAGGCTCAGAAGCCCAAAAGACATGTATCTTCATCCTCAAAGTTGCATATAAATAGAAGGTGCATCTACCTCATTTGGACATCATTCATTCTCACACATATCTCTCTCTCATCATCTGATTGGGTCGTACAACTTCAGGACAGCGTTCTTCTCCTCCACATGTGTGAAGGGTTGACTGTGATTTTCAGTTTCCAACGTTGACCAAGTTGCAGGAAGTTTGACTAGCGTTGATCGAGCAGCAGTTGAACTCGTTTGACTACGATTTTTCTTGGGGAAATTCTGTTTGGGCAGGCCACATTTCTGGGCACAGAAATCGAGGCATTATGAGATGTTTAACCAACGTTGACCACAGGGAAGTTGGTCGCAAGTTTGACCCTGCGTTGACCGAGTTTGACTGATATTTTCGAGATTGTTTTGGGCTGATTCGGACTATCCTTGGAGGTTGAGTTGATTGGATTTGACCGAGCTGATTTGGAGGAAGATTTCTGCTAAGTTGACCAGCATTGACTTTCTGGTTAGGGCATCCTATTGACTATAGCTTGATTGGACAAATTTCACTGTAATTGGGCAAGTGAATTTTGTATATTGTACTCTCTCTATTGAAATTTTGAAGAGTAATAAGAAGACTTGATCAAAGGGTTTCCCCGCATTGGGGTTTTTCCCTGGCATCCGCCAAATATTGTGTCCTCTTGTTTTGGCTTGTCTTCTACTTTTTATTTATGTTCTATCTGCATTTACGATCATGTTGATGTGATTGCTAATTTGGAAATTGATATTGGGCTAATATGGAAAATTGAAGTAAATTACTCTTAAGCATAGAACATACCATTGTTATCTAAAATTAACACTACAGCGACTAATGTCCCACGAGGAAGAAGGAGAAGCAGGAGCAGACAGCAACTTCGACGGAGATAGATAATTTGTCTTGCAAGTTGGAGGATGAATTCGCACTATATGAGGCTATACCTCTAGGAGAGAGGTGGGGAGACATTGAGCTCTAGTCCCAGAGTTGCAAAGATTCGAGTGTTGATTTGGGGTAGCATTGGATGTGCTTTAGCCATGAAAATTGGTGGAGAGGCTAAAGCACATGAGATCTCAAAACCCAGAAATGGTTTGGGCAGATTCTAACCGATTTGGGAGATATTAACATAATTAATATTTTAATGGAGTTCCTAAGTCTAAACTTAGGAAAAATAAAATATTAATGGATATTAATATAAAACTGGGTTAGAAGGTTCCAAAAGTCATGGATCAAGCCAAATCTAATCTTAGCCGTTGATTAGAGATTTAATCTCGGTCATTGAGGACCAACGAGAAAAGTATAAGAGGAGGCTTGAGGGTCAATTGGAAAACACACCAGAGTGATCAATCATTCATTTTGCTAGAGTGGGGTTGCTAAACAAAGTTGAATCAGTGATCAGCAGCGACACAGACAGGCAGACAGGCAGGGACATTACTAGGAGACCAAAACAGAAGCGGAGAGAGCAAGAGCAGCAACCAGTCCAGGCTACGTAGAGCCCAGCAGATGCAGCGCAGAGCCCAACGAGACTGCGTCATCCACGCAAAGGGCAGAGGGAGTGACGCAGAGGCTCCCAGAGGTTGCGCAGTGCCTCAGAAGGCTGACACAGAGGGTCCTAGGGCTGACGCAGGTCAGTAGGAGGCTGACATAGTGACTAGAAGGGCCAGCGTTGTGCTTACGTTGTGCCGGAGAGGGTTTCGTGGGACAGGTTTTTTGAATACCTGTTTTCGAATATAGAGGTATTGTTGTCGTATATTTTTCTCTGTCGGGTGAATAGATTTAGGCACCCAGTTGTACTCAGATAAACTGCATAATAATATAACCCTCAGAATAGCTGCACAGGTTTTCCCGCATTGGGTTTTTCGGGGGACATTGATCCAAAAAATAACGGTGTCACTTGTGTGTTTGTTTTCTTTCAGTTGATGATATGTAGATGTTGATACTTTACTTGTGTTTATTTTCAATATTTACATGGGAAATAACTTGTTAAGTAATTAAACAAGTAGGAGAAATAAACCAGAGAGTACAAGAAGAATTTCTAACGTGTTAAACTTAGAAATTCCAACATGGTATCAGAGGGTGGTTGCAGATCACAGGAAAACTGAATGCATCAACCGAGCAAAGCATTTGTAGTAGATTCAGTTGTCCCGAGAGACAGATTTGATCCTTGTAGAAGGCAACAGAGGAAGGAGTGACGCAGAGGGACTGTGTCATTATTCGAGGCCAGAGAGAGGCCAGTGCAGAGGCTGAGGGAGGCAGAATCAGGCTCACGCAGAGCCCAGGATGGCTGATGCGGTTGACTGAGGGAGCTGATTTGCAGGTGTTGGGATTGCGCAGAGCCAAGTGTCTCAATCCTTCAGTTGTTGGGGCATAGGATGTTGTGGGTAATTTGGGGAGCGAAGCTGGTGGGGTACTATGATTAGAACAGTACCTAACAAGGCAAGACCAAGGAGGAGAGAGTTGCTGCCAAGGCGGATTTCTAGCCAAGGAATCCGGATCAATGTTGTAGTTGCACAGACGATTGGAGTGGGGCAACTTGACATTGGCAGAAGGATTTCCAGGAGGGAAATCGGGACTCAGAGGGAGTCCAGAGGAGAACTTCTAGATGGGAAGTAGAGAGACTCAGCAGGAGTCGAACAGAGGACTTCCAAGAGGGAAGTAGAGAGACTCGGAGGAGTCGAAAGAAGAGCAGCGAGATGGTCGTGAATGGGCTGAGAGATCAGGATAGGCTGGACGGAGCATCCAACTTTGTGGTCTGGAAGGCCAAGATCTTGTCCATTCTAGACAGACATCGCCTCAAGGGCTTCGTCTCGAGAGTGATAGCTATTCCAGTTAATCCGGTAGCTAATGAAAGGTACGAGGAGGCAATAGCTAAGGCTAAATGCATCATCCTTGATGGGGTCAAGGATCATGTGGTACCACACATTGCCGAGAAGGAAGCAGTAAAGGAGATGTTGGATGCCTTGAAGACATTGTACCAGCACTTCCGTGCAGAGGAAGATGCTCTTGGAGAATCAGCTAAGGCCATACCAGATGCAGAAGGGAGAGCAGATAGATGTCTTCCTCGGTCGATTGAAGGAGATCCGTGACCAGCTAACTTCCATAGGGGCCACACTGGATGAGAAATTGATGGTGAGGACCGCACTAAATGCAGTTTCCGAGGATTGGGAGGTATTTGTCTAGAGCATACTGGGCAGGACGAGTCTTCCAAATTGAGAAGAATTGTGGGCGACTCTTCATCAAGAAGAAATCAGACGGTTGACCAAGGCGGCGAGTAGCAGAAAAGGGGTCAGGATCAAGAAGGACGAAGAAGAGGATGCGGCTCTAGCATCTGCGAGAAAGCAGGAGAAGAGGAAGAAGAAGGACCTCTCCATGGTCAAGTGCTTCCATTGTGGGGAACTGGGTCATTTTGCAAACCAGTGTCCTAGGAAGAAGAGTAAGGGAGAGGCTTCGGACTCGAAGGCAACGCTAGTGAACGCAAAGAAAGAAGTCAAGGAGGAGGACGATTGTGCCATGAGTGCTCATGTGCCACTTGAGAAGAAGTGGGGAGACATCGAGCTATGGTCAGATGGACTATAGGTGATGAGGGGCAGGATCTTTGAAGTACCCAATCTCTTGGATTATCCTGGCTACAGGAGCCTCGAAGAGGAGTAGCAGGACTGGCGGATGTGGATAGAGACGGATGCGGATGAAGCAACAGAGAGTGCTACAGTGTAGGAGTTTCAGGGCAGCGCGAGGCTAGTAAGCTGCAACAGTGCGAGAGGCAGAGGAGTGTTGCACCAGTGCAGGACAGCACAGAGAGGTGTGCAACAGTGCGAGATGCAGGGAGTTGTTGCAGCAGTGCAATGGTCAGTAGAGGGAGCACTTGTTAGTGACAGAGAGAGCTTCAGCATCGGGAGTGTTTCTAGCCTAACAAGGATGTCAGAAGTTGGGTGGATCAATTACTTTCTTCTCAGTAACTGAGTTGCAGTGCAGTAGCACGATGCAGCATGATGAGAGGGGATGCAGTGCAATTGCAATGCTGGGAGGATGGACCAGCAGCAGCACGGATGCAGAGGGAGTTGCCATATGGATGCAACAGTGGCAGTGGCAGGGCCATGGGCAGCAATACAGGATGCAGCAGTGCACACTGCAGAGGCCGTTGGGCGAGGAAGCATAGCATCAGCACAGGGACCGATGCCGATAACCAGGGTGATGCTCAGTGTGGAGTATTACTAGAGCACAGTCCTCGCTAAGAGGGAGTGTTGATTTGGGGTAGCATAAGATGTGCTCTAGCCATGAAAATTGGTGGAGAGGCTAAAGCACATGAGATTTCTAAGACCTAGAAATGGTTTGGACAGATTCTAACTGGTTTGGGAGATATTAAAATATTTAATATTTTAATGGAGTTTCTAAGTCTAAACTTAAGAAAAATAAAATATTAATGGATATTAATATAAAACTGGGTTAGAAGGTTCCAAAAGTCATGGATCGAGCCAAATCTAATCTTAGCCGTTGATTAGAGATTTAATCTCGGTCGTTGATAGACCAACGAGAAAAGTATAAGAGGAGGCTTGAGGGTCAGTTGGAAAACACACCAGAGTGATCAGTGATTCATTTTGCTAGAGCGGGGTTGCTAAGTAAAGTTGAATTAATGATCAGCAGTGAGGGGTAGTGAGTATGAGGCAGAAAGGCAGGGACAATATTGGGAGACCAGCACAGAAGCAGAGAGAGCGAGAGCAGCAATCAATCCAGGCTACGCAGAGCCCAGAGAGACTGCGTCATCCACGCAGAGGGCAGAGGGAGTGACACAGAGTCTCCCAGAGGTTGCGCAGTGCCTTAGAAGGTTGACGCAGAGGGTCCTGGGGCTGACATAGGTCAATAGGAGGCTGACGCCGTGGCCAGAAGGGCCATCACTGAGCTTCAGTTGTGATGGAGAGGGTTTCGTGGGACAGGTTTTTTGAATACCTGTTTCTGCATATAGAGGTATTGTTGTCATATATTTTTCTCTGTCGGGTGAACAGATTTAGGCACCCAGTTGTACTCAGATAAACTGCATAATAATATAACCCTCAGAATAGTTGCACCAGTTTTCCCGCATTGGGTTTTTCTGGGGACATTGGTCCAAAAATAACGTTGTCACTTGTGTGTTTGTTTTCTTTCAGTTGATGACCTGTAGATGTTGATATTGTACTTGTGTTTATTTTCAGTATTTACATGGTAAATAACTTGTTAAGTAATTAAACAAGTAGGAGAAATAAACCAAATAGTACAGGAAGAATTTCTAACGGGTTAGACTTAGAAATTCCAACATCGGGCAAGGTCCAAGGAGGACTGCATCAGACAAGTGTTTTCCTCTTACATCAGTACCCTTGCTACATGGGCCCACAGTTTTCAGTAGCAGATGGATCAGTGTTCAAGATGGCACAGTCAGATCTTGAGGGACAGTTGCAGTACTAGTCGCAGTCAAATATTGAGGGGCACAAAGCAGTTGCAGCGCAGACAGATACTCAGTGGATAGTGCAGAGTCTAGTTGCAGTCAAAGACTCAGGAGACAGTTGCAGAGCCAATCTAGAGACACGGTTGATTCAAAGTTTTTATCCTCAGTTGCAGTATTTGCAGCATGAGATGAGTGGCAACGCAAAGCAGAGTTGGCAACAGTACAGGTTGTACAATGCAATGTCAGCAACAACACAAATGCAAGGTGGTTCAGCTCAAAGTGGCAGATGAATCAAAGTTACGCAATGGCTTGGTGGACAGTGGCAAATCATCGTCGTTGTCAAACATCAGCAACGTGTATAGTGGATATCATGAAGATAAAGTGAGAGAACACCTTCCTCACTACAAGGGAGTGTTACTTTTTGTAGCATCGGACAAGTGTTCTAGTCTCGACTTTGGTCACAGAGACTAAGAAACACAAGATCTCCATAACCCAGAAAAAGTTTCAAGAGAAAACACCTAGAGATGGCTCAATTAAGTTAATTGATCAATAATTAAATATTTGGTAAGTCTAACTTAGGAAAAGTGATTAATTAACATCAATTAATTAATAAAGGTGAGATTTCTCTAGAAACTCACATGGATCAAGTTGGAGATGATCTTAGTCATTTATGGGGATCTAATCATGGTCGTTGCTCAGCAAGTGAGAGATTATAAGATCAACTTGATGGGTAGATGGAGAACACACTAGAGAGGTCAAGTTTCTTGGCAGATCGAGCTATCCAGCAGCAGCAACTGAGCAGGGAAGAAGAGTTTGAGCTAGAAGGGATGCAGAGACAGAGAGGGAGCAGAGACAGTGATTCCGGAGTAGTTTCCAGTTCTAGAGAGGTAGCAGCAAAGAGGCTGAGTTATTCCACTAGAGGCTGCATGGGCAGCTTCAGTGTAGCAGTTCGATTGGGCTAAGCAGGGGGTCGATTTAGTAGCTAGAGGTCGGGATAATTTTCCAAAGGGTCAGAGAATCACTTCCCGCAGCAGCGGCAGGCAGAATGACTTGATCAAAGGCAGATTTAGGTTGTGCGTGTGAGGGCATGTGCAAGGGTTTTTGAGGACCAATTTTTCTGAAGCAGGTTGTGTTAGGATTGCTCATGGAGAGAGAAAATTCTCTCTAATAATTTTAGCCAGTTATACTTAGATTTTCACTGTTGCATAATAATAATAAAACCCTCATCTACTGCAACGGTTTTCCCACATTAGGTTTTTCTGAGGACTTTTGTCAAAAAATAACTATATCAGTTTTATTATGTGTGTGCTCTATATTTCTCAATTCCAGCATTTTATTTTCCGCAGTGTTTTTATGGTGAAAATTGTAGTTGTGATTTTATTTGTTGTTTGTCATAGCAAAAAAACTGCACTTAATTTTGATTAGTTAGAAGAATAATTTACAGCTGCTACAATAGACTTGAAAATTTCACATTTTGTTGGGTAACAACCCCAAAATGGGTTATTGTTCTTGCTAGTTCCAGTGTTTCTTGCAAATTTACAAGTCCAAAGTTGTATGTCAGCAAGCAACTTCTTCATTCCCATCCATATACCAAAGTATTCTTTCTCAGGATTGGTTAGGGATCTTCACACACAACCTTTGTGACATTTCAAGGTATATTTGATTTTGGTTTGAAAGTGTTTCTTCACTAATCTGCATTTCTCTGAAGTAAGAAATCATTTTCTGATTAGCAAGTTTCCTAAACTAACTCCTAGACTCCATCACCCAATAGGAATTACAAGGCACTAGTCTATTAACCTTCTGGTGGAGAATTTTATGATTTTAAGGAAACCTCCTGTAACTTTGTAGGAGATGGCCTAGAGAGTGGGGGCAAGTATCAATGTGACAGTGGGCACTTGTATTTGTGGTGCCGCCCTAGCATCTTGTCAGACCTTAACAAGACTACTAATTTGGTTGGTAACAAGCTCATATATTAAGGACATGTTTGGAAATTAAATTTCCTGCAGCACGATTTAGGATAAACAACCAAAGTCATTTAATCTTGGTAAGTAAAATAGCATTAGGAATCCCATGAATCAGTAAACCCATTTACATAGTGGCATTTTCGCCGAACAAATCTATGTTGGGCCAATCAGGCTGTTAACCCATTTTTAAAATTCATTAAACTAAGGCTTGCTTGTTATCCACATTTGCCATAGTGACTATTAGCACGAAGTTTGCACCTTTCCTAAAGGTCCAAAGGTTATGATTATTAGTTCATTATACAAGGGGTTATGTAATGGCCTATGAAATTTTTTTATGGAAGGGTGACATAAAGCTTATAAATATTTCAAAAGAGTTTAGTTAAGTTATATCTAAGCTTTCCCTAAGTTTTGCAGCAAATCGGAGCCTATCAAATGCCTATAGCTAGCACTATGAAAATATTTCGTAGCGCACTATGAAATTTTGAAAATATGAGTTTCCAAACTGCTTTTCAAATGCCCAAACCAGTTTTCAAGAAGCTTTACCCTTATAGAACCTTGATATGACATTTGGCAGAGTTTTCAAGCCTAAGAGAGGGATTTTAAATTAAACTCTAAAATGGCAGTTTGCCCTAAATGGCAGTTTCCAACATTTTTCTTGTTTTCGTCACTATGTTCAAACACAGATTTCAAACAGATGGTAATGAAGTTCAAAAAACCAAAAGAGGTTTTTGTTGGGAACAAACTGATTTCAAAAAACCTCTTTCAAATTTTACCCAGACATCATGGTTTGGAAATTACAGAGGAATCTGAGGCCTATTTTTCTAGATTTTGTAATTTTGTTATTTTCCTATTCTAGTCACTATTTTCAAATGCAGTTTCCGAACATATGGAAATGAATTTGTAAAAATCAAAAGAGGTTTTTGTTGGTAACATACCAATTTAAAGAAGCCTCTCAGTTTTAACTTTTTACCCAGCTAGCATGGTTTGAAGGATATGAAGAAATATTTGTAGCCTATTTTTCAAGATTTAAATATTTAATTATTTCATGTTTTATTCATCCACTTTGGGCACGGTTTTTGAGAAGATGAAGATTAACTAACTTTCCAAATCTGGAAGAGGTTTTTGTGGGGAATGAGCTGATTTAAAAAAACCTCTTTCAGTTTTTACACAGCTATCACAGTTTGGGAGATCTGAATGTCTCTTTAAAGCCTATTTTTCAGAAATTTGCCAGATTTTTCGAAATTTTGTTTCCTATAAAAATGCGAAGTCAACAGCTGAAGGCCACCTCATCAAATTCGACTTGGGGATCAGACTGAAGATGGGTGAAGAGGTTTTTCAGATCCATTTCTTTTGGATCTTGATAGTTATTGTAATTAATACTTTCTCAAACATTGTGATCTCAGATTTATATATTTTTCCTATATAATGAATGAAAAAAAAGGAGGTTGGATTTTCAAGTTTTGGAGAAGAAAAAAAAACTATTGCTCTCTTTTGTAATCTTTTCTGAGTATTAATTATATCGAGTGCAGAAGTACAGAATGTTTTCATACCAGAGATTCATGACTGATGTTTTGAATAGTGTCTCATTTCTCATGTGTATGTGACTCCCTTCTCAGTTGTTCATTTATGTGTAAATCTTCTAAATATTTAAACTGAAAGTAAATGTTGCGGAACTCATCCTTTGTTAGATGCTCCATTTCATAAAGTTAAATGCTCATAATTTTCCTCTAAAGTTACATTTGAAATTCATCCATTGTTAGATGCTTCAAATGAACTGTTAATCTTTTTTTCCACTTTCATACTGCAACGATGATATTCACAGATAGACATCATTTACCTTGCCTCTGTTTCCTGAAACATTTTATTAGTCATTGATAATCTTTATAAACACTCAGATTTGACTCCATTGCCCATTAGTTGATATTTCTTTAACCCTACCCAACCAGCACACTCAAAATCCAAAAACCCTACTGAAGATCTAGCCACTATTTGGAGACAGCTAGTTGCTAAACATTTAGTGATTAAACTGTCAGAGAGAGCCCTCTCTGGATTGAAGGGGCTAGCCTTCAATCTCCAAGCCTGGTTTGAAAAGGTTACCTTAGATCTTCCTCTTTCACAGCCAAGAGGACATTTCTGAGTGATAACAGTGACTAGGCTTCAACACTAAGCTTTGAAACAGAACAAACTGACACAAAAGGAATATGAAATAACAGATAATTATTCTTCAGTGATCATATAAATTTTAATGCATATAAATCTCAGTAGTTTTCAAATTTCAATCTTTTGCAGAGGCAATTTAGAAAACTTAGTCAAATAGCTCTTCTTAACATATATTACATCTCTATCATGAAGTCAAGTGCATCTGCTGATGTCCCATGTTCATTCTGCAAATAAACTCTCCAGCCCCTGCACCATATGTAACATATAAAAAAAAGTCAACATTCATATGCATCTGTCAGGATATGACAGATCTGTTAGTAAAATATGTTTCCAACTGCTAAATGAATATAAGGAAAACAAAGAAAAATGCAACCTTTAGGAGTACTCCGATTACATTTGCTTAATATCAGTTGACAAATGATGTGAAAGCTTAAATGCTTGTGGAAAGGCTGATCTCAGCAAAGCTCAAGTATAAACAACAGTTTATAGTTGTTTATATGGCAATTAAGAAGCAAATATCCTAATTTGGGCAACATCGAGGATGGATATGCACAAAATATTTGTTAACATAATGATATGAAAGTCTTAACCTTTCAGGGACTAGAAGGCACACTTCTTCATGTAAAATGCATCTGCCAAAGTTGGGGTAACATCTCAAAGGTTTTCTCAGAATTGATACTGGCAAACAGTCTTACCAAATAAACCATTAACCTGTAGTCAGACTTGCGTTTCTAGACACCTGGAACAAAAGCAGAAGCAGCAGTGTAGATTGTTCCTTCCCAGAAAAATCCTAAGAGCCAAGCAGTCCTGGGAGCATTCCATACACATATATATTCCTATATATTTTTTTCATATTATAATGTATACACAAGGACATTATAATCACCTTTCTCTTATTATGGTAGCATCTACCTTCCTCAAACCCTCATCTAAAATCAATTTCAACCCAATCTCCAAATGTTTTTATGATGCGTTTCAATCAGCCATATCAAACTTTTGAATCAATTGCCTAGAATAATGTGCTTGAGAAATAAATATGTTGCCTTCATTCTACCACACCTCCAAGCCAAGGCAGTAGTGCAAAGTCCATAGATCTATCATCTCAAATGTTCACTTTAAGTCTTGATTTACTTCATTAACTTCATCATCTCCGATAATAATGAGATCATCTATGTACACCTCTAGAATGGCAATATCTTTGCTTAGATCCATAAAGATGGGTAGGACTTTTTGATAAGTGACGTGTGCAGAAATGGTCTCTGCAAATCTCAATTCATGAATAAACTTTAATCCCTCGGTTGAAAATTATTAAATTAACCTTGATCAATGGCATGAAACATTGATTGAGGTAAAACCTCAGTCAAGAATTTTAAACCATGATCGAGGGTTTAAGTCAAAATAAACCTTGATCAAGGGCTTCTATGATCCAAGTCTCAACCTAGATTGAGAGTTAAAAAAGGCAAGAGTCCTTGCTCATTTTTACAAGTTTTTAGGCAGCTACAACTTCTAGGAGGTCAAATCCGTTCATCTCTTTTATGTAAGGTGACAGACTCGGTGCTTGTAGATTCACCATTGAATCTTTTATCCAATGGCATATAATTTTCTTTTCTAAAACTTATACAAATTTATTTGCCCTCCTGAGTAGTGATGGCCCCCAAAGAAATACAAGTATCTTAAAAACTACACAACAAAAAAAAATAAGAAAAAAATATTTAGTTCCCCTTGGATTTTTATTCTTCAAAATGGTATTTTTGTGTTTTGGTTTCATGTTAACAAGAGAAAAAGAATTGTTGGGAACAGCTAGCCCCTAGATTTTCCCTCTTACAAATCTAGATGTTTAATGACCAGCATATTTCATTAGGCTGAAGGTTTAGAGACAGTCAGATAGAGCTTTGCTTGAGCCAAGGGTTGGTTCCCATGGAGATTAATTGTGATATGGACTCAGTGATGTTATGGTTATTCAAATACAATTTTGACACAAAGTTTCATTAGATGGGAGATAAGATAAAGATAAGATAATTATATTAAAGTCCAAAAATGACCACAAAAGCAAGTCAATGGGACTATTGAGTACAATGATGTCAATACAAAGCAAGAGTACTGAAAAATCTCCTATATAAAGAACAAGAGAAGTAAAGTAGAAAGTAGAAACATGAAGTCTATATGTGAAAACTAGAGAAAACCCTCAGATCCAAGTGTGGGCAACCACAATCGGAGGGATATGTGTAGAGGGAAAGGATCTAGTGACTGGGTCATGATCCACTAGATCTACCTCCCCTAACATCCAAGGCCAAATGACAAAAAACTCAAGATTGAATGGTGCCCTGAAGAAGAGCTAGGAGAAGATCTAGACCCTCTATTGCATTGCTGCCAAGCCCCTATAACTCATTGCTGATGTTTAGGCGAGTTGATCTACCTGCCGGTAAGGGATCTGGTTTGGCAATGTCTTTGAGGTCTTTTTTTGTGGGGAGGGATAGTCCCTTTGGTATGTATTGATCTAGAGATAGAAGCAATGTTGTTATCATCCTATCTCTTAGTGCCCCTAATTGATGGAAAAAACCTAAAGAAGGAGGTAATCTACTGAACAAGATGTGGCCTAGGAGGCCAGAGAGTGTGGGTACAAAGTCTGAGGTCCTCCTACATATAAAGGGCTAGACATCTTTGGTCTGAGTACTAGAAGAAACTAGAAAGGGTTTAGATCCCCTTGAACAGGTAATGACATCTCCCATGAATCTCATAATAAATGAGTCAACAGAAGATGAAGTGCTCCTTTGACTCAATCTCTCAGAGATGACATAGCTGGAAAATCTTGTCTAAGGGTCTATCTAGTGGTCCATCTCAATCCGCAGTCAATGAGAGCCAACTTTGAATTGTTCTAATGGAATCTGAAGGACATGCATTTAATGGCAAAGCGTGTAATGGGGACAAAAGATGAGTCCATCCCTCATCATCATCAAGTGCCTGGCATAGAAGGCCATCTTTGAACATAACCCACCGTGAGACTTTATCCAAGTGACCTATACATATTGCCTATAGATATCCTCACAAATGATTGTATCCATCTCTTGATTGGTTGGTAAGAGGTGGATAAGGACTATCTAAAAGAAGGAAGCCAGTCCAATGTAATACCAATTGAAGTAAGGAGATCTAAGACTCTCAAGGACTATCTAAAAGGAGGACGCCAGTCCAATGTAATACCAATTGAAGTAAGGAGATCTAAGACTCTCAAGTACCAGCATCAGGACCAAGTTGAAGGGCTAGCAACAGCAATGGACTCTAATGAATGGTAGGCGAAGTATGGATATTTGGCATGCCCCTGCACTATATCAGCAAAACTCTGAACAGGGTGTAGAAGTCCAACAAGACTGAACACTACCTCAACTCAGAAGGAGTGAGCGCCAAACACTACAAGGATGATGGGCTGAGGAACTATTTGTTTGCATCAAATGAAGAGGCGAAGGAGGATGATTTGCACTCTCTCTATTGACAACCAATCAGACTCTACTAAACTAGATCCCAAAACCTCAAACCCATGTGATTTGCTATTTTTAGCAGTTCTCCAACTTTGTAGGAGGCAAAGTTCGAAAGCTTGCATGGCAATATTGATTACATATTAAGAGTCCTTACGAGCTTAGGATTCCAGTGAGCCCTGTTGAATTTTGGTAGTTGCAGTCGGTATTCATAAATTGTTTTAACCCTCAAAACAAAATAAAAAATGATAAATATAAATATAAATTTCAAGTCGACTTCAAAAGAGGGAAATTCAATTTTTTGTCTCCACAAGCTCAGGTTAGCGAACCTACATGTCACACCAGTTCGAGCTCATGAGATGTCTATATATATGCTACTCGTCCTCCTCCTCAAGCCACCAATTTGGATCGCACAAATACAATATCTTTTGTTCATATATGCAAAGGAAGGAAAAGAGGAGCAATCTGAAGTTTGACCACATAGTCGAAGCGTTGACCAAGCCATCTTATCTCTGTTTGACCTCGCACGTGTGGAAAGAGGATGAATTCTTTTTGGGCATTTTGTTGAGCAACAGACCAAGTTTCTAAGGAATTCTCAGTTTGACCAAGTTTGACCTAGGTTTTGTTGATGGTCAATTTGACTTTATTTTGACTGGAAAGATCAAATTATATCTCTTGTTGAAATGAATAATTTCTATACAAAAAGGTTGTTGGGTTTTTCCCTATTTAGGGTTTTCCCAGGGTAAAAATTTGTGTCTCTTGTGTTTGGTTGTCTCTTCATGATCCTACTACCATTGTTGTTTAGAGATTTTCTTGTATAAATACTTAATGATGAGCGTGTTATAAGATGAATTGATGGAAAGTAATTATTGGATTATAAATTATTGAAAAATCAACATGGTATCAAAGCATTGGTTAAAGCGCAGCCAAGAGAAGCACTAAAATGAATCTTGTAACCTTAGTTAAGGACAGAAAACCTCAGAATAGCTAAAGACAAATTATGGTTCATGTATCCACAGCTAAAGAAGAAGAGGGTCGAAAGCCCTAAACTAAGGCTGAATGCCCTCAAGCCTAATCACAGATGGACCAAATGACCTCAAGAGGGCCAAAGAGCCTCAGTCCCAAAACAGGAAGGCCAAAGGTCCATTTTGTATTGAGAATAATACACCTTTCTTATGGACGTCGTGATCCATTTCCTTGAAGGTCAATAGCATTAATGTGGTTATTTGGAGATCGTGATAATATTCTGTAACGTACTCTGTGAACATCGAAATCCTCTTGGAAAGAACAAGTTATCTCAGAGCTAGTAAGCCTGAACTATTCCTACTGCTACTGTGGTTTTAAGCAAGGCCGAGATGCCTTAAAAGGCCAAATCGAAGTTGTTGATGATGATTTTTGCAAAGGAAAGTTTGTTTGAAGAAGGCTGGCTAAACTCAAGTTCAAAATGCAAAATCAAGGTGTTGATTTCTACCTACAAGTCAAGGGAAGTATAGCAGAGCCTGGCTTAAATATGGGTTCTCTTTTGGGTTTGTTTGGGCGGACTTAAAAATTTGTGTTAAAATTTTGTTCAAGAAACTATTTAGAGGTAGATGGAGCATTCCTTGATGTTGTGAAATCTAGGGAATCAGTGGTTAGGTGATTTCTCTACTTATGGTAACTGCTTTGAGATAGACTTTTACTTATGATCTTCTCTTCCTTATACTTATTATTGTGTTATTTTTATCAAGACAATTACCATATCATGAACAAATAAAGAGACAAGAGACACAGTATATAGGCTTGACACTAGAGTCCTCCCAAGACCAAGACACTAGCCTCTTTTCTGACACTAGCCTCTTTTTCTTCCTCTTCTCAGCTTACTTGAGAATCTCGGTCTTCTTCTTCTTGGCTTCCTGGAGAACCTCGGTCTTCTTGAAGTCTCAAGAGAGAGACCTAATGCACTTTTATTTGGCCCCTTCTAGCGAGGTCCTCTTCCCAAATATGATCACTTTGATGTAGCTGCAAGACTTCAACCAACTTCTTGAACCTTCCTATCTTCTGCCTTCGCACGTGGGAGGATATATTACCCAAGAACAGTCTATAATCTAACTTCGCTCTCCTTCCCTCTTGCTTCGCTAAGATAGTGGCTTTCTCTGGTATAATTCTCGCTTTTCTTTGTAGACTTGCTTGATCGAATTGCTTTTTTTCCAGATGAGACTGAGTACTAGTATATATAGGCATTTGTCCATGGAAGTTAGGCCGACATGATCTCTTGGAGGAGGGTCGACATCATCTCTTGATTTTCTCCCTTCGTTGTAGGCCGACTTGAAGAGGGCTAGTGACAAGGTCTTGGAGGATGACTTTACATAGACAAGTGTGACTCTTTACAATGTGTAACATGTCTTCATTACATGACAATGACTCTTTATACTTTTATGACTAGATGACAAAATTCCTAAGGGCTCTCAATGGGAGCCTATACTAAAATAAAATCTCTTGCTCATGAAACCCATGATGCAAGCATTACAATAATTTTATTTTTCTTCTTTACATCTCTTACATAAAATCACAATTACATGTCATTATGAAGACCGAACCTAGTTACACTTTACAACACTTGATTGACTAATAACATTGTTGGGTTGTGTTATATTCTTTCCACGGCTAGCCCACATAGTTAACCGGGGGTTAGAGGGGGGGGTCACAGGGGGTTTGAGGGGTACTCGTAACCCCACTTGAAAATTTTGGTTTTGGACCCAATGTTAGGATGGGCGGACCCACCTATGGTTTTGTGCATGATTTTCGCACATGTTTTTGGACGCGATGGTTTTCGCTCCATGGTATTGGACGCGATGGTTTTCAGTCCATGGTATTGGATGCTTCGGCATGTATAAATATGTATTATAACATTGAAAAGAACATAATGAAAAATCAAGCTAGTAGTCCCGGTTTTGTGATCCATGGGAAAATCTCTATGTATATGCGTTTTATGTGTTATGCTCTCGCATTGTTTATTTTATGTGTTTTAGAATTCGTATGCAGGTAATTTCTGTACAGGATTTAAACCTACATTTGGTATCAAAGCAGTTTTGGCTTCAAGGGGATGCCTTTGTTGCTGAGGGGTTTCACTCGAGACTGTGGAAGACCCTGCTCAGTGGGAGATCTGCGAGATCGATTCTGGTGGTGAAAGAAGATGGCGAGCAGTGGAAAGATAGAGATCGAGAAATTTAATGGTCAGAGTTTTGAGTTGTGGAAGCTCAAGATGGAGGATCTGTTGGTGGATAAAGATCAGTGGATCGCGGTAGATCCGGGTACTAAACCAACGGGAGTGTCTGATGGAGAATGGAAGAAGTTGGATCGGAAGGCAAAGAGCACAATACGGTTGTGTGTCTCAGATTCAGTATTGCTGAATGTATCAGGGGAAGCTACGGTGAAGGCTTTGTGGGACAAGTTAGGGACTTTGTACCAATCTAAGCCTCTAGTGAATTAACTGTTCCTATAGAAAAAGTTGTATAACCTGAGGATGAAAGATGGATACTCGGTGACAGAGCATCTAAACACATTTAATATTGTGGTAAGTCAGTTAGCATCTGTTGATATTAAAATTTCAGATGAAGATAAGTGCATCAATTTGTTGTGTTCTCTACGAGATTCGTGGGATAGTTTGGTTATTGCAATAGGTAGCAATGCAATAGCCTTGCAATTTGATGAAATAGTCTCATCCTTGTTGATGGAGGAGATGAGACAGAAAAATATGGAGAGCCAGAATGGTGATGCCTTGTCTGTACGAGGACGGTCCCAAAACAAAAACAAAAATAAGTCATCGAGTGGGAGATCTAAATCTAGAGGGAGATCTAAATCTCCAGGAAAACCTGTAAAGGTGGTGTGTTGGAAATGCAAAAAGAAAGGGCACTACAAAAGGGACTGTAAATCTAAAGCTCCTGATAAAGGAAAGGGATCTGATGATGCTCCTTCTGCAGAGGCGAAAACCACCTCAGATGAAGGTGGAGATGTGTACTTCGCTTCTTCAAGTACACATGTAAATCATGACGCATGGTTGATTGACTCAGGTGCATCTTTTCACTTCACTCCCTATAGAGAGTGGTTCTGCGAGTATGAGAAATACAATGGTGGTGATGTCTTCTTAGGGGATGATAGGAAGGCTAGAATCATTGGTCACAGAAAATTAAAGTTGAAGTTGCAAGGTGGAAGGGTTAGAACACTTCCAGATGCTCTGCATATTCCTGCATTGGCTAGAAATATGATTTCTGTAAGCACGCTGGATAATGCAGGTGTAAAAACAATGTTCGAGAAGGATACCTGCAAAATGGTTCGGGGAGCACTAGCATTGATGCGGGGAGTTCGAATTGGAACTCTGTACAAGCTGCAAGGTAGCACTGTTATTGATGGGTGCAACAATTCTGTGGTTCCTGAAAGTGAAGCAGAAAATCTAGTGGTCTCTGGAGAGAAGACCATGTTGTGGCATCAAAGGCTTGGACATATTGGAGAGAAGGGCCTTCGAATACTTCATGGTAAAGGTATGGTAGAAGGTATGAGTAATAGCTCTCTGGATTTTGATTTCTGTGAAAATTGTGTATATGGGAAGCAGAATCGGGTGAGTTTTCCCTCTGGTAGTAAGAGGGCGAAACAGATATTAGAACTTGTGCACAGTGATGTGTTTGGACCTGTGAAGGTTCCATCACTGGGTAAGTTTGTGTACTATGTATCATTTATAGATGATTCTCAAGGAATACATGGATATATTTCCTTAAGAATAAATCTGAAACCTTTGACAGGTTTAAAGAATTTAAGGCTCTCGTGGAAAATCAAACAGAGAATAAGATAAAGGTGTTGAGGACAGATAATGGTGGATAGTTTTGCAGCAAGGAATTTGAAGAATTCTGGAAGAAGTGTGGTATAGCACGACAGAAGACTACTCCATATACACCTCAGCAAAATGGAGTTGCAGAAAGAATGAATAAGACGTTGATGGAAAGGGCATGAAGCATGCTCAGTAGTGCCGGGTTAGGACAGGAATTCTGGGCAGAGGCGGTGGATACTGCATGTTACCTGGTTAACAGGTCACCTTCATCAGTGTTGGAGGATAAGACTCCACAAGAGGTATGGACTAGTAAGAAACCCTCTCTTTCACATCTGAGGGTATTTGGATGTAATGCATATGTACATGTTCCAAAGGAGAAATGAACCAAGTTGAATAGTAAATCTGAAAAGTGCATCTTTATTGGGTATAAGAATGGTTTAAAAGATTATAAATTTTGGAACCCAGTCACACGAAAGGTTGTGTACAACCGAGATGTGGTGTTCAGAGAAGTAAAAGATGTTATGAAACATGAAGTCCAACCAAAGGAACCTGAGAAGATAGAGTTTGAGCTTAAGGAGGAAGAATCAGACTCTACAACAGAGGAGGAATCAGAAGATGAAGAGCCACAAACTCCGGGTGTGAGAAGATCAGTTCGAGAAAGAAAGCAGCCAGGAAGGTATAGTCCATCTACTTTCTGTTCAAATTTTGCTTTATCTATTACTGACGATGATCCTAGAACTGTGAAGGAGGAAGAATCAGACTCTACAGCAGAGGAGGAATCAGAAGATGAAGAGCTACAAACTCCGGGTGTAAGAAGATCAGTTCAAGAAAGAAGGCAGCCAGGAAGGTATAGTCCATCTACTTTCTGTTCAAATTTTGCTTTATCTATTACTGACGATGATCTCAGAACTGTGAAGAAAGTAGTAGATTCAGAGGATGGCAAACTCTGGAAAGAGGCCATCGTTGATGAAATGGCATCTTTGCACAAAAATGAGGCTTGGGATCTGATGGAGTTGTCAGCTGGAAGGAAACCCATTGGCAGCAAATGGGTGTTCAAAAAGAAGACAAATGCAAAAGGAAAAGTGGAGAAATACAAAGCTCAGTTGGTAGCAAAAGGTTATTCCCAGGTGTCAAGAATTGATTTTGGTGATATTTTTTCTCCTGTTGCCAAGGTAACTTCTATTAGATTACTTTTATCTATTGTTGCTACTTTTGATTTTGAGGTAGAACAAATGGACGTGAAGACAGCATTTCTTCATGGGGATATGGAAGAGGAAATCTACATGAAGCAACCTGAAGGCTTTGCGGTGAAGGGTAAGAAAGCACTGGTATGCAAGTTAAAGAATTCTCCGTATGGGTTAAAACAGTCACCAAGGATGTGGTATCAGAAATTTGATACATTTATATGGGGACTCGGATCTAATTTGCAGGAAACGCAGGGGGAGGGTCCGTTTCCGTACGGAAACGCGTTTCCACGCCGTACGGGCCCCGTTTCCCACAAAAAAATACTTGTTTTTTAAATTTTTTTTTTTTCTAATTAGTTTTTAATTTATTTTAGGGTTTCTAATCACTTCTAGAAACCATTTCTAAAGTTATAAAAGAGCAGTGCCTCTCATTCTCTCATCACACTATTCAGCAAGGAGTTTCTGTTGGAGATTGGCAGTTGTTTCAGTAGCTGGTGTTTTGAGCATTGAGCAAAGTAGATTTCAGCAGCGGGAGAAAGAGATTTCAGCAGCAAGAGAAGGAGATTTCAGCAAGAGATTTCTGTAGCAGCAGATTTGGCTCAGCTACAGCCATATTTCTCTTCTCTTTTCTGGCATTTCCGGGTAGTTTCAACCACAGAAAATTAATTTGGGTAAGCCACATTCATTTTGTTAGTTTTTTCTTACTATTTCTTCAATTTTTCTAGGGTTTATGCAACTAAATTGCTGAAAAACGTTTTTTATTTATAGATTTGTTTTTTAAATTTATTTTTGCAGCAGATTTGGCTCAGCTACAGCCATATTTCTCCTCTTTTCTGGCATTTTAGGGTAGATTCAGCCACAGATAATTAATTTGGGTAAGCCACATTCATTTCTTAGTTTTTTTTCTTACTATTTCTTTAATTTTTCTAGGGTTTATACAGCCAAAAATATGAAAAACGTTTTTATAAATTTATTATTTACAGATTTGTTTTTTTAATTTATTTTTGCAGCAATGGCTTCCAGCCAAAGTGCAGCTGCAACTTTAAACCCTAGGGCCAACCCAAGCGCTGAATATTATCCTCTTTGGAGGCATGTGACGAAGCTTCAAAAATGTGGAGGTGGTGGCTCATGGGAATGGCGATGCACTCTTTGCAATAATACGTACAAGGGCTCCTACCCAAGAGTGAAGGCGCATCTGTTGCATGGAGGAGGACAGGGGATTCTGGGTTGCACAAAAACAACAGATCCGTTGGTAAGGAGGGCATATCAAAGAGAGCAAGATGAGGCGGATGGTACTAAGAGGAGGCATGATGAGCATACTCAGGCTACATCTAACATTGAGCCAAGGATTGTAGTTGAAGCAAGAAAGAGGAGAGGTGGTCACAGTCAAGAACATGAACAAGCAGCACCCAAACATACCAGAGGCTCAGGGGCATCCCAATCAGTTCAGGATAGCAGAATTGCTAGATTGGTGAATGTGCAAGCAAGAGAAGAAGATGATTCCAGAGTTGCCAGGTGCATTTATGCATGTGGTATCCCATTCAATGTTGTTCGCTCTCCTTACTGGCAAGATATGATAAGGGCAGTTAACAAAGCTCCTCAAGGGTACAAGGGGCCCAACTATGAGAAAGTCAGAACCCAACTTCTCAAAAATGAGAAGGAACTTGTGGAGGACGTTTTAGCTCCAATTCGTTCTTCCTGGAGTAGCTCTGGGGTTACCATAGTCTCAGATGGCTGGACAGATATGAGGCGCAGACCATTGATAAATATCATTGCCACTTCCCCCAAAGGAGCAATGTTTATCAAGGCAGAAGACTGCTCAAGAGAGGTGAAAGATGCACAGTTCATTGATGATGTTATTATAAAAGCTATTGAACAAATAGGGGCTAACAGGGTGGTGCAAGTTATCACGGATAATGCACCAGTTTGCAAAGCTGCAGGTTTGATTATTGAGGGGAGGTATGACCACATATTTTGGACACCATGCATTGTCCATAATCTGAATCTGATCTTAGAGGAGATCGACAACAAAGTTTCCTGGATAAAGGAAGTCACAGGGGATGCAAGGGAGATTATCAAATTCATCACCAACAACCACCAGTCTCAGGCCATATTTCGAGAGTACTCCAAATTGGAGTTGTTAAAAGTTGCTGAGACAAGATATGCCTCAAACTTCGTGATGTTGCGCCGCTTTGTTGAGGTTAAGCATGCATTAGTTTCTATGGTGGTGAGTCAACTGTGGATTGAGTGGAGACAAGCAGATTCAGAGCGGGGATCTATGGTGCGTAGATTGTGCCTTGATGAGGATTGGTGGAGCAAGGTAGATTTCTTGCTAAAGTTCACAACCCCTGCATTTGAGCTTCTCCGGAGTGCTGACACTGACCAACCTTTCTTGGGAGAGGTATATGATGGCATGGATTCCATGGTTGAGAAAACTATGGAAATCATTTCGCAGGAGTCTCCACAACTTCTATTTGTTGATGATCATTTTGCTGGTTTGATCAAGAAAATCATTGTTGACAGGTGGAACAATTTCAATACACCATTGCACACTTTAGCACATGCTTTGAACCCCAAATTTTATGATGAGGAGCTTATTGCTAAAAGCAATGGGAAGAGGAAGGACCCCCATAAGGATAGAGAGGTGGCTACTGGGGTGAAAAAAGCACTAATGAGAATGTTTCCTTCTCACCTACATAGGGAGGTAAAGGAGGAATTTGCCAGTTTTGCTGTAGGAATAGATGATTATGCAGATATATCAGCTTTGGAGGAGAGAAGCACCATGAATCCAGTTAGGTGGTGGATTTGTCATGGAGCAAATGGTGTACATTTGCAAAGCCTTGCCATTCGTATTCTTTCACAAGTGGCAAGCTCTTCATCAGCAGAAAGGAATTGGAGCACTTATGGTTTTATTCATTCTGTGAAGCGCAATAGGTTGGGCTCACAGAAAGCAGAGGATCTTGTTTATGTGCACTCCAACCTTCGCCTTGCATCTCGTAGGGGTCCAGAATACAACAGTGGTCCTTCTAAAGAATGGGATGTGGATGCAGAAAATCCTGATTTGGATCTCTCTCTTGCTGCCCTGAATATTGAGGAGGATTCTGGAAGTGGAATTGGTGCATCATCTTCTTCAGCACCACCATCCACTGTTGAGCATTCTGCTGCTTCTATTTTTGATGAGGATTGTTATGATGAGGATTAGTCTTTTGTGACTTGTCTCTATAGTTCTTGCAGCCTTATAGTCTTTATTGTACTTGCAGCCTCATTTACTAATATAAATAAAGGCTGATTTTGGATTTTCCAGTTCCTATATTTTTATTTTCATTATGTGATGACTCATGAGTAAATGTGATCATTGTGATGTAAATTTAATCTTAATGTTAAAATGTTTAAGTAAATGTATCATTAATGCTTTATGATTGCACATATATATATTAATAATTTTTAAATGTTTTTAATATATATATATATATATTCGCGTTTCCCCATTTCCAAAATTTGGGGAGGTCGCGTTTCGTTTCGCTTCCGCGTTTCGTTTCACTTCCCCGTTTCCCCGTTTCGTGCAACTTAGACTCGGATTCACCAGAAACAAAGCATATCACTGTGTGTATTTTAAATTAATTGGTGATCGTGTTATTTATCTGGTCTTGTATGTGGATAATATGTTGTTAGTTGGAAATGACAAATAAATTATCCAGGATTTGAAGACCTAATTGTCCTCCAAATTCGACATGAAAGATCTTGGTGCTACAAACTACATTTTGGGCATGGAAATTAAAAGAGACCAGGAAAAGAAGAAGCTTTGGTTAAACTAGAGGAAGTATGTCGAAACAATACTGCAAAAGTTTAATATGCAGGATAGTAAACCGGTGAAGGTTCATATTCCTGTAGGTGTAAGGTTATCTGCTGAACAATGTCCCGAGACACAAGAAGAGGAAGAGGACATGTCCCGTGTTCCATATGCAAGTGCAGTTGGTAGCCTGATGTATGCAATGGTCTGTACTAGACCAAACATTGTAGATGCAATGGGAGTATTGAGCAGATTTATGTCAAAACCAGGAAAGGAGCATTGGACAACAGTGAAGCGAGTTTTCAGGTATTTGCGTGGCACTAGTGATTATGGTTTGTGCTACCAACGAAGACCAGGATTGGACAGAGTGTTGGATATTTGTGGCTTTGCTTATGCAGACTGGGTTGGAGATCTGGATCAAAGAAGATCTACAAGTGGGTATGTGTTTAACCTATTTGGAGGTGCAGTAAGTTGAATGAGTAAAAAACAATCTGTAGTGGCACTATCAACTATAGAGGCAGAATACATGGCAGCCACTTATGCAAGCAAGGAAATAGTTTGGTTGCAGAGATTGTGTTCAAGTATGGGGTTAGTACAGGAAGCTATAAGGGTAGACTGTGACAGCCAATGTGCAATTTTCTTGGCAAAGAACCCCGCATATCATTCAAAGACAAAGCACATTGATGTTCAGTATCACTTTGTGAGGGATATGATAAAAGACAAAAAGATGTTGCTGGTAAAGGTAGACACTTTAAAGAATACTGCAGATGCATTAACAAAATTTGTGAGCTCTGAGAAGTTCTCTTGGTGAAGAGAAACAATGGGCGTTGCAGAGCTGGATAAATGACTAAGCTCTCTTGTGGCCCCCTGTGGAAAGAAAACAAGTGGGAGAATGTTGGGTTGTGTTATATTCTTTCCACAACTAGCCCACGTAGTTAACCGGGGTTAGAGGGGGGGAGGTCACATGGGGTTTGAGGGGTACCCGTAACCCCACTTTATGGGGTCCAAGGCAGCGCCCCGAAAAAATTTGATTTTGGACCCTATGTTAGGATGGGCAGACCCACCTATGGTTTTGTGCATGATTTTTGCACATGTTTTTGGACGCGATGGTTTTCAGTCCATGGTATTGGATGCTTCGGCATGTATAAATATGTATTATAACATTGAAAGGAACATAATGAAAAATCAAGCTGGTAGTCTCGGTTTTGGGATCTAGGGGAAAATTTTTGTGTATATGTGTTTTATGTGTTATGCTCTCGCATTGTTTATTTTCTGTGTTTTAGAATTCGTATGTAGGTAATTTCTGTACGGGGTTAAAACCTACAAACATCACTTTGAGGCATGAGATTCCATGGCACATTCTTATGGTTTAGATTAACTGTCACCATCTATATTGACTACAGCAAGAAAAGTTGCACATGACAAATTTGATGATCTTATTTGTCAACCTTAGAAAACCTAAGAGGTATGTCTTGAATAAGGATTTTGCATACTGTTATCCCGGTATTCATGTACTATAGGTAGATGATGTAAGGTCACTGCCTCACAACCAATGAATGTACGCCCATTGTTCTGTAGCATATAAGCCATCTTGATATTTCAAGAAGTAATGACATCATTATAGTTTTGAAGTTGGATTATGGCCTAAAGACAAGATAAGGCATGTTGAGATGGATAGACCAAGTGTGTTCCAACCACTTGTGCCGAGAATGTTTGAAGAATGATGTGTTCGTTTGAAGAGTAAGGATATTTCCTTTAGTTGCACTATACTGAGGATACGTGTTCGGAAGCAGAGTGGTGCTTTTGAAGTTGTAAATATCTAAGTCTCTAGAATACTAACACCATATGGTATGAACCTTGAGTAAGGGCTCCTGTCAAGTATGCAAAAGATGCCTTGCATTGTACTGTTGTGGTTATAATTGTATTGGTTAAGATATGTTGCTAGTGTTGGGGTGTCATTGCTTGATTTTTGTTGTTGCTAGAACAAATTAAGCCAAAGGAGAAAAGGTTTCTTCACCTATAAAGAAGCAAGTGATCAATTAGAACATAACAAAGTTTGTTGCAAAGGGTGTTGGAGAAATTAATTGTTATTGATGTCAAAGGAATTCCAGTTGAGGAAGAGATTAACATAGGCTTCAAGAGGACTTTAAGCCCTTTCCAACGAGTATTTGCATGCCTCCTAACTCCTCCTCGTTGAAGAGAAATTGAATTTTCAAGTCGAAGTATACCTATTTCTAGCCTCTGTCCAAGTCGGCCCTATCCTACTCAAGTCTACCCCCTCCAATATACGTGACGGTTCAGTTTTGTGACTGAACGAGTATAAATAGGAGTAACCTCTCCTTCATTCGCTCACCCAACTCGACCAAGGAACATACAAGAAGAACTCAGACATGTGGAGGAGCAAAGAGGGTTCATGTCTAAGTTGCACGAAACGGGGAAACGGGGAAGCGAAACGAAACGCGGAAGCGAAACGAAACGCGACCTCCCCAAATTTTGGAAACGGGGAAACGCGAATATATATAATAATATATATATATATATATATATATATATATATATATTAAAAACATTTAAAAATTATTAATATATATATGTGCAATCATAAAGCATTAATGATACATTTACTTAAACATTTTAACATTAAGATTAAATTTACATCACAATGATCACATTTACTCATGAGTCATCACATAATGAAAATAAAAATATAGGAACTGGAAAATCCAAAATCAGTTTTTATTTATATTAGTAAATGAGGCTGCAAGTACAATAAAGACTATAAGGCTGCAAGAACTATAGAGACAAGTCACAAAAGACTAATCCTCATCATAACAATCCTCATCAAAAATAGAAGCAGCAGAATGCTCAACAGTGGATGGTGGTGCTGAAGAAGATGATGCACCAATTCCACTTCCAGAATCCTCCTCAATATTCAGGGCAGCAAGAGAGAGATCCAAATCAGGATTTTCTGCATCCACATCCCATTCTTTAGAAGGACCACTGTTGTATTCTGGACCCCTACGAGATGCAAGGCGAAGGTTGGAGTGCACATAAACAAGATCCTCTGCTTTCTGTGAGCCCAACCTATTGCGCTTCACAGAATGAATAAAACCATAAGTGCTCCAATTCCTTTCTGCTGATGAAGAGCTTGCCACTTGTGAAAGAATACGAATGGCAAGGCTTTGCAAATGTACACCATTTGCTCCATGACAAATCCACCACCTAACTGGATTCATGGTGCTTCTCTCCTCCAAAGCTGATATATCTGCATAATCATCTATTCCTGCAGCAAAACTGGCAAATTCCTCCTTTACCTCCCTATGTAGGTGAGAAGGAAACATTCTCATTAGTGCTTTTTTCACCCCAGTAGCCACCTCTCTATCCTTATGGGGTGCCTTCCTCTTCCCATTGCTTTTAGCAATAAGCTCCTCATCATAAAATTTGGGGTTCAAAGCATGTGCTAAAGTGTGCAATGGTGTATTGAAATTGTTCCACCTGTCAACAATGATTTTCTTGATCAAACCAGCAAAATGATCATCAACAAACAGAAGTTGTGGAGACTCCTGCGAAATGATTTCCATAGTTTTCTCAACCATGGAATCCATGCCATCATATACCTCTCCCAAGAAAGGTTGGTCAGTGTCAGCACTCCGGAGAAGCTCAAATGCAGGGGTTGTGAACTTTAGCAAGAAATCTACCTTGCTCCACCAATCCTCATCAAGGCACAATCTACGCACCATAGATCCCCGCTCTGAATCTGCTTGTCTCCACTCAATCCACAGTTGACTCACCACCATAGAAACTAATGCATGCTTAACCTCAACAAGGCGGCGCAACATCACGAAGTTTGAGGCATATCTTGTCTCAGCAACTTTTAACAACTCCAATTTGGAGTACTCTCGAAATATGGCCTGAGACTGGTGGTGGTTGGTGATGAATTTGATAATCTCCCTTGCATCCCCTGTGACTTCCTTTATCCAGGAAACTTTGTTGTCGATCTCCTCTAAGATCAGATTCAGATTATGGACAATGCATGGTGTCCAAAATATGTGGTCATACCTCCCCTCAATAATCAAACCTGCAGCTTTGCAAACTGGTGCATTATCCGTGATAACTTGCACCACCCTGTTAGCCCCTATTTGTTCAATAGCTTTTATAATAACATCAGCAATGAACTGTGCATCTTTCACCTCTCCTGAGCAGTCTTCTGCCTTGATAAACATTGCTCCTTTGGGGGAAGTGGCAATGATATTTATCAATGGTCTGCGCCTCATATCTGTCCAACCATCTGAGACTATGGTAACCCCAGAGCTACTCCAGGAAGAACGAATTGGAGCTAAAACGTCCTCCACAAGTTCCTTCTCATTTTTGAGAAGCTGGGTTCTGACTTTCTCATAGTTGGGCCCCTTGTACCCTTGAGGAGCTTTGTTAACTGCCCTTATCATATCTTGCCAGTAAGGAGAGCGAACAACATTGAATGGGATACCACATGCATAAATGCACCTGGCAACTCTGGAATCATCTTCTTCTCTTGCTTGCACATTCACCAATCTAGCAATTCTGCTATCCTGAACTGATTGGGATGCCCCTGAGCCTCTGGTATGTTTGGGTGCTGCTTGTTCATGTTCTTGACTGTGACCACCTCTCCTCTTTCTTGCTTCAACTACAATCCTTGGCTCAATGTTAAATGTAGCCTGAGTATGCTCATCATGCCTCCTCTTAGTACCATCCGCCTCATCTTGCTCTCTTTGATATGCCCTCCTTACCAACGGATCTGCTGTTTTTGTGCAACCCAGAATCCCCTGTCCTCCTCCATGCAACAGATGCGCCTTCACTCTTGGGTAGGAGCCCTTGTACGTATTATTGCAAAGAGTGCATCGCCATTCCCATGAGCCACCACCTCCACATTTTTGAAGCTTCGTCACATGCCTCCAAAGAGGATAATATTCAGCCCTTGGGTTGGCCCTAGGGTTTGAAGTTGCAGCTGCACTTTGGCTGGAAGCCATTGCTGCAAAAATAAATTAAAAAAACAAATCTGTAAATAATAAATTTATAAAAACGTTTTTCATATTTTTGGCTGTATAAACCCTAGAAAAATTAAAGAAATAGTAAGAAAAAAACTAAGAAATGAATGTGGCTTACCCAAATTAATTATCTGTGGCTGAATCTACCCTAAAATGCCAGAAAAGAGGAGAAATATGGCTGTAGCTGAGCCAAATCTGCTACAAAAATAAATTTAAAAAACAAATCTATAAATAAAAAACGTTTTTCAGCAATTTAGCTGCATAAACCCTAGAAAAATTGAAGAAATAGTAAGAAAAAACTAACAAAATGAATGTGGCTTACCCAAATTAATTTTCTGTGGTTGAAACTACCCGGAAATGCCAGAAAAGAGAAGAGAAATATGGCTGTAGCTGAGCCACATCTGCTGCTACAGAAATCTCTTGCTGAAATCTCCTTCTCTTGCTGCTGAAATCTCTTTCTCCCGCTGCTGAAATCTACTTTGCTCAATGCTCAAAACACCAGCTACTGAAACAACTGCCAATCTCCAAGAGAAACTCCTTGCTGAATAGTGTGATGAGAGAATGAGAGGCACTGCTCTTTTATAACTTTAGAAATGGTTTCTAGAAGTGATTAGAAACCCTAAAATAAATTAAAAACTAATTAGAAAAAAAAAAAAAAAATTAAAAAACAAGTATTTTTTTGTGGGAAACGGGGCCCGTACGGCGTGGAAACGCGTTTCCGTCCGTACGGGCGCGTTTCCATTTCGGGAAACGCGCCCGTACGGACGGAAACGCGTTTCCACGCCGTACGGTACGCGGAAACGCGTTTCCGTTTCGTTTTCGTACGGAAACGGACCCTCCCCCTGCGTTTCCTGCAACTTAGGTTCATGTCTATTGAAGTTTCTAAGTTTACTTAGTTAGAAACCCTCCATGCACTTTATCTAATTTATTCCTACCTACTTGTTATTTTACTTAACAAGTAATTTAAAATGTAAATACTGAAAATAAACACTAGTGCATGTTCATCATATTACAAATCAACAATTAAAAGAAACAGAAACAAACACACCACATGACACCATTATTTTTTGGACTAATGTCCCCAAAAAAACCCAATGTGGGAAAACCAGTGCAACTATCTGAGGGTTTTCTTATTAAGCAATATCAGAGTACAATATAGGTGTCGAACTGGCCTACCCAACAAAGAATTTCCTTGGCAGTAATACCTCTCAGTTTCGGACAAATCTACTGGCTAAAACCCCGGATAAACCTTCTAGCAACTACTCAACACAAATCTGCCCCAGAAACCCCAGCATCAGCCTCTGTCTAGACTGCGTCAGCCCCACTCAGCCTCACGCTGACCCTGCGTCACCCCGAATGGGTCTACGTCAGCCTTGGGAGGCCCTGTGTCAGCCCACTGGCCCTCTGCGTCAGTAACGTTGGCCTCTCTGAGGCTCTGCGCAGCTCCTGGCTGCCTCTGCGTGGCCCTGCGTGAGCCCTGGCTGGCTCCACGTCACTCTCCCCGGCTATTGCGCTGCTCTCCCGACACTATCTCTGCCTCTCTGTCTCTCTGTACTCAAATGCTCCTCAACTGCATCTCCCGATCACTAATTCTCTCTTTTAGCAAACCCCACTCTAGAGAATAGAATCACTGATCACTCTGGTGTCTTCTCCAAGGGACCCTCAAGCCTCCTCTTATACTTTTCATGTTGACATATCAACGGCTAAGATCAGATTTAGCTTGATACATGTCTTTTGGACCATTCTAACACAGATTCATATTAATACACATTAATATTTATTTTCTCTAAGTTTAGACTTAGGGACTCCATTAAAAATATTGATTATTTTAATATCTCCTGATCTGTTTAGAATCTGCCCAAACCCTATCTGGGGTATTGGAGATCTCATGTGCCCCAACCTCTCCACCAAATTTCGTGGCTAGAGCACATTCGATGCTACCCCAAATCAACACTCCCTCTTAGCGAGGATTGTTCTCTAGCAATACTCCTCACCGAGTATTACTCTGATCATCCTGTGTCGGTACCTGTGCTGATGCTAAGCCTTCCTGCCCAACATCCTCTGCACTGCTGCATCCTGTACTGCTGCCCATGGTTCTGCCACTGCCACTGTTGCATCTATACGACAACTCCCTCTGCATCCGTGCTATTGCTGGTCCTTTCTCCCAGCACTACATCTGCACTGCACCTCCTCTCATTATGCTGCATCATGCTGCCCACTGCTGCACTGCAACTCTGTTACTAAGAAGTAACTGATCTCCCAATCTGACCTCCCTGTTGGGCTAGAGACACCCACTGATGCTGAAGCTCCCTCTATCGCTCACAAGTGCTCCCTCTCTGACCTCTGTGTTGTTGCAACAACTCCCTGCATCTCGCACAGTTGCACACCTCTCTGTGCCATCTTGCACTGGTGCAACACTCCTGTGCCTCTCGCACTGCTGCAGCCTGCTAGCCTCACGCTGTCTCGGGACTCCTGCATTGTAGCTCTCTCTGTCACTCCATCTACATCCGTCTCTACCCGACTCAGCAGTCCTACTACTCTTCGGGGCTCCCGTAGCAAGGTCTGATCCAAGAGGCTAGGTACCTCGAGGATCCTGCCCCTCATCGCCTGTAGTCCACCTGACTATAGCTCGATGTCTCCCCACTTCCGCTCAACTGGCGCGTGTGCACTCATGGCACAGTCATCATCCGTCAAAACTTCCTTCTCTACCTGTGCTGGCGCTGCCTTAGTCTCGGAAGACTCTCCCTTACTCTTCTTCCTCAGACACTGGGTCGCATAATGACCCAGCTCCCCACAGTGGAAGCACTTGATCTTGGAGAGATCTTTCTTCTTTCGCTTCTCCAGCTTTCCCTCAAATGTTAGGGCCACATCTTCCTCCTCCTGCTTGACTTTGATCCCTTTGTTGCTGCTACCCATCTTCGGCTGTCATCTAATCTCTTCCTGGCGAAGAGTTGCCCACATCTTGTCCCAAGGTGGGAGAGTCCCTCTGCCCAGTATACTTTGGACAAATACTTCCCAGTCTTCTGAGACAGCATTCAGGGTTGTCCTCACCATCAGCTCCTGATCTGGTGTCGCCTCTATAGCAATCAACTAATCTCGGATCTCATTCAGTCCTCCAAGGAAGATGTCAATCGGCTCTCCCTTCTTCATCTGATACGACCTCAACTGATTCTCAAGTAGCATTCTTCTCTGCACTGAAGTATGCTGGTACAACTTCTTGAGAACCTAACACATCTCAAATGTCATTTCCTTCTCGGCCATGTGTGGTACTACATGATCCTTGACCCCGTCAAGGATGATGCTCTTGGCCCTCGCCATTGCCTCCTCGTACTTGTCATTATCATTGGGGTCGACTGGGATAGCTATTACCTTCAAGGCGAAGTTCTTGACACGATTCCTGTCAAGTACGGATAAGATTCTGGCCTTCCAGACTCCAAATTTCAACGCTCTGTCCAATCTATCCTGGTCTCTTACTCTGTTTAGTGCAATGATGCTCCTCTACTTCCATCCTGGAAGTTCTCTGTTCGACTCCTCTGAGTCTCTACTTCCAGTCTGGAACTTCTCTTCTGGACTCCCTCTGAGTCCTGATTTCCCTACTGGAAATCCTTCTGTCGTTGTCGATATGCCCCCCTACTCTGATCGTCTTGTGCAACCGCACCACTGATCCGGGTTCCTTAGCTAGAAACCCTCGGTAGCAACTCCTCTAGCCTTGCTCTATCAGGTACTGTTCTGACTACAGTACCTCACCAGCTCCACTCTGCAATATTCCCACAGCCTTCTAAACCCCAGCAACCTGAAGGTGAGAGCTCCTAGGCTCTACGCAATCCCGGCACCAGCAACCCGGCCTCCTCAGCCAACTGCGTCAACCTTCCCAGCTACTGCGTGGCTCTGCGTGAGGCTCCCTTTGCCTCCTTAGCTTCTGCGCTGCCTCTTCTCGGCTCACCCTTGATGACGCAGGCACTGCGTCACCCTTCCCTTGTTGTTGCTCTGCTAGAAACAGCATTTGTCACCTCGGAACAGCTGTTTTCTGTTGCTATTGCTCCGCTCAGCTGATGTCCTTAGTCCTCCTGGGATCTGCAATCACGCTCAGATACCATGTTGAAATTTCTAAGTTTACTTAGTTAGAAATTCTCCATGCACTTTATCTGATTTATTCCTACCTACTTGTTATTTTACTTAACAAGTTATTTATAATGTAAATACTGAAAATAAACACTAGTGCATGCTCAACATATTACAGATCAGCAACAAAAAGAAATAGAAACAAACACACCATATGACACCATTATTTTTTAGACTAATGTCCCCGGAAAAACCCAATGTGGGAAAATCGGTGCAGCGATCTGAGGGTTTTCTTATTAAGCAATATCAAAGTACAATCTTGGTGTCGAAACTGGCCTACCCAACAGAGAATTTCCTTGGCAGTAATACCTCTCAGTTTCTAACAAATCTTTTGGCTGAAACCCTGGATAATTCTTCCGGCAGCTACTCAGCACAAATCTGCCCCAAAAACCCCAGCGTCAACCTCTCTCTGGACTACATTAGCCCCTCTTCCTCACGTTAGCCCTGCGTCACCTCGGATGGGTCTGCGTCAACCCTGGGAGGCCCTGCGTCAGCCCTCTGGCCCTCTGCGTCAGCAAAGCTGGCCTCTCTGAGGCTCTGCGCAGCGCCCGGCTGCCTCTTGGTGGCCCTGCGTGAGCCCTGGCTGGCTCTGCATCACTCTCCCTGGCTACTGCGCTGTTCTCTCAGCACTATCTCTGGACAGATCTCAGAAGTCAAATCAGCTGGGTGAAGTTTCACTGGACAGATCTGCATATGACATTGGGCAGATCTGCTACATAGAGTTTTATTATCAACATATTGATAAATGAAGAAGCCAGTTCTGGTAAGGTATGGTGTGGATCTACCGTTGAGAGAGAGCCTGGTTGGGGCTTCCATGCAACTGTGCCGAAGCAGATCTGGATCAGCAATGGTGGTCAGAAAATATTGGTGAAACATGGACATGGCGGGAGCACATGTTGAAGTCCTCGGATGATGATTGGAGCAATCGAGATTCAGATTTCTGCATACTTAATCAGTTCTATATAGATCGCTTGAATATGGGCACTGTTGGGATTCTTGAAACCGTTAGTTTCATCCCATGTGAAGAAGAGGTTGAGTGAAATTTATTTTCACAGGAGACTGCATATCATTGCTTCGGCAGAAGTATGAGGGTCGAATTGCAAGGCTCAAAAAAAAAATATTCATTTTGGTTCTGCGTCAAATTTGGCTTGATTATTGATTAGTGGAGATTTGCAGTAGATCAACATAAATCTCTAGCGACTGAAGAGCGTCTCTTGTTTTTTCCACAATGCAGCAATCATTGTGAGCCGAGGGTGAGATCTCTATTTACCTGCGCAACAGTGAGACAAGGCGAGACCATGTGACAGGTAGAACCGCAGCAGTGTTTCCACCAGTGCGTTCAACCATTTAGCAGAAGCGATAGGAGCATCATCGGATTGTGTTCAATGTCTGGAGCAATCCAAGTAGAGTTGGGTCGTGCAACACTGTAAGATCGAGCCCGGAAGGATAGTCGACCAAGCAAGATTCCTTTTGTGTAGAACGACGAATCTGTCACCTCAGGTCTTGTATTTGTGCAAGGGTCGAATTATGTTATAGTTTTGGCAGTGCCATTGTTCAACAACTGTGTTTGGACGTGGTATTTGGAAAAATCTGAAACCTGAATCGTTCTCAATAGAGTTGAGTAGGTTTCTTCATGCAAATTAAAAGGAGGTTTGAGCTGCTAAAAACGCAAGATGAGGTTTGCTGAAGTAGCTCAGTGAGTGAGAATGCAGGTTTATGAATCTTGGTGGAATCATGTCATTGATTCCAACTATACCTTTCAGTTGAATTCTAGCTGAAGGGGTTCAATTAATCAATCTGGAAACTCTGTAGAAGTGTACAGGTGGTCTCCCTGCCATTCTCAAGTATGCAGCCACTGCTATAGTTGGTACCTTTCCCAAGACACGTGCAATCTGCTTGTCTCGAGTGGACTTTCAATTGTAAAGATCTTGTCCCCTTAATGCTGGATTGGCATCTGGATGAAATGTAGAAAGTGCACTTATGAGGCATTGCTTGTATGATATCCAATACTCCCTCGGGCACTGCTGAATGTTGGGAAACATTGAATTCCCAATCTGCTAATTGGGACTGAGAAGGAAGATTTCCATACATTAAGAGGTAAGCCACCTCAAGGTAAGTGCTCTTCTCAGCTAACTTCTCAATTGGATAACCTCTATATCGCAGGATTGTTCCTAGTTCCTGATACCAAATCGAGTTAAAATAAATGAATGAAGGGTTTCAAATGATTCAGAGAGGTATTTACTGTAACCCGAATGACAGTAAAACAATAAGGTAAATTTATTTTTATATTTGGAGTTATAAGGGTGAAAGGGTAAATTGTTGGAAGAGATAAGGTTTGCTACCATTTTGTATGAGAAGAAAATAGTAATTTTTTTATGGAGTGATAAGTTTCTTGTGGAGTGAGAAGTAACAAGTGATTTTTGTAATTTTTTAGAGAGATGAGAGTATTTAAAAATAAAAAATAAAAACTTATTGTTGTAACCCAAAGTAA
The DNA here is from genome assembly GCA_031772625.1 of Pinus tabuliformis. Taxonomy (NCBI): domain Eukaryota; kingdom Viridiplantae; phylum Streptophyta; class Pinopsida; order Pinales; family Pinaceae; genus Pinus; species Pinus tabuliformis. The sequence continues at coordinate 1,251,346,283 of CM062811.1, forward strand.
TGTTTTACTTTGAGAGATTTAGTCCATGAACATCCATATTTTGAAGACAAGTTGCTTCAAAGGGTTGAGAGCTTGGCATTATCATTATTTTAGAGTCAGTTTTTGAAGATAATTTGACGCCAAGGAGTTCTCAGTTTGTGCTTGAGACGCCTCACTGAAGACATTGTCATGATGATGTATCTTGAAGGCTAATAAAAACATATCTTTTTGTGGTGATTGTGTCCTAGATCCAATGTTGCACGAAGCGGGGACGTTTTTTGGACGCAGGGACGCGGAAGCGTCATTTTCCAAAAATCTAGGAAGCGAAGTGTCTGCGGAAGCATCTACTATATATATATATATATTTTCTGTGTGGTTCACGGGACACCAGAGGTGGGCCGCTACGTCCAAGTAGATAATCGGGGCAGCTCCACCCGAAGGGAACTGCCGTTCGGCCAGATCGGGCCTAACCCCGAGGGCGTCGAGGAGATTTGACCCCGTGACCTCCCAAACCGGGAGAGTACTATCAACGGGAACTCGACCATTTGAGCTATCCCTCGAGGCTATATATATATATATATATTATATATTTTTTTGCATTTATACTCAAAACAAACATCCCAAATACCAAATTAGTTGTAGAAGACATGAAAACATGCATATTTTTGCATAAATCAAGATAGATATAACATCCATTGTACATTAATGATTAATTATTCGAGCATCAACCATTTAGATGCATCAACCATCTAGAATCTAGATTCTTCTCCTCTTGTCTAGCCTTTGCCTCTACCTCGATTGTCTAGGGATATTAGTCAACATTGCCCAATTTTGATCAAACTACCTAATTCAAGACTTAAAATATGGTAGAAAAAGCTTAACATGCTTGATCGATGATTTTGACTTGATTGAAAGGTAATTTTTTGCTAAGGGCGTGCCGCGTGACAAAGGAGTTCAACAATTAACACCACCAACACTAGGGTACATATAGGGCTTGGTGCTCTTGATTAAATGCTAATCGCATACCTTCATACTTGATATAATCTAATGAAATGCCACAATCCCATTGATCCTGAATTCCGAAAACTGTTAAGTCTATTGAATTTTGAATAGGATATGAAATTCTATTTTCTCCATATGAAGTCCAATGAGGCTGGGACCACTCTCAAACATCCTGAGTCATTTCATGGTAATGTTAAAAATTTAAGTAAAAGGATGAAAATGAAAAATAAAAGAGAATGTCACTTTTACTTTAAGAATTTAACATTACCATGAGGGAGCATCTGCTACATTTATATTTTTTTTGCCTTCATTCCTCACCCTAACCCAAGGTGGACCCACCCCCAACACGCAAACTCACCTAAAATTTAAAAAAAAAATTGAAAAAAAAACGATTATATAAACAGCGCAATGCTTTTCCAGAATCGTACAGAAGCGCCACGCTTCATACTGCCAAAGCGTCGTACGAAGCGCACTTCCGAGCCACGCTTCCGAAAAGTCCAGGAAGCAGCAAAAAAATTCGGAAGCGCACTTCCGAATTTGGCGAAGCTTCCTAGGCGCTTCCGCACAGGACGCGCTTCCAGGCTTGGAACCGGGGGGGGCGCTTCGTGCAACATTGCCTAGATCCGCCCGAAATTGAATAAGGGGATCATAGGTACACTCTGTGTCGTGAATGTGCTTGCATGACTTGTGTCGAATTTGTAAAACGCTTTCTTTATTATGCTTAAACAAAACAACTACATGCACATAAGCAAGCTTAAGTATAAGCATGCTTGATCAAGCTCCTGAAATCAACACTCTTGTAATCACTTAAGTTCATAAACACAAAGCATCACATCATCGACTTGATAAAAGCAATCCTCTGCTACAACATTTCACAACAGCTAATTCACGCCATCAAGTTAAGGACGCTACACACTCAAGCATTTCAAGTCCAAACAACATCAACATTATGAATTGTTCACTTCATCTCTCGATGACTGTTCATATTACTTATTTATTTATTTACATTATATTCACCCAATCCTGATGATTAGGTGTCAACATTCCCCCCCTTAATCTGAAGGGATGTTGGTGAGTCCAAGCATCATTCTGAATCGTTCAAGCTTTTCTCTTCCAAGCGCTTTGGTGAAGATGTCTGCAATTTGCTCATTAGTGGAACAACAACGGAGATGGATTGTTTTGGCCTCAACATGCTGTCGAATCAGATGATATTTAGTATTGATGTGCTTCGTTCGATCATGGAACTTTAGGTTCTTGGCCAACTTTATTGCAGAGGTATTGTCAATCATGAGTGGAGTTGATTGTACTTGTTTTACCTGCAAATCTTCAAGAATTTCCCTGAGCCACACAATTTCTTTTGTTGCTTTAGCTGCTGCCACGTATTCTGCTTCTGTTGTGGAATCTGCTGGAACTGATTGTTTGCATGATCTCCAGGAGACAGCTCCTGATCCAAGATTCATAGCATATCCTGAAGTAGATACCCCAGTTTCTTTGTCTCCATCGAAGTCTGAATCAGAGTATCCAATCAAGCTGAAGTCGTCCACCTGTGTATACTTGATTCCAAAGTCTTGAGTTCCCTTCAAGTACCTGTAATATTCCTAATTAGCCATGGCTAATTGGAATATTCGATTTTTGTTCAATTTTGCCTTCTATAGTTATTTATAAATAAAAAGGTGAGAAAAAGGTGTCATAACTCACTCTTGGAATAAAGTCACTCTCTAGTAGCACAACGTTGTAACTTAAAGGGGGAGCCAAGGGGGCCAAAGGACCACGTAGAGGAGAGGCCCACGTAGACACTAGGAGGGACTGCGCAAATGGAGAGAAACACGTGGCAAAAGAAAGGCTATGTTGGCAGATGTGGGCCTTGGGATTGAGAGAGGCGAACGCTATAAAGGAGAGAGGAGCCTCCTCATTTTGTTATTCGATTATGTGCTTTTGAGCTAGTCACTTCGACTTAGAGCACGCTCGTTGTCTAGCCTGTCTGCAACACTGTTTAGTGCATCGAGTGTCTCCGTTCGGAGATCTCACCCTTAGCCCCGGGGGACTTCGAGTGCCTGCTCGGGCAAGGTAGTTTCCAGTAGTCTTTTGCAGTAGGATTGATCTTCCACGTAGAGGAGGAGCTGAGCATTTGAGGACTGCGCAGTCTTGAGAGAGAGGGACGCAGTTCCTGTTGGTGGGAGTTCCGGATTGGGGTTTTGAGGAGGATTTGAGCTGGGAGATTGAGCAAGGGATCAGCTCTTGCATATTGGAGGATTTTGGCAGAGTTTCGGGCTGAGTTTTGGAGGATTCTATTTAGTGGCAGCGCAGAGGCCTTGAGGGATCACGTAGATCCCCAAGGGGGCGATTTTCGGGGGTCAGCTATTTCAGAAAAGCTTTCTGGGTTTTCCTGGGTTTCTTGTGTAGACTCTGATTCCAGAGTTTTAGCATTTTCTGAGGAGGGTAACAACCCCAAATCCTCATTTGATTTCCAGTAGTAGCAGCAGCACGGCAGTTCTCCAGCAGCTTGGACGCAGTTCAGAGAGAGGCCATTCCTTTACTGTTCTTAGTGTATTTCTTCACTTGCCTTGTGCAAGTCGAGGTGCCATCTTTTTGATCACCTCTTGTACTCATTCCATTACTCAGTATAATAAAATGGCTTAGCATTTCTCTCTGCATTTCTTGAGTATCTGCTTATATTTCATGTTTACATTATTATATGTTGCACCAATATTATTTTTATCACATTGAGCTTCCCAGTTACTATATCATTTGTACCTATTTGGTTAGAGTTTGCTTGGGTTTGAGGGATATCCCGGAATTGGGATATTACAATACCTTAGAACTCTTTTTGCAGTAGACCAATGTCCCTCACAAGGCTTTTGCATAACCCTGGAGAGGATTCCAACAGCAAACGAAATGTTTGGTCTGGTAGTAGTTAGGTAGTTGAGACTTCCTACAAGTTGTCTATACTTTGTTGCATCCTCAAATTATTTTCCTTCAATAGATGTGAGCTTTAGGTTTTGTTCCATTGGAGTAGTAAGAGGATTGCATTTTGTCATGCCAAACCTGTTCAACAGATCTCTAATGTATTTCTTTTGAGAAAGAAATATGGACTTCGGATGTTGGGTTACTTCAATACCAAGACAGTAATGAACATAGCCCAAATCAGTGATTTCAAAACTTTTCCCCAATTCCTTTTTTATGGATGCAATGTAGCTTTCATTGTTCCTTGTCATCAAAAGATCATCTACATATACCACAAGATATACAGTTGTTTTGCCAACTTTCTTGACAAATAAAGTTGCATCATCAAGATCATAATGTTTGAAATTGAGTTTCAGAAGATGCTCAGTTAGTTTTTCATACCAGGCTCGCGGTGCTTGTTTGAGGCCATACAAGGACTTCACAAGTTTGCATACTTTATGTTCATGTCCTTTCACAGCAAATCCTTCAGGCTGGGACATAAAAACATTCTCTTTTAGATCTCCATTCAAGAAAGCAGTTTTTACATCCATTTGATGGAATTTCCAACCGTTCTGAGCTGCTAGGGCAAAGAGTGTCCGGATGGTAGCCCATTTCGCTGTGGGGGCAAAAGTCTCCTCATAATCAACCCCTTCCTTCTGTGCAAAACCTTTTGCCACAAGCCTAGCTTTGTGCTTGTCAAGTGAGCCATCAGCTTTATACTTGTTCTTGTAGACCCACTTGCAGCCAATTGGTTTGGTTCCTAATGGAGGATCAACCAGCTTCCAAGTGCCATTCTTTATGAGGGCATCATACTCCTTTTGCATTGCTTCTTTCCATTCATCATGAGAAGCAGCTTCTTTGAAGGAAGTTGGTTCAAAATTTGTAGACAAGCTCAATTCACAATCATAAGAAACATCCATATCAACAGGTGAATTAGATTCATCTACATCACCTCCATTTTGCCGGTTTGAATTTCTAGTTCCTATCTTTCCAACCTCATCAGGATGAACACTTTCAAGTGTCTTTGTCAGCCACTTTGGGGGACCTTTCTCAGATGGTCTAGGCTGCTCCGCTGATTGAGTTGGGACTGAATCAAGGTTGAGTCTCCCAATTCTGTCAATCACATCACTTAAAGCATCATCCGTTGTTGGAGTTTCATGCAGGGGAGAGTGTTCTTCAGAAGAAGATTCCACATGTTGATCTAGTATAGGAATCCCCCCTTCAAGATGTGGAATCTGATTATCAAATTCTTGAAATGATTTTGCTTTTGCAAATCTATCCAAGCGATCAAGTTGCCGCTCAACAACATTGTCAGTTTTGGATGATTCAAGAAAAATTACATCTCTAGATACAACAAACTTTTTATTTACTTCATCATAAAGACGATATGTTTTGGAGGTTTTTGAATACCCCAGGAAGATACATTTACGACTTCTAGCACCAAGTTTGTTTCTATGTACCTTTGGTATCAAGGCATAACAGGTGGAACCAAAGACCCTAGATGCTTTACCGAAGGAACATGTACATACCACATTTCATATGGAGTCTTGTTTCTAATAGCATTAGATGGACATCTATTCTTTATATATGCAGCACATAGAACAGCATCAACCCAAAACATTATCTTTACATTTTTGAAGAGCATGGATCGTACCATATTTAAGATTGTCCTATTCATTCTTTCAGCTACACCATTCTGTTGGGGATTATAAGGCACAGTTGTTTGATGTTTGATCCCATGTTGGCGAAGATAGTTTTCAAATTCATTTGATGTGTATTCTTTTCCATTATCAGTGCGAACAGACCCAATATGAGATTGTGCATCATTTTCACTCCATTTATGAAAGTTCTTGAATGTTTGAAAAGCATCAGATTTGTTCTTCAATAAATAAACCCAACACATTCTGGTGTAGTCATCAATAAATGTCATCATATATTTGTTTCCATTTGCAGAAGGAACAGGCATAGGACCACATAAATCTGAATGAATGAGTTCAAGTTTTCTATGTGCTCTTGAATGTGAATCATGAAAACACTGTTTGCTATGCTTTCCTAGAATGCAAGCATCACATTGCTTAAATTTCTTAGGAATTGTAGGCAAACCAGCAACACCATTTTTCTTCAACAAGCGGAGGCTGTCATAGTTCAAATGTCCAAGTCTAGCATGCCATAATAAACTTGATGGAAGTGTACCTTCTTCATGATGAGAATTGTATGAGAAATGTTGTGCACGAGCAGAGGTACCTTGCAGCTTGAGAAGCCTTTCTTCTTCTATTCCCTTCATGACAAGTGAGTGGTCAGATGCTTTTCTTACCTCAAGCTTGCCATCAAACATATGAATGGAGTGACCTTGCTGGCGGATGTGAACCAAGGACAGCAAGTTTCTCTTGAGCTGTGGGAGATATGGAACATGATGCAGAAGAAAGTCTGGAAGACCAAGCAATTTAAGCCTGATTGTGCCAAGCCCTAATGGCTTGATTTTTATTGATCTGCAAAGTATACTGCTCCATCAACATTGTCAGTGAATTTTTCAAAAAAATCTTTTCTATGAGTCATGTGGCAAGTTGCTCCTGAATCAAGCAACCAATAATTTTTCCATGAAGCAAGTGAAGCATTAAATAAATCTTCATTTACTCCAATATTACATTGTGCCACAACATAGTGAGCGGATTCAGGTGCTTTACCTTTGTCTGTATCATCAGTTTTACCTTTCTGTTGGTTTCTTTGCTGCTCAATTTTGTCCCATGGTAACTTGCATATAGAGGCATCATGTGATCCATTTCTTTTGCAGCGTATGCAGTGCAAATCTGCCTTTTCTCCTTGAGAGTGTCTGCCCCCCCACCTCTGAAATATCTTCCTCTTCCTCTTCGACCACCTCTTCCTCTTGAAGAATCTTGAGCAGGATGTTTTTCTTTATGAGCAAGACACACAGCGTCTTCAGAAGATTCAGGGGTTGTCTTCTTTCCAAAAGCTTTCTCTCTTTCAGCAAACTTTTTCACAAGAGAGTCAAAGGTGATATCTTTGAAATTTCCATTTGCTTGCAATGACTCAAGATAATTGGAGTAAGTAGGATAAATTGCCTTGAGAAAAGCGATAAGAGGAATATCCAATTCAACCGTAGTGGATTTGAGATCATGCATTATAGACTTTACTTAGATGCAACAGCAAGGGGATCATTATTTTGCAGTTCAAGAGTGAAGAGTTTAATCATGATTTGAACAACTTCAAGTGCCGAATGTGAGTCATAGAGTTCTTTCAACTTTTGTAAGGCTTCAAAAGCAGTTGAAAATGGCAAAATATGGCGACTCACCTCTTCATTTACAGATCCTATGATTAATGCATAAGCTTTGTTGTTTTTGTTTTCCCAAATGACGAGCTCTTTGTTTGAGGTACGCTGTTCTGGTTCATTGTCTCCGTCTTCAACACACACTCCTTTCCACAACTCATTGAAAATGAGCGTGTGTTTTATCATCTAGGACCACTCAGGATAGTTCTCTTTGCCAGTGAGAACTATTCCCACGATGGATATTATTGAATGCATACAGTAATATGACGGGGCAGCAAATTCAAATGTCAATTGGCATTCATCTGCACAGCGTTAAAGTATAGAATATATATGGGTGAGGCAGCCTAAATATATGGTGAATGACTATGTATATATATGGCAGCCTAAATATATACAAAAAAAAATTGTACAGCGCTGGACACAAACTTTACTACGCATACAACAGAGGTATATATCAGCGTTCCAACCATACAGCGTTCCAACAGCGTTGTAATACCAAGCGTTTTAAAAACTCTATGGCATTCAACGATTTTTATATGCCAAAAAAACTTCAACCCACCATGAAAATCCAGAGAGTTACAGCTCATCCATCGATCATAGTAGACAGAATGATCTGATACTAAATAAGCATTGCCTTCAATATGCTTGATTCAATCCTGAGCTACCTCGATTGGTAAGGAGTAAAGTATTTTGCATGTGCATTTGCTGCAGACAATAGCTCCGCATGCGCATTCATCTTTGCTACATTCAGATTCTCACCCTCACAGTCAAGCATCAACGCATATGCCAACACCAATCTGCAGCACCAATTTTCTTCAACGGATATGCCAACTCAATAACCGAAGCAGCGTTCAAGATGCAAGACCAACGTAGTTCACTCCTGCGTGGAGGCACCAATGCAGCCCTTCAAAAAATTTGACACACAGCAGCGTTAATACACAGCGTTGATACCAGCGTGAAAATACACAGCGTTAATATGAGACCAACGTGAAAATACACAGCTGATTCACGCACACAAATCCCAGCAATGGAACCTGATTCACGCACACAGATCCCAGCAATGGTTCAAGTTTTGTTCAACGGAGCAGCTATGAAGCGAAATGGCGGAATGGTTATGCATTAAACAGTGGCAGCGACTGTGAAGGGGTCAGAGAGTGCAGTAGACAGTGGACAGAGAGCGCAGTAGGCAGACTCCATAGGGGCAGAGGACAGAGAGCATAGTAGGCAGAAGGGAGTTACAACTAATTTGGAAGCTGGCTCTGATACCATGTCAGTCCAGGCAGTAACTCCTCAAAGCAAAATTGATTCGTATGTTTTATTCCTTTAGGTTGGTCTTCATTATATACATAAGGGAGAGACTGTTCATTTCATCTCCTGATGACTGTTCATATTACTTATTTATTTATTTACATTATATTCACCCAATCCTGATGATTAGGTGTCAACATGAACACTTTTTGTATCACTTGCAATGTTTTAACTAAATTGTCCAAGTGCATTTTCGGTTGTAACCGACACCCTCATTTTATTTGTTAAAGTGCATCATTAAGTCAAGTCAGTGGTTACTTGAACATTGAATTTATCATTTGTCATTTGGGTGCATTTTCGATAGTGTTTGACACCCTTTCTTTTTTAAAATCAACACATTCAGTGAGTACATTCAAGAAATCACAAAGTGTCAGTGATCAATCAAGTAAGTGCAAGCAAGCGTGTCATTCAAACAACAAAGCAAGCGCGTGTGTCATTCAAACAACAAAGCAAGCGAGCGTGTCAATCAAACAACCAAGCAAGCGAGTGTGTCAAAATCAAGTGTGAAAGTTCAAAGCACGGCATCTACAACAAACGAGCCAGCGTGAAATTGATTGAAGCATTCACAAAGTGTTAGTGAAGCATTCAAGCAAAGCAATCGTCATCAAGTGAGCGTGACATCAAGAGTTCAAACAACCAAGTCATAAAACTCTAGCAAGTGTTTAAAGCATCAGCAATCAGCGATAGTACAAGCGAGCTTGAATTCAAAGTGAGCAAGGCAACATGGCGACACACATTCAGTTGTCCCAAATTCTTCACAATTTAATGTTATCATCAGCGGACGACATGGTACAAATCAACAAAACCACTCTTGCTGACATTCAAGTGCATATTCAACATGCACATGAAACGATTGAGTTCCTTCAACTGGAGTCGCAACTACAGCGAAATGAGTTGCAAGAGAAGCGTGTTGCTTCCAAGTGTTTTCCAAATATAGCTGATCATTCGACTTCATTCATCCAACCAACTTCAAGTGTTGAAGTTGTTCCAGTTCAACTTTCTTCCAAACCCATCATCAAGTCATGGGAAGAAATTCAAAGTAACAAAAATTGATGACGATTAAGATATGACAAAGATGAAAACAACTTGCATATCCCCAATTATTCTAAGCCGATCAAGTTCATCAGTGCCAGATTTCTTGATCAAATAACATCAACAAGCCATGAGAAAGTTGCAGACAAACACACATGTGCGCAAACTGAAGTTGTAGTCAAACCGACATGCTCTCATTGTCAAAGAACCGGTCATCTGTAAAATCAGTGTTTTGATCTCCATCCTTGTCACCATTGTGGCAAGCAGAATCAAACAAGACCAACCTGCCAAATTGAAGATAAATTATTCATGGATTGATCCCTGGGAATGGTCATCCACAGCCAGAAGATTGTACAAGTTTTACAATCGGATTCACTCACACATATTGCAGCCAACAGTCAAATGAAGATGGTACTCTCGTGCAGTTGAACGAGGGAGTACAATAGTGAAACACTCCTACACCTACATGGGGGGAGTTCAGATTTTGGAGAAGATTGCCTCTCCTTTCAGCTGACAAAGGGGGGGAAATGTCAATGAAATTGACAAGTGGTTGTCAGAATGAAAGTCTCGACAACATCAGCGAAGCAGCCAGTGGTTGATCATCATCAGCAGATACGCCAGTGGGCGTTCATCACATTTTGTCAGTGGACACATGATGCTGATTTCAAGCAAAGGACAGTTGGATCCTTTTGCAGCTTGGCACATGATGGAGTTGTCAAGCGACATTCAGAGATGAACCAGTCATGCAGCGAATTCATGTTCTCTTCAGATTTGAGTTGTTTCAGCATCCAGCTTTGGCGATTTTTCAAGCAAGTGTTTTTTGGAGGATCAACTTGAGAACTTGGAAGATGGTTCCTTGTTCGTTTTGGATTTATCATTGAGGGGGGGAATGTTAACCTCACTCTCTTAATAATCAATTAATAAATCCAAATATTAAATTAAATTAATAAATCATGAGAACTCCTCAAACTAAGGAGTCTAGTTTTGGATGAGAGATTCTCTCCAACTAGCTCTCCTAAATTAGTGTGTAAGTTGAGAAATTGTCTCAACCAAGTGAATCTAAGATAGACGCACTATCTTAAGACCACTTGCTCATGTATTTAAATGTACTATTAAATTATTTGAATAAGAGAGAATTACATGAGCATGAGAGACCACATGATGACTCTCTACCTTTTTCCGCAAGTTTATTGTTCTATGAGTTAATTTGTTGTGCATATGGTTTTACGATTGTGTGATTCTTCTTCATGTAATTTGGCCTCCCTTCATGTGGAACTTCAGTCTGGTAATAGGGCACAAGACTCGACCCTAAACTCAGCCTTCTAGGTCTATATTTCGGCCCTTTTTGTTGATTTTATGAGTCTTCTATACTGATAATTATTTCTATTACTGTGGGTTCTCCGATCAGAAATTCAAATAACACAAACCACAAATCTCTGAAATCCTATTTCTAATGATTTTAAATCTTTTCACATTCTTATTCATTATTCCATAATTCAATAATTACACAGAAGACATCAACAGTATAATTCTTAAAACAATAGGATCATAAAGCGATAACCACACAAAAGAATTCAAGAATTTACCCTGGGAAAAACACAACAACCTATTCAATAGAGAAGTCTTCAATTCAATAGAGATACATCTTAGACAATAACTAGGTCAAACCTAGTCCATCCTCCTAATCAAGTCAACTGCGCACAGAATGGATTAGGCCTTCTACCTTCTCAGAATTCGATTCCCTATTTTTTTTTCATCTCAGAACTTCGACCTTCTCATGAAATCTTTGCCTCAGACTTTGTTGCCTCAGGTAGCCCTTCACTAGCCTCAGAATTAACCATTTGCTTGCCTCAAAAATAGGCCCTCGCTTGCCTCAGAAATAGGCTGAACCACAGAAGAAGGGAGACCTGAATTGCTCTTTCACAGAAGCTATGTGAAATGTTCTTGAGGAGGTTGAGTCACTCTTTATTTATAGTGTTTCAATAGGCCGAATAGGTGTGTCCTTCAACTGAGCCAATTTAAGCATTTGAGGGGTCAACTTGACTAAGAGGAGGCCAACATGGCTAATTTGGAGCCACAAATTTTATTTTTTTAAAAAATCAAATTCTTTCTTTTTAAAAGTCCAAAAGGGTCATGACTTATGAAGAAATTTCAACCCCCACGCTGGTTATCAGTTTTCCTTATCACTCCATGCATTTAGTTTTAAATCCAAGCATGATAAAAATTCTGAAATCTGGAAATGATAATATTTTTTGAAAACACAGATTTAGAGAATTCTCAACTGTTGAAATTGCAGAAATAAAACACAGCAAAATTATAACAGCCACACACAGAAAATAACATAGTGATTTTTGGTCAATGTGACCCTAGAAAAACCCCCTACAACTCTTGGGGAAAACCAGTTTGAGAGCTCTTCTTTATTTCTAAAACTGATTTTATAGAGAAATTGAAATACACAGTAAAAATTCCAGCAACCACAAATTACAACTTATCTTGATTTCCATGCTTGCACTCTGCCTCGAAAATCGTGCCAATAAGCAAACAGCCAAAACAAAAATTTTCCAGCAATAAAACAACATTAAATGTTGTACAGACGGCCTCGAAAAACGTACCAAGAACTTGTTGTACAGACCATACGGATTTCAACAATACGCCTATCTCAAAATTCGTGCCCAAATATGCCTCAAAATTCGCACCCTTGCTGTTGTCCCTCTTCCTCGATTTTTGTGCTATCCCTCTTCCTCGATATCTGTGCCTTTCTCTTGCTGTACGATTTTGCCTTGGGATGCATGCCAATAAATGTTGCTGCCCAGATTTGCTGAAATGTTTTCTTGCTGCTCTCCTTCACTTCCTCACTACTCAGAAATTTTCTCATTGCTCTCTCTTCTCTTTCTCTTAAATGCTCATGAAAGAATGAATGATCTTTTCCTCTTCTCTTCTCCTTTTACTTTCTAAATGACCTTTTGGGTTACCCTAAGATCTAATGGCTGAGATTCATTTAGATCTAGGAATGAGAATAAATGTGCATTTAATTCTCATTTTCTATTTTTTAACTCACCCACTTAAATAAAGACCCACTTAGCCTTTTATTTCCATAGTCACTTATTCACTTTCTAATTCTTCATTGACTTTAATAAAGTCACCTTTAAATTAGAATGTAACTTTACCACTTATAAAGTCACTTTTAAAATAGAATGTAACTTTACCACTTATAAAGTCACTTTTAAATTAAATTGACTTTACCACTTATAAAGTCACTTTAGGAGAAAAGTACAAATAAATTTGGACACATTTCCCGAGGCCAAAGATCAAAGCCTTAGGGAACCACTTGTCCTCTGGTACCCAAATTTTAACACCCCCTCTTACCGAGGAAAGTGTTCCTCACCACTCCCATCTTGTCTCTGAAGTAGACATGCATGCCCCGTGGTAAGGCTTTGGTGAAAATGTCTGCTACTTGCTCATTTGTGGAAATGTACTCAAGCTTGACAGCTCCCTTTTGGACATAGTCTCTAATGAAGTGATACTTGATCTCAATATGCTTTGACCTGTCATGAAAAACTGGATTCTCCGTGAGTTTTATGCAACTCTGATTATCACAGTAAATTATTGAAGGTCTCAATCCCTGACCAAATAGACCAAACAACATCTTGCGAAGCCATATGGCCTCACAACTAGCCAAACTAGCAACCATATACTCTGCCTCAGCTGAGCTCAATGCAACTGAATGTTGTTTCCAGCTGATCCACGACACAACTACCGAACCCAACCCAAAATAGCACCCGGAAGTACTCTTCCTATCTGAAGCACAACCTACCCAATCTGAATCCATGTACCCTGCCAGTCTCACTCCATCACCCTATCTATAATCCAGACCAAAATCCACAGTCCCCTGCAAGTAACGAAGAATGTGTTTTGCAGCCACATAGTGCACTCTCCTGGGCTCACACATGAACTGACTCAGTGTTAACTGCAAAACATATATCTGGTCGAGTGTTGACCAAATACATCAAACAACCAATCAGTTGTCTGTATAGAGTAGGATCCACCAACTCGGAATCAGAAGCGTGAAGCTTCTTCCAGTTAGTGATCATAGGTGTAGACATGGGTTTGCAGTCCTCCATGTGAAATCTGCTAAGAATATCCACAATGTACTTCCCTTGTCCCACGAAGAAATGCCCCTCCTGCTGCCACACCTCCAATCCTAGAAAATAATGCATCAAGCTGATATCCTTCATCTCAAACTCTGAAGCAAGATCTCTCTTGCAGCCCTCAATGAGTCTCTCTGCACCAGTGATGATCAAGTCATCAACATACAACACCAGAATGAAAGGCTCCTCACCCACCACAATGATGTATAGGTTCGGATCAGCCTCACTCTTTGTCAAACCCAACTGCTGCAAGTATGTATCAATCCTAGAGTACCAAGCTCTAGGAGTTTGCTTCAGGTCATAGAGTGTCTTTTTCAATCTGCATACATGGGACTCCTTCCCATGCACCTCAAAGCCTTGCGGCTGCTCAATATAAACCTCCTCCTGAATGAAGCCATTGAGAAATGTGCTCTTCACATCCATCTGGTGGATCTTCTAACCCATCTCTGCTACAATCGATATAATGGAGCGAATAGATGTATACCGAGCTACAAGAGTGAAGGTCTCCCCGTAGTAAACTCCCTCTACCTGTGAGAACCCTCTCGCCACAAATCGAGCCTTGAACTTCTCGATGCTGCCATCTGCAGCATGCTTTATTTTGTAGAGCCATCTGGAAGTAACAACTGATTTACCTTCAGGCCTAAGCACTACCTCCCAAACATCGTTCTTCATAATAAAAGAATACTCCTCCATCATGGCCTCTCTCCAGACCTGCTGGCTGGCTGCCTCCTCATAACTAGAAGGCTCGGAGTCAACAATGCTTGTTACCAATGCCATGTAACTACAGAACCGCTCAGGTGGTTTACTCTCTCTAACTTGTCTCTTTAGCCCAGCAACTGATGTGGCCTCGCGCAAAGTATCTTGAAGCCACTTGGGCTTCCTCTTCCTTGAGCATACTTCTCCTACGGAGTGAAAGAATCTTCATCATCATCAAAAGCCTGAACTCCTGAAGGCCTGCCAAATGACCTCATGCATGAATCTGTGCCTGTAGATGCTGAAGTACCGTGTGAACTGTCCATTAGTGGACTACTCTGTGAACTGCTTTGCACACTACCCTGCATGCTGCCCAAAGAACCACCCACCTGACTCTGAGAGCCACTGCTCACTGATGGACCTGACACTGTAATCGATGTACCTCCTGATCCCTGACCACTAGATCCCTGTGACTAACTCAGCTGCTCCTGAGGGTCTAGTGACTTTGGATACTCTAACTCCCGTGACCTCCTAAAAGCTCTCTCCTCCTCGAACTTCACATCCCGCCTGACAACCACTTTCCTCTGCGCAGGAATATAAATCCGATAAGCTTTCAAGGTCTCGCTATAACCCACAAAGATGCCCTTGTCTGCAGTGGGCTCTAGCTTGGTCCTGTTCTCCTTGGGGACATAGGAATATGTAAGGCACCCAAAGATACGAAAGTGCCCAACATCAAGCTTCTTCCCAGAAAAAGCCTCCTCCGGAGTCACATTCCCCAAGGCACGATGTGGACTCCTATTCTACAAGTACACAGCAGTGTTGTAGGTCTCTGCCCACAAAAATAAAGGAAACCCTTGATCATGAAGCATGGCTTTGGCAGCCCCTGCAATGGATCTGTTCTTCCTCTCCGCAACCCCATTCTACTAGGGGTGGTAAGGAACTGTGAACTCCCTTCTAATGCCTGCCTTAGCACAAAAATCAACAAACTCACCAAGGGTATACTCCCCTCCATTGTCCGACCTGAGGACCTTGATCTTCCTACCTGTTTGGGTCTCCACAAGAGCTTTGAACTCTTGAAACCGCTTGAAGACCTCACTCTTGGTCTTCAAGAAATAAATCCAGGTCATCCTGGAGTGGTCATCAATGAATAAAACATAGTACTCATAGCCACTCCAAGATACATGAGACATCTAACCACTCACATCAGTATGAATCAAGTCAAGGATCCCGGTCGCTCTACTGTCATTTTTGGGAAAAGGGGATCTGGCAAACTTCCCCATCACACATCCTCTACATACATCAAGGTGATTAGAACTAAAATTTGGCACACCAGTGGTGATCTCCCACAATGTACTCAAGGCCCCATGATACATGTGCCCCATCCTGCGGTGCCAAATCTCACACAACTCTGAACTGTTAGATCTGTTGTCAGTCCTATCTCGGGTGCTGCTACTTAATGCCATCAGGGGCTGGAATGAGAACTTGTACACCTTGGCATGGCGCACACCAATCTCTCTAGCTGAAGAAGTTGGAGTTCCCCTAGGATATATAAGCACCTGCCCTCTCCTGAACAACACATCATACCCTCTGTCCTCAAGTGTTGACACAGATATCAGGTTCTTCTTCATTCCAGGCACATATAGAACATCTGACACTTTCAAGGGAGGTTTGGGTCCCCTATCAAATGTCATTGTCCCCACACCCACTGCTCTAACAATGTTGTCATCACCAAGTACTACCTCCATATCAGTATCACCCTCTAAAAGCTCTGAGAAGTACTCTCTGACTCCTGTCATGAGGCAAGGAGCGCCACTGTCAAAATACCAAATCCTAGAAGATGCTCTGCTAGTAGCGGGGAATGCACATTCCCTCTGAACCTGTATGGCAGGTGATCCTGCACTAGTGGCGTCACAAGCTATGAACCCAAACTCCCGACCAAAGCTCCTTGAGAAGCTCTCTATCTCTGCAGAAGTTGCCATGGGTTTGTCTTTCTCTTTCCTATTCTTCTTCTCCAGACACACAACAACATAGTGTCCCAACTTTTGACAATTCCAACATTTGACTTTGGAATAATCCTTCTCCTTGTTCTACAGCTTGCCTTTACCTTTGCCTTTGCCTCCACTGTTGGAAGCTTGCTTCTTTGCTCTGCCCTTCCTGCCTCTTGCTAACAATGCCGCATTGTCATCCTCCTCCACCTGTTTGGCTGCCCCAAGATGGTTCTTTTTTATCTCATTCTGAATGCAATCGTCCCACAACCTCTCCCAGCCGGGAAGGTTTTTCGTGCAACGATGCCATCCACAAAATTCTCCCAAGTCTTGGGAAGACCATTCAAAGCAATCCTCGCCAACTCAGTGGGTGCAATGATCTCACCTACGGCTGCCAACTCATCTCTCACTAAAGTGATCTTTGTGAGGTATGTTGTAGCACTATCAATCTTAGCCATTTTAATGGCATTCAGTTTCTCCTTTAGGACCATTTTTCTGTTTTCATCTGAGCTCTGGTAAAGACTGGTCAAGGCTGTCCACATCTCATATGCATAAGTCTTTCCTCTCACATGAGGAATGACATGGTCTTTGATTCCTTCCAGAATCAATCTTTTTCCCTTAGCATTCTTTTTGTTAAACTTTGTCAACTGTACAGGGTCAACAAGTACTACTACTGAGTTCTGTGTGGTATTTACCATAATGCCCCAGACTTCTGCTTCCTCAAAGATGCTCTGGATTCTCTCCTTCCATGCACTGTATTTGTTCTGCCCATCCAGCCTGTCTTCAACTCTCAAACCCAAAGACATGTTTCACAGTCCTACCAAACTGAAATTTTCAAATCTGTGGTAAAGGTTTCTGTTTTCAGTGTAAAAATCAGTTTGCTGTAATTTTCACTTTGTTGTCCCAAACTGCACTTTTTAGCCAACCAAGCTTCGATACCATGAAGAAATTTCAACCCCACTCCAGTTATCAGTTTTCCTTATCACTCCATGCATTTAGTTTTAAATCCAAGCATGATAAAAAATTTAAAATCTGGAAATAACAATATTTTCTGAAAACACAAATTTAGAGATTTCAGAACTGCTGAAATTGCAGAAATAAAACACAGCGAAATTATGACAGCCACACACAGAAAATAACACAGTGATTTTTTGTAGTGATTTTTTGTCAATGTGACCCTGGAAAAACCCCCTACAACTCTTGGGGAAAACTAGTTTGAGAGCTCTTCTTTATTTCTGAAAATGCTTTTACAGAGAAACTGAAATACATAGTAAAAATTCCAGCAACCACAAATTACAACTTATCTCGATTTTCGTGCTTGCACTCTGCCTAGAAAATCGTGCCAATCAGCAAACAGCCAAAATAGAAATTTTCCAGCAATAAAACAACATTAAATGTCGTACGGCTAGGCTCGAAAATGTGCCCATAACTTGTACGGACCGTTCGGATTTCAGCAGTACGTCTGTCTCGAAATTCGTGCCCAAATCTGCCTCAAAATTCGTGCCCTTGCTGCTGTCCCTCTTCCTTGATATCAGTGTCTTTCTCTTGTTGTACAATTTTGCCTTAGGATGTGTGCCAATAAATGTTGTTGCCCAAATTTGCTGAAATGTTTTCTCGCTGCTCTCATTCACTTCCTCACTACTCAGAAATTTTCTCATTGCTCTCTCTTCTCTTTCTCTCAAATGCTCATGAAAGAATGAATGATCTTTTCCTCCTCTTCTCCATTTACTTTCTAAATGACCTTTTGGATTACCCTAAGATCTAAGGTTGAGATTCATTTAGATCTAGGGATGAGAATAAATGTGCATTTAATTCTCACTTTCTATTTTTTAACTCACCCACTTAAATAAAGACCCACTTAGCCTTTTATTTCCATAGTCACTTTTTCACTTTCTAATTCTTCATTGACTTTAATAAAGTCACCTTTAAATTAGAATGTAACTTTACCACTTATAAAGTCACTTTTAAATTAGAATGTAACTTTACCACTTATAAAGTCACTTTTAAATTAGAATGTAACTTTACCACTTATAAAGTCACTTTTAAATTAAATTGACTTTACCACTTATAAAGTCACTTTTAAATTAAATTGACTTTACCACTTATAAAGTCACTTTAGGAAAAAAGTACAAATAAATTTGGACACTTTTCCCTAGGCCAAAGATTAAAGCCTTAGGGAACCACTTGTCCTCTGGTACCCAAATTTTAACAACTTAAAAATAGTTTTCCCTTTGTTCTAGAATGAAGAACATGCTTACAAATACATAAATGACTCAAACATACATTATGAAAAATGACCATAGTTACAAAAATCAACACTCCCTCTTAACTAGGGAGGTATTCATAATGACTATCTAGATGTTCTCATGTTGACAGAATTTCTCTATGAAAGGGTCAAATCATCATTAATCTTGTCAACATCTCTAACATCATCATCATCATCGTCATTAGCATCATCATCTAACCATCAACATCTGCTAGCAGCCATATCTTGGTCGGTACCTAACCCATGGCATATCATCAGCATCTCAGGACATACTCTCTCAGAGTAATCTAGTCCTCAAATCCAAAGGCCACTCACTAGGCCAAGATTCTATGATACTAACTCAACCCTCTTGGGGAGTATTCACTCAAACCTCTTGGGGAGTACTACCAAGCACTCACTTAACCCTCCTAGGGAGCACTCTCGACCTTGATGTTGAAATATCTCACTTAACCCTTCCTTGGGGAGTGATCGGGTCTTGATGCTGAAAGACCTCACTCAACCCTTCCTTGGGGAGTGATCGGGTCTTGATGCTGAAAGACCTCACTCAACCCTCCATGGGGAGTGATCAGGGCTCTTTAATGAGAGGCACTCACTCATCCCTATTGGGAAGCACTCTAGGACTCACAAACCATTCTCCCTAGAGGGAGAATCTCCATCCATGTTGTTGTCCTCATCAGCACTCCCTCTCAACGAGAGGGGTAATCTCCACAGGCCCTAGTTTGTATCCAAAGTACACGAACTTCTCTCTAGACAATGGCTTCGTCAAAATATCAATTGTTTGTTCATCAGTGGAGACGTACTTGAGCCTTACTGCTCTCTTCCTGTACTATGTATTAGTACTAGATCTCAAGGTGCCCTGAACTGTCATCATTTTGTCACCTGCACCTGATCAACTGCTTCATAACTCGCCTTTCAAGCTGCAACATACTCGGCCACTAAGTGCAACAGATGCCTGCTCCTTGCTAATCTACAAGATCGGAGCCCAATCAGAAGCAATATACAAACTCATTGTCTTCACCACTCCTTGCCCAATTTTGAATTTGGGAATCCTTGCAACTTCCGAAAAACTGACTATGCCATGACCAACTGTACCATGTTGGTACTTCAACATATGTTGAGCTATATGCCTTGGCTCAACCATAGGCGCTTCGCTTGATTCATTATCTTGGTTGCTTTCAAGCTACCCTAATTCGATGTTCTTTAACAAATCTTGTCATGGCAGTCTTGATTTACTCCCTCTGCCACTAATATTATCAGTTATCTAGTCAAGATCATTCATCTTGAATTTAGATGTCAACTTCCTCTGAGGCTAAAACAAGGGTTAGAGAAGCCTTGACTTCTCCCTCTAGAGCAAATCTTTCGATCAATGAGCTCTTCTGCTTCCGTCAACAAATTATGTAGGATAAACCTTGATTTATCAATCTAGGAGGAGTATGTACAAAGCCTTCTTTCTACTTACAGGTATAAGACTTCTTCATGTAGCTCACCGATTTGAGGTAGCTCTTATGCACACTTCTTCTTTCATCGAGGAAGATGATCTCTACATCCATTTGATGTAGTTTTCAATAAATATCATAAATAAATATCAACAGTAGTGTACCTGACAAGATCAAGGAGTTCTTTTGCTTCCGTCAACAAATTATGTAGCATAAACCTTGATTTATCAATCTAGGAGGAGTATGTACAAAGCCTTCTTTCTGCTTACAGGTATAAGACTTCTTCATGTAGCTCACTAGTTTGAGGTAGCTCTTATGCACACTTCTTCTTTCATCAAGGAAGACGATCTCTACATCCATTTGATGTAGTTTTCAACAGAAATCATAAATAAATATCAACTGTAGTGTACCTGACAAGATGTCCCTTCATAGTTTTTCTCCCTCTTACTATGATAAGCTTTGTACTTCTTGCCATCAAGCATACCACTAACTTCTTTCTAGTATAATAGATTCTGTTTCTATCCTATTACCCCTTATACTAGTAGATGTACCTAAACATTGATGCAGCATTCTTTCGCACCATTGTAAGCCCAGTGTCACAGGTTCAAGCCATGTGAGGCCCTATATCAGGTATCCTAGACTTTGTTGGGTCAGACCATGGTCGATCCTTTTGAGTTCATCTCAGTTCCTTTTGTCTTGGATAGGATTGGAGGAACTTTGATGGGCTTATATGAGGACTCATGGTTTTAGAGGAGCATTTATATTGTAGGGGTGATCACCAGTGTAGGAACCCATCCAACCCATGTCAGATGCACCTATGTTTTCCACCCAGTTACAAGTATATTGAGTCTATCGGTGGCCTTGGCTTTGGTTTAATATCCCTCAAATGCTAAGTCACCTGACACGGGGACACAAGACATGAGGATTCGAGTGTCTGACATAGGCACGTTGACCCGCCAAAACAAAACGCATTAGGACACGTTATATTTCATTTTTTAAAATATATATATCAAAAATTAGATATTTCTTACACAAATTCTCATTCATGATAAAAATTCATAGATCTTCATCTAGATGTAAGTTTTACAAAGTAACATTATGCATAAAAATACCATTGTGAGTCATGACATATTCATCAATGATCCAATAGGAGAAAGACAAGATACTGCAGTTTTCTCATTAAGTCATCAAAATCAAAATGTGTTACATAGGTAGTGGCAATGTCAATGGCAAATAAAAATAGCAAATACAAAACAGCTACAAGCCCCAAGGCAGTAGGTAGCTCATGAGTCATCAATTCTCATCATCAAAATCAACATCACTATCATCATCATGGTCACCACTGCTCTCCTATGATGCATCCTCATCAAAAATTAAATATTTCTTACACAAATTCTCATTCATGATACAAATTCATTGATTCAAACATAGATCTTCATCTAGACATAAGTTTTACAAAGTAACATTATGCATAAAAATACCAATGTGAGTCATGATATATTCATCAATGATGCAATAGGAGAAAGACAAGATACTGCAGTTTTCTCATTAAGTCATCAAAATCAAAATGTGTTACATAGGTAGTGCCAAGTGGCAATGCCAATGGAAAATAGAAATAGAAAATACAAAACAACTACAGGCCTCAAGGTAGTAGGTAGCTCATGAATCATCAATCCTCATCATCAAAATCAACATCATTGTCATCATCATGGTCACCACTACTCTCCTCTAATGCCTCCTCCTCCTCTATATCCAATGTCATCTCTGCATCTATTGGTGTGGAGGATGGCCCCTCTACAGTATCACCATCATCAAAAGTGACAGACTCTAGCACTGGCTCATTAAGATCCAAGTAGGCCAATTCCAACTCAACACTACTATCCAAACCCATATCATCAGGAAAGACATCCCACATCTTTGTCTTTCCCTTCAACCACTCATCCCTCTACCTGTAAATAAGACAAAGGTTGGTGCGCACATACACCATTGTCTCTGCCCTAGACTGCTCAAGCCTGCTCTTCTTGACACTATACAAATTCCCATATGTGCTCCAATTCCTCTCGCAACAAGAGGATGAAGTCATCTGAGAGAGGAGCCTCGTGGCTAACTACTGTAGAAGAGGGCTTGTTGCCCCATGAGTTGCCCACCAAGAATACGGCTTCTTAGCTCACCTGTCTCTAATCACATCATATCCTGCGAATCAACCAGTGCCAATGGAAAACTCTGCAAAGGCATCCTCCACCTTATCAAGGGATGCTCTATCCTGAAAAATCTGCCTCAATGCATCTTTCCTCCCCTGTGAAATTTCACCATCCATGTGAGGAGGGAATCTGCGGGAAGTTCCACCATTCAGACACTCATGGTTGTAGTATTTTAGGTTCAATGAGTGAGCCAAACAATGCAAAGGTGTGGAATTCTTGTCCCATCCGCTGACAAGAATATCCTATATGGTGGTGAAGAAGGCCTCTGATGATGTCTCATACTCGAGGAACTCCCTCTATAATATAATGCTCCTCACATACTCAATTATGGAATTCCATCCCTCATAAACCTCTCCTAGGATGGCTTGGTCTGTATCTGCAAATCGTAGCAAAGAAATGATAGGGTCCATGATCTTAATAAGTAGATCTACCCTCTCCCACCAAGCATCATCTAACATTGTGTTCTTCACTCTTTTTGAGGCTGCTTGATCTGTCTTTCTGCAAAAAGACCAAAACTCTAAAATAACCATGGCCCCGAGAGCGGCCTTGACCTCCCTCAACCTTTTTAACATGATGAATGAAGAGGCAAACCGTGTATCTGCAATCTTTGACAATGATAAATTGGTGTACTCCTTGTAGATAATGAGGGCATTTGTATGATTTTGTACAAAGTTGCGGATATGTCGTGCATCTTCAATAATACTTCCAATCCAAAGCACATCAGAAGCAATAGATTTAAGTGCTAAGTTCAAAGAATGGACAATGCAAGGTGTCCAAAATACTTGTGGATATTTAGCTTCCATAATCATGCTAGCAGCCTTGCAAACAGGTGCATTATCTGTAATAATTTGCACACAAGAATCAACGCCTACATCTTCAATAACTTTAATGAACAACTCACCCATATATTGTGCATCCTTATATTGTCCAAGTGCATCCATTGATTTCAAGAAAACTGGACCATTCAAGGAAGACACCATGAAATTGATGAGTGGATGGTGTGCTGGATTTGTCCATCCATCAGAAACAATACTAAACCCAGATGTTGGCCATGTTGATTTAATAGGCTCAAGCATTTTGTCCACCTATTTCTTTACCTTTGTCAACAATGTGGTTCTAAGCTTCTCTGACCCAGGGGGCACATACCCTGATGGAACCCCTTGAGTTAGAGCTCGACACATCTCAATAAATAAAGGTGAGCGTGCAACATTAAATGATATGAAGTTCTAATAGAAAAAATAATGCAATGGTGAGATCAAGCTCTTCCCGTTTCTCTTTCTAAAAAATCATGTCCAATGGACCAAGTGCTACTGCCTTTCTTTTTGTTGCTTGTCCCCCATCAAAACTCTCAAATGGAAATTTGTTGCTGCTTTTACTCAAGAATGGAAGGGGATCGTCATTCTTGTTTTTTTAAATGTTGCAACCACCTTTGTCATACCAACATTGGTCTCTTTTTTCGTTTCTTTCCTCTTAGCTAAAGACACATGTCTACATGTTGCAATTCCAGAACTTGGTAAAGCCAACAAATGAGATTTCACACGATAGTATGTGCTCATGAAATGATTGTTGCAATAGTTGCATTTCCAAGCAACATTGCCTCCTCCCTTCAACTTGTTGCCTGGCCCTTGCTCTCTTGTGACATATTTCCACAAGGGATATTTGTTATCTTGAGGCTGTTGTCTTCCCCCAACATTTGAAGTTGTTGTTGCAGCCCCACTTCCAATAGAGGGAACACTTGCAAACCTTGATGAAATTGGAATTGGAGAGGCATATCCAATGGGGACATTCTTCCCCTTCCTTTGCCCCTTCCCTGCTACCCTTGATTGAGCCATGAATGCTATAAAAAATAAAGAAAAAATGCACAAATTTGTAAAAAAAAATGCACATGCAAACTGTTGTAATAAAAATGCAAAAAAAAGAGACAAAATGCACTTACTTGTTGCGTGAATCGCCTCCAAAATGCCCACACCCTTTGCTATTCGCTCCCACACACCTGCAGCAAGAGAGACAGTCAAATGTGAAGTTGAAATGGGCCAAAACCGCCCTTGGTGGGCCGTGCGACTCTCAAAAAAGCGGACACATGTCCCAAATCGTGTCCCGACGAGACATGATCCGGAGGACACATGTCCCACCGAATCATGTCTGATTTGACCGATTCAGGACACAAGGGGGCTGAGGAACGAATCAGGTTTCATAGCTCAAATGTTCCTGGACATTGCAATCTCACAGACAGCACCATTTCTTGCTCCCCAAGGAAGTTCATCTTCCCAAACGCAAAGTGGTGTCGAAAGTCAACAAGATCTTCGATTGTAGAGCTTGATGAGAGGGTTACATGCCATGAGGAATTTTTCCATTTGGTGAAAGCATTGTCAAGACATGACTGGTAAAAGTTGGTAAACAAGTACTTCAAGGTTGTAGATGGCAAAACAAGTGGGCATTCAAGCACCACAAGTATGTGACTTTGGCAGACAAGGAGAAAGTTGGAACTGTGATTTACCAAGGAATTGATAGCCTTCAAGCATGTGGGACCAAGCATAGTTGGATGAAGCATCTATGGCTTGGTTGGCTTTAGAATGGTTGCACTACAGTCAAAGTTGCTCCCCGATCTAGACACTAGCAAGTGACTGCCAAAGAGAGGATACAAATAAAACCTCTAAAGTTGGAGGGCGAGAAAAACAAAAATTGGAACTTTCAGAAAGAAATTTTCTGTATTAGATTTCGAACGAAAAACAGCCTACAAGGCAAGAACTGCACTCCCACGGACTAAAAATCACGCCAGCGTCGAAAATTTACAAAGATTTGGAAGGTGGTGAAATACTACACAGGAACTTTATACACAAAGGAATGTTTGTGACTCTAGCGTGAGATTTGACCACGTGTTGAAGTACATCAGGGCAACCATGGACAGGTGTGGGCAACTATGGAGAGTTGTGCCCATGGAGGGGGATTTGAATGCCCACGACAGAAATCCTGGGAAAGAATGAATAGAATATTTTAATCACATTCATGATGCAAATCAGCTTATGGGACCCATGGGTAGCCAACAAAGAAAATCCTGCATAGCCCAAAATGCAGTACCTAAATTTCCTTTTCCTTTTGCATTTGTATCGTGACCAGGAAACCTGTCACTTTTATAATCTTCTCTTCTTCAAACAAATTATTCAAATTGTTCACTTTTAGTGTCTCAGTATAATTAATCAGGTCACCCTTGTAAGCTGAACATTCCAATTCCATGATGTGGAAATTATATATCTGTCGCCATTATTGGAAAAGGGACCTTGTAGTAATTCTTAACAAGAAAAGACTTTTGTTATCCTGAAAAGCCAACTGGCAACAACCCAAAATTTGACCAAAGTGTCGTTTTGGGAAAGCAGCTCTCGCGAAATTGGATCTCGTAGGATCTGACACTCAAAATCTCTGGCCTAAGCATTGCAATATGGCAAAAATATCACGAGGGAAATTAGTCCTTCAAAAAATATTGAAATCTCAAAGAACAAACTTCCAATAGAATAAAGAATTTCTTCGCATCCTAACCAAATGACGTCACCAGGTATGTTACCAAGTGGCATCTGAGCTAAAGAAATACATGAATTTGGTAACCCAGACTGAGTGAAGATGAGAAAACATGTTACATAACAAACATGAAGTAGGATCATTTTTTTTGTTAAACAGAGCGTCAGCAAATTTTTGTAAAATGGTCTAGGGACTTCACCTTTCAGCTGCGCGTACTGCAATTCTTCCAGCAATACTTCTGACCTTGTTGGATTGTGGAGTCTCTTTCCCGTCGGATGACTTCGGAAGTCCAACAATGAACTCATCTACCTCCTGCATTTATGGATTGCGGAGGCATAATTGAAACCATTGTTATGTATATGCATAATGAAGTCGTTGGAATCAACCTAGTGACCACTGGTTTGCAGGTTGAACATTAAAGCCTTCTGCAATTGGCTTACCTCCTTTTCAGCCAGTTCAATGAGCCGACACTCCAGTTTCTGTCCGCGCAGCTGCAAAACCTTAAGTGGCCAAGCACTGATAATGAATGACTTATTTATCTTGATTTTGGAAGGTTTAATTTGAGAGAGGGGATTTAGGAAGGTTTAATTTTAGAAAGAGGATCTGAGACAGTTTAAATTCAGAGAATGGATTTTGGAAGGTTTAAAGTTACCGAAAGGGCACGGGGCTGCGCATAACCTTTGCCCAGAGCAACTCCTGTTCTGGCATCGCCCAAGTCTACGCCCAGACTAAATCCTCCGCTCCATAGACTATTTTGCTTCGCTCTGTGTGCGTTACAATGAAGTTTTCGTTTCTCTATTTTCCCTGGTTGCGCTAATTTCTTCTGGGGATTGTGATTCCTCTCATCTTTTGAAGCGCTGCATTTAATACCAACATCAGTACCCGTGCGATAAATGTTGTTACGATCATTCCATGGGAATCTAGGAATAACGCATTTTGAAAATACAGGACAGGTTGCCATGACTTGACAATGCGATAATTGGACTCATCTTAGGGGAGTCCAGCGTTTATACTCTAGAGCTCTGTGCTGCTGTCGCGATAAGTCCGTTTCAGGTACGGTGAGTGGGAGTACTACTTTTATGAATTATAATAGGCCATTTAAAGGTGGATGGTTCTCTTGAGAGGAGTAATGGCTCTAAGTAGAATTGTTTAAATATCTATTTTATAGATGAATCACATAATTGTTATTTAAAACGGAAAGAAGTAAATTATTTTAACCTTTACGAGATTAAAACGAGATTAAAGATAGTTTGTGGGACAAATTGATTCTTCATCTGTTTGATGTATTTGGCTTTTTTCTGTGAAGCTTCAAAATAAGTGCTTCTACCTTTTCGACAACCCCTCGCTAAATAGATTATCCCAAGAGATAGTTTCCAACATATCTGCATAACTTTCCATGTTGTCTTTGAAGGCCTCACATTCTAAAATGAAATGTTTTCTGTTTCCACTTTTCCGGAAGAACAAAAAATGCATACTCTTTCCTCCCACACTTCTTTTGACATTTTCCAGCACCCTGTTTCACAACGGAGTTTATGAGAATTAGTCCTTAACTGAGCAATAAGAATTTTGGCTCTCCAAGAGATATTGGCCTCTATGT
The DNA here is from genome assembly GCA_031772625.1 of Pinus tabuliformis. Lineage (NCBI taxonomy): Eukaryota > Viridiplantae > Streptophyta > Pinopsida > Pinales > Pinaceae > Pinus > Pinus tabuliformis. Next base: position 1,251,373,672 of record CM062811.1, read on the forward strand.
ATGCTTTTGGTTGATGACTATGAGTGGGATTAAACACTTCAATATAGTACTTTTTCTTTCTTCCTAGCTCCTTATCCCAAGTACGCTTGTGGAACTTTTCCATAACAAAAGTTTTTATCTCTTTGTTGTTTATGGGACACGCGTTCAAGCAAATACCCCATTTACTAAACCATTTGTTATTTTGTTGCATCCAAGTTTTTTTTCTCTTGCACAATCTGTCATTAAAGACAACTTTAGGCCATCTACCCTCTTCCATTTGCTCAATTTTTTTAAATACCTTATGACTCGCACCATAGCAATTGCTTCAATAGGAGCAGTCCATGTTTCACTTAACAAGATAGCATAAGGAACTGCACTTTTAATCTTGAATTTGTTTGTAATCAAACGCTTCTGAATTTTCTCAATTTGTCTCCACTGCATGTCGAATGTACTGCTGGCCCATAGTTCACAACTATAGAGAATCACCGAAATCACTAGAAGCCCAAACAGAGTTTGAGTGGATTTCCAGTCCCATAACTCTGCCTCTCTACGCCTATTTTGAAAAGCATAAAATGCTTTCCAACCCCCCAAAGTTCTTTTCTTTCTACAACCATTCCTGCTTAGATTTTTGTTGAAGTCAATTCTGAGGTATTTGTAATCCGCAACTTCTTCCAAAATGTTGCCTTCAAAGTAGAACTTATGCTGGATATGTTTTTTTTTCTTAGAGAAAACCACTGCTTTCTTTTTGTTGATATTGACGTGCATCCCCACACTTCTACAAAAATGCTTAAGGGATAGTAAGTGCTCTTGCAAACCAAGAGCCAATTTAGCAATCAGAATAAGGAGGAAAGAGTCAAAGAATGGTTGTAATTGTATATTTCCAAGTTTTATTTGGTATGGTTAGAATTAAGGGATTTGTTAGAATCACAAATTCTACACATTCCAACTGCCTTAGAGATTTTTCAGGGTGTTGAATCCATATATGTAGTTAAAAACAGATTTTAAATGATAAAAGATAAGAATTTGACCCAAAAAAAATCACCATATTTCAACCCGATACTCCAAAACATCTAATAGTTAGATAATGCCATAATAATGAGCTAATCCACATTCACATATAGCAATTAGTTATAGTTACTTTCATTTTTTTGTAGACCATTAAGTTATGATAGCTTTTGTAACATTTCACTAATGAAAAAAAATTGTGTTATTCTTTTATATAACAATTTATTTATAGACATGTGATAGCTTAATCGATTAGAAGGTAGGTGTTTCACTCTCCCTAACCAAATTCAAATCCTTATGTTGAACACTTCATGAACTAATAGTTGGTGAGTCAATTCTTAAATTGTTTATGCATTGTATGTTGAGCTATAGGTAGTGTCGAGCCCAATGTGTACCACCACCTATCAGTAAGTGTAGTGACCACATGGTAGCATAGGTAGCACGAGACAAACAACCTACGCAAGAGGAGGAAGGCATATGGCTTATCACCTCGTCATTTCATGTAATCATTAGATGAATGGCAATCAAGTCCAAGTTGCCTCTAAATCTTTTGAAATAGGATGGGATACTACCATGCCCATGCTTGATTATGAAGTCACTAAAACATGGGAGAAGGTGGTTATATATACAATGAGTGGTGGAAGAAAGGTTGGTCCTAATGTTGTTTCCTCTCATGATAGCCCACACTAGCCATATAATGGCCTCTTTGGTTGCATCTAGGCTCCACAATAGGTAGAGAAAGTCACAAGAAGAAAAATGGGAGATAGTGGGGTGTCCATAGGAATTAAGAACCATGTAGAATTCAGTTTCCAATCTTTATTTATGAGGCAAAATAGATCCTAGGAGAGGAAGGAAGTCAAGATCGTTGTCAAGAAGGTACAATAGACATGGAAGAGGATAAAAAGTAGGTTCCATTGGCTCAAAGAGGTCATCCACCAACTTGTAGACTATAACAAAAGACAAGTAGTTGTTCATCTAAGCTAACTAGGAAGCACATTAAGGCACATTAAGACAAGAAGTTTAATGGTAGGCACAAAGTTGCCATAATACAATGACTTTACAAACTAGAGGGAAAAGATGGAGAAAAGAGAGGAGCTACTGAAAATTCTACTTGATGAGGAGTTGACCAACATTCTCCCGTATACATGTTCTCTAGAAGTACGAATACATTGTACATAACACTGCAAACAATTAGGGAGGAGTTATAGCAGTTGAATGGTGAATACCACTTTGCATGCTTCTCAAGGCTTCAACATGGTTTTGAAGCAAGGTGGTGAAGAAGAGGGAGATAAGTAACCTTGGGGTGGAACCACACCACCCCATCTCACTAGATGATGACATCAAATAGCGAACAACATTCCTAAGTCTTGTCTCCCTTATGCATTTATGTTTCCATGTTTTTCAATGGATTTCCTGTAAGCCACTATCAAGTTCCCTATCAACAATTATTTTTCTATATGTGTTAGATGTTAAGAGCCATACATCAGACCATAATATCCTCAATCTTCATAGCTTCTGGTTTCATTTTAAGCCCAAAGGTATGATATCATGCAAACAATTTTAAATATTGTTCTAAGAAAAATACAAGCATGGAGCTATTATGGTCAAAGCAAGGGTTTCAAGTTGAGATAACTCACCTAGAACCATATTCCCTCTATGTAAGTATTTTTTTCACTTGTAATATAAAGGAACTCCCAAGTTTATTTACAACCAGAAAATTCGATATCAAATATTGAAATGCTATGAATTGCATTTTATATATGGTCCATAATTGAAATTTGTTGGCTTGAGCAATCTTATGGAATTAGCGATGGGTTTGTGATTAAAAGTAAATTATAGGGTTCTCGCATCTCTAAGTTCCACAAAGGCCTAAGTCCTTTTCAAATAGATAGAATTGATGAAGCTCTAGACTACTCTGATGGCAACATGGAGAAGGATGTAACCTTTCTTAATGTCCGTGACTCCACTGCCTTGTTAGACTATGATTGGGGTCCATACCTCATTAAGGACTAGTGGAAGAAAAACCAAACTTTAGGAAGATGGATAAGTAGATGGAAGAAAGTTCAAAATTAAATAATCATATAGTTGGTCAATGTAGAACTGATAAGGCATCAATCGATAAAGTACAAAGTGCAATCTCCAATGGGCCTAAATTAAAGGTGACAAACAGATTATTGCCATCCATTTATTCTCTCATATTGGAGATGAGACAATGCCTACAAACCAGAGCTCAGCTTTGCAATTGACCTAACTTTTTGCAATTTGATTCACAGGTTCAATTAATAGAAAGGTGGCAATCAAGATATAGATATTTTTGGTCTTGAGAACCAAGCAAATATGATACTCATTTTAGCCTTAAATAAGAACCATGTCTAGGTGTCAATGAGAAAGGAAATCAATATGTATATCAAGGAAGTCGTTGGACTAAGTTTGTTAAAAGGGAGAACAAGGTCAATCTAGTGCTATGGAGAGACACATGTATGAATCAAGTCCTTAAAACTGTCAGCAAAGCTCTTTGGGAGATTCTTTGATCAACAAATATCATGAGGCGAGTTGAGGGACTAAATGAAGGAAACATGGGAGGAGCTAGGATATCTCTTCTAATTCCATCTATTAGCAAAATGATGGATGGCCTTCATATTTTTCTCCAATGAAGAATCAAACAAGATTCATCCCAAACATAATGGTTAGGAATTGTCTTATTATTATGTAGATAGATTCTAGGGTTTGATCTGAGAGTGGAGAATCCTACATTCAACTAGTACAAGTCAAATTATTGGTACTTCCCGTATAATATTTTTGGAAAATGTATTTAAAGAAATAATAAATTCCCTTGGTTGTTTTTAGTAGTTGATATTATTTATAAGTCCATCTCAAAGTGCATGATAGCAAGAATTTTAGTCGAGGTCGATCTTCAAGAAGGATTAGTGGAGGATATAATGTTGGACTTTCAAGGAATAAGCCATTATTTTACCACTAACTATATTGGAATCCCTTTTCACTCTACTCAATTACAGTCATATGGACATCTAGCAAATGGGTGTTAGCTTAGATTCACCAAGAAATCATGGGCAAGGAAGGAAGCAACCCTAGATTCTCCACCATATGAGAGTTTGACACCTACCATGGAAGCAAGGCAAAGCTCAAAGTCTGAAGTTCAAATGGAGAGTGTCAAAATGACAAAGGTTCAAGTGTTGCATATCCCTAAAGGGTCGAGCCATCCACAAGCGAAAATCACTTAGGAAGCAACCTCAATCAAGCCTAAGAACATCCTTATGAAGACTCTAGCCTTCAAAAAATTGGCATGTCAAAATCATCATTATCTCCCTCAATGAATATTACATTTAAAAACGATATTAAAAAGGACTTATAGAGATCAATGAAGGGACAATACAAAATTCTTAAAGGCTTATCCTCTATAAGTGGAAGATATTCATATATCTTATGATCAAAGAGAAGGAATTCAATTAAATCTACCTTGAGGGAGGCTTGTAAACTTGCCAAGTATCCCATTCCTTACAAAGAGGAAAAAGTAAATTGAAGTAAAGACATAAGAATGTCACCCCTAGTCCAAGAAGGGAAATAATCTTCCTTAGATCACTCGAGATATCCTCTTAGCACTAGACAACCTACTACATTCCTTGGTGGAATTGAAGTAAAGGGTTGCATAGGTCCATTCAAGCTTAATGAGATTCATCCTACATCTAGAAGCATGAAATCACACATGAATATTGCTTAATATAAACCAAGAAAGGAGATTTTGCAAAAAAAGCAAAGAACCTTAGAGAGGGTCGTTGGAGAAAAATGAGCCCTTAAGAAAGGTGATCCTTGATTAGTATGATCTATAATATTAGGGGCCTAAGTAGCCCTGAAGAGGTTCTTAGAGATTCATTGGATAGGAGTGATATTCATCTAAGAAATGGTGGGAGAAGCCAAACAAAATTATCAAAGCTTGGGAAAAAACCATGAAGAACCATGACTTTATAAGGTTGCACTATGAAGAAAGATTTGGGGGATTGTTAACTAGTTGGTGAAAAGCATGTTTGAAGTTAAGTAACTCTAATATTTTTTCCTTGAGTGTTGGAGCATAGCTCCAATTTTAGGAATCAAGGGAATCCTTACATTTCATCAACATTTTTGTACCGTGTGGAAACATGGCAAAATACTAGGAAGGGTTGCTACGACAATATTAGTTTAAAAAGATATATATAATATTAGGAGGGGTTGTAAATTTCACTGCAAACTTAAGAGAAATATGAGGTAATGTTACCAAATATGGTCCTCTAACAAATTTTTTTTTTATCTGCATATTTCTTATGATCTAAATACATAAAATTTAGAAGTACATACCATGTACAACAATGTGAGTGTGGAGCAAACGTCCAATACAAATAATAATAGGAGAAACTCATCAAATACCCAAATATATCAATATATCTCGATCACATCCATGTCCTCCATAATGAATACATGAGCTCTATATATACCTATTGATCCATGAGGATCCTAAAAAGCCAAATTTTCATAGTCTTCTAAATGCATCGAAACCAGTCTTAAATAAAAAATCTCATCGTTCTGAATCTAACAGTGCAAATGGAACCTCAATCCGACATCGTATGAGAAATTTATAGCCCACTGAAGTTTTTTGGAAACACCTAAATTTTTTGCAGACAGGACCCACAGGTTACACTTGGCATGCTAAAGTTAGTAGTACGAACATTGACGTTAGTTGTATGGATTAGTAGGGTGACGTGGCCATATAGACAGAGGAGAGTTGATCGAGTGATGACACGTGGCATGTGATGTCAGTAGCCCAATCAGTTGTACAAACCAATAAGAGCACGCCACGTGGTGCCCAGTCAACATTGATGGTTTTTCTTAAGGAGGCGCCATTTTTGACCTTTGCGGCGGTTGGCGACGATGAATTTGTCGCCTAGTTATTTTTTCCAGTGACCCCTAAAAAATCGGTAGGAAACTAGGCTGGGTGGTCTATATTATATTAAATTTTTAAAAAATATGGTCGGCAGTAAAGTCCCACCTGCCGACCTGGCCAACGACCACCCCATATATATATATATATATATATATATATATATATATATATATATAGATAGATAGATATTGATTAACCGAAATCGGGTGTTGAACCTTCCCGGCGGGTCTGTCGACGCCAGTCCCCAATTCAAATAAAACGACGACCAAACAACTCCAAATTGTGCACAAGTGGGGTTCGACCTGGGGTCGCCAGGACCCTAATCTGGGCTCTTACCATTGGTCCATGGGTGCCAACCTTTGATAGGTCCACCCACCCAATCCTATTTAAATGTCATTTAACCCAACGCCGAGGGGGAGAGGCCGCGTGGAGACACGAGAACCAAAACCTAGCGTGGAACCCTATGTGCACAAGGAACGAGGCGAGGAGAATATTCTTGGCATATTCCAAGAATATCCCTATAGGGGAATCTTATAGGGAATCTAAAGATTCCCTAGAGCTCCAGAGGTCACCAACACAAAACAAGGCCAACTTTATAGTCATTTTTCACGATTTTTCACCAGGAATCCAACCATGCAGTTTGTTTCTTCAACAAAGGTCTACATTTTCAGGCCATCCCCGGAAGTGGAGGTATAAGGTGTCATTTTGTAATTGCATGTAATTTGATTTCGCTGCCAATTAATGAAAGAGGCCTCCCCACATTGAGCAGGGCCCGAAGACGTAGCCCACATTGGGTGAACTTCGTTATCAACTTGTTTGTGTGCCTTTGTTCTCATGGTTGATTTTGATTTATGCTTCTTTTATGTGTATGTTTCACTTGGTTACATGCTCTTTTAAATGCAATTTTGTATGCATCCTTGAAGTAAAAGATCTAGATCAAGTTTGGTATCAGAGCAAGTCTTCTTGATGCGAGTTGCATGAGTGAATGCTAACTAGGAACAAGCTCCAAAGAGGAAAACTCAAATCCTTTGATCCTGAAGCGGGGCGTGAAATACGAAGATGGAAAATGGTAGATGAGGAAGCTCGGATGGAGGAAGAGCGAAATAATCACAAGATCTTCTACACCGTGGCAACGAAAGTGGACAGATTGTTTGCAGAATATGAGAAGACAATGAAGCCTGAGAAGAAAGAGCCAGATGATCATGCCTCGGTAAATCGAGGAGAAGGAGGAGAGCCTCCTGAACCTCCCTCTCCATCTTCTAGTGAAATTTCTTCATCTTCCTCTTCTCATCATTCTAACAGGAATCATAGGAATGCATCTAAAAAGCCATTTTTTAAGCTAGATGTAAAGTTTGATTTTCCCACATATAATGGAGAATGTAATGTAGAAAAATTAAACAATTGGATTAGACAGATTGAGGTCTATTGTTGGATTCAACATATCAATGAAGATGAGGCCAAGATCCAATTAGCATCTCTTCGGCTGAGTGGCACCGCTCTCGTCTGGTGGGAGAGCAAGCTGCAGAAAGGTAGAAAAAACTTGGGTAATCTCCTTTCTTCTTGGTCCAATTTTGTTTATGCATTAAAAGATCAATTCTATCCTTTGGGTTATTGAAAAAATGCTTTAATGGAATGACAATACTTAAGACAAGGCAAGGGTCAAAATGTGCAAAGCTTCATAGAAGAGTTTAGAAAACAAGCTTTAAATTTAGGCATTTCACTTGATTCCCCAGAAACCATAACAAAGTATATTGGTGCTTTAAATAGCTACATCAGACATTCTTTGTTGTTATTTGAGCCTACTACTATTGATGCGGCCAATGTGAAGGCCATTCACCTTGAAAGCAGGGGAAAGAATGACAAAGAAGATCATCCCAAGAAATCATCTTTCAAACCTCATAATGGAAAGTTCAAGGGAAAAGGCAAGGGAAAGGACAAGAAGGAAGCTACAACCAAGAAAGAAGAAGGAGAAAAGCCATATTGCACACATTGCAAGAAGGAAGGCCATGATGATGAACATTGTTGGAAGTTGCATCCAGAGTTGAATCCAAAGAGATTTGGTGGAAAGAGCAAGCAAAAGATGGTGGAAACCATGCAACAAGACCTTGGATCTGACTCTGGTGACGAGACACAGATCACAACAGTGGGCATACAAGGTAACCTTTCTCTTCATGCTAATGAAAATTCTGAAATGCATGAAAGTACAAGTTCTTCGAATGAGTCTCTTGTTAATGAACAAACAAGGATTAAATTATTCCATATTAGAGTTGTGTTGAAACATACTAAAGTGGAAACCTTTTTTGATCTGAGCTCTCAAGTAAACTTTATTTCAGAATCCTTGGTTAAGAAGTTAGAGTTGGAGACCAAGCCTCATCTGAAACCCTACCCTCTTGGTTGGGTGTGTGACAAAGTCAAATTACATGTAACCAAAAATGTAGGGCTCGATTTGTGATTGCATCCAAACTAGTAGATGAGGTTGACCTTGATGTTGCACCTTTGGATATTTGTGGCATTGTATTGGGTAGTCCATATTTGTATGACAGGAAAGAAATTTTCTTTCACTATGAAAACAAGTATCATCTCACGAAAGATGAGGTGGAATACATTGTTAGGGCTCATCATGCCAAGATCAATGCAAGTCTTGTAAGTGCAAGTCAAATGAAGAGATTGATCAATTCTAGCAAAGGGTGCATGCTCATGGTTGTGAGAGCAAAAGACGCAGAGACATTTGAAGCTTTCCAAGGTTGTGATCTCACTCATAAAAAGGAATTGTATGAAATTGTTTCTAACTATAATGGGGATTTTCAGGAACGAAGTGGGTTACCTCCCAAGCGTGAGATCCAACATGAAATTCACTTGCAGTACGATGCTCCTTTATCAAATATGGGTATGTACATGTTTTCAGCCATTGAGATGGGGAGATAAGAAACACGTGCAGGAATTGTCGAACCAAGGGGTCATAAGGCCAAGTTCTTCTCCATGTGAATCACCCATCATGTTGGTGCCAAAGAAGGATGGCACATGGAGGATGTGCATGGACTACAGGGCACTCAACAACATAATGGTGAATAATTGGTACCCTCTCCCTTGCATTGATGATTTATTAGACCAATTGAAAAAAAAATCTATTTCACAAAACTGGACTTGCGTAGTGGCTGTCATTAGGTTAGGATTGCAGAACAGGGTGTATGGAAGACTGCATTCAAGACAAAACATGGGTTGTTTGAATGGCTGGTGATTCCATTAGGACTGTGCAATTCTTCGACCACATTCATGAGGGTGATGAATGACATTTCCAGACCTTTTCTTGATGATTTTGTACTTATGTATCTTGATGACATTCTTGTTTTCAGTAGAACTTGGGAAGATCATGTGATTCATGTTAAAAAAGTGCTTGAAGTTTGCAAAAAGAAAAATTGTATGTCAAAATGTCTAAGTGTGAATTTGGTAAGACCTCTTTGGTTTACTTGGGTCACATTGTTGGAGGTGGACAGTTAAAAATAGATCCTTCTAAAGTTGATGTGATTATAAAGTGGCCTAAACCCACCAATGTTACAAAGGTTCGTAGCTTTTTGGGTGCAGTACAATATTGGAGAAGATTCATTGGGTTTCATGCTTGGGTCATCATGTTTATAGGTCAAAGCCTCCATTGTAAGCTTCTAGGTTTTATACTAAGTCAATAGAGTCATTGTAAATTTTATTGGACCCTTCTTCGGCTTTTGTATCATGTAAGAATAATTATTTTTGAGTCAAATAGGTCATTTGGCTCCTCCACACCAAGTTGGCCCTATGATGATGAATTTGGCCTACATTACAATTATTCAATCCCTAGAAGAGGCCATATATAGACAAGTAGTTCGATCCATTTGCTTACTCACTGTTAGCCTCTTGCTGCAGCAGGTATTCATTTTTCATGATTGACATTTTCACATGCCAAATATGTCATACTTTGCAGGCTGCAGTGTTCCATATTTCCAGAACAGGCCAATGAAGATGCCATGAAAGTATCCTGGTCCAAATGCCACTGCTGTATTCCATTTTTTATCACAGTTGTCAGACAGTTTTGCATTCAAAGGAGGTACTCAAGCTGGAATTCACTAACCTCCCCTTCTTCTCATTTCCCCCAAGTCACTTACTAACATCCCCCAAGAGGTCAAGATCTGCTTGAGCCTCTCAGTTTCATCATTTCCATGACATTAACCTTGGTAAGGATTTGCTTTACTCAAGGACTGCTCACTCGTTATCTGTGAGCCTTCTTTTCCCCAACAAAGCCTAAGGTCTCATACCTTAGCACCCTCTTTTCATCTCCATATTAACTATTAACTTTATTATATAACTCCCTATCAGTTTTTCCCTTTCCCTATTAAAATCATGTATATAAAACTCCCCTATGCAAATACCCCCTCCCTGGCAAAATAGCCATATTTCCTATAAGTCCGGGGAATCACAGTCCATCTGGGGCTGTCTTTAGCCCATCCGAGTCATAACAGGGATTAATCTGACACCTGGCCAGATTAATAACCTCTCCCCTAGCCCTAAAACCCTCAAAAAGCCACTTTTGCCCATATCCTAAGATTTTGGGCGTAAATTGCTAAAAACCCGCGCTCAAAACCCATACTTTACCCCTTACCCTAAGCCCTGAGCGCAAAAAACATACTCCGCCTGTTTATAATCCCATAACCCACTAAACCTATAGTTTTTAGCCCGTCGCGCTATATTAAAAACGGAATATATTGTGTATATTCCCATCCTAACCTCCCGCCGCCTCGCACCTACCGCCAACCGTTGGATCGCCCGCCCCGTAGATCAACGGTGGGCGGGCCGCCCCACCCCCGAACCGCCCGAGCTTTAGTGTCCAGGAGATGGGCGGTATTGCCGCCGTACTCCCGCCATGCGTCAAGCTCCGGGCTGTGGCGGAGCGCCCCCTCACGAAACCACCATCCTCAAAAAGCGGTGCGCCACAAAACTGCTTACCGCCCGTGACGTCACATCCCACGTCACCCTCTGCCCAGTCACCGCTTGCATCACCCCCTTTGCCCAGTCACCATGTCGAGTCACCTGCCTGCGTGGCCTCCTACCACGTCACTGCCACATCACTGCCACGTGTCCTTGCCACGTCATCGTCCGTACAGGATGACGTCATGTTGATGTCATCTCGCCACGTCGTCCTGCTGACGTCACCCGCCGTACAGCGTCACGTCATGCTGACGTCATCATCAACTTTTTTGCGCGCAGAGGCGAAAATCGCACTTCGGAGCCCCGGAATCTGATTCTGAGACAGTTTTTGATGAGCGATTTGCGCTAGGCGCAAATCGCTCATCGCTAGATTTTTTGGGCCTGAATTGGGAATCTTTTTATTCTGCGGCCCCCAGCAAGCCCGAAAGGCGCCGAATGACCCATTTTTCTTCACGAAGCTTGCCGGAAGGAGCAAAAAGCAGTTTTAAAGGAAACAGAGGCCGAGCAGCGGCCATTAAATTGTGAATAAGACCCACAACACCGCAGAACAGCATCAATTTATTGCCAAAGAGTATCAGAGGAGGAAGGAGAGCCAAAGAGTATCCGCCAAAGATTTTTAGGGGCTCGAAGCACTTGAACCTTGATGAGCCCCCCAGAAAGTCAAATCAAGAGGAGTAAGCCCATCCTAGCTCTCAAATCACAGTCAAAAGCATTCAATACCACCGAACAGCAATGGTGCAAAGACCAATGCACAGTTATGACAGATGAAAAGCACAGAGCCACCTGGACAGATATTAACTCATTTTGATACAGCTGCCCCCAACATAGCTCAAAGATATTTTCTGGCATTTATTTCTGGATAAGATTAGGTTAAAGTAATCAATTTTCTGTCAGACCTGTTAGGTCGGCTGTAATAGATAATTTCGGATAAATCTTCCCTATATATACCACCCTCTGTATTGTTTTAAGGGTTGGTTAGTGGATAGTTTTTCAGTAGAGACTCGCACTGTATACTTGACATGTTCTCTGTAATCAAAGACTGTTGAAAAGCTTGGAGGAAAGACTGTCTGCTCTGTGTCTAATGGTTTGAAGAAGTGAATTTGGAATTCTTGTGCTGCAACATGACTCAATAAGTTTTCCTATCTCTGTTTTTTCATTGATATACCGTCTAAATAGTAGAAAGAAAGAATAGTCTAGAATTGGTTAACTGCCCTCTATGCTCATTTTCTGTTGTTTCTTTATGTTTTCCTCTGGATCAGTCATGAATATGAATTCCCTTCGGCTCATATTTCCCCTAATCCATTCATCTTTGACAGTTGTCTAGGAATTCTTAATTGCTCCTAGATAGAGTTCATTCACTTTCCCCCTTTTAAGCTTAATGAGAGATTCTTTGTTGCCTCTCATTCCTTATCCCTCATCCCATCCTTATAAGCTTTCAGTGTTGTTTCATGAGCAGCTACCTTGCTCCTTATTTCTCTTGTGACCAAGAAAATGCACCAGCCGTCCCACTCCTTGACTCCACGCCCAATGGTTTGAAAACTTACCAGACTATGTCTTGCCTCTCTACTTGAAACGTCTTCCTTCCCACCAAAAACAATACAAAACCCCTATGCATCATATCTAGCCTAAAATCATCCATTAAACAAAGCTAAACCTAAAAGAGAGAGCCCTCTCTGACTGCAGGCAGGCTAGAACTTGCAGTCCAAAGTTGGTTTGTGGTTACCTCAGCCGTATCCTTTTCTGGAGCTTTAAGGACAACCTGAGTGATAACACTCACTCAACAAGTTCAATACACAAGAAAGAGAGGCAGAAGAAGGTGTGAAATTCCAAGAGAAAGAAGAAGATTGAAGAAGAAGACAAAGTCAAAGTTTTGGAACATATTTCTCTCACATGTGCGAAGTTATTGGGCTATTGTTGGGGCTAAAATTATGAATTCCATTGTAGGTCAAGGTTTTGTCGCTAGGTCAAAGTTCTGTTGTTGGGGTCGAAGTTCTACTGTTGGGGAGGTCGAAATTCTGTTGTTTCCAGGTCGAAGTTCTAGGTCAAAGTTACTACTAGGAGAACATCACTTGAAGAAGAAGGAAGGGTTGACTTGGTGATTTGGGGAAGTTTGTACCTAGGTCAAAAGAGTCTAAGACTATCTCATCTTGTCTTTGAATCTACTGAAGGAAGAGTTCTTACTGAGTTTTCCCCTTATAGGTTTTTTTCCCTGGCTATCTGCCTATGTCTTGTGTCTCTTGTTCTTGTGATCTTCATATACACATATATTGGTAATTGCTTGATGAAACATAATATAATAAAAAAGTAAAATAAGTCAACATAATTCATAAGTAATTATCAAAGAAGAGGAATCAAACCCTAATTACTACTAGCATTGATTTTTCAACATGGTTTCAAAGCTAAGGTCGAAGAAGGTTGGAGATCACTTTGTTGGCTTAAAAGGAAAGGATACTCCCTCAATGGCAAGTTACTCGAATATGGGATTCAATATCTAAGAAGGTCAAAATCGAAGGATTCTTGGCTGTGCTTACTGGTACTCTAGATGATGACAATGCATGGATCATTGATAGTGGAGCATCAAGACATATGACAAGAGAAAGTAGACAAATTCATACTCTATCAAAGGAAAAATCATCTCATGCAGTGGAGCTAGGAGACAATAACAATTATGCAGTCAAGGACCTTGGATCTACATCTTTGAATCTGGAGAATGGAGAAAAACTACACCTCAACAATATACTCTATGTTCTAGGTTTGAAAAGGAATTTACTTTCAATTTCTTGTTTAGAAGACAAAGGAGACATTGTTTCTTTTGTAGATGGTAAAGTTTTGGTTTGGGGAAATGATTCCAACATTGAAAAAGAAAAAGTTATTGGAGTTCGTGAAGGAAGACTATATAGATTTATAACACCATCTCCTCAAGCCCTAGTTCACATGGAAATCAATCCCATCGAACTATGGCATGGAAGATATGGGCACATACACTACAAGATCATTCCCTCTCTCAAGAAATTGGTAAATGGAATCCCTAACATCAAGGAAGATCGTTAATTAGTATGTAAGGGATGTGCTTTGGGAAAGAATACAAGGAAGCCTTTCACAAGCAGCGATTCAAGGTCTAAAGAAATATTAGATCTCATTCATTCCGATATGTGTGGGCCTATGTCTAAAACAACATTTGGAGGCCATATTTATTATGTGACCTTCATTGATGATCACTCTAGAAAGACATGGCTCTACCTTCTCAAGTCAAAGAATGAAGTATTTGAAAATTTCAAGGAGATTAGATCTGAAGTGGAAACCTTAACCAAAATAAAAATAAAGACCTTGAGATTTGAAAATGGTGGGGAATGCACTTCAAAAGAATTTGTTGCATATTGGTATGGGAATCAATGCAGAAGATAAAACACTTCTTATTAAAGTTGCTGCAAACATAAGTACATATTCTGCAAACCATCATAGCCCAATAATGGAGCATGTGTTGCTCCTTCCATTATCTAATACAAAACCCTAGCCTCACTACAACTCACCCTACTAGCTACCAAGAGTCAAGTGCCTCTAACTCTTGAGCACAAATATACTATCTAATCCTTGCCCCAACTCAAGTGCTAAAATTCCTTTTCAATGAGGCATGAGGGCGCATTTATAGAGGTGAGGTGATTGTTCACCTACCGTGACCTCTGACCTACCATCATGACTCTTGAACTTCCTCATTGTTCTCTCATGCCTACTGCCTAGTATATGCTCAATTGATCTCAACATAGTTGCTAACACCATGATGAGAACATTTACATATTGATAGAAGAGAAAATGTAAGGAGAATAAAATAAGGTTCCAAGAAACCCTAGGGTTCTTGTTGCCAATACTATTGTGAAACCATGGAGACTTGAATGAATTGTTGAACTGTTTGATTTTGTGCCTTGCTTGCATCCAACCATCATTTGTTGTTGCGTTCTTGATATTGCGACCAGGTTCTAGGAACCTAAGTGGATCCGGTTTCGGCCTTGTCAAAACCTTAGTTGCAGCTTTTGCGGGAAACCCTAATTCTTTCGTCTAGATCGACATTCTCACTCCCTTCCTTTCACCTGCAAACAAATCACATTGGTCATACATACTTTTGAGCAAAGAATGGAATTAAAAGCGTAATAATTTGGTTGAAAGAAAGACACTAATTGGGACCCCAGTGGAGTCCCTTTTAACAACATAATGTCATTATGGTATGTATAGCTTGCGCATGAGCAAGGGTATAACTCAAGAGGTAGCTCTATCATCTGATGTCTCATGGAAAATGACCCTGGGTTTTGTTATCATCCAAAGATATGAATAGAACTTCCTAAATGATGTAATTTTGGTTACAACTCTGAATCTTTTATGATGGCCACAACAATGTGTACCAATAAGTGAGTTGTGACAGAATGATTTGGGTGGCATATACTTGAAGAGCCCTTCCTTTGTCAAGTCTCAAACCCCATTTTTTCTTGTGCACTGTTCCAATTGATCTTGGACATCTTCTTCTACCTAGGTAATTTAAGTCACATTTGGTCCATCATTGCATTTAAATCCCATATGATCCATCATTGCTTTATGCTAGAGTTTGGGTGTTGTGGTGCCTCCAAGCATTTCCAATCTTATTCATGCATGCCAAGATCTGATTACCTCGAACCCTTCTACTTTCTCTTAGTCCACCTCTTGCTTCATTATGTTATATGCGACATCATGTGTTGAAATTTGACAACGAATTATGTAAACATGTGTAAAGAAAATGTATTAGTTACTGCCAAGTTAGTTTTATACCGAAACTGCAGTTATGTAACGGAGGAGGCTCTTATAAAACTGATGAATGCCAAAACTATTGTAATTATGGAGAATCATTCTTGATAAAATAAAGAATCCAATCCCTTGCCCCGTGGATGTTTCCTTGACACCTTGTCAAGGTTTTACCACGTAAAATCTTGTGTTTTTACTTGTGTCATTGTGTTTGGTTTCCATTCAGTTTCATTTTATATCTTTCTTGTTTAATTAACCGCCTAAACCAACAAGTGGTATCAGAGCACGTTGAGTTTAGGAAGAGAAAGACGTTGCGTCCTGAGAAAGTTGATTAAAATATTTGAGCCCGCGGAGCCGTTGGTGGAACGCTGTCTAGAGTAGTTGTGTTTGCAAGGATTCAACCCACCAGTGCTATAGGAGAAAGAAGTACGCACAGCACAACACATTTTTTATTGAGTTGAGTTGGTTGCGTTTTTTCTTTTTGAAGCGGTAAAGCCTGAAGAAGTACGCACATAAGCGATGTTTTCTGAAGCGGTAAAGCCTGAAGAAAGATGCCCAGAATTACTGTAAAGCCTGTTGGCCTGTCCAGAGTTGCAAAGCATTCATAGTTGGTGCTGGTTGGTGGGACGCATAGTGCCACAAAGCAGTCCAGTGGGCAAATACTGCGTGAAGAAGGTTTTTTTTTAAAGAAAAAAAACAGCAGCATTGTTTCTCACTGTGGAGGCTGGGTATTTTTTTTTTCCCAGCAAAAATTTGTTGAATAAATTCATTGCATTGAAGAAAATAATTTTTTCTTTTAGGAAACTGAAGTAGGGTTGGTTAAAAGGGTTTCTTTAAATTGAAGAACAAAGTTTTTTCCAGCAAAAGTGAAATTAAATAAAAGAGATTTTTTCATAAAATTGTTGTAAGTTTTTTTTTCAGTAAATTGAAAAAAAAGGGGGGACAATATTTTTTTTGGAAAGGAACAAAATTCTGGAATTTTCTTTGGTAACAGAAATTGGAGAAGAAAAACAGAGTTCTCGAATTTTCTTTGGTAACAAAAATTGGAGTAGAAAATATTAGAAACCCTAGTTGGAAGACAGAAACCCTAGGAGGAAAGAAATGGCCAAAATGACAAATGCAAAGTTCGAGGTGGAGAAATTCACCGGCAAGAACAACTTTGCTTTATGGAAACTGAAAGTTAGGGATTTGCTGGTGCAACAAGGGTTGCACAAAGAATTAGACGGGACAAATAAGAAACCTGCTAGCATGACAGGTTCGGATTAGGAGGACTTGGATGCCCGAGCTCTTAGTACCATCAGGTTATGCCTGGCAGATGAAGTTCTCTTCAACATTGTTGAAGAGAGTACAACTACAGGTTTATGGGAAAAATTGGAAAAACTATATATGACAAAATCGTTAACCAATAGAATTTATTTGAAACGACAATTGTACACTGTTCGAATGAAGGAGGGTACAAAAGTTGCAGAACATTTAAATGTTTTTAATACACTTATATGCCAATTATCAGATATGGAAGTTAAAATCTAGGAAGAAGACAAAGTTATTTCCTTGTTGTGTTCTCTGCCCGAGTCGTGGGACCACTTCGTAACTTCAATCAGTTTGAGCACGACTGATTCTTTGAAATTTGAATCAATTGTGGGAGCGCTCTTATCTGAAGAAGTACGGAGGAAATCCAGTACTGAAACAGCTGCACCAGAAGCCATGATAGCCAGAGGACGGTCAAAGGAAAGAGGAGAAAAAACAAGGGGATCTTCCAAATCAAAATCAAAGGGAAAGAAGTGTAAGGCGAAATGTTGGTACTACAATAAAATTGGACACCTCAAGAAAGACTGTTGGAAACAGCAAGAGTCTGATAACCCAAATAAGGAAGCAAATCAGGTTGATTCAGGTATGATAGATGAAGTTTTATTTTCTGAAGAATTATGTATGATAGATGAAGTTTTATTTGCTGAAGAATTATGTATGATAGATGAAACTTTACCTGTATGTAATGTCTCTCAAGATTTTGAAAGTTGGTTGTTAGACTCTGGTGCTTCTCATCACATGTGTCCACACAGAAATTGGTTTACTTCATATGAAGCTGTAAATGGTAGTTCTGTGTTTATGGGTAATAATGTATCATGTCAGACTGTTGGGATGGGAAATATCAGGATTAAAATGTATGATAACACAGTTAGAACATTAACTAGTGTTAGACATGTACCTGAATTGAAGAAAAAAATTGATTTCTTTTGGAGTGTTGGATTCGGATGGTTATAATATTACATTTCAGAATGGAGTGTTGAAAGTATCAAAAGGCGCCCTAGTTGTTATGAAAGCAGAAAAGGTTGGAAATCTTTACAGACTCAAAGGAAGTACTCAATGGAGTGTTGAAAGTATCAAAAGGCACCCTAGTTGTTATGAAAGCAGAAAAGGTTGGAAATCTTTACAGACTCAAAGGAAGTACTCAGGTTAGTGAAGCAGCGATTGTGTCAGAGAAATAAGAAGAAGGTACTCGCCTATGGCATCAACGATTGGGTCATATGAGTGAGAAAGGTCTTCAGGTACTGATGAACCATAAATTACTTCCTGATTTGAAATCCTTGAAGTTGGATTTCTGTAAACATTGTGTGTATGGAAAACAGTGTAAACAGAGGTTTAAAACTGGAAGTCATAATAGTAAAGAAATTTTGGACTATATTCATTCTGATCTGTGGGGACCATCTCCTGTTGTATCATATGGAGGTGCTTTATATTTTTTAATGTTTATTGATGATTTCTCCCATAAAGTTTGGGTCTTTATGTTGAAAAAGAAAGCTGATGTATTCAATGTCTTTAAACAATTTAAAGAAATGGTAGAAAAAAGAACAGGCAAATCAATTAAATGTTTAAGAACTGAAAATGGTGGTGAATTTACTTCTCTAGAATTTGAACAATATTGTAAGGATGAAGGAATTGTTAGACACAAAACTATTGTTTATACTCCTCAGCAAAATGGTGTTGCTGAACGTATGAATCAAACTCTTATGGAAAGAGCGAGAAGCATGATCAATAATGCTAACCTGCAAAAGGAGTTGTGGGCAGAAGCAGTATCCACTGCTTGTTATTTAGTTAACAGATCACCTTCAATAGCAATAAATTGTAAAATTCTTGAAGAAGTTTGGTCAGGTCAGTCTTGTGATTATTCACATTTAAGGATATTTGGTTGTGATGCTTATGCTCTTATTCCTAAAAATCAACTTTCAAAATTAGATCCAAAATCGAAATGTTATGTCTTTGTTGGGTATGACTATGTGGTGAAAGGATACAGGTTGTGGGATCCTATGTCACGGAAGATAGTCATTAGCAGAGATGTAACATTTGATGAATATTCTCTTTTAAAATCAGATGTTGAAAGAATTGAACAGGAACAGGTATCGCCAAATCAACAAATTCAGTTGGAGGCAAGACCTTTGCCAAATCAACAAATTCAGTTGGAGGCTAGACCTTTCTTTGAAAGTCGAAAGGAAGGAGAGACTTCTGGAGGAAAAGGTGATGAAGATACAAAGGAAGTTGTTGAAGTTTCTGAACCAGTTCAGCAACCAGTCACTCTAAGAAGGTCTACTAGGGAAAGAAAAACTCCCAAAAGGTATGAAGATTCAGCTTCATATTTTGCTTTGATTACTGAAGACGGGGAACCTTCTTGTTATTAGGAAGCAGTAGATGATATAGATAGCGAAAAATGGAAAACGACTATGGAAGAAGAAATGGATTCCTTAGCCAAGAACAATACTTGGGATCTTGTAGAACTTCCTGAAGGGAGAAGTGTTGTTGGATGCAAATGGGTCTTCAAATTGAAACAGAAAGTTGATGGAAGTATTGAAAGGTATAAGGCGAGGCTGGTAGCAAAAGGGTATTCTCAGGTTGAAGGTATTGACTTTCATGAGATTTTTTCACCAGTTGTAAAACTTGTTTCTATTCATACTGTGTTGGCACTAACTGCATTACTTAACCTTGAGTTAGAACAGTTAGATGTTAAAACAACTTTTCTACATGGTGATTTGGATGAAGAGATATATATGGAACAACCAAAAGGTTTTGTACAAGATCGCAATAGAAGATTAGTTTGCAAGCTCAGGAAATCATTGTATGGCCTAAGGCAGTCTCCTAGGCAATGGTACAAGAAGTTTGACTCCTTCATGGTGAGCCAGAACTTTATTAGAAGTGAGTATGATCATTGTGTATACTTCAAGAGTTTCAATGGCATATTCATTATCCTAGTTTTGTATGTTGATGATATGCTTATTGCAAGCAAAAGCATGGATGAGATCAATAGGTTAAAGGCTTAGCTCTCTAGGACGTTTGATATGAAGGATCTTGGAGCAGCAAAACATATCTTGGGCATGGAGATACACAAAGACAGGAAAAATGGTAAGCTTTGGTTATCACAACAAAAGTATGTGGAAAGAGTACTTGAAAAGTTCGGTGTGAACAATGTGAAACCTGTTAATGTTCCATTAGCTTCCCATTTTAAGCTTTCTTCGGTTTTATATGTCTCGTGTACTATATGCAAATGCTATAGGCAACTTAATGTATGCGATGGTATCTACAAGACCTAACATTTCACATGCAGTTGGAGTTGTCAGCAGATTCATGGCAAATCCAGGTGAAGAACATTGGCGAGCAGTGAAATGGGTGCTTCGGTATTTAAGAGGCACAAGTGATCATTGCATCATCTTTAATGGTAGTGAAGGATTAGTTTGCAGATATGTGGATGCTAATGATTTGGACAAAAGGAGATTTACTACAGGTTATGTCTTTACTCTTGCAGGTGGAGCAATTAGTTGGATGTCAAAGCTTCAAGAAACAGTTGTGTTGTTCACTATCGAAGCAGAATATATCGCTGCTTCAGATGCCAGTAAAGAAGCAATCTGGTTAAAGGGTCTACTTGATGAGATTGAAAGGATGCATGAGAGAGTGAATGTACTCTGTGACAGTCAGAGTGCTAGTCACTTGGCTACGAATCTAGCTTATCACAACAAGACCAAGCACATTGATGTAACGTATCATTTTCTGAGACATGTGATCAATGACGGAAAAATAGCTCTCAAGAAGGTCCATACACGGGAGAATTGTGTAGACATATTCACCAAGCCAGTTACAATAGAGAAGCTGTGATGGTGTTCAACGTCTCTTGGCTTGTAGAAGAGATGATGAATGGGCATGGGCAAGGGATTAGGAAAATTGTTGTCAAGGTGGAGTTTGTTGAAATTTGACAACGAATTAAGTAAACATGTGTAAAGAAAATGTATTAGTTACTACCAAGTTAATTTTATACCGAGTTATGTAACGGAGGAGGCTCTTATAAAACTGATGAATGGCCGGACTATTGTAATTATGGAGAATCATTCTTGATAAAATAAAGAATCCAATCCCTTGCCCCGTGGATGTTTTCTTGACACCCTGTCAAAGTTTTACCACATAAAATCTTGTTTTTTTACTTGTGTCATTGTGTTTGGTTTCCATTCAATTTCATTTTATATCTTTCTTGTTTAATTAACCGCCTAAACCAACATCATGCGAGTGTATTATTTCCCAGCTCAATATATATTGGAAGGATGCTCATAATTGGGCCATGGCAAGTTTCACATATAATTTTTATATTTATTAAAAGGAAGCCAAAGGTGTGTTAAAGTGTCTATTAAATGTATTCACGAGGGTGTAAAATTTCCAAGTGCGTGCATCCCTAGAGTAAAAATGGTGACCATGTTTTGGTTTACAGTAAACTATTGCATTTGCTTGAAGGACACCAAGGCTTTATTAAAATAATCATTCGCTGCGTCCCTAGAAATCATGGCATTCCACGATTCGTTCCCGGCAACTTCAACCAATATCAAAACTTCCCTTGCTAAACTACATGATCCTTGAATTCTCGTATGCGTACCAAGTGACTTAAGAGTACACAAGTTGGTCACATTGTTCAGCAATGACCCAATACAACATATGAAGAGCCTTATTCTCATAAAGTATGTCATAAATATATGCAGTCAACGATGGTTCGTTTGGGCAATGGCCTGAAATTTGTGTTGTGTCATAAGAAGAAGCTAATCACATTATGAGAATGCGATTCTACTTGTGGAAGTCGTAGAATCACATTCTAACACAAGTTGCATCTGCTGGTTGCTTGTCCTAGAACATGCAGTGGTCGCTCTTCTTAGATCATGCAGTGCGATTTCGCGAGTTTTGGGGGTTGCATGGTGACAGTTGAGGGGCAGATCGCACTTCTGGTAGCTTGCTTGAGGCTGACAATCGCGATTATGCGACCTACTGCGTCAATCGGATAATCTGAGGGAAAGATAGGTCGCGAGGTCGCATTACAATGGAGGTCGTATTCTTTTGTTGCCTTGCTGGGCACATCAACGCGCGACCTTGCGACTTGAAGAGCGGTCACATAGTCGCAATTAGGCCAGCTCACATTTTCTGGTTATGTGATGAAGCTGTGGGATGCAATCTGGCGATCTTAGGTCAGTAGCAATCATGTCCTATGACCAAGCTTTATCTGCAAGTTTGTTAGGTGTTGCCCCTACTTTTCTAAATCAAGTTATGAAAAAAGCCATCCTTTACTGATCTTGAATTCTACCAAACTTAGCTTCGTATCCAGATGGCACCTACTCTTTATCTGAAGGAAATCTTATGATGGGTATGACATGAGCTCATCGTCCCCATTCACACAAAGGATCCTGTTTTCTTGTACTTTGATCTTATCACTGACAGTTTCTTCAAGCAGCAATGCACGTTGCTGGATAAACATAAGTGTGCCACCCATTCCCTCCCTCACTACCCAGGCATCAATTGGAATGGGACCTTCTACACTGAGTGATAAAATTATGGCATCCTTCTCTGACTTTAACCTTCCGCTATTGTCGACAAGGACATGTACGAGGGCAACAAATGTTGATAGGTTCCAAATAAAAAAATTGTGGGTTTGAACCTTTTGTGACTGACATAAAATAAATTGACTACAAAATAAGAATATGTCTCTAGGTTCCAAAATGTGATAAGATCTCGAGCAATGCAAAACGCCCACCACGCTGTATGTGTTGCCCAACGTATCTACCAACATATGTTGTCCACTGCACTGATGAATAAAAGATGCCCAACGAATTATATTTAACTTCCATTGATTGTTCTTACAATGCAACCCTGTGTTATCGTATATCCTTTACACAATTTTCATAGCGCTGGGGAATCACCTTTCTGAGTTATTTGCACATATTCGACAAATATTATAGTCACGCCAATGTAGAGTTTCTAGTGGATGCTATCATCATACTATGGGCGCATATCGCACTCCTAAAGCACAAAAACCAAATTTTACAAATGGGAACTGTGATTTGCAACTCTGCATAATGGGAATGGCGCAACCCCGATAGCACCTAATCACCCACCAATGCATAAAATGGTCAATGCTCTGACTGTTCAGAGTTTCCAACGCAACATATGCACATACACGTGTTCGAACTAGGTGGAGAAGTTGTTCTGTTATATTTAGAGAAAATGTGTCAGGATTTTTTTAAATCTAAGTTATAGTTGTTAAATTTCAAAAATTATAATTGTTAAATTTCAAAATTTTAGGTGTTTTAGACATTTTTGATGATGTTGAATCCATTTTCACCATCAAAAATACTATCCAAACATTACCTCTACAATTTTTTTTTTTTATCCCTCTGCCGAAAAATTCCTCCTCGGAGGACTGCACATGTATTTCGTAACACAACACACCAGCTGGGCTTTAATGCCATCATCGTGTGGTCTTACTACATTTGGCGCATTACCACGCTACATGCGTTTCAAATGGCATTTCATTGTCTCCTTCAGAGCGTTCTTTGCATAAGCTCTTGAAACAATATGTGTCATCGTGTCGTTACCGTGTTTCTTCCATCTAAGAGAGCGCTTATCTGGTGTGCACTTGGATATAGGCTGCTTTAACGCTTAATGTTGGTTCTTGGTCCCCCATGTATCTTGACAACGTATTGGCAAGCGAGTCCCTTTGTCATATGTGTTCATTCATATGCTTGTTGTGTGTTGCATTGCTTTTGTGTTGTGAATAGCGCCATTCTTTACAGAACCTCATGGAATGGACATTTATATTGAATAGGCCTTCCTCCCAAGTGGTATCCACCACGTTCTCTTGCCATATGCGTACCTCCTGCAACGAGTGTGCCATCATTTATGTGTTTTAACATCTTTTATGTAACGTGAGCTGGGAATTCTTGGCACGATGTTGTCTCTTTAACACTCCCTTATGCTACCTCCTTTTGCTTTAATGCACAAATACATCCAATAGTTTTCAATTCATGATGAAAATACTTTAAATATCCTTTAGCTAATTCATGATGAAAATACTTTAAATATCCTTCAGCTACATGTTCAATAGATTAGCCCCCACCGTAAGCTCGTATTGTTCGTTAATACGCTTGTGGTATGATGCTTTCACCATTAATGTTGCCATATCACATGTTTTTTTAGCAACAAGGTCCAAACCCTCCTTCATGTAGCGTATATGTGTCAAGGGAAACCACCATTTGAATTGGGGCATTGGGGCACGACTATGGTATCGATGCATTGGCCTAAGCAAATAAAAATTAATGGGAATGGGTCTTAAACTTTGGTTGGGCACTTATGGTGTGCTCCTTTCGCTTGTTTTATATGTTTAATGGGATCATTAACATGTATTTCAACCATGAAACCTTAATAATAAATAAGAGAATTAAAGAACGTTCTAAGTGAGTTTTACAACGTCCAAGAGAGTTTAAGTCCATTAATGTGGATATTTAAAATACACAAGCAACAATATAAAACTTATGGAAATTAGCTTACAACATACAAGGGCGATGTAGGCATTTATGATGGCATATGGTTTCGAAAGAGATAACAGTTATCTCAAACCCTAATGCACATACTGAGATGGGGAACCAATGATGAGCCTAGGGGAGTATTAAATGCAATGATTCTTACCATGATGTCACACAATGCCGATGAGAATGTGCCCCTAGAGGCATACGAATTAGGTTGAAACATGAAGGAAACATTTCTTTTAACAATTTATGGTTTCTCCCAAACTCTAATATGGTCAACATAATGAAAGCCAGATTGAAGTCTTGTCTACCCACACACAGTGCCTCCACTAATTTGTGATTAATACTATAGAAAGATATGTTTTGAAGTCATGAGGGACTTTTAATGCATCGTTGAAGCAAGAAACCTCCAAAAACTTAATGCAATCATGAGATAACAAGACAAATGAGTGCAATATACATCACATGGGTAGGAACATTGACAGGGTTTGATAAGAACAAGCCATAGGGAGGTTGGCCAATTTAAAATCCAATCATGTCGCTAGTGGTCTGAGGCGCTTAGAAGGGGACCCAAAAAATTTGAATATGCCCAAAATTTTGGGTGTTGTTGTAGTGTCTACAACAATACCATATTAGAAAGATCGAGAGTGTAAAATAACATGGTTTAGATTTAATGAAAATGGATTTGGTGTTAATGCCTCATGTAGCCAAGATATGTTTTTCCCAAACTTGATAGGTCATGTCCTCCTCTTTCCATCTTTAAACATATTCTCTCATTTTCCCCCCATATCATTCCATAAATCTCCCATTCCTCTCCACTGGTTTTTAAATGCTCACAAGGTATATTCCTTTCAAATCATCTAATGGGGGGATAATAGAAGCAAAAAAAATTTCATATTAATAAAAGACATTGAGTTGTTTTTTTATGAGATATCATTTTTGAGATTATCTATATAGCATAAGTCATTGGTATATGACCCATATACATGAGGATTAGTTGTAACTGACAAATTTCTCATGATTTTAAATTGTTTATTTTACCCAATAAAAAACAGTATTCTTTGAATGATAATATTCAAAAGGTAATCAATGGAAACATGTAGAAGTGTCATTGCCTAATAAGACTCCTCTTTTCAGAATCTCATTACTCATGTTATCTTATATGGATATGTTAGTTTGGGGTCACAATGCGTCCATAAAATCATTGAGGAAGATTGAGCAAATATTGAAGCATTTTATTATTTATAATTTCAAAATTAAAAGCAATATTCCCTATCATATCCTCCTCATAGAAGTTAGTTTCCCCCCATTAAGAGTATGGCTACGACTAGCTAGCTAATGCACAAGCACAACACAACTAACATGAAAGATAAGAGGCTTCCTAAGATTGTTTTGGACACTAGTGAAAATCACCCTATGGCTTAAGAGAGATGGTCTAATGATGCTATGTGTGAATTAAAATCATTGGAAAATAAAGGAGGAGGTCATTCTGTAATACCACTAAAAATACTATCGCGTCTAAATTTAGGGAGAAATAACACTGTGATATATAAAATGAGGAAGATGGAAAATTAAGATATTGTAGGAGGTCATTAACCCCACTTTAGAAGATCAAAATTATGTTTTATTTTAATTAGTTTCAAAATTTAGGGAGAAATCACAGCGTGATATATAAAATGAGGAAGATGGAAAATTAAGATATTGAAAGAGGTCATTAACCCCACTCTATAAGAAGACAATTATGTTTTTATTTAAATTAGTTCCAAAAAGAAAATCAATATTATTAAAACAAGAATAAACTCTCACAATGAAATAAAGTGTTAAATAATTTTTAAAACACATCAAGATGAACAAATTTGTCATCTTTATAACATTAAAAAAATAATATTACTTTATAACTTAAATATTTTAGTTTAAATAAATATTCAAAAAATTAAATAATATTTATTTTAAACATTAAATTTAAAAACATTAGATATATTATTATTTTTAAAATATTAAAATTGATTGAAATTATAATTTCAAAACTATCCAATTTTGTACCTGAGTCCTATTAAATTCATAAATGATCCAGATTTAAACAGGAACGCAACAAATTACAGAGATAACCATATACACAAATATGCAGCGGAAATAATACTTCGTTTCATTAATGGAAAATACTGAAATATGCTTACAAACAGAAATGGAAATGAACTAGCTAGGGCGATGGTAGCTTATCTCTGAGAAGAGATGTGATGGCTACATGCCTCTGAACTGTGTTACAATGAGGCTCGAAGGCCTATTTATTGTTGAGAAACAATGGAAAAACCCTTAACATTCCAAAACCTAACCCTCGGAGATGAAACGCCAAACTGTGGGCCCCGTTTGGGGGTAAGTTGGTACATCAACTTCCCGGGGTCGTAACTTTGGCATATGATCTCCGTTTGACGCGTACAATAGCTCATCAGAAAGATCTATCCGAGCACTATCATTGTTGGAACGAGCAACATAAGTCCATTCCACCCGGATTCCCCAAAAAACGTCGTTTAGGGCCTCAAAACGGCTCCGGAAGTTCAGGACCCGAAAAACTGCTAAAAATAGTAAATTGTGCTACAATTAAGGAAACTGAAAATGCTGAGAAAGACAATGGTGGGGGTCCAGGTGGATTTGGCAGGTGGCCACCAATATCCACCTGGATCATTCCTCCCCCCTTAGGAAGCAATGGTCCCCATTGCGTTGAGCTCCTCCATGAGATGAGGAAACTTCTGCTGAACTTGTTCCCTGGTGAGCCACTTGCCCTGCTGAAGGAGTTGGCCCGCTTTGACAACTCGATACAGTTGGATATTCTGTTGGCGAGTGTTCTTGATCTGTGTGTCCATGATCCGATCAGTTGCAGCTTGTTCCATGCAATCTGGATTTAATTTTGTGGGTTTGAGCTGTTCTGCAATGTCGGATGTGTCTAGCAATGGTGGAAAGTATGGCCGAAGGCGGTCCACATTGAATACTGGGTGCAGGCCAAGGAATGGGGGAATGCTGAGCTCAAATGCATTGTCTCCCATAGCCTTAGTAATGGTGTAAGGACCATATCGGAGTGGTCTCAATTTCTGATAGGCTCCAGTAAGGCGTTCCTTTTGCAAATGCAACCAGACTTTGTCGCCCACCTGAAACTTGTGTGGCACCCGATGTTGATCATGTCGCTGCTTGTACTTGGCATTTGATTTCTCAAGAATGTCATGGACCTGCTGGCGAATATGTTGGATGCGCTCAATGAAGCTGGTGGCCTTATCTGTTTCGGACTGGACATGAGCTGAATTCATGTGAGTAGCTGCAAGTGGCATGGCCACATCAATGGGGCATAGTGGCTGGAATCCCAAACCCACCTGAAAAGGGCTATGGCCAGTGGAGCTGTGAAGAGCTCGGTTGTAGCTGTGCTGAACATAGGGGAGGCTCTCGTCCCATGTGCGTGGATGCTTTGAGTTATACATGCGCAGAATGTGCACAATCATCCTATTGACAACCTCTGTCTGGCCATCAGTTTGAGGATGGAAGGCTGTGGACTTCGTGAGTTTGGTGTCCAGCATTGACCAGAGACTGGACCAAAAGGTGCTGAGAAACCGACTGTCCCGATCTGAGATGATAGACTGTGGGATCCCAAAGTGCACCCACACTCGTTCAAAGAAAAGTTTAGCAGTGGCTTCTGCTGTGATATTCTTCTTGCAGGCCATCATAATGGCCATCTTTGAGAACCTGTCGACGACCACAAAAACACAGTCATTTCCATGCTTAGTGGAAGGAAGGCCTGACATGTAATCCATGGAGATGGATTCCCAAGGTCGACTAGGGGTAGGCAACGGGGTATAGAGGCCTTGCTTCTTAATGGTCGGTTTGGCAATGGCACAGGAAGTACATGATCGGATGTACTTCCCAACATCCTGTCGAAGATTCGGCCAATAGAAATAGTTTTGCAGTACTGCCACTGTTTTCTCGACCCCGAAATGCCCAGCAGCCCGACTGTAGTGTGCTTCCCAAATCATCTTGGCACGCTCGCTTGAAGGAACACAAAGGTGACCGAGGTGGCATAATAGGGCATCCTGGAGGTGAAAATCTGCAACTTGCCGACCCTCCAAGAGTGTCTGGTATGTGTGGCCGAATTCTGGGTCGCTTTTGTAGAGAAGTGGCCAATCAGAAGTCTCGTGCCCGCAAGAGTTGAGCACGGTGGTTAGCGCCATGATCGGTGGTCGACTGAGGCAATCTGCAACATTATTGGTGCTTCCCTTTTTATACTTGATATTCAAGTGAAACTGTTGCAGGTATGTAGACCACTTCTGATGGCGATCATTCTGCAATTTCCCTTGGGTCTGTATGAACTGCAGAGGTCGGTGGTCTGTGTGGATGACCGTTTCCTTCCCCAAAATGTAATGCTTCCATTGTCGGCAGGCCTGTACAATGGAATACATCTCTTTATCATAAGTGGGGTACTTCCGGACTGTGTCTGAAAGTGTTTCATTGTGATATGCCACTGGATGTCCATGTTGAGTAAGGACTGCCCCAATAGCATAGTCAGAGGCATCTGTCTCGACCTCAAATGGTTGTTGTAAATCTGGTAACGCGAGCACTGGTGCCGTGCAGAGGCGATCCTTCAACTCCATGAATGCCTTTTGTTGAGATTCAGACCAAAAGAATTTTGCTTTCGCCTCGCCCTTGGTGACTTGACTCAAGGGCCAAGAAATATGAGAAAATCCCAACACAAACCTGCGGTAGAAGTTGGCAAGACCTAGAAAGCTGCGGAGCTCTGTTAGAGTGGTTGGAGAGGGCCAATCCCGAATGACTTGGACCTTGGCTGGATCGACATGCACCCCTTGTTCATCAATGATGTATCCCAGATACTGAACCTCGGTCATGCCAAAAGTGCATTTCTCCAAATTGGCACATAGCTTGTGTTGCCGCAGTGTTTGGAGAACCTGTCGGATGTGGTGGAGGTGCTCTTCCCAACTCTGGCTGAAGATCAGAATGTCATCCAAGTATACTACTACAAAGGAGTTGGTGAATGGCCGCAAGATGTCATCCATTAGCCTCATAAAGGTTGCAGGAGCATTCGTCAATCCGAAAGGCATGACCAACCATTCGAAGAGGCCCTCCTTGGATTTGAAGGCAGTCTTCCACACATCTGAGGGTTCAATTGGTACCTGGTGATATCCTGACTTCAGATCGATCTTGCTGAAATATTTCGCCCCCTTTAGTTGGTCTAGGAGGTCATCAATCCGCGGGATCGGGTACCTATTACGGACAGTGATCTTGTTTAGTGCCCGATAGTCAATACAGAGTCTCCACGTCCCATCCTTCTTCTGTACCAACACTATCGGGCTCCCACAGGGCGAAGAACTCGGACGGATGTGACCTTTCTGCAGGAGCTCCTGAATCTGCCTCTTGATTTCATCGTTCTCCAGAACGGAGCGCCGATAAATTGGTCCATTGGGTAGCGACGCACCTGGGGTCAGATCGATGGAGTGCTTGACTTGACAGTGCAGAGGAACCCCTGCCGGGGAGGTGAAGATGTCTTCGTACTCCTCCACAATCTTGTCCATCTGTAGCTGCCGTGCAGAGGGACCCCGTTTGGAGGCCGCGGCCACTGTCTTCTTCTTCCCTTGAGGGCGTATCATCAGGAAAACAAATTTCCTGGTTTTGGAAATGATCTTACTGCATTGTTTTGCAGTAATCAAAGAGATGGCGGCAGGTGGTGCTACCTCTGGTATCCTGAACAACTTATTTCCTAATGTAATAATAACAGCACGGGGCCTTGATTCATACACAACATGTCGCTTCCACAAGTATGGTTGTCCTAGTAATACATCACAAACTTCAAGGGGAGCAATGTCACACAATACCTCATCCGTGAAGGGCTTGATGTTGTATGGAAGGCGACACTGCTGGCTCACGCGGAGATCTCGCCCTTGGTGAAGCCACCCAATGGTGTATGGTTGTGGATGTGCTGTGGTCGGTAAGCCCAACCGCTTCACGACCTCTGCCGAAATGAGGTTCTTTTGACTCCCGCTATCAACAATGAACTGTATCGGGGAGCCCTTTACCCACATCTGGGAGTGGAAGAGACGCTCCTCCTCCTCTGGATCTTCGGGTTCATTTTTCTGGATCTTTGCGGTAGCAACAGTGGCGCTGGGATCCACATCAATGATCTGCTTCCCTTTTTCATACCCCTTATCGGGTTCTGACTCAGAGTCGGAACATGCATCTGATTCTGAAACCTTTAGCTCAGCCACCAGTGACTGCTTGGCCCGACACTCACTTGTGTTGTGAGTGGAGCTCTTATGGAACTCGCACCATTTTCCAGTGTCCTTTCTCGGCTTCGCGGCGTTGCTCTTTGCTTGCAGCTTCGGCTGGTTGTCTTGGGCTGTCCCGCCTTGACTTTGTCCTTTGTTTTGTGGTTTAGGGGCACCTTTCCCCTGCTTTGGATTCGCAGATCCAAAGTCTCGCTTCTTTTGTTTAAACTTCTGCTCGACCTTGACGGCATACCGGTATGCTGCGCCGAGCGAGGGGATGTTTAGGAACTGTATTTCTTCCTGGATGTACTTGTGCAGGCAGCCACGGTATTTGAGTATCAAATGTTGCTCCGAATCCTTGATACCCAACTTTGTGCGAAGGGTATGGAAAAGATTGGTGAACTCCGGCACGTCTTGGTCCCTTCCCTGCCGCAGCGTGGTCCACTTTATGTATTCATCCTCATAGCTTCCGACAGGGTAGTACTGCTCCTTGATGGCATCCCGGAACGAATCCCAGGTGGGTGCGGCTGAAAATAGCGAGCCAGTACTTTCATCCTTCTGCTCGCAGTAGGTTTCCCACCAGTCCTTGACGTGGGGGGCTGCTTTGAGAAGAGCAAAAACAATCTTTTCCTGACTCGAAAATTCATGAACAGAAAAATAACCCTCTAGTAGATTTAACCATTTATCCACGGCATCGGCGTCTATCTGACCCTCGAATATGGGGATTTCAAAATTAACGTGTACCTTAAAGGGTGTGGCGTTTCCAGAGGAGCTGCTGGAAGCCGATGCGCCGCTTCTGGGTAGCCGCTGAAGGATCTGCGCAAAGCTGTCCATCATCGCGTTCCGTTGTCGCTCGAGCGCTTCTTCGAGCAAGATTTTGAAGGGATCTCCTGCCCCCTCGTCTTTCTTCTCGTCCGCCATGGGAGGCCGTCGGGATTTGCGAGGCTGGTCTTGCAAAGGTTCAACCAGTTCAAGCCCTAACTCCTTATATCCTGACCTTGTTGGGGCATGCAAAGAAAAACAGAGAAAAAGCAGACCGCTCTGATACCACTGATCCAGATTTAAACAGGAACGCAACAAATTACAGAGATAACCATATACACAAATATGCAGTGGAAATAATACTTCGTTTCATTAATGGAAAATACTGAAATATGCTTACAAACATAAATGGAAATGAACTAGCTAGGGCGATGGTAGCTTATCTCTGAGAAGAGATGTGATGGCTACATGCCTCTGAACTGTGTTACAATGAGACTCGAAGGCCTATTTATTGTTGAGAAACAATGTAAAAACCCTTAACATTCCAAAACCTAACCCTCGGAGATGAAACGCCAAACTGTGGGCCCCGTTTGGGGGTAAGTTGGTACATCAACTTCCCGGGGTCATAACTTTGGCATATGATCTCCGTTTGACGCGTACAATAGCTCATTAGAAAGATCTATCCGAGCACTATCATTGTTGGAACGAGCAACAGGAGGAATGGACTCGTGTTGCCCCCGGATTCCCCAAAAAACGTCGTTTAGGGCCTCAAAACGGCTCCGGAAGTTCAGGACCCGAAAAACTGCTAAAAATAGTAAATTGTGCTACAATTAAGGAAACTGAAAATGCTGAGAAAGACAATGGTGGGGGTCCAGGTGGATTTGGCAGGTGGCCACCAATATCCACCTGGATCAATAAACATATTATGAGTTAATTATGTGTCAACTAAGCACATTTACATTTATAGTAATCCATAATAATTGTACGTTGAAAGCAATTAAAATTCATGAATACTAACAAGTTGAAAGCCATTAAAATTTATGAATATGAGCCTTTGTATTATTAATTTTATAATATTCAAAAAGTTAAAAGATATAAATATGGTTACTATAAAGTAAAATGAGAATTTAGCAACAATAATGATAAATAAATATTATTTAATTAATTATATGTGAATTTAAGAATGATATGATCAAGGCTAAGAGTTAATTATGTGTCAACTAAGCATAGCATTTACATTTATAGTAATCCATAATAATTGGAAGTTGAAAGCAATTAGAAGTCATGAATATTAATGAGTTGAAAGCCATTAAAATTTATGAATATTAGTCTTTGTTTTATTAATTCTATAATATTCAGAAAGTTAAAATATATAAATTTTGTTACTATAAAATAAAATGGAATGGACATTTAGCAATAATAACGATAAATAAATATTATTTAACTAATTATATGTGAATTTAAGAATGATATGAACAAGGCTGCATAGCGTTCCCTGTTGCTTAGTTTAATTACTGAATGAAAGGTATGAACTAATTGCCATGAATAGTGATTGAGTAATCCTTCTACTTTAATGAATTTTTTTTAATATTTTTGGAAAAATATTAAGAATGATTTGGGCTTATATTTTTAGAAGTTATAGTTGAACCTTTTAATCTTTGAAAACTGAAGAAATTATTTATATAAAAATTAATATCCCTTTTATGGGTGATGATTTGTAGATTTTTTTAGATAAACTGACGTGATATAATATAATTTTATGAATTGTTGCCAAAAGCATTTCCCTTTGTAAATTGATTTTAGTTGACTAGAGCACAATTTTTTTATAATATATCAAAGACTAACCATGACAAACTAGAAATAATACAACTATAGTTACATCAATGACAAACTAGAAATAACACAACTATAACTTTTATAAAGTAGACTTTACAAATTGCTCGAGTAATTTTTGGTCAAAATTAAGGATAATAATACAACTATAGCTATATCAATGAATCATTTGATTAGTTTAGAGGACTTTACTAATGTATAATGTTTATGGTTGTCTCTTAGATAAATAGACAATCAACTATTCAGCAAACACTACAATCCCTTCACTTCCAAAGAAAAAGACTAATAATGAATTCTCACATTACTACATATTCTACATTATGTAAGTGGGTCATAGAAGTGAATCCATATCAAATAAGTTTTCCAACATAATTACACATTTCATGTTTTAGTGTGTATTGCTTTTGCATTTCAGATTATTATTTTTTCCTCAACATATATTTAGTTAAAATGTGTTATAATTAAAATTAATTAATTAGTATAGATTAATATATTATTAAAACATATTATAACTAAAAATAATTAAATTGGTATAGATTAATATGTTATTTTTTTGAAATAATAAAATTTATTACAATTGAATTGTTAATTAATAATAAAATAAATTTATTATTAAATATTATGGATAAATAAATTTAAATTTATTATTATTATTCATAAAAAAAATACATTATTTCAAATAATATATTTTAAATTTATATAAAAAGTCACCACTTTTTAGTTAATTTAGTTTTACAAATACAACTTTATTATAACAACAACATTTATTACGCAAGTTCATGGCTTTGTCATTATTACCCTTTCATGAGCATATATTCTCCCGAAAAAATATCACGTAGAATACCTCTATAAGCAGCCAATACACGCTACACTGCATGTAAAATAGTCAAGTTATAAATACGAATAAATCAACGCAAAGACGCTGGATGTAAAATATTCAAGTTATAAATACTAATAAATTCATCGCAAATAACATATTTCGTGGAGCATTACCTTTAAACATATGGACCCAAATACATAAGAGGTTTGCACAAAGTTTAGGGAGTGAAATAGATTAGAGGTTGGTTCAAAATTCATCACATGTGACATGCCAACTATATTGAACTAGATCTATATGGTTCTGGTCACATCATGCACTAGATCCATCTTGTTATGGTCACATCATGATTTTGTGTCTGTGAATAGGTTATCTTTAGGGTTTGATGTTTTTTTGGGATGGTAAGTGGAATATTGAAGTTTTGAGGAAATTTTAATATTGTGATTATATATGATAAGTTAAAATAGTTAATTGAAAAATGTATTTATAAAAGATAATTAATTGACAAAAATTTACTCAAAAATATGATTATTGATGGGTTGGTTTTTCTTTATGAACTGTACGTCATGGGAGAATGATGATCTTTGCCATGCTGTTTAATGGCAGCTTGGCGAGCAGAGAACATGGAACGATTGGGAGTGAAATAACCTTTGCAGTTTAGAGAGTTTTGCTTGCCAGCTCTGTTGTAGATGTCTTCGAGCCAAAAGTCAACGTACAGGTTTAAGGGAAGCTATACAACAACTTTCGATGAGTCAAATCCAGTTGCAGTTGATTTATGAAATCAGTGTTGTACAGGGTCACACACAACCGTGGATGCCAACAACATAATGAATTGAAGATGGTTGTACTTAAGCTATGATGGCACAATAAGACTCAAGCTTGGTGAGCCAATCAGGCTCTAAATAAATAGAATTAAAAATTTTAAAAAAATAAATTAATTTTTTTTATAAAGTAGACTTTGCAAATAGCTAGTTTAATTTTTGGTCAAAATTAAATTAATTCATAGTTAATGTGATATCGATTACAATATTACTTGACCTGCGACAGGGTATAATGCATTCAATAATGTTTTGACCATGAATTAGTTTGATGGTTGACAAAAAATTAAAATATATTTTGCAATGTGTACATTATAAAAAAAAATGTTTTTTGAAACCAACCTAGATCTATCTTAACTCTGGATCTATCAAGCGCCAAGAGGGATCAAATCTCTAGAGGTGCAAACCTCTTTTTTGAGTGCAAAACTTGAGGAAAGGTTTGCACCTCAAGAGATTTGATCCCTCTCGGCGCTTGATAGATCTGGAGTTAAGATGGATCTAGGCTGGTTTTAGTCATGTGCGGCCAAGGAAAATACATCCAACATATGATTAATTTTATCAATAATATGTAAATTCATCTAATATTAATATAATCATTTTAAATATGCTTGCGATTAATCTGGTCATTTTAATTTTAAATTTGCTTAGTTACCTCAGTTGGTTGAAATGATAAATATTTTTAATAACTTTAATGATGAAAAATGATGAAATAATTTTTTTGATTGTAAAGTGACAATGTAATGGTGTTGAACAATAGAAAATGTGAATAATAAGAATATAGCCAATTACAAATAGTCTTCATTGTGATTAATATCAAACTATTTTCTTCTACTATTCTAATTGTCACCTTTGTTGCTTTTGTCATCTTTTCATATCGATTATATGAAAAGCACAGGTAAAATCATAAACCATTTAAATATTGAGCTCGAGATATTGGAGTGAACATCATACCTTGTCTCTCTTTCTCTCCAATATTAATAGGTTGAATTACTATAACACAAAAGTCAACGTACATTGTCAATAACTTTTTTTTTTCTTACACTGAAATCAATGCACAATGCTAATCCAATCACTTTAAAATTAATGTACTATCATTCATCCAATTACATCAAATCAGAAATCAAAAACTACACTGAAATCAATGCATCTAATGCAAGCAATCAAATAAGATTAGAAATCAACATTTACACTCAAATCAATGCATCTAGTGCAAGTAAGCAAATAGGGCCTATAAACCAACATCTACACTGAAATCAATGCATCTAGTGCAAGTAATCAAATAGGATTAGAAATCACCATATACACCGAAATCAATGCATTTAGCGCAAGTAATCAAATAGGATTAGAAATCATCTACAATGAAATCAATGCATCTAGGGCAAGCAATCAAATATTATTAGAAATCAACATCTACATTGAAATCAATGCATCTAGTGAAAGCAATCAAATAGGATTAGAAATCACCATCTACACTGAAATCAATGCATTTAGTGAGCAATCAAATAGTATTAGAAATCATCTACATCGAAATAAATGCATCTAGCGCAAGCAATCAAATATATTAGAGATCAACATCTACACTAAAATCAATGCATCTAGTGCAAGCAATCAAATATGATTAGAAATTAGTATCTACACTGATATCAATGCGTCTAGTGCAAGAATTGTTCTTCCCTCTCTCCCCCCTCCATCTATATCTATATATCCCTCCATCTCTCCTTCTTTGTCTCTCTATCTCACCCCCCAAACACACATGCTCTCTCACTCCATATCTATCAATCTCTCTGTCCCTCCCTTCCTCCTTCCATATCTCTCTTCTTTCCTCTCTTCACTTTACATCTATATCTCTATCTCCCTTTGTCTCTCTATATCACCCCCAAAATATACACTCTCTTTCTCCAATCTATCTATCTATCCCTCTCTCCTCCTCTCCCTCTCCCTCTCTCTCTCTATCTTCCCTTTCTCTCCCTCTCCCCTGCCTCTATCTCTCTTCCCTCTAGTTGTCCTCTCTCCTCTCTCTCCATCTTCCTTATAGCTCTCTCTCTCTCTCTCTCTCTCCACCTTTCTCTCTCTATTTCTTTCTTCTTATCACCCTTCCTCTCCCCCTCCAACTCCTTCTCTCTTTCCCTCCTCTCTCCACTCTCTCACATACTCTCTCTCTTCCTTCCTCTCTCTCTTTCTCTCTCTTTCTCCTCACCCTCCAACTCTGTTACTATATCCTTCCCTCTCTCCTCTCTCCTTATCTTCCCCATTCTCTCCATCCCCCCTTCTTTGTCTCTTTATCTTACCCCAAAACATACACACTCTCTCTCCATCTCTCCCTTGTCACCCCCCCTCTCTCTCCACTTCTCACTCTCTATGTATTTCTTCTTCCCCCCCTCTCTCCACCTCCAACTCCATCTACCTATACCTCCCTCTCTCCTCCTCTCTCTCAAGTCCCCTCTCTCGTACTTCCTCTCTCTCCTACCTCCCTCTCTCTTCCCCCATCACTCTCTCTCTCTCTCTCTCTCTCTCTCTCTTTGCCCTCCAATCCTCTTTCTTCCCCCATCACTCTCCTCCACTCTCTCAAATCTTGTCTCTCGTTCTTCCTCTCTCCCCCTTTCTCTCCTACCTCCCTCTCTTCTCCCCCATCTCTCTCTCTCTCTCTCTCTTTTCCCTCCAATCCTTTGTCTCTCTCACTTTTCCCTCCAATCCTCTCTCTTCCCCATCACTCTCACTCTCTCTCTCTCTCCCCCCCTCCACGTATGTTACTATATCCCTCCATCTCTCCTTCTCTCTCCTTCTTCATCTCTTTATCTCACCCCTAAACATACACACCCTCTCTCCATCTCTCCCTTGTCACTCACGCTCTCTCTCCACTTCTCACTCTCTATGTCTTTCTTCTTCCCTCCCACTCCCCCTCCAACTCCATCTCTCTATCCCTCCCTCTCTCCTCCTCTCTCCCATCCTTCATCTCTCTCCCTTTCTATCCTACCTCCCTCTCTCTTCCCCCATCTCTCTCTCTGCTCTCCAATCTTCCCACTATCTCCCTCCCAATACTTAATTCAAAAGAGTGAAGGGAACTCTACTTGAATGGTGCATGAGGCACACTACCTGCTAAGGTTTTGCAAATGGGGTAGCAAGTTAAGTGGGCTTGATTTGGGGAAAACTCCATAGTTAAGCGCACTTGAACTAGAGGCAATCTGGGATGGGTGACCTCCCGGGAAGTCCTGGTTGCTAGGTGGAAGCCCTAGAAGTGATGATTGACGCTATGTGATTTATTTCACTAGTTTCAATCCCACTTCTTCACCCCTGTGAGCATCACCCAATGCAATGAGTGCTAAGTGGACTATTCAAAAAATAATGAGAAATTAGTCAGTTACGACTACCTCTCATGGAAATGGTCATAGATGAATGACTTACTTAACGCAGTTGAATCCCAAAAAATGATATCTAATATATCATGATATATTAATATATATTATAATATAACAAATTTAATATTGTATTAATCCAAAGTTATTAAATTTAATAATATTAATATTTTAATACTAATATTAGGGCTAATAATATTTTTTTGTATGGTATTAATAGTAATTTGGCCCATATGCTTCACCTAAATAAAACTTCTTCTTGAGTGTTAGTAAGTATAAAAAGGTTTTATTTTTTTACCATACACCTGGTTTATTTATATTTATATTTATTTATCATATCCCTTTTATTTACCATTAGGGTTGACATTAGTTTAGATTAGATTAAATTTTTAGTAAATGTTAAATATGGTAAATGTTAAACATTACATGTTTACATTTACATTTTTACGTGAGATCTACCCCATAAACATTAGTTCATGTTTATGTTTAGATTTACGTTTACATTTTTACGTGAGATCTACCCTCATACATGTTTATGTTTACGTTTATATTCATGTTTATTTTTACATTTACATTCATGTTTATTTATTTTTATGTTTATTTACAAGTGTTAGCGCTTGAATTTGGCCTTAGGCTGAAAAAGACAAAATCCAAGGCAACATCAAACCACTTAGCCTCGTAGCTAGCCCTACGGGGCAGGAGAGGGCTCTCTCCGGGTCTATCTCAACGAAAGGTCTTCAAAGGGCGGAGATGACAAATTTAGAACACTGATTTTAGGCTAGTAAACTGATAGGGAAAGTTTGATTTTAAATTTTTAGAGTTTTGGTGGAAAACTGAGCACAACAATTTTGGGTGCGGGGATGAGACATAGTTTTTGCAGAGGTCTTTTTGGGGCAAGGTAGGAGATTGTCTTGATGCCTTTGAATTAAGTGAATGAATAGAAATGACCGGTGAGGAGCTAAAGAGAGCAAGAAAATTTCGAGAGTTATCTTTAGACAGAGGAAAACATAGATATTAAGCAAACTTAAAGGCAGAGCATATAAATTATGAATTCTACCTTAACACTTCATTTACTTAATGTGCAGAAAAGAAAAGTTGGAAAATGATACACATAACACACTTACAAGTACAAGAGAAAAGCACATCATCAACACAAATAACCACAGGAATCCCAAATAGTGCTGCAAAACCCTGGTCTTTCCTTTGCCAAAATTGCAGAGATACAAAGAGTAATACAGTCTAAGCTTATCCCTCAAGAGTCCAACCATGAAAATGACTAAGAAAATACATAATATAGGCAAGCTAACACCTTTCCTTGCCTCTAGGGGTCGAGCTCATCCTTCTAGGAGCTGTTTCAACCAATTCTAAACTGAGCACTAAAATCTAGGCAGTCAAAACCACTTGCTTCAATAAGCTAGGAAACCAATTCATTCATTAAATTTTTAACTTTTTATGAATGAATCTTCTAGAAGAGATAAATAAGTGCCATGACATCATAAAATTACATCAATTACATCAAGGAGGATGAAAAATCACTCCAAAAAGTCAAAACTAGTCGAATCTGCGTTTTGCTAAGCTGTAGGTGAAAATCTGGCAAATTTCCCTGATGCGTAGCGCCCCAATTCTCAACGCATAGCGCGCATTTGAGCCAACTTTTGAGGAACTTTCCGGCATCCAAATGAGGCAAAAGTAGGCTTGTTGGAAAGGTCTGAATGTCTACTTTCCAGCCCAAGTGGAATTTCTCAATTTGGTTGTCATTTGCCCCTCCAAAATTGCAATCTCCCAAGACTGATCCCTGTGTGTCCAAAAAGTGGCAGAAAGTCATTTTTTGCATGTTTTTTGACCTTCTGAGGGCTCAAAACCTGATGAAATGTCTTGGCAATTGCTGAGCAAGTGTAATTTGTCATGACAAATCCAAAAATGCTGAGTTTTTGAGGAATGGACTTGCCCATCTTCAGGGTAGCGCGCGGCGCGCTACGCATTGAGAGCAAAAACCTGTGTGTGGCACAAAAAAGTCAAAATTGACCAAAATTGCTCAAAATTTCCTGAAATTTGAGCTGGAAGTGCATCATTGAGCACCATGCTCCTTCAAGGTAGCTTCAGCCAAAATTTGAAGCGGATCGGACCGTTTCCTCCGTTTTAGTGCCTTGGCCAAGCGTGCTTTAAGTACCTTCATTTTTGCTTTGCATACATGCATGCGGGCCCAATAATGGTTCTTCATGTGGCGGAGCATGTCTTTGTCCCTGTTTGCCTTTGCTATCAACCTCTCTAGATGTGTGTTCACCTGAATGAGCATAGAGCTTTGCTCCTTAGGTGTCAAATCACCAGGTCTCTTGCGAGCCAAGTTCCGGTCTTCTCGGATCCTCCGCAACTCATCAAGAGAGTGTTCATCCTCTAATTGCTTGTTGCGCTGCTCTAAATAAGTAATTGTCCAATTTTCCATCTCGAATTTTTGCTGCAACAAGTCATTTTCAGCCCTGAGCTGCTGGATGATCTCCTTTGACTCTAGGCTAGGAGAAATGATATCAAGGTTAACAACATCTATGCCTGGAACACCTGATGGCCCCTCATCAATCTTGGGCTGCTTGCCTCTCTCTGGTACCTGTGCTGCTGTTGAAAGCAAGGCCCCTTCCACCCGATGTGGA
The DNA here is from genome assembly GCA_031772625.1 of Pinus tabuliformis. Taxonomy (NCBI): domain Eukaryota; kingdom Viridiplantae; phylum Streptophyta; class Pinopsida; order Pinales; family Pinaceae; genus Pinus; species Pinus tabuliformis. The sequence continues at coordinate 1,251,414,616 of CM062811.1, forward strand.
GATAACACTCGCTGTGCTGATGAAGAAGGCGAGACCCCTTCCACCTGATGTGGAGATAATACTTGTCGTGCAGATGCAAATAAGGCCCTGTGGCCTCTCTGATATGTGACAAATGGAGGGGAGCTGACATGCTCGGGCTCTGGAATGTCAAACTGATGTGAAGGCCCTCCCTCATCACGGACAACCTCAGGAGGTGGCTATGGCACTGTGAACAAGTCACGAGAAATGAAATCCTCCCATGGAATACCCTGTTGTGCCAACTGATGCATGACCACAATCTTGATCAGTGCATAATGATATATGCTCTTGTGTTTCTGTGCTGGGCTCTTTCTTTGCACCAAGGGCACCATCCTCTATATATTTCGGCACATGAAGAATGGAATGTTCATCATTCGTACCCGTGTGAAATGCATCAACAAACGAATATGGTACGAATATAAACGTGAAAATCTGCCCTCGCAAGTGAAATAGCAAATGATGATCCTCATCAAAGGTGCATACTCGTTTCTTAAAAATCTGAAGGGAAAAACACCAGTTAGGTGCCTCATATATATAGGTTTGATATATGGCTCATAATGAAATATGTCCAACTGTTGGCGCTTGTTCCACTCTTCTCCAATATTGGGTATCCCTGTTGCTTGAGCAAAAATCTCGGGTGACAATGTGAAGTCCACTCCTGCAAGATTCACATGCCCATTGTGTAAATGTAGGACAAACAAGCGGGCCAATTCCCTGTGGTGTTGAATTTGGGAGATTCTCTCGCAATATTCATAACATGATTGGTATCGGAAACATGACACTGCAAGTGGACAAGCTTGTAGATAAGCCAAAGAGGTGGGCTCTTCCCTGACATGCTAACCACCTTTACCACCCCTGTGATGCCTCCTTGGCACCTCTACCTTTGGTGTTGTTTCACGGTCATCACTTTGCTCATAATCGGTTTCGGTTTCTGACATGGTTTTGGAGGCAAGTGACTGAAAAATAATGTTGACTGTGCACCCAATGAACTGCTGTTTTGACTTGTTTAGATGCTGAAAAGATTTTGAGAAAGAAGTAGTTTTGGTGGCTTGCTGGCGATTTCCTGAGCAAGAAACCCAACGCGTAGTGCGCCCAGCCTGATGCGTAGCGCGCCTCCAACGCGTTGCGCTTGAGTTAAATTGAACTGGAAAATGCACGCTGATGCGTAGCGCGCCTCCTCTGATGCGTAGCGCGCCGCTGCAATTGCCCAATTCGCCCAATGAACCTTGAAATCGACTTGACAAGTATTCTCTTGAAGTGTTGAGAGGCAAATGAGTTACCAATGAGGAATGGCATGCTTTTATAGGCTTCCTTTTAATTTTTACTTGCCCAAAACCCACTTTGTAATGACACTTTTTGCTTTAATTGGCTCTGACCTTTAATTTCATTTCTTTGAAAAATTGGTTGAAATGCTGATTTCTTCTGAAAATTTTTGCAGGGATAGCTTCTGGGATGCTTTGGCAAAGGAGAACAAGGCTGCACTTCGACATTTGAAGAATTTGAAATTTTGAGAATTTTTACAAAAATGAGATAATGACCTTGTTTTCAAAAACAGAGTTTTTGAGAACAAGGTAAAAATTTAGCTGTACAATGATGAGAAATGTTTAATGAAGGACATCCCTCTGGCCTGCTGGTCCTTGATGACCTCTCAAGATAAAATTAGACTCAACTCTAGATCTAAGACCTAAAACTTAAAGCAAGATGAATGACCCTTTGAGGACTTTATTTATTTGAACAAACCTGAACTAGCAGTGCCAAACAAGAGGGGAATAATGACATAAACTCCTTCCACCAAGATTATGGCATGCCTAACGGAATGCAACATGATCACACTGATGGGATACCTAATCATGAAATGCAAAGAGCTTTGATCTCTGGTGGAGGGCTACTAGACCGACTCTAACAACAAGTATAACAATTCATTTAATACGTTACTATTACAGTCTCCAGCTGCTGCCCCATTATTAAGCCCATGAGTCGTGATTTGCGATGTGCGACGAGTTGGGTGAGCGCTCCCGGTTATGTGCGACGAGCCAGGTGAGCGACAAGTCGATGGTGTGACAAGTTGGCGTACGGGCGCGTTGGTTGCTATGTTTTGTGCGACGTTGGGACGAGTTGGAAAGGTGCGACGAGCCAACAGAGGTGTCGAAAAACCAAGATTCAGAATTTCGACTAAGTATGGCGAACTTCGTGAGAGGGTGACTTATACCATGCGAGTTGGGCATGTGGACCCGACGGGGCGATGGTATGGGTGAGTCGACGGGCGAAGTGGGCTGGCCGACATGACAGTGTGGGCGAGCTAACCGAACGGGTTGGTCGGCCCGGGCAGGCCGACCCATGATTCATCCACGGCTCAGCATATATATTGGTGAGCATTGGATGGAGAAGGATCATCGAAAAATATTCAAGTCTAAAAGGGCGAGCTAAGAGAGAGATAGCAAGTTGTAGTTGGACGCATAGAAGAAAGGCAAAGTGCAGGCGGGTGGCCAAGACCAAAGCATGGAGCCGAGGTAGACGAGCCGCAATGAAGCGTTGGCGAGTTGAACCGCAGGTTGGGCAAGTGGATAGAACTACAGGTAGATCGGGCGGGCGAGTTGAACTGCAGGTCGTGCGGGCAGACAGAATCGCAGGCAGCCGGGTGAGTGGACAGAACTGCAAATGAGTGGACGAGCGAGCAACACGAGTTGGCGGACATGCGAGTTAGACGAGCGCCGCGACGAGTTGGCTGGGTGACCCCCGGTTGGGCGGTGCGCCCACAACACGGTGAGTGCGGGTCGGGTAGGACGACCCGGTGGGCAGGAGCGCCCACGGTTGGTGTAAGCGAGCGGAGGTACGGGTGAGAACGAGACGGTTGACATGACAGAATGGTGTGCGGGTAGGTCGCGGGTGTGCACTGGGTGGGCAACATGCGGGGCAGAGTTGCACGTGAATTCGGTGGCATGTTGAACGGGTGAACGTATGGACAAACCCACGAGTTGGGTTGAATGGTGGAGGGCGACCCGGTGGGCACCTCTACCCAGTGAACGAAGAGTTGGGCTGAACGGTGGAGGTCGACCCAGTGGGCGCCTCTGCCCGGTGTGTTGGGTGACTCGACCCGGTGAAGGGCGGGCGCACCGAATGACAGTTCGGGCAGGCTGCATGGTGGTGCAGGCTGATTGTGAAAGTTGACCAATTTTGTGAGTAGGAAGTTTAGGTTCCTCTCCAAGTGTTAATTTTGTATAAACTAAATATTGTCATTATTATTGTGGGCAGACTCATCTTCAGGGAGTTTCCCCTCCCGTTATTTATCCACTATGCATATGTGTTAAAATAATAATGATGATGAAAGAGTTGTAAATGTATGTTTTCCGCTGTGCTTATGAATGTTATACTTAGAAAGTGAAAAATAAACTAAGTATGGAATGTTAGGTGTAGTCCACACTTGAAAGTATTGGTGAAAAGAAATCGGGTGGTGGTGCCGCACCCCCCTTCGTGCAATTGAAAGATTACTGCCAGGGTAGGGGCGTGACACCCACAATTCCTTTGAAACCCCACAGTTCCTTTGAAATATACATGCTCAATATAATACGGGCCCCGCCGTTCCTTTGAAATATACATGCTCAATATAATACGGGCGCTAGTAAATTATCTATGTACTCATAAATTATATTTTTTTTTCTAAGTAGTATTGATCTATTAATATATTACAAAAAAGTTACAGAGAAACCTGATCTCAGAGAAGTTAAGCATCAGTCATCATCTCAAAATGCAACTGTTGGTGTTGGACTGCCCCAACAGAGGGGAAACCAGTCCAAGAAGCGTTAAAGACTGCCCCTGTTATTGGGGAAACCAGCCATTGAACCATAACAACTAAACCTTGGTTTTTCAAAATGAACCAGAAAGACAGGAACAATGCAAATCCTGAACCAAAAAGACAGGAACAGAGCCAAGGAACAATATGACATTTCCACTTGGCAGAGAAACACCAGAGAAAACAAGACATTTGGCGTGGAGACAGAACACAAACAGACCACAAAACCACGTAATGTAGAAACATATCCACCTGGAAGCCGGAGTCCTGTGCTTGAGACCAAGAGACCACAAAACAGTGCGATAAATCCATCTGGGAGCCAAAGGCCTTAGCATGAGGCCACGTGTTAGGCTGGAGGATCCTCCAGAGCTGGCTCTTCCTCAATCCGGCAGGCAAACCGATACCAATCATCTTCCTCTTCAGACGCGCCTCGACCTTGAACGTTTGGAGCCTCCACAGTGCCCTCTGCATCCATCTGTCGCTTACCAGTATCCCCACCTTTGCCTTTGCCATGTGGAGCCTGACTGCTTTCACCTTGCTGCATGTTACTCATCCCATGACTTCCTGGCTCTACCCTGTTCTGCTTGTTCCCACGACCGGACAGAGTATCTTGCGCTGCAGATTCCTCCTTGAAAGAAATTGTGATGGTAGCAATAATTGTAGGCCTGTTTAGGGAACTACAGAAACGAAATTGGGTGCTGTGAGGGCCAGAAAGAGGAACGAGTGGGAGCTCCACGGTGTGGACAGCATTGTCCCACCAACCTCTCCCACTTCTGGTATTCGGGTAGCTGGGCAATTCAGTGGTTGAGTCTGGGGAGTCAGAGGAGGAGCTGGTAGAAACTCGCGAGCGGTTAAAGCCTCCACGCGAGCCTCCGCGTCTACTACGCATGCGGTGCCTGAGGCGAGGCATTGCTGAATTGATAGCAGAAGTATTGGGCTGAAGGCGACGTTGAGCGAGAGCAGGGGAGGGTGAGCCGCAATCAAGATGACAATGACGAGAATGCGAGAAATGAAAACCATTACCAAAATCCTGACAAGGGAGAATCAGGCAGCGACTACCTGTAGCAGTTCTGAGACAAGGTTCGGCCGCTTGCAGAGAACAAACGCCATGGAGAAGGGGAGGAGAAACTATACGATTTGTAGAGGCCATGGTGCGGAAGGAAATAAGCTCGTCACAGCTTTCGGAGACAATAAATGTCGCCTGCAAGGTGTGTTTACTCCAACTGCGGTGGGCTCTCAGGACGATGCGCTTAGCCAGATGGCCTCCCAACCCGCCGACGGACCGTCTTATCAGTTAAATGCTGTTGATGACACCCGCATCTGGGTGCGTTTCCTCTGCATTTGCACTTTCCTTTTGCACTAGATCATTGAAATCCTGCAAATGATGAGTATTGGCTATAGTGCTAAGAGTTCCCACATGAAGAGTCTTACCACTTTCAACGCCAATATTTGCAAGGAGGTCTGCAACTTTGTTACCATTCCGACGAATGTGCCTGATGGTAACTGCTCTATGAATGAGTAGCCACTGTTCAATCTATTCCAGCCTTTCCGCCAATCTCCAACTGCTACCCACTTTATGTGCTGGAGTTCCCTGTAAGATCTGGTTGATCATGTTGATTAAGATCTGAGAGTCCCCTTCAATTATGAGTGGGAAAAATCTATTGTTCTGAGCCAGGAGAAGTCCTTGCCACATTCCTTCTAATTCGGCTGAGTTGTTTGTATCCCATCCGATTGACCCCATGAAAGTTTGGAGAACATTGCCCTTGTGATTTCTGAATATTCCTCCAAATCCCGCTTTACCTGGATTTCCCTTTGACGCTCCATCAAAGTTGAGCAGCACCATATGTGGTGGGGGTGGAGTCCATTTATCAGGTGTATCTCCAGGGGGAGGGATTTTCCTTTGGTGTACCTGCTCATGGTTCCACTGGAGGTTCCAGTTCATCCATATATTTTGTTCCTGTTGGTTTGAGGGGAAATCATCATCAAACCAAGTTTGGAGCATCAAGGTTTCTCGTATGTTTTGACTTATATTGTTCCATAGAACCTCTATGGGAGAGGAATGGTCTTTGAAGATTCAACTATTTCTCTCTTTCCAGATAGTCCACATGAGGAAACCTGGTATAAGCTTCCATAAGGCGTTTAAAATTTTTCTTTTATAAGGGTGAGGTGCCCATGAGTGTATGGTGCTGGTTGAATTCTCCTTATTTCGACCATCTCTTTGACATCTGAAGCTGACTTTCTCCCAAAGTCGGGTTGCTAACAGACATGAGTTTAGGAGATGTTCCTTAGTTTCTTCTGCCTGTTTACAGTTTGGGCAGATGGAAGGTCCATGGAAACTTCGTTTCCTTAGATTATCCCAAGTAAGGATTTTATTGTGGCACAGCAACCAGAGAAAGGTGGAGATTTTTGGCCAAATTGGTGGTTCCCAAACTTTGTGCCAAAGGCTATCCTTGACAGTGTGGTCCCTTAATATTATATGATAAGCTTCCTGGGATGTGAAGATACCTCTCGTTTCATAACCCCATCTAATGATGTCTTTCTTATCTGACTGGCGTATTTTCCTGTTTGAGAGTTCCGTATCCAGGCTATCTTTGATGGATTGCGTGGCTTGCCCGAGGATGAGGTTCGAGCTTAACCATTGTCTATAACCCTGAATGTGAACTTCCTCCCATAGTTGATTTACTTTGATTGTCGGTTGCTCTACCCAATCCTGAAGCTGGTGGGGCGTGAGTAGGTCCTTCAGTTTTGGTCTTTGCTGCTAGGAGTCCTCCCAAAAGCTTGCATTGTCTCCATGCCTGATTTCCCAAAAACTATGTTGTTGGATTAGATCTTTATGTTGTTTGGCAACATTCCAAATTAGAGAGCCTGTGCCAACTAGGGAAAATTTTAAGAACCCCCCCTAAATTTATGTGTATAATAAATGGGCGAATCTCCATGGTATATAGGAAAAATGGAAGGCGATTTTATCAATAATATAATATGTATATATAATTTTTTGGCGAATCTCTCACCAGGCATGGCGAATATTTTAATCAATTATAAAATCTTGTAAGATCTTGGTGAGTCTTTCACTAAATAATAAAACTTTGTAAGGTCCTAGTGAATCTTAGCATTGTGAACTCTTAGAGAATTTTTTGAAAAAGTATAAAACCATATATGACAAGAGCCACATGGTGGCAATATCACTATTTTTTTCACATTTCCACGAAATGGAACTTGTTTATAAAATTATAAAAAAGCCAACCAAGTCCCTTATAATATGTAGGTAAGCTTATAACAGAGTCTGATACATCTACTATGCTTGTCTTCATTCAAGTGTCATAGCTGCTATACTTAACACTGTGAATCACAACTCTCTTAGAACTCAACTCTATAGTGTAATTAAAACCTTTGGAAATTGAAACTGACAACTCTATAAAAAGGATTAGTGAAATAGAAGCTTTTGTGAATGAGCCCACTAATTATCACAGCTAAACAACCAATCCAGACTATGAAGTCTTCCATCTTGATCACAATCATGCTCAAGATCAAGGGAGTGCGACCACCTAGCCTAACATAATGGCCATCATAGCTTCCAATAATCAACAACCACCTTGCAAGGACATCCTAGCTCATGTCTCATGAATTTTACTCATCAATCTTAACTAATATAAATCTTATAAAGATAATATTAGAATCCTCTCCGGATTCACTGTTAATACAAGGGTAAAGGAAATTTTCTAGCTCAAGGCACTAGCCAATACCAACTTTGGTATTTGTGACCCCTTTGTGGGGATGCACCTACCCTGCCCCGTTGGGTTTTTGCCTTGTAACATAGTTCAAGGATCACAAGACTTTCCAATCTTCCTACTCCATTAGACACACTTTATATGCTATACATAGTGAATGGAAAATAAGCATTATAGAACACACAATTTCACAAAAGGAAGAAAAATCTTAGCCAGTTCAATATCAAAATCTTAACCACTGATTAATAAAGAATAACAAGTAGTGTAATGAATTGTTCGAGTTATTTATTTACAAGCTATAAAGAATGTAGTGGAATGGAAAATATTACTTAGGCAACCCTTCAATATTTTCTACTAATATGTCTGTGCATGTACATATGAAATTAAGAGCATTGTTGAATACAAAGTTTCTTTTTCTCTTGCCTCCATTTTGACAAATCAGTGTGAAATTAGTGTCACTTTGAATCTCCTTTCTTGTGTGGATGTTTTGAAAAATCAATGTGAAATCAAAGTCACTTTGAATTTCCTTTCCTATGAGGGATCACATCCACAATTGATTAGTAAAATATAATCTACTATATATTATGTTCAAGAAACTGACTGCAATCTACAGTGGAAACGAGACCTCAATTCTTATTCTGAATTTGAATATCTCAGTACAACATAAGAGATAAAAATGCATATGGCCTTAGTAGCTAGAAAACAATCACTCCATCATTACAAGACCACCTAGATTTCGGCACTTAATCTAAATAATGGCACTAGTTGTAGTGCTTATTTGCATTAACACCATGGAAAAGCAACAACAATGTTTCAAAGTACACTTATTAGAAAAGTTGTAACGTTCTGACAATATTTAATGATAGCATCTGAACCTCATAGCTATGGTGGGGAAACTAGGGAACCCAAATATTGGAAGATATCTCATACCAAATCTGAGAAAAAAATAAAAAAGGGAAAAAATCAAAATCTATAAATCAAGCAATGAATTGTTTACAAATCAAATACAATTCCTTTAACTAACAGTTAAATTGTGGTGATATATTTAAATATTTAGTAAGAGGGTAACTTCAAACCATGGAATATTACCTTTGTCATTACTGTCATCCCTCAGTGACTAAGATTACAAATCAATACTTATGGAAAGATTGTAAGAAATTCTGTGAAATAGTAAAGCGTAACCTCTATTTTCAAGCAACAAAATCAAGACATTGTTACATCAAGAACCATAATTGATACATAATCAATGAATCAAGTCCTTGTATGGAACAAGCTTGTTTCACAACCTCTATTTTCTCAATAACAAAATCAAGACATTGTATGTGGCTATTGCCAAAAGGAAACTGCATTCTAATTTGGAAGAGGATCTTATCAAAAGACATGGATTTATTCAAAGCTACAAAGCCTAATGGGTTACTGAAAAATAAGTTGGAATATGGGATCATGATACTTAAATTGAAAAAATATGCTTTCCTCTTAGAAACATTACAGTTATACAACGTTTTTTGAAAGCATTAGAATTTGAAATTGGGCCTTTCTATCAAGGCAAATTTTCATTAACAGAATGTACTTTCCTACCTGAAACATTGTAGATATCCAAGAAAAAGTTGAAAAGCATAAGAGAACTTAGCATAATGTACTTTCTTTCCTTCCTTAACATTCTTAAAGAGTTGAGGCTCCCCAATTCATCAAGTAACTTTCGAAGGAAATGACAGTTAGTAATAGTCCAATTCACAACTAAAGATGTGTCACAAATACGAGGGGGCATCTCCTCCAAATCACAAAAGTGCTCCAGGTTAAAATCTAGCATTATTGGAAGCTTAATGCTCGACTGGTTGTTATTGAACCTAGACATTTTTCCATTCTTCACTAAAAGCTTAAAGATAGCTTCTCTAAGTTCTACATGACTTTACTATGCTCTTGAAGTGGGGGCACATGCAGGCTCTCCAAGTGAATAGTCTTAAACTAAGTGAAGATAAGGCCGATAGATCATTCAATGTGGATCTCTTTAACCCATAATTGAATACTATGTCTCTCTTGAACCCATAATTGAATACTATTAGGACTTTCAAATTTTTCATGGAACTCAAAAATGTTGGAAGAAAGTATTTGCTTCCAAAAAGAGTAAAACTAAAGCCTCTGCTTGAGGACAATTGATGTCACACCACTAACACTTCTCCATGGAATCTATATAGGTAAACCAAAAATGTAGAATTCCATTAAAATATTGTGTTTATTGAATACACAAATGAAATCATTGCATTTCTTTAAAATTTCTTTTGAAATCAAAATTACTGAAATTACATATCGATAACCTAGTGGGTGTAGGATAAAATTCACCCGTGTCATTCACAGAAAGCATGAGAAAAAACCTAATACTATATATAAAGCCAAGAAAAATTCAAATTCATCACTTCTACGGACCTCGTAACCACCCTACCAATACACAAGTATGTTCCTGTTTGCAGTTAGAAAAATTACCCAAATTACAATCTGTTTACTCCAGCATATGTTGGAAAGTTATAGAAGGATGACTAGTGCAATCAATCCATTCCTTTTAGCCGTGGATTTGTTTTAGTTTAAAACAGAAGTATACAAACATACTTGTCCAATGTCTATGCTTTAACCATTCACCTTAACATGTTTTTACAATATAATTTCCTAAGTCTATTTAATATCTTCATTATCATAAAAACCAACCTATATCCATCTTAACTCCACATCTACCACTCTTAGGGGGATGAAATCTATTTATCCCTCTGAGCACTTGGTAGACCCAAAATTAAGATGGATCTAAGATGATAGAATTTCCCCTTTAAATAGTCTATGCTCACATGAATACCATGGTATTACCATGGGTTATCATAAACCTGGAGCTTAAAAATTACTCTTAGTAATTTATAAAAATTAATAAAATTAATATTTGAATTTTAGTTTATTTTTTATTTTAACCAAGCTAAAATGTTTAACATACATTAAATTACAACATCCATTTTTACTCTTGATCCACCAAGCCCCGAGAGGGATCAAATATTTTTTCACTCTATGCTAGTTTGCATATCACGATATTTGATACCTCTCAGGGGTTAGTAGATCCAGAGTAAAGATGGATCTATGCTGGTTTAATTCCCCCATTTAAATAGGCTACATTCCAGGTGAATACCATGGGTCAATACCATGTGCCATTTTGGTGAATACCATGGGTCAATACCATGTGCCATTTTTATTTTTATTAATACTAATATTAGGGTTAATAATGTTTTTTTGCATGGTATTAATAACAATCTAGTCCATGGTATTTGTCCCATAGTATTTTTCCCATAGGTTTCACCTAAATATAACGCATTTTTTGAGTGTTCGTAAATATAAGGTGACTTATGGAGTAAATATAAAAAAAATGTTTTATTTGTTTACCATACCTCTCGTTTATTTATATTTTTATTAATTTACCATACCTCTTTTACAAATATGGTATTTGGCCCATATGATTCACTTAAATAAAACCTCTTTCTTGAGCCTTCATAAATAGAACGAGGGTTATGGACTAAATATAAAAAGAAGTTTTATTTATTTACCATACGTCTAGTTTATTTATATTTTTATTTATTTACCATACCTTTTGAGTAAGTATAAAAAGACGTTTTATTTATTTACCATACCTCCACTTTACTTATATTTTTATTTGTTTACACCCTTGCATGTATATAAGGTGACTTATGGAGAAAATGTAAAAAATGTTTTATTTATTTACCATACCTCTCATTTATTTATATTTTTATTAATTTACCATATCTCTTTTATAAATATGGTATTTGGCCCATAGGATTCACTAAAATAAAACCTATGCTTGAAAATGGGCGAATAGATTCACTTAAATAAAACCTATTCTTGAAAATGGGCGAATGGAAGGTTGTAACTCCTAGTTTCAAGGGCTAAATTTACCTTTTTTACCCTCTCCCTTAAAATAAGGTGGGCTATTTGAGGTGATTTGTAAAAATGTGCTATGATACAAAATATTCGCCCACTAAAAATTTAAAACCCCTTAATTTCGCCAAAGGGCGAACATTCGCCCCTAAAATTTTCTATGGTGCCAACTTCTTTAAGCCAAATTAAATCATCAACTGGTCTATTATAAGCATACTTAGCTGTCCAAAGGATTGCCCAAGGAGTATATGGGTTCAAGAGCCATCTCCACCATATGCGCGCTCCCATAACCTCGTTACTGTGCTGAGGTTCCCTTAAACTAGTGCCTCCAGAGGATTTTGGGTGACAAACAGTTTCCCACTTTACCAGAGCCCATTTTCTCTTTTGTTTCGTATTCCCCCATAAAAAATCCCTTTGGAGATTTTTGATTGCTTTGAGAACCCATTTGGGTGCTGCCAGGACCGAGAAGAGGTATAGCGGCATAGATTGTAGCACTGCTTTGATTAACACTAGGCGACTCGCCATATTGAGAGCTCTGAAGGTCCATGAAGAGATACGGGCTTCCAGTTTTTCTAGGAGAATTTTCTAGGATGAGTGCTTTAAGGTAGAGGCTGTCATGGGAGCTCCCAGGTATTTGGAGGCAGAGACGCAATCGAGAATCCCAGAATTCTGGCTATGGAGGATTGAGTGATGGGAGGTGTGTGAAAGAAGAAGACTTGAGACTTTGATTTGTTAATGCATGTGCCAGAGGCATCCGAAAAGTCAGATAAAATTGATTTCAGTTTACGGGCTTCTTGGACCGAAGGATGACCAAATAACATATTGTCATCCACAAATTGCTGGTGGGTGAAAGCAGGGGTGTTCTGGAAAGAAAGGCCACGTAATTGCTGGTTTTGAAGGGCATCTTTTATGTAACGTCCTAGACCTTCCGCCATAATAACGAATAGAAAGGGTGAGAGAGGGTCCCCTTGTCGGATACCTCTGGACGGGTGAAAGGGGGTGGAGGGGGTCCCATTGACAAGAATTGAGAAGAAGGTAGAAGTGATGAGACTCATAATCCATCTTACCCAAGGGGGGGCAAAGCCAAAGGCAAGCAACATTTTTTGAATATATTTCCAGCTTAAAGTATCGAAAGCTTTTGAGAGGTCGATTTTAAGAAGCATACCTGCCTTTTTGGTTTGCTTTAGGGAATGAATGATTTCATGAGTGAGAATTATTCCATCGGTGATCTGCCTTCCTTCCACGTATCCTGATTGCTCCGGTGATATAAGCAGGGGAAGCAGGGGCTTGAGGCGTGTGGCGATCACTTTGGAGACAATTTTGTACATAACATTACAAAGTGCAATAGGTCGGAATTTGTCCGGAGTTTGGCTGTTCTCCTCCTTAGGGATGAGGGCAATGAAGGTGGCATTCAAGGATGGAAGCATCCATCTGTTAATTCTGGACTCCTCGACTACTTGCCAGACTTCCTCCTTGATTAGATCCTAGAAGTTGTGAAAGAAGTCCGAAGTGAAGCTGTCTGGTCCAGGCGCTTTCCCAACCTTGAGCTGTCGCATAGCTGTCTCCACTTCCTGTAGAGATATAGGCCTGAGGAGTATTTGATTGTGTTCCTCAGTTACGATCTTGGGAATAATCTTGATGATCTTCTCTATAGCTGGCCACCGATCAGCCTCCGTTTCCTGATGCACCCCCCGAAAGTGGGTGAGGAGTTCCTCTTCTATATCTTCATGCTTCTCTAGATGATCCCCTTGTCGATTTTGGAGGAAAGTAATGCTGTTATGCATTCTTCGCTGGATCGTGGTATGGTGGAAGAACTTTGTATTGCGCTCGCCCTCCTTGAGCCAACGGATCCTTGATTTTTGTCTCCAAAGAATCTCTGCCTGTCTTGCTCTTTCTGAGATCTGCGTTTGTAGTTGACGTTCCTGTTCTGCTATGGTTTCAGATCTGCCTTCATCTATGATTCTTTGCTGTAATTTTTGCATTGCTTGTTCAAGAGAGTGTTGCGCCTGAAAGATGTTACCAAAGGTAGAGTGATTCCATTGTTTTATTTTTTCCTTGAGATTTTTTAGCTTTTGTTGGAACTTGTACATTTTTGCGCCTTCTGGTGGTGTGAAATTTTTCCATGTCTCTGTTATCAGGTTATTAAAATCTGGGTGATTCAACCAAAAGGCTTCAAAGTGAAAGGGCCTGCGAACATTGTCTCCCGGTCTTTGCCAGTGGAGCCTAATAGGCCAGTGGTCCGAGCCAGAGAGTGGCAGTATAGAGGCTAAGAGATCCCCGCCAAGATGAATTGCGTTATCAGAGAGCAGAAATCTGTCTAACCGAGATGCAATTTGATGGGCATCTGTACGCCTGTTGTTCCAAGTATAAACTCCATTGTTGAATTCCATATCTATAAGCCTGTTATTATGAATGTAGTTTTTGAAGTGAGTGCTTTCGCAGTCCAGCTTGATCCTTCCTCCTCTTTTTTCCTCCAATCTTGTAATCATGTTGAAGTCCCCTCCTGTGATCCAAAGTGGGTGGGATCTTTCCGAGTTGATCTGAGTTAAGGTGTCCAGTGTGTCTACTTTGTTTGTTGCCTCCTGGGGAAAATAGACATTGGTTAAATGTCCATGAACATTTGTCCCTATTATATGAAACATGGCTTGAATAAAGTGCTTGCTGGCATGTATGTTGGTAAGTGTTATAGCTCTATCATCCCAAATGATGGCTAGCCCTCCTGAGGCTCCTATGGCATCCACCGCCACTTCTTTACTTCCTGGCCACGCTTTGGCTAGGATCCGATCCAACGTTGTGGAATTACACTTGGTCTCCTGCAAGAAGAGAATTTGAGGCTTTTCCTGTTGTAGCATGTTCTTTATTAGTCGACCCTTTCCCGGGCTGTTGAGCCCTCTAATGTTCCATGAGATGAGCTTCATGGTTCACGATTGGAAAGGGGATTATAATATTTGGTAAGCTTGGAGTATCTTTCAGATTCCACCAGCATTTCCCCTATGCGAATGGTTCTCTGAAGATCTATTTTCCTTCCTCGTTTCTTGTTGTCTTTGAAGATGTTTCTTCCATCCCACTGACTACCAGTTTGGACACCTAATGATCTTTGTTTTTGTGCTCTTGAGAGAATTATTTCTAAGTTCTCTAGCTGTCGCTCAGGAATTTTGTCATATTCCTTTTTCTTACACGCCTGTTCAAGTCCCAGTATATCTAGATCTCCGATGTCGAAGCTCTCCGGTTCCTCTTCCATGTGCTTTACTGTTTCCTGCTCTGTCTCTATATCATCTACTATCATGAGCTGCATCTGAGTGCTATCTATCTGCATTCCCTGAGCAGTCTTTTTCTGTGGATTGTAGGGAAAGGGCGGTTTGGTATTCGCGGGTTGCTTAGGAGAGGGGGCTTTCTTTGAGTTGGATGGAGAAAAAAGGGTGGAAGTGATGGGGCCAGCCCACGTGGTCCCGCCGCCAATGTGCTGATGATGTTATGTACCAGCAATGAATATAATAATAACAGGGATTTCGGATATATGTGTTGGTTGATTTTTAATCTGTGCTGTATTGATTAGAGTTACGGTGATTGTACCCTGGTTGCTTGCCTGATGGACATCTGTCCCTCCTCGGGATTCTACGAACCCGCCTTGGTTTGGGGTTTTACACCTTCGCGCTCATTTGGTTCTCATTGTTTCTCCCGGTCATTTGCTCTGCGAGCTCTCGGCGATCCCTTGCAGCTTCTGTGGTTTTCTTTGGATTTTTCCTGAGGCTTGTCTGCCTGGTTTATTGGTTATGTGCTCCTGGTTGTCTTCTCGGCCTCGGTCGTTTAAGTCTCGGCCTGGAATGCTTCTGTTCTTCCGGCGATTTATTAAAACTCTGGTAAGTTTTGCATAACTCTATTCTTCGGCTTGCATGTTGGCTGTTACTGTGAATTGGGGTTTTACTTTAATGGTTCCCCGCCTCTGTGCATTACTGTCTGTGTCTCGTGAGCGGTTACAGTTGCTCTGCTTCAATGGGCCTCCGCCTCCATGCGTCGCTGTCTGTGTTTTATGAGGGTTTAAGTTATGTGATAGCTGTGTAATTCTTGGTGGTATTTCTTTCAGTACTGGTTCAGCTTCTCCACAGACTTCGGCAGTTCTGTAGCAGCGTTCTCCGTTGGGTTCTTTGCCAACTCGTCCGGTAAGTCTCTGTTCTATGCCGGATATTTGCAATTCTCTTTTACCTATATCTTATGTCTCGGCTCCTTCGTAAGCAAGAGGGTCACTTCGTGGTAGAATCGTGGCTATGGTTCGCTGGACAGGTACTGTGACACTGTGGTTCGTTTCTCATTCTTTTCCATTCCTTTTCGCTTTGTTGGTATTGTTTCTTGGAGCCTAACCACTTTTGGTCGTTCTCTTGCAGGTGAAACCGCTCGAGGGTTTCGGTGTTTGAGCTCTCAGCTATTCGAGCAAACACGGGTAGCTTCTCTGTTCGTCTGGTAGCTTGCTTGTATAGATGTTTCGATTTTATTGGGCTGAACTTTCTTTGCTGGCCTTAGGCTGCTCTCTGTCTGTACTTAACTCTCTGGTCGTTGGGCACGACGTTGGCTATGAATTGGGTCCTACGGGAATTGGCTTCTGTTTGCTTTTAGTGTTGATTACCCACGACTGTGAACTGAGTTCAGTCTTCTACTTTGGACAATATGTAAATGTATGATGAATTTGGGCGGCTGTATTTTTGTAACCTTATGAATTTAATAATGGAATAGATTGGTCTTGCGTTCGTAATTTCACATACCTGTTACGAGGTCTTTTAATTGTCTGGTTATATTGATTCATGCTGTTACTTTTCGTCCAACTTGTCTATCTTCTTCTCCTGGTCCAGAACCTGTAGCAGTACATTGACAGTATTCACATAATAAAATATTAACAAAAGTTACACAACATTGAGGACGCTGTAGGATTGTGTGTGCACAGAATAATAATTATATTTCTCTCTCTGTTTCTTTTCTTACACAGTCGAACCCTGTAATGTGCCTGTTTCCCTCCTTTAATAGCACTGTTTTCAAACGGTTTTAACTGCTGTTGGTTTGTTTGGTTGGTTACATCAGTTGTTCCTTATGTGGAACTTTTCATAGTTGGCTAGTACATTTTCTTTTCATGCTTTTACAACAGTAATATAACTGTCTGGAAACAACGACTCTAACTAATTACTACTGCTCCTAATTAAAAGTCATTACATTAATCTTAGGCAACTTTAATTTAAAAAAAAAAAGTAAAATAAAAAAAAAAACAGATATACTATCCATCCAACGAACTGTTTTCTCCGTCCTCTTCAGAAACCATGTCAACCTTGCTTCTGTCTTTGCCTTGTCAGCCAGATGCTCCTGCATCAGGCTCCCGGGGTAAAAGAAAATCATGGCTCCATTCCATGAGTTCCTCCACCGAATAGCCAGCCTTCTGTATCTGCGCCGCGTCGAGCCACGAGCTGTCCTCCATTGGACGGTCTCTCCACTTGACGAGATATCGTAGATATTCTTTCCTACGTGTCTTCTTGGCTACCTGGGTACTGAGGATCCCTTCAATCTCATGGGACTGAGCCGAAGGCAAATGCTTCTTCCAAGAACTGTCTCCAATTTGGGTGTCCCGTTCTGGCCGTACCACACTGTCGTCCTCTGCTTGGGCATTATATGGGAACAGATCCGCCACATTGAAAATAGGTGATATGCCTATATCAGGTGGCAGCTGAATCTCGTAAGCGTTGGCTGAAAATTTACGTAAGATCTTGCATGGACCAATTTTCTTATATTTTAGTTTATTATACGTGCCCTTAGGAAACCGTTCCTTGCGCAGGTGCGCGAGAACCTCATCTCCAACATTAAATTGCACTTCTCTTCGCTTTGAATCTGCTTGTTGCTTATACTTCTGTACGTTGTCCTGCAATTTTAATTTGACCCTTTCATGAAGTTCGCTCATTGCTTCGGCAAAGTCTTCCCCATCCGCGCTTCTCCGTTCCAACTTTCCCAAATCTCGCAGTTCATGTATTCCCCGAGGATGCATGCCGTACAAAATCTGGAATGGGCTGTGTCCGGTGCTACGATTGGGCGAATCGTTATAAGCGAATTCTGCCTGAGCGAGAGCTCGATCCCATAACCGTGAATTTTCTCCAGTTAGACTCCGTAATAAATTCCCCAAGCTCCTGTTCACCACCTCCATTTGTCCATCAGTCTGCGGATGATACGCAGAGCTGAAATTCAATTGCGTGCCCAACTTTTTCCACAGGGTGCGCCAAAAGTGTCCTGTGAATTTTACATCCCTGTCTGAAATGATAAATCTGGGTAGGCCATGTAGTCTAACAACCTCCGTGAAAAACAGGTGAGCCACGTACGTGGCATCACTAGTTTTCCGGCAAGGAATAAAATGAGCCATTTTCGAAAATCTATCTACCACCACCATTACTGAATCATATCCCCGCTGCGTTCTAGGCAGTCCTAAGACAAAGTCAATGCTGACTGAGTCCCATGGCCTGCTTGGAACAGGTAGTGGTGTGTAAAGTCCAGTATTCTGACTGTGTCCTTTCGCCAGTTGGCAGACTTTACACCTGTTCACATATCTTTGTACATCCCTGCTCATTTTGGGCCAATAATAAAAATGTCCGAGTTGCTCCAAAGTTTTGTTGATGCCAAAATGTCCCGCTAGTCCACCACTATGCTTCTCCCGTACAATATTTTCCCTCATCGAACAGTCCGAGATACATAATTGTCCACCTCTGAACAATAATCCTTCCTGCAAATTATAGTCTAACCATGGGCTTGCATTCCTCAACACGAGATTTTGGCAGGCTTCAAAAGCTTCTTTGAAATCTGTGTCGGTTTGGTACAAATCCTTCAGATGTTCGAATCCCATCACCTGTATGCTACTTTCCTGTAAGAGCAAAGCTCTTCTGCTCAAGGCATCTGCCACTTTATTGGCTTGCCCACTTATGTGTTTTAACACGAAAGTGAAACTCTGCAAGTATTCTACCCATTTGGCGTGCTTATGGTTTAACTTGTGCTGCTGCATTACATATTGTAATGCCGAATTATCAGAAAATAATACGAACTCATTGCCCAGCAGGTAGTGCCTCCAATGTTTTAAAGCTTGGACCACGACATAAAATTCCTTGTCATACGAGGAGTATTTCTGCCGGCTCTCATTTAATTTTTCACTAAAGAATGCCACTGGTCTGTCTTCCTGACTGAGCACAACACCAATAGTTGTTCCACTTGCGTCACACTGAACCTGAAAGAGTTTATTAAAATCGG
Source organism: Pinus tabuliformis (assembly GCA_031772625.1). Lineage (NCBI taxonomy): Eukaryota > Viridiplantae > Streptophyta > Pinopsida > Pinales > Pinaceae > Pinus > Pinus tabuliformis. The sequence goes on from CM062811.1 coordinate 1,251,433,339, forward strand.
GTAGCCTCAAGATTGGCCTCTCCGTAATCTTCCGCTTCAAAAGCTGAAAACTGTCTTCTGCCGCCCTGGTCCAACAAAAAGGCTGACTGGCCTTTTTGATGGTCTCTAGCATCGGCGCGCAGATTTCACTGAAATTCCTAATAAATTTCTGATAAAAACTTGCCAGTCCGTGAAAACTACGTACCTCAAATAAGCTCTTCGGTGACGGCCAATTTATGATTGCTGCAATCTTTTCTGGGTCCATTTTCAATTCATTTTCTGCAACTACAAACCCCAGATAGACCAGCTCCTTCTGCAGGAAAGTGCATTTCTTTAAGTTTATCAGCAGTTTGTTCTGCTGTAACTTCTCTAACACCCTTCAAACATGTTGAAGATGTTCTCCTTTCGTTCTACTGAAAATCAAGATATCATCAAGGTAAACTATCACAAACTTGCCAATAAATTCCTTTAACATCTCATTCATCAATCTCATAAAAGTACTAGGAGTGTTGCTTAATCCAAATGGCATGACTAGCCATTCGTACAACCCTTCATTGGTCTTGAAAGCTGTCTTCCACTCATCTCCTTCTCTAATCCTGATCTGATGATAACCACTCTTCAGATCAATCTTCGTGAAATAAGTTGCCCCGCTAAGACGATCCATCATGTCATCCATTCTGGGTAAAGGAAATCTATAGCGAATAGTGATTTTATTAATAGCTCGCGAATCTATACACATTCGCCATTCTCCACCCTTCTTGGGTGTAAGCACTGTTGGTACCGCACAAGGGCTCAAACTTTCTCTGATTAGTCCCTTATCCAGCAACTCCTGCACTTGTTTACGAATCTCTTCGTTGTCTTTCGGACTCATTCTATACGCTGCCTTGTTCGGTAAGCTTGCTCCAGGTATAAAATCGATATGATGGCTGATGCTCCTCTTGGGAGGCAATTTATCTGGTAGATCGTCAACTACAATGTCTTTAAATTCTTTCAACAGCTCCTGAATCTCTGCAGGCAATTCCGACTTTTCTGTGTTCAGCAACATCGTTTTTGTCCTCCTTACAATCGCATAATTGACCTCATTTTCCTCAATCTGCTTCTCAAACTGTTTTCCTCCCATTAACAATGCTTTTGTTCCACTTGGTTCTGCTGCATCCTCCTCTTTGATGGGTACAAGCATATGTTTGATCCCATCTTTCACAAATTTATAACAATTCGTCTTCCCATCGTGCGTCACCTTCCGATCATACTGCCACGGTCTTCCTAGCAGTATATGGCATACGTCCATTGGCATAATATCGCAGACCACCGTGTCTTGGTATTTGCCAATGTGAAATTCAACCTCGCACTGTTCATCAACTAATAGTTGGTGGCCTTTCTGTAGCCACGACACCTTGTAAGGTGTGGGATGCTTAAGCCGCTTCAATCCCAGCTTTTCCACCATTTCGGTGGCAACTAAATTGTCTGTACTTCCGCTGTCTATGATCAATTTACAGCACTTTCCATGTGATTTGCAAACTGTTCGAAACAGCGCCTTTCGCTGGGTCTGTTCAGCCATCTCCTTGGTTGGCTTCAACAACACTTTGTTCAAAACTAAAGCCTCTCCTATTTCTGCCACGTTTTCTATCTCCCGGGGCTGTGCTTCAACTTCCTCAGGCTGCGCAACAAATGCTCCCCTCTGGCCAGCGTGCTCAGCTTCCGGGCATTCGAAGGATCTGTGCCCCCACTTATGGCACCTGTAGCACTGGACATTAGTCCCCCTTCCGCGACCATTTCCTCTTCCCCGCTGATATGGCCGACCTCCTCTGGTGCTATCTCCCTTCTCTGCTGTCCCTGAAGCTCTAGAACTGTTGCCTTCTTCGCTGTTAGTGGCAGTTCTCCCTCTGCCGTAGGACTGTCCTCGTCCTCTGCCATTTCCTCGCCCTCTCCTATTATTCTGTTTCCTGTTAATTTTTTCTTCAGCCTTTACAACACTCTGAAAGGCCTCTTCTATATTTCGTGGAGAGAGAATATTGATCTCTTCTAGTATTTCCAGTCTCAAGCCATTCACGTACCTCGCTGTTTTTTCTGGAGTATCATCCGTATAACCAGCCCGCAAATTTACACGATAAAACTCCTCTGTGTACTCCTTCACAGTCATACCTTTCTGCCTTAAATTTTGCACTCGTCGATAAAGTTCGACCTGGTAGTCTTTAGGCAAAAATCTGCCCTTCAGTTTTGCCACCATCCTTGGCCACTTTCTTATAGGTAACTTGTTCATTCGTCTCCTGTCCGCTTGGACACTATCCCACCATAAGGCGGCGTGTCCTTTTAACTTAGTCGCAGCAAATCTAACTCTTTTGTCCTCACTGATCTCTTCATTTTCAAAATACTTATCTAACTCACTTACCCAATCCAGCAAAACATCTGCGGACAGACTGCCATCATAGTTAGGGATCTCAGGTTTGGGTTTGCTGCTAGCTAACAGTACCGATCTCAACAGTCTTAACTCTGGGGCTTCTTCCTCTGACCCATCTGTAGCAGTTGCTGCCTCTTCTTCACTATCATCCCCAAGTTCTGGGTCTCTTCGCCTACCTGCCTCTACTGCTTCCAAGCGAGCAGTAAGGATTCTCAACTGTTCTCTCAAGCCCTCGTCTGCTACTCTGCGTGCACCTCTTCCACGTCCTCGTCTTTGTACTTCCATCTTCCTCTGTTTCCTTAAAATTCTGCTCTGATACCACTTGATGGGGCCAGCCCACGTGGTCCCGCCGTCAATGCGCTGATGATGTTATGTACCAGCAATGAATATAATAATAAAAGGGATTTCGGATATATGTGTTGGTTGATTTTTAATCTGTGCTGTATTGATTAGAGTTACGGTGATTGTACCCTGGTTGCTTGCCTGATGGACATCTGTCCCTCCTCGGGATTCTACGAACCCGCCTTGGTTTGGGGTTTTACACCTTCGCGCTCATTTGGTTCTCATTGTTTCTCCTGGTCATTTGCTTTGCGAGCTCTCGGCGATCCCTTGCAGCTTCTGTGGTTTTCTTTGGATTTTTCCTGAGGCTTGTCTGCCTGGTTTACTGGTTATGTGCTCCTGGTTGCCTTCTCGGCCTCGGTCGTTTAGGTCTCGGCCTGGAATGCTTCTGTTCTTCCGACGATTTATTAAAACTCTGGTAAGTTTTGCATAACTCTATTCTTCGGCTTGCATGTTGGCTGTTACTGTGAATTGGGGTTTTACTTTAATGGGTCCCCGCCTCTGTGCGTTGCTGTCTGTGTCTCGTGAGCGGTTACAGTTGCTCTGCTTCAGTGGGCCTCCGCCTCCATGCGTCGCTGTCTGTGTTTTATGAGGGTTTAAGTTATGTGATAGCTGTGTAATTCTTGGTGGTATTTCTTTCAGTACTGGTTCAGCTTCTCCACAGACTTCGGCAGTTCTGTAGCGGCGTTCTCCGTTGGGTTCTCTGCCAACTCGTCCGGTAAGTCTCTGTTCTATGCCGGATATTTGCAATTCTCTTTTACCTGTATCTTATGTCTCGGCTCCTTCGTGAGCAGGAGGGTCACTTCGTGGTAGAATCGTGGCTATGGTTCGCCGGACAGGTACTGTGACACTGTGGTTCGTTTCTCGTTCTTTTCCGTTCCTTTTCACTTTGTTGGTATTGTTTCTTGGAGCCTAACCACTTTTGGTCGTTCTCTTGCAGGTGAAACCGCTCGAGGGTTTCGGTGTTTGAGCTCTCAGCTATTCGAGCAAACACAGGTAGCTTCTCTGTTTGTCTGGTAGCTTTCTTGTATAGATGTCTCAATTTTATTGGGCTGAACTTTCTTTACTGGCCTTAGGCTGCTCTCTGTCTGTACTTAACTCTCTGGTCGTTGGGCACGACATTGGCTATGAATTGGGTCCTACGGGAATTGGCTTCTGTTTGCTTTTAGTGTTGATTACCCACGACTGTGAACTGAGTTCAGTCTTCTACTTTGGACAGTATGTAAATGTATGATGAATTTGGGCGGCTGTATTTTTGTAACCTTATGAATTTAATAATGGAATAGATTGGTCTTGCGTTCGTAATTTCACATACCTGTTACGAGATCTTTTAATTGTCTGGTTATATTGATTCGTGCTGTTACTTTTCGTCCAACTTGTCTATCTTCTTCTCCTGGTCCAGAACCTGTAGCAGTACATTGATAGTATTCACATAATAAAATATTAACAAAAGTTACACAACCATTGAGGACGTTGTAGGATTGTGTGTGCACAGAATAATAATGATATTTCTCTCTCTGTTTCTTTTCTTACACAGTCGAACCCTGTAATGTGCCTGTTTCCCTCCTTTAATAGCACTGTTTTCAAACGGTTTTTTTAACTGCTGTTGGTTTGTTTTGTTGGTTACATCAGTTGTTCCTTATGTGGAACTTTTCATAGTTGGCTAGTACATTTTCTTTTCATGCTTTTACAACAGTAATGTAACTGTCTGGAAACAACGACTCTAACTAATTACTACTGCTCCTAATTAAAAGTCATTACATTAATCTTAGGCAACTTTAATTTAAAAAAAAAAGTAAAAAAAAAAAAAAAAACAGATATACTATCCATCCAGCGAACTGTTTTCTCCGTCCTCTTCAGAAACCATGTCAACCTTGCTTCTGTCTTTGCCCTGTCAGCCAGATGCTCCTGCATCAGGAAGTCTTAGGAATGTCTACAGGTTGTTCCTGATTATCTAGAATAAGAACCTCCGGCTGGAGCAAGGTTTCAAAGCTGTTGCTTGTTGAAGGCAAGGAGGTGCTGGTGACAGGTTTTTTCGCTGAGGTAGAGGGCTTTTTATGGGTCTTTTTGCGAGTGGGGACTTTTGTGAACCCGTCTGAGTCGGATTTGTCCATTGAAGGGGTGGTCGTGGATTTTATATTGGAGGGACAGTCTCAGAATAAATGGCCCAGGGCGTGGCATTTTCAACAGCGGAATGGTACATGCTCGTAATCTATTGTTTGTAACCATTCATAATCATCATGGTAGAGGCTTACCGCATCCGGGAGAGCTTTGTTGAGGTGCATGTATACACAGATCCGTGCATAGGAGGTGTATCGCTTCAGCTTTGTCTCCTTTGCCACTTTGATGAATTCGCCTAAACCATTCTCAATGTCTCGCAAAGGGTCTTCGTACCAATACTCTAGGGGGAGAGAGTAAAGGTGCAACCACACTGGGGCCCAGCTCAGATCTTCTTTGTCCGGGTTAAAGTGCTCGATCCATCCTCTTAGGTATAACCCTGCGGCGTTGAAGAAATAAGGTCCTCCATCCAATACCCTGTTTTGGTCCTCCAGACAGTTGAAAATGGCAGTAAAGAAGCCCTTGGGCCCTAACTGCAAAGTTATATGCCCCTTTGGCTTCCATTTGGCTGCAATCCAGCCGTGCAGCGCTTTCTCCGTTGGCCAAAGGCCTATGAACTTTCCTATCAAAGCATGATCCCTCATAAACTGGATCTGAGTGTTGATTCTCTGACTTGGGAGCTCGATTTTGGGTCTGTCAGCTGCTACCGGCTTGCAGGTGGTTGACGTCACTCGTGGTTCTTCATTTGTGTTGTTATTCGTCGGCACATTTTCATTCTCTGTTGCTGTGTCTTCTGGAGGGTCCTTCCTGACATTTTCAGTCTGTCGCAGGGCGTTTTCCGTATCAGCGGGGGGAGGCACCATGTCCTCCCCTTGAGGGGGTTCCATTGTGTGGAAGCTGTGCCTAAGTGTGCTGTAGATGCCTTATAGCTGGAGGTAAAATGCTGAACGGCGCAGTCTGTGAAGGCTTGCCAGTTGCAGAGCCGCGTCAAACCCTAGGCGCTCTCAGAACTCGCCGACCATTTTTTCTACTCATAAATTATATTATCAATCACTATATTATTTATTAAAATATAGAGTAATTATCATTTAATGTGAAATGAAATTGGAAAATAAAATTATGCACGACAATTGTGGGTCACTTCCTTCATTTCTATATTTCATTTCTTTGTTTTGTCCAACTATGTAGAGTGGAGTGGGTGCCACATTAACTTCAGCTAGATGTGCTAAATATTATAAAGGATTTTCTTATCACTATTCTATTTTGAATGAAATCCTTATTCCCCTGTAATTTCATCTCTTCAAAACTATAATTTAAAACGAAATTATTAATAAACAATATTTAAAAAAATAAAAATATTAATTAAATTTTAGATTTGAAATGATTTTTGGGTTAGAATATGACTATATGGATTTGCCATAGTCTACCCAGACTGCTTTTTTGCCCTGAAAGTCATGGAAATTCTGGCCATGGTGCTGAATCCATTTCCACCATCAAAAACATGATTCCAAAACTGCTATTGCATGATTTTTTGAAAAAAAATTGCCAAGATTCTGGCCACTTTTGGCCATCCAAGCACCTATGAATTTTGTTAAAATTATAAGATTTTGTATTATGAAATGTAAACATAAATTTAATATTTTAAAAAAATCCTAAAACATTTAAATTAAATTATATATATTAAATAACTTAAATTAAAACTATCCTATTTTTAACCAAATCTTTAAACAAATCAATCAAAATTTCTATTAAAATAAAAAATAAAAAATCACACCATAACTTATATTCTCAAATAAAAATAAAAAGTCAATTTTCTATTATCGTTTTCAAAATTAAATAAATTTAATTATTAAAATAATAAAACATATTATAATTACAAATTTACTTGTTAATTTAATTTTCAAATTTCATTATATATCAAAATTATGATTTGCTTTATTAAATCTCCAATTTTCTTTTTTTCATATTTTTTAAAGATAAAATCTGTAATTTCTTTTTTTAAATATAACAATTTGTCAAAAAAAATAAAATTTAGATTTTTTGAATATATATATATTACTTTAATTGAGTTGCTAATGGAATTTTAAAAATTATCGTATTTGATTTTCAAAGAGTTCGAAACTAATTCAAATTTGACAACACACTAGCTACCATATTAAATACTATACAATATCGATATGATAGTTCCCATCCAGTTTTGTAACATTGATTTTTTTTTCTAAATATTCTAGGTATGACGTGCAACTATATATTTATATACATAAAACAAAGTGTATTTTGTTAGCCATTATCTTGGTGTCCATTTCCAACAACAATAATCATGCAATCCAATATGTCACCCCACAACACATATTTCTTTAATATATATATATATATATATATATATATATATATATATATATATAATGTATATTGATTTTTATTAAAATTAATAGTGTTAATATATGAAATAACTTATGTAATAGAATATTTTTAAAATAGAGTATTATGGAATAAAATAATTTGTTATTTTTGTGATAGTGAAAAGTTAAATAATAAAAATACTTTCTTTTAAAATTTCAAGTATATGTCTATATTAAAATTTTAAAATATTTGTAATAATATTGATATTCTTAATTTATTAATTCATTAAGATTAATTTTGTTTTTTTTTAAACAAAATTATAAAACAAACCATTCATTTCCTTATGATTTTTCTTAAAAGTCTAATACACCAAAGTTGATCTTAGTAAATAGTATAATAATCATGGTTGTTGTCATCAATATTCATATAATTAGTATAATCTTGAAATAGGTAAATACAACATTGAAGTGAATTGAGGATGCATATATAAGTTGAGTTGAGAAATAGTTTTTGTTATTTTCACTTGTATAGGATTGCAAATTAATGACTAAATATATTATTTGTAGTTATTGGAGCAATTGATGAGTTATCATTGAAGATCCCATCCTTAGTTGCCTTCAAATAAACTAAGACTTGAATTATGTAGAGTAAAGTGCAACCTTTTTCTCTACCATCATCATCTACTTAAAGAAACAATAACATGACATTGATGCCTTTGCTCCTAGAAAAGATGTGATGAAGAGAAATTTTTATAGTCAATTATGACATATATCACAATATGGAGAGTAAGGGTGGCAAGGGGCTATGTGGTCTTACTTTTTCTTAATTTGGTTCATTGATCAAAACATATGCATTTTCCACTTGTGACATGTTCAAATGGTAGTAAAGTAAAACATGACTTACTCACAAATATCATCTACCATGATCTTTCAATACATTATTATATATCATTATATACATATAATGCATTAAAAAAAACACTTTTAACATGAAGTTTTAACATATATCACATGATAAGAATTTAATACTATTTTTCTTATTACTCTTAATCTATGTTAATTATATGACATAATAAACTTGTTTTATATATACGTAAAATATATTTAATATATCTATATATATATATATATATATTTTTGTAACATAAATTATATTATAAAAATGTAATAATTTTTTTCTCATTTTTATTTTTTAAAAGATTTAAGAGAATTAATAACACGATAGAAACTTAAAATTATCTTTCTTATTCTTAACCTATATTATAATTAACATAATAATTGTGTTATATATACATAAAATGAATTTAGGAAAAAATATTTATGAGATAAATCATATTACAAAAATTTAATAATATATATATCTTTTTTCATTTTCATTTTTTAAAATCTAAAAGAATTGATAACTTGATAATACTTGGCAGATTCATGTTTGGATTGAGACATCTATGACTCCTAACCTGTATTAATTATATGACATAATAATTATATTATATATACATTTTTTTTAAATAATTTTAAAATGGATTATATTATAAAATTTTAATAATGATTTTTTTTTTCTTTTTTTCCAAAGTTTTCAGGGAATTGGTAATTTGACAGATCTTAATATCTTGAGATGCATCTATCAGGGGATTTAGCCTTATCATAAAGGGCCAATATATGGATTATGGGTAGTAAACCAATTAATTTATACCTTTCAAAGTTCAATAATTAAACTAAGTAACAGAGAACACTAACTATGCAGCCTTCTTAGTAATATTAATGTTATTTAGATTGGTTTATTTAGTAAGTTTGTATTATGTAAAATTATATAAGTGATAAAAAATCATATTCAATTTCAAGTGTTTACATATGTATCAATTATTAAAATATGACAATTACACTTAAATATTATAGTGGCAGTGGTCGAAATTGACACCATATTACACCATTACAATCCAAATACATTTATAAATATATTCGATAATTCAAAAAACAATATAAAAAACATATCTCTAGTCTTAAAAACAAATATGAAAAACATCAAGACTCATCTCTGATCTTAAAAACTAGATTTTTGAAAAATAATCTCAAGGGAAAAGCTAGATGACAATATTTATGCATTTATGGCCAGGGTCTTTACCACCCTGGTTTTACTGTAACATACTTTGTCATGATAGTACCTAAAGCTAAACAAAGCACTTAAGTTGTCAAAGTTTTGATGGCTCTAGATCCAAGCCCTGGTCCTGACAAAGTACGATATCATTAGTTTTGTCAATATTCACAAAGCTTGGGTAATAGAGTCGTTGTGGACCATAGCTTAAAAAGGGCACTCAAACCAGGCCCTCACCGAGGCCTCACATCTTTCTCTGTTACATTGTCAGAGCATTATAATAGGACTCTGTGCTAACAATATTTGGAAAGTGACCAGGTGGGGCCTTCTCCATCCTTAAGTTATTTTTGACATTTCTCTGGCAAGGAGGATAAAGTGTCCTCCACAATCATGACAATGGCTAACGTTCAATTGGAATTTGGACTCAGGCTACCACCTAAATAAGTAAAGCCAAGAAACATAAAATCTAATTGTCACATATGCAATTTCAACTTTATGATTTATGCATGTTAATTTTTTTTAAAAGAGTACAATGGCATTACAGAGATTATATATATTTTAAAGGATTTATGAGATATTTCGTGTTTCTTTAAATGTTTTAGTACAGTACAATTGCATTAAAAGTAATTAGGTGTATTTGTGGTGAAACAAAGGTTTAATTTTTTAAAAGTTATTTTTTAAAGATTTTTGAGATATTTCAGGTTTCTTTAAATGTTTTAAATAATTGTATTAAAAGAAGCTACATGTGAGGGAAAATGTTTAAATTTTGAAAATTAATATTAGGAAAAATAAATAGATATTTAGTATTTAATATTAATAAAAAAATGTAATATTTTTTTTAGTAAACTTGGTATTTTTTTGTAATTAAGTTGATTTTAGGTTAGGATTAATTTATTTATTGGATGGAAGAATGGTTTACAAATTAATGGGATGTTATTACTAAGATTGTGCAAGGCTTGGTCGAGGCTAGATGTTTGGAAGTCACTATGACTATTGGGTTTCCAATATTGGGGAAACCCGACAAGTAACAAAGTAATATAGCTTTTTTCCACATAAACAATTTAAACTTGATGACAAAACTATATATGTAATAACATTTGAAACAACTTGTAGCCTTACTGGGAAACTTAGAGCTTGCATTACCTATGATTTTAGGAGTGCTATCACTAATATGTATAACAAAAATGAAAAGAAATTGCATTTATTTGGAAGGAAAATCCACTTGGATCATATCGGGGACTTCACTGTCCTCTTCTTAAATAGAAAATTCTAAATCTGAAAGTTTTTTTACTAGAACCAAAACCTTGTCAATGAGCTTTTTGTCTACTTTTGCATTTCATCTATATACAATAGAATCTCTTGTTGAGCTTCAGAGTGCTCAACCAATACTTTGCCCATTATGGTCTTCAGTTGCTAGTATATGTGGAAATTTGCATGTATCTAGTTTGTCGATTTTGTTGTTACCTATGTCTAGAACCAAGCCTCTGACATCCTCAACCTCGACATATGTTATAAACCTTCTCCCTATTTTGACTTCTCAATTTTCCTCTCGTATCTCTCCAAGAATTTCCAGTGGGTAGATTGCACATAAATTACAATTAAATGTTCTACAAAGAGTTGGTCTCTAGAGTTGGAGGTATGATGAGAGCCCCTTCTCCCCCTTTGGCCCCTTGAGGGAGCTAGGTTCACAAATTGTTTAAAGGGGGAGACTAAACTCACCAGACAAATAAAGAGAAAACTATAAAATGCAGTTTGAACCAAAGAATAGCTCAACAAGACTATGGGAGAAGATGAAAGAAAAGAGGAAAATTAGGATAGAATTGGTAATGTAGGATGACCAAGAGGACATTGTCAAGGGGTCAAGAGGAGCTAGTCAAACTGAAACCCAAGAAGAAACTACTATATTCTTGTAACTATAGAAACAATTGATCGGGTTCTCCAAGGGAGGAAATTATTCATATTAACATATAGAAAGAGATGATCACAACAACAAAGAGCCACGAGAAGCAAAATTAACTGCAATAAAACTAGAAAAAACACCAACTTGCAAAGTAAATATCATAACTATGATGGCAAGCTTATGCAAGGAAGCTAATCTTAAAAGGAAAAATTATTCACAAACAAACTTGTAGATCAAAGCTATACCGAGAAATTGAAAAACCATTTTTAATAGTGCTTATGATAACATGCTTCTTGTTGCTTAAAATCATGGTTGACTCTATCGATGAGAAGGCGCCCATGTTTTCCAACTGGTGGTTTAGAACTCTTACATGATTTTTAAATAAATCCGGAGTTGCAACCTACTAATTACTATAAAGATACAACTTACTAAAGAGAGGATAATTTCCCAAGCGATTACAAAGCTTCTAAAACCAAAATAAATAAACAGAACACCATTGAGCCAAAAATAACATGGATTCCTTACAAGGTACCACCAGAGAGTTTCAAATCTACATGTTCACACCCTTTTGTTAGCCATGACATTGTTCCAGACCAAAATGCCTCCTACACAATGATGAATTAGTGATGGGGAGGTCGTTGATCCATTCCATTAGAACAATATTAAACTCAAAATGTAACCTCCTTTGCGTGCATGACAACAACATAATTGTAGTTGTTGAGTGGGTGGTGATACTAGTCACAATCTCCCTTTTCCATCAATTCACTTAATTATGATTTGTTCTATTATTAATAATCATCAACAATGGGGAAATATTTGATTAATTATTATATAAATATGAAAATTTAAGATAATATCCCCAAGGGTTAGCTCAATTGGTCAAGGTCACATTGCTAAAGTACCTTGCCATTAGGAGGTCACATGTTAAATTCTCCTCGACACCCTTAGGGTTAGGCTCTGATTAGTTTGGATGGGGGGTGTGGTCCCTTTGGGTGGATCTACCCTGATTTTCCACGGGGAAAAAAATGAAAATTTAAGATAAAATTTGGAGGAATAATGAAATAATTTGTAAAATAAAGTTACATGTCGGCTTAATAAAAAAATCTTTCAAAAATTAAAAATAGATCCTATATTAATAGCCATTTATTAAAATAAGAAAACAAAAATGTATGCTCTATTATTCAATCTATTACCACGATAATAATAATAATAGATATTTCTAAACAAAGAATTTATATATAAATTCATTATTTTTTTTTATAATGGACAAACTAAAATGGTTAATAAATTTTCTGTGCACAACAATATCCAAATTATGTTTACACATGATCCATACAAGGAAAATTATATAACCATTTCAGCATGCAAAATAATATTCCAAACTTTTGTATCTCAGTAACGTGCAATTGACATCTTTAAATGAAGTTTATAGTGCAACTTTCACTCTTTTAATGTTTAATATAACTTGAGTTCAGACGAATTTGTGTTCATATACTAAAATATCGACATGTAAAGTCGGGGAAAACAACTTTTCTAGAAAAAAAAAACATTTTAACTAAAGGTGAAATGCTTACCATGTACAAGATGTTCACATGCTCAATATTTTATCCTATAGCCTAGAGATACTTAACTTTTGATAGTGCACACAATATCTTGCATTCATTAATCAAATATAATATTACATATATACAAGAGTATTGTCTTAAGATAGGAAAACTATCTTGGACACACAATTTGTTGGTTGAGAGAATATCTCAACCACACACAAATCTAGGAACATAGTTAGGAACAGACTCATCCAGATAGAAATAATCACAACTGAGAAAAGTAGGAATTACATATTCCAACAGAGATTAGATTGCTTTAGCTCATATATGGCAACAATTAAACCAATTTCTATATTTCCAACAAGGCAAGTGTTGATAATGATAACCGGGTTGAGTAGCTCTTGAGGATAGGGCCCTATATTCAATTTCACCAATAATATTATCTGTTGTGTCAATGAAATTTTTGCAACCATATATTCTGACTGAGTAGATCCCTTATATTCAATTTCATCAATCATACCATTGATTGTGTCCAAAAATTATTGCATAGTATCATTTACTGTATCCAAGAATTATTACATAGTCTTCTATAGTGTTATCTTAGTTTGTGATAGTATTCTATAGTGTTATCTTAATTTGTGACAAGTCTTCTATAGTGTTATCTTAGTTTGTGATAGTCTTCTATAGTGTTATCTTAATTTGTGATACCCTAAAAAGGTATTAACTTGTAAATAGATCTTGACAAGCTAGATTGTGTTAATCAGTGTTAAACAACACAATAATATAAACAACAAATAAGATATAAAGTTGTTGAATGCATTTTATTCACAAGGATATGCATATTAATACAATCTTATTACCCTTGGTTTTCATATCCAAGTGGTCTCTTGGACTTCTCCAATTGTTCACATTGCACACCATAACCCTTAGCGGATTAGGTGTTTAACATTCCCCCCCAATCTAAAGGGGTATATATGAGTCCAAGAAGAGATTTGAAATACAAAAAATAAAAAAAAAATGCATGGCAAAAATTGACTAAATGTGCTCTTTGAAATGATAGCATAAGGTGGGAGAACTTGAGGTATCAACTGGTGGTGATTTAAGGTTAACCACCAACACTGGAACACTTAGTGCAGTTCCTGGAATAATTCCAAATTTCGCTAGAAGCTGAAGTCTTTTGCAAGTGGAAGTGCTTCCTAATGATTTGAAAAGGTGGGATACCATTGAGGTCTCAACCAATGGTGGTTTAAGGAAGGCCACTAACCAAAAAGCATGCTCATGGAGCATTACTCTGCTTCTGGCTACAACTCTAAATCTGGGTATGGATGAATCTGGCTCTAGGCTCAGGCAACAAGTTCAGGTTGTGGCTTAGGCTCACTTGACGTATCTTTGAAGCTTGTAGATGACCATCAATTATCCCCCTGTCAGATACAAGGTGAGAAGATGATGAAATATCAGCTACAAGACATGCCAATACTCGAGAACAAATTTTGTGTTATGACCAAGATATCTTCTTAGTTTTTGAAGCTCATTACTAAGATGCGATCCATCCTGCCTTATGCTACTCCTTTTGATTTAATGCACAAATACATCCAATAACGCTCAATTCATGATGCAAAGACTTTAAATATCCTTCAACTACATGTTTAATAGATTAACCCCCACCGTGAGCTCGTATTGTTCCATAATATGCTTGTGGTATGATGTTTTCACCATTAACGTTGCCATATCACATGTTCTTTTTGGAAACAAGGTCCCAACCCCTCCTTCAAGCAGCATATGTGTGTCAAGGGAAACCACCATTTGAATTGGGGCAGCACTACGGTATTGATGCATTGGCCCAAGCAAATAATAATTAATGGGAATTTTAAGTGTATGGCCCATTGTCAATGGCTCCTACATTTTGGTCAGGCACTTATAGTGTGTTATTTTCACTTGCTCTACATGCCAAAATACCATATAGTTTAGTGGGATCATTAACATACATTTCAACCATAAAGTTTTAATAATAAACAAGGAAATTAAAAACCGGTCCAAGTGAGTTCCACAAGGTCCAAGAGAGCTTCACCCCATTAATGTGGATATCTAAAATATGACAGACGTTTCTTTAAGTGAAATATACAAGCCAAAACATAAAACTTATGATAAGCAGGGATTCTATTTTTGAATTAACTGCTAAATTATGAAATTCCACTAGAAAGTGAAACTAGTCAATTTGTTCATTCCATCGTTGAAGAGGATACGAAGGTAAGGGAGAACCTTACCTGAGCATGAAGGTAAGGTCACTTACCTTAGCTCTGCTCAGGAAGATAACCTGACCTGAGCTACGGGAAAGAAAGGGGATAACCTTCTCTCTCTTTTTTCGGTATGCCGCTCCGCAAGCAAGGAGTGCCACGAGCGGAGCGAGGTAGCTTACAATATACAAGGGCGATGTAGGAACTTATGATGACATAGGGTTTCGAAAGAGATAACAATTACCTCAAACCCTAATGCACATATTGAGATGGGGAACCAATGATGAGCCTAAGGGAGTATGAAATGTAATTATTCTTACCATGATGCCATGCAATGTCGATGAGAATGCGCCCATAGAGGCATACGAATTAGGTTAAAACATGAAGGGAACCTTTCTTTTAACAATTTAGGGTTTCTCCCAAACCCTAATATGGTCAACATAATGAAAGCCAGATTGAAGTCTTGTCTGTCCACACACAGTGCCTCCACTAATTTTTGATTTATACTATAGAAAGATAAGTTTTGAAGTCATGGGGGACTTTTAATGCATCCTTGAAGCAAGAAACCTCCAAAAACCTAATGCAATCATGAGATAACAAGACAAATGAGTGCAATATACATCACATGGGTGGGAACATTGATAAGGTTTGATAAGAACAAGCCATAGGGAGGTTGGCCAATTTAAAATCCAATCATGTCGCTAGTGGTATGAGGTGCGCAGAGGGGGACCCAAAATTTTGAATATGCCCAAAATTTTGGGTGTTGTTGTAGCAGCTACAACAATACCATACTAGAAAGATCGAGAGTGTAAAATAACATGGTTTAGATTTAATGAAAATGGATTTTATGCTAATGCCTCATATAGCCAAGATATGTTTTTCCCAAACTTGATAGGTCATGTCCTCCTCTTTCCATCTTGAAACCTATTCTCTCATTTTTTCCCCATGTCATTCCATAAATCTCCCATTCCTCTCCACTGGTTTTTAAATTCTCACAGGGTATATTCCTTTCAAACTAATTTAAATGCTCACAGGGTATATTCCTTTCAAACCATCTAATGGGGGATAATAGAAGCAAAAAAATCATATTAATAAGAAATATTGAGTTGTTTAGAAGCAAAACAATTCATATTAATAAGAAACATTGGGTTATTTTTTTTTATGAGATATCGTATTTGAGATTCTCTTTTAGTGTAAGACATTGATCTATGACCCATATCCATGACGATTAGTTGTAACTAACAAATTTCTCATGATTTTAAATTTTTTATTTTACCCAATAAAAAACATTACTCTTTGAATGATAATATTCAAAAGGTAATCAATGACAACATGTAGAAGAGTCCTTGCCTAATAAGACTCCTCTTTCATAATCTCATTACTCATGTTATCTTATATGGATATGTTAGTTTGGGGTCACAATGTGTCCATAAAATCATTGAGGAAGATTGTGCAAATATTGAAGCATTTTATTATATATAATTTCAAAACTAAAAGCAATATTCCCTATCATATCCTCCTCATAGAAGTTAGTTTTCCCCCCATTAAGAGTATGGCTACGACTAGGTAGCTAATGCACAAGCACAACACAACTAACGTAAAAGATACGAGGCTTCCTAAGATTGTTTTGGACACTAGTGAAAGTCACCCTATGGCTTAAGAGAGATGGTCTAATGAAGCTATGTGTGAATTAAAATCATTGGAAAATAAAGGAGGAGGTCATTCTCTGATACCACTAAAAATACTATCGCATCTAAATTTAGGGAGAAATATCAGTGTGATATATAAAATGAAGAAGATGGAAAATTAAGATATTGTAGGAGGTCATTTAACCCCACTCTAGAAGATCAAGATTATGTTTTTATTTTATTTAGTTTCAAAATTTAGGGAGAAATAAGAGTGTGATATATAAAGTGAGGAAGATGAAAAATTAATATATTGCAGGGGGTCATTAAGCCCACTCTAGAAGAACAATATTATGTTTTTATTTTAATTAGTTAAAAAAAGAAAGTCAATATTATTAAAATAAGAACAAACTCTCACAAACCTCAGAGTGAAATAAAGTGTTAAATAATTTTTAAAACACACCAGAATAAACAAATTTGCCATCTTTATAACATTAAAAAAGTAATATTACTTTATAACTTCAATATTTTAGTTTAAATAAATATTCAAAAATTAAATAATATTTATTTTAAATATTAAATTTAAAAACATATATAAGCTAATTATGTGTCAACTAAGCATAGCATTTACATTTATAGTAATCCATAATAATTGGAAGTTGAAAGCAATTAAAATTCATGAATACTAACAAGTTGAAAGCTATTAAAATTTATGAATATGAGCATTTGTCTTATTAATCCTATAATATTCAAAAAGTTAAAAGATATAAATATGGTTACTATAAAGTAAAATGGGCATTTAGCAACAATAATGATAAATAAATATTATTTAATTAATATTATGTGAATTTAAGAATGATATGATCAAGGCTATCAGTTAATTATGTGTCAATTAAGCATAGAATTTACATTTATAGTAATCCATAATAATTAGAAGTTAAAAGCAATTAAAATTCATGAATATTATCAAGTTGAAAGCCATTAAAATTTATGAATATTAGTCTTTGTTTTATTAATTCTATAATATTCAAAAAGTTAAAAGATATAAATATTGTTAATGTAAAATAAAATGGGCATTTAGCAACAATAATGATAAATAAATATTATTTAACTAATTATATGTGAATTTAAAAATAATATGAACAAGGCTGCATAACATTCCGTCTTGCTTAGTTTAATTACTGTTCCGTGTTGCTTAGTTTAATCACTGAACTTTGAAAGGTATGAACTAATCGCCATTAATAATGAGTGAGTAATCTTTCTACTGTTGTGATTTTTTTTAATATTTTTGGAAAAATATTAAGAATGATTTGGGCTTATATTTTTAGAAGTTATAATTGAACCTTTTAATCTTTGAAAATTGAAGAAATTATTTATATAAAAATTAATATCCCTTTTATAGGTGATGATTTGTAAATTCTTTTTAGATAAATTGATGTGATATAATATAATTCTATGAACTATTGCCAAAAGCATTCCCCTTTGTAAATTGATTTTAGTTGACTAGAGCACAATTATTTTATAATATATCAAAGACTAACAATGACAAATTAGAAATAATACAACTATAGCTACATCAATGACAAACTAGAAATAACACAACTATAACTTTTATAAAGTAAACTTTACAAATTGTTGGAGTAATTTTTGGTCAAAATTAAGGATAATAATACAACTATAGCTATATCAATGAATCATTTGATTAGTTTAGAGGAATTTGCTAATGCATAATGTTTATGGTTGTCTCTTAAATGAATAGGCAATCAACTATTTAGCAAACACTATAGTTCCTTCACTTCCAAAGAAAAAGGCTAATAATGAATTCTCACAATACTACACATTCTACATTATATAAGTGGGTCATAGAAGTGAATCCATATCAAATAAGCTTTCTAACATAGTTACCCATTTCATGTTTTAGTGTGTATTGCTTTTGCGTTTCAATTTTTTTTTTCTTTTTTTTCCCAAATATATATTTAGTTGAAAGGTGTTATAATTAAAATTAATTAATTAATATAAATTAATATATTAATAAAACATATTATAACTAAAAATAATTAAATTAGTATAAATTAATATGCTATTAATTTTTTTGAAATAATAAAATTTATTACAATTGAATTAATAATTAATAATTAATAATAAAATAAATATTTATTATTAAATATTATGGATATATAAATTTATTATTCATAAAATAATTACATAATGTATTTTTAATTTATATGGAAAATCACTACTTTTTAGTTAATTGCGTTTTGTAAATACAACCTTATTATCATCATTATAAGGGAATTAGCTCTAACGGAGTGTTGCCTCGCCGAGGGAGCGCTTCTCTCAAAGTTCCTCTCCTTATCAGTTTATCAGTCGAGCCCCGTTGCCAGTTCAATTTACTTATTGGGTGGGGGGGCGTTGGTCGCGTTGCCGGTTTGGGTTTGCTTATTGGGTGGGGGGCTGTCGTCGGGTACTTATCACTTCCCCACCATTCTTGCCACCGTCACCTGCAACCCGCGCTTACACACTCGGCTCCCTGAAGTCCGAAATACTTTGGAAAGTGGAGAACTCCCTGTCAAACTCGATAGGCGTTCCAGATAGACGCTCGCAACCTTCTGCGGCATCGAATATCGTGGCGGCCATTCTGCCTACTGGCATAACATCGAACAAGGGAGGGCCTCTCCACTCCACCACACGGAGTCGGGAATGAAACTCCTCTGATCGCAAGGTTACCGGTATCTCGGGTAAAGCTGGTACCAAGATGACCGGCGTCTTGATCTCATTTCGGAATGCGTGTTCCCCTCGCGCCCCCCATTCATACAGACCCAGCTCCCCATCCAAGAGCCGAACCAAGTTGGTCCGACACGCGCTCTCCTCTTCTGCCCGGTCTGAATATGCAAAGTGACCTATTCCTGAAATAAAGGTGACTTCTCTGCTATTATCGACCCCTTCCCAGTTGTTTAGCCGAGGAGGAACGAAGCAAACCTTTAGTGCCATTTCGAGGAGCTGTAAGAATCTCGGGATTTCGCCTTTTACCCGGCCTAATAAGAGGAGTTGTTCGTCCCCAAAGGTGCGGGTAAGGTTGCATCCGAGCCACTTGAGCACCTCGAACCTCTCCGGCCCGATCTCTGCTACGGAATAGGGAGAAGGTGCATTTATTAAGCAAGTTCATGGCCTTATCATGATTATCCTTTTCATGGACATATATTCTAACAAAAAAATCACGTAGAATACCTCTATGAGCAGCCAATACACGCTACATTGCATGTAAAATAGTCAAGTTATAAGTACGAATAAATCAACGTAAAGACACTTAATATAAAATATTCAAGTTATAAATACGACTAAATTTAACCCAAACAATATATTTCGTGGAGCATTACCTTTAAATATATGGACCCAAAGACATGAGAAGTTTGCACAAAGTTTATGGAGTGAAATAGATTAGACGTTGGTACAATTTTCATCATATGTGACAGGTCAACTATATTGAACTGGATCTATATGGTTCTGGTCACATCATGCATTAGATCTATCTTCTATGGTCACATCATGATTTGGAATATGTTATTTTAGGGTTTGATTGTCTTTTTGGATGGTAAGTGGATTATGTAGATGAGTTAAAAGTTAAAATAGTTGATTGAAAAATGTATTTATAAAAGATAATTAATTGACAAAAATTTACTCAATTATTGATAGGTCGGTTTTTTTTAATGAACTATACCTTATGGGAGAATGATGATATTTTCCATGCTTTATAATGGCAGCTTGGTGAGCAGACAACATGGAACGATTGGGAGTGAAATAACCTTTGCAGTTCAGAGAGTTTCGATTGGCAACTCTGCTATAGATGTCTTCGAGCCAAAAGTCAATGTACAGGTTCATGGGAAGCTCTACAACAACTTTCGATTAGTCGAATCCGGTTGCAGGTGATTTATGAAATCAATGTTGTACAAGGTCACACTCAACCATGGATGTCAACAACATAATGAATTGAAGATGGTTGTACTTCAGTTATGATGGCACAATAAGACTTAAGCTTGGTGAGCCAACCAGACTCTAAATAAATAGAATTAAAAAATGTTAAAAAATAAATTATTATTTTTTATAAAGTAGACTTGGGAAAATTGCTAGATTAACTTTTGTTCAAAATTAAATTAATTCATAGTCAATGTGATATCGATTACGATATTACTTGACCTGTGACAGGGATAAGTATCCCTGTGGCAGCAGGGTATAATGCATTTAGTAATGCTTTGACCATGAATTAGTTTTATGGTTGACAAAAAGTTAAAATATATTTTGCAATGTGTACATTATAAAAAAAATTAATGTATTTTTTGAAACCAACCTAGATCCATCTTAACTCTTGATTTATCAAGCATCGAGAGGGATCAAATCTCTAGAGGTGCAAACCTCTTTTTTGAGTGCAAAACTTGAGGAAAGGTTTGCACCTCGAGAGATTTGATCCCTCTCGGCGCTTCATAGATCCAAAGTTAAGATGGATCTAGGCTGGTTTTAGTCG
The DNA here is from genome assembly GCA_031772625.1 of Pinus tabuliformis. Lineage (NCBI taxonomy): Eukaryota > Viridiplantae > Streptophyta > Pinopsida > Pinales > Pinaceae > Pinus > Pinus tabuliformis. Next base: position 1,251,454,372 of record CM062811.1, read on the forward strand.
TGTGCGTCCAAGGAAAATATATCGAACATATGATTAATTTTATCAATAATATGTAAATTCATCTCATATTAATATAATCATTTTAAATATTCTTGCGATTGATCTCGTCATTTTAATTTTAAATATAAATATTGTTAATAAATTTAATGATGAAACATGATGAAATGAATTTTTTGAATGTAAAGTGACAATGTAATAGTGTTGAAAAATAGAAAATGTGAATAATAAGAATATAGTCAATTACCAATAGTCTTCATTGTGATTAATATCAAACTATTTTCTTCTACTATTCTAATTGTCACCCTTGTTGCTTTTGTCATCTTTTCATATCGATTATATGAAAAGCATAGGTAAAATCGTAAACCATTTAAATATTGAGCTCGAGCTATTGGAGTAAACATCATACCTTGTCTCTCTTTCTCTCCAATATTAATAGGTTGAATTACTATAACACAAAAGTCAATGTACATTGTCAATAACTTTTTTTTTGTCTTGCACTGAAATCAATGCACAATGCTAATCCAATCACTTTAAAATTAATGTACCATCATTCATCCAACTACATCAAATCATAAATCAAAATCTACACTGAAATCAATGCATCTAATGCAAGCAATCAAATAAGATTAGAAAACAACATTTACACTGAAGTCAATGCATCTAATGCGAGCAATCAAATAGGATTAGAAATTAACATTTACACTTAAATCAATGTATTGAGTGCAAGTAAGCAAATAGGATTATAAACCAACATCTACACTGAAATCAATGCATCTAGTGCAAGCAATCAAATAGGATTAGAAATCACCATCTACACTGAAATCAATGCATTTAGTGCAAGCAATCAAATAGGATTAGAAATTATCTACATTGAAATCAATGCATTTAGTGCAAGAAATCAAATATTATTAGAAATCAACATCTACATTGAAATCAATGCATCTAGTGAAAGAAATCAAATAGGATTAGAAATCACCATCTACACTGAAATCAATGCATTTAGTGCAAGCAATCAAATAGGATTAGAAATAATCTACATTGAAATCAATGCATCTAGTGCAAGCAATCAAATATCATTAGAAATCAGCATCTACACTAAAATCAATGCATGTAGTGCAAGCAATCAAATAGGATTAGAAATCAACATCTACACTGAAATCAATGCATCTAGTGCAAGAAATGTTCTTCCCTCTCTCCCCCCTCCATATATATATATCTCCCTCCATCTCTCCTTCTTTGTCTCTCTATCTCACCCCCCAAACACACACGCTCTCTCACTCCATATCTATCAATCTCTTTGTCCCTCCCTTCCTCTTTCCATATCTCTCTTCTTTCTTCTCTTCACTTTAATCTATATATCTATCTCCCTTTGTCTCTCTATGTCACCCCAAAAATACACATTCTCTTTCTCCAATCTATCTATCTATCCCTCCCTCCTCCTCTACCTCCCTCTCTCTCTCTCTCTCTACCCTCCCCTTCTCTCCCTCTCACCCGCTTCTATCTCTCTTCCCTCCAGCTGTCCTCTCTCCCTCTCTCTCCATCTTCCTTATCACTATCTCTCTCTCTCTCCACCTTTCTCTCTGTATTTATTTCTTCTTACCTCCCTCTCTCCACTCTCTCACATCCTCTCTCTTCCTTCCTCTCTCTCCCTATCTCTCCTCACCCTCCAACTTTGTTACTATATCCTTCCCTCTCTCCTCTCTCCTTCTCTCCTCCATTCCCTCCACCCCCATTCTTTGTCTCTTTATCTCACCCCCAAACATACACATTCTCTCCCTATCTTCCCCTTCTCTCCCTCTCACCCGCTTCTATCTCTCTTCCCTCCAGCTGTCCTCTCTCCCTTTCTCTCCATCTTCCTTATCACTCTCTCTCTCTCTCTCTCCACCTTTCTCTCTGTATTTATTTCTTCTTACCTCCCTCTCTCCACTCTCTCACATCCTCTCTCTTCCTTCCTCTCTCTCCCTCTCTCTCCTCACCCTCCAACTCTGTTACTATATCCTTCCCTCTCTCCTCTCTCCTTCTCTCCTCCTTTCCCTCCACCCCCCCCTTCTTTGTCTCTTTATCTCACCCCAAACATACACATTCTCTCTCCATATCTCCCTTGTCACTCCCTCTCTCTCTCTCCACGTATGTTACTATATCCCTCCATCTCTCCTTCTCTCTCCTTCTTTCTCTCTTTAACTCACCCCTAAACATACACTCTCTCTCTCCATCTCTCCCTTGTCACTCCCACTCCCTCTCCACTTTTCACTCTCTATGTCTTTCTTCTTTCTTCCCACCCCCCCTCCAGCTCCATCTCTCTATCCCTCCCTCTCTCCTCCTCTGTTATGATTACAATTCATAAAAATTAATTAAATAAAATAAATATTAATATTAAATAAGTAAATATTATTTAGGTTAAATAGTCATTAAGTTAGATGAAAAGGCATGAAAAGGCATGTCTAAAAGACATGCCCATTCACGAAAGGTCACGTGCTGAGGTATAAAAGCAGGGCCTCATTGTAACATTCAAATCATCTTATATCATCTTATACAATTTTATATATTAATAAATTATTATTATTAAATACCTGTGTGTCTTCTTACATTTAAGTCTTCAAGCTATCAGTTTTTGTGGGCCTTTGAACGTAGTTTGCCGCACAATGTGCCATTACGTTCACATCCTGATTACGTTGAACAAATCAATATTCAAGAAGCATTTCAGTGTTTAGAAAAATCATATGCAGAAGTTAAAGTGTGTCGAAAGGAAATCGATAATAAGGATTCAGAGATGGTGGTCAGAAATGAGGATTTCACAACTACACAAACTTTCAATGAATCTTTTAAAGCAGATCTATTGACATCCCCAGAATACAGTGCTAAAAGCATTACCATTTCCAGAGGACCCAATAGACCAATTGAAGCACCGGCTATTGGAGACAAGTCTGCAAGACATGAATTGATTGGGATGCAACCATTGTTGTCAACAGATGACTGCGCTGCACCTAAAATGACTGGACTACAACCTTCAGGTATGCAGACAATGTCAGGTTTCAAAGTGCATCATAGTACATTGATCACACCTGCTGTTGAACCAACCAACAAGAGGAGACGTCTTGCAAACAATGGAGTAACTAGTGCTCAGAAACCACATAAAGTTAAAGATGGTAAAAATAGGAAAGTCAAAGCAGATCCATCAGTACCAGAATTTGCTGCTAAAAACATTTCTATTCCCATAAAACCAAAAGATTAACTGAAGCACTGGCTATTGATGATGAACCTGCAAGATATGAATTGACTGGCATGCAACCATCGTTGTCAACAGATAACTGTACCATGCCTGTAATGACTGGACTACAACCATCAGCTATGAGGGTAATGAGAGGTTCCATAGTACCTCCTGGGTCATTCGTCACACGTGTTGAACCAACTAACAAAAAGAGACCTCTTGAAGATAATGGACTTGTTGGTGCTCAGAAGCCACCTAAATGTCCAAGTACACCACCAAAAAAACCAGTTAGCACACAGGCGGAAGTTGAACATAAACTGCGAGAAGAGAGTGGGGTTACTGGTTACTGCGTGAATTATTTTTTACAGATTCCAGATTATTATTCAGAAGTTTCTCACTTTGGAGAACGAGGGTTTATTGATATGTATCACCCCGCTATTGGAACTGTCTCGGGTCATCGATTCGAGAAAGACAATGTGATGCTCGGGGTGATCGGAAAAGGGACCTTTTCCAGCGTATACGAAGATATGAACAGAGTAGAAGGTTTCTATTATGCCCTGAAGGAAGTGCACTGTGATCCAAATGGAGATTGCCAGCCGACACATTCCGGCAAGGGTCCAGTTACATCAGCCTTTTATTTTCATTTGCTGCGGGTGAATGGATCAGTCGATCAAATCAAAGTGACATGGGTTTTGTCAAATTTTTGCCATGGTAAACCTCAACTTCTATTCGATAAGGTGAGATATGCGTTGCCTGCGCTGCGGTGGCTTATTAATATGCAAGATGATGATGTATTGGCAGACACATTTTGGGCTCTGTCATATCTTTCTGATGGCCCCAATTTAAAAATTCAGGCAATAATTGAGCCTGACATTTGCCCAAAGTTGGTGGAACTTTTGTCGCATCCTTCACCATTTGTTATTATTCCTGCTTTACGAACAGTGGGTAATATTGTTACTGGCGATGATGTGCAGACCCAGGCTGCTATTGAAAATGGGGCTCTTCCTCGCATTTTACATCTTCTCACAATCCAACCTACGAAGAAAACCATAACTAAAGAAGCATGTTGGACAATCTCCAATATTACAGCAGGGACCAGATCCCAAGTTCAGGCTGTGATCAATGCCAAAATATTTCCTCCGCTTATATTCCTGCTAGCAAATGCCGAATTCAATATAAAGAAAGAGGCAGCGTGGGCAGTTTCAAATGCAACTTCTGGTGGAAACGATGAACAGATAAAATACCTTGCCAGTCAAGGTTGCATACAGCCACTTTGTGATCTTCTAACCTTCCCAGATGCAAGGATTATAACAGTCTGCCCTTGAAGACACCCGAGAGGCGGGCAAAGAAGTGGCCAAGATAATTGATGTCGTCGGTCGTCGGTTGAAAGACAGTGATTTTCAGACTCTCCCTGTAGAGAATATATCGACTCTTCTACCCTTCGATCAGCAGGCATCTCGCTCAGCAAGCGTGTCAAAACCAAACCGTTGCGTTGGCGTTTTTGGTTCATATATATATATATGTTATAGTTAAATATATATATCATAATTATATGATTAAAAAAAATCAGTGTTAAATTAAAAAAAATAAAAAATTAGACTTATTAAAAGAATTATTATTAAAAAAAAAATCCAAGGAAGTATTACTGATGACCTATAAGATGAGAGGATGGTCAAATTATAGACATTGAGACGACATACACTAAGTGAAGAAAACCCCTCGCGTTAAATCCTTGAGGACAAATCTTCCGAAGGAAGAGGCTATGTTTTTTTTTTTTCACGAAATCGGGTGCTGTTTATAATTCAAAAAAGAAAAGGAGGCAAAGCTCCAGGAGTACAGACTTAGAGCTTGAATGGAACGGCTGCTCTTTGATGATTTTGCTACAATGTGCCAATCTCCGGAGGTTTTTGACCTGAGGATGACTGTTACAAGTATAAATCCGGACAAATTGGAAGAGGAGAAAGCCAGCTTTGCAAAACATCTTAATCTGAATTTAAAAGCTGGATCCGCCGCGCGCAAGTATCCTCTGGCAACTTGGAGAGTCTGTGATAGTTTGCGCTTGAATTGATAAGAGTCTCCAACATATAATTTTCCATGGAAACATGGATATGAGAGCGGCAGAATTGAAGGGCGATAGAACAACAGTGAACAACACCTGAGTCCAGGTCATTGCAGCCAGCAAATTGGAAGGGATAAGGGTCAGAAGCACGCGGTGAGACTTCTCGGGATTCACTAGAGAGAGCAGGAAGCAAAGGGCAAGAGGAAACAGGAGGACAAGGGTACAAAACATACAGCAGAAGAGGGGAACCAAATTAGAATTGCAGAGAATTTGGACAGGGGGCTCCTTAAAAGGTCGAACAGAAGATGATCTTAAAAGGAAAAGCATTAGTCAAAAGAAGATCAGGGTAGATATTGAAATGAAACTTTGTTGTTGCAGAAAAAATTCCCTTTGGTTCTGGAGCAAGCTTGACTGGCGAACTTGTCTGCTTCTCGATTTAAAGTGCGTAGGACATGAAAGAGTTTAATCTCCCCAGATTGGTTGATCATGCTTTGACATCTACTGATGATTCACTGAATATGAATATTTGAAGGCAATCTCTTGCTAATAATGAGACTGATGATGATAGCGGAGTCCCCAAAGATCCAAGCTTTCTTAATGCCAAGGTTTTGAAGTTGGAGCAGGCTTTGATAGAGAGCCAGGGCCTCAGCTCTATTATTGGAGAGATTTCCCAGACCCCACTCAAAAGAAATGAGGGGTTCTCCTTTAGGCGAATAGATGATTCCCCCTGCTCCCGCAGCTCCCGGATTAGACTTGGAGGCGCCATCGAAGAAGATGATATGAGTGTTGCTGTTGGAGATCCATTCAGTGAATTCACCCTGCTTTAATCTTATTTTCCAGTTATGACCAGAGGTATTGGAATATCTATTGTAATTGATTGCTGGAGAGAGGTTGCTACACTTATCTATCAAATTCTTGATAAAATCTCTCTCTTCGCTACGGAAGCTAGCCATGTCGATTTTCTTAGATTTCTTGGTAGCTATGGATTCTATAGCCAGACTTTTGGTTTTATTGCAAAGAAGTCTGGTGAAGGTCTCCTGGCCCCTGAAGACCTTGCGGTTTCTTGCGATCCAAAGTTTCCATAAGAGAGCGTAAGGGAGGGCGTCCCATACCCTCTTGACAATGCTATTTTTCTTATTTGGCCATGGATAGCTTTTCTTCCAGATGCTTAGGGCTTCGCCAATGGACTGATGAGGATTCCATGTGAGAGGGACATAGGGGACTATACCTTTCCAACAAGAGATAGCGAAAGGGCATGAAATAAAGAGATGTTGCATGGTCTCTTCAGCTTCAAGACAATTCGGACATTGAGAAGGGCCCAAGATGCCTCTCTTTTGTAGGTTTTCAAAGGTGAGAGTCTTCCCTTTTAAAAGGGTCCAAATGAAGAATTTAACCTTGGGAATGGCTTCAACTTTCCATGTTGCTTTCCAATACGTCCATGGAGAAGTGGGGAGATCCCTATTGCACAGAAAATTATAACCTGCCTGAATTGTATAGCTTGAACCCGTGGGATCCCAGCGGAAACCGTCAGCTCCATTTTTAGATAGAGGTGCGATGCTGTGAAGATGGTTCTGAAAGTTATTAAAGGATTCTTTGAGATGATCAGGGATGGGAGGGAAGCTCCAGCCTATCCATGCCTGCGTTTTTGCATCCCAATGAGATATTTGATTTAAGTAGTATAGTCCCCTGCTTTGGAAGTAGAGAATGATTGGTTCCATACCTGTAAAGCTGTTGATGGCTTTATTTCCCATAATCTTATCACTTACAATTCTGACTTTGTTCCCACTCGTGGGAACTATTGAGACATTTTGAGCCATGAAAGAAATGGCTTTTTTACAAAGTCTCCATATACTTGTGTTGTTCCTTACCGGGATTTCACTAACTAACACTTGTTGCCTTGGAGTATTAAGATATTTGACCTCAATGACTCTTTTCCACCAAGCTTGCTGCTCCTCTAACAGTCTCCAAATAAGCTTTCCACCGAAAGCTAAGTTAGTGAACAAAGGAGATCTGATTCCAAGCCCGCCTTTTTCCTTGTTCTGAATAACTTGTTTCCAGCTGACCAAGTTAAATTTTTTCTTATCGTTCTTTCCTCCCTGCCATAAGAAATGTCTAAGAATACTTTCCATTTTGTGATGAAAAGAGGTAGGTGCCTGAGCTAAGGAGAACTGATATAAAGGAAGCGAAGACAACCCAGAATTAAGGAGCACCATTCGGCCGGCTGGGTTGAGCCAGAAGGATCCCCAGTTGTGGATTTTTTTTTTAAAATTTATCAAGAATTTTGTCCCAGATTTCGGCTCTAGCACGACCCATGCTTACTGGCATACCCAAGTAGCTGAAGTGGTCCCATTTTAGCTTGCATGGCACCCCAAAGATGATGGATAGATTTTGAAGAGTTTGGGCTGAAGAATTCCAGCCGTAGATGCAGCTCTTGAGATGGTTAATCATTCCTCCAGAATATCTCATATACTTATCAAGAAGGAGCTTGAACCTTCAGGCAATTATTGTAGAAGCTCCTCCAATCAGCAGGGTATCATCAACAAATTGAGAGTGGTTGATATTTTTCACTCCATCTTCAAATTTGATTCCGGTGATGAGGCCTGCTTGTCTCTTATGATCAAGGACACAGCTGAAAGACTCAACCATTAAAATGAATAAGTAGGGAGAGAGAGGGCAACCTTGCCTCAATCCTCTTGAGGATTGGAAAGCAGGCCCGGGTCTTCCATTGATGAGAGGGGCAATCCAAGGTCCAGATATGCAGGTTTTTATGAGGTTAATGAAGGAGGAAGAGAAGCCCATTTTTTGAAGAGTAGCAAGGAGAAAGGAGTGCCGGACTCTGTCAAAGGCATTAGCCAAGTCTAGTTTCAAAATGAAGCCCTTTTCCTTTCTAGAAAGGCTTGAGTGAATGGCTTCCTGGACAAGTAAGATAGAGTCGGAAATATGTCTGTTGGCCATAAAACCGCCTTGATTTTCAGAAATAAGGCTTGGCAAGAGAGGCTTTAATCGAGAAGCAAGGATTTTCGTGAAAATTTTATATGAAGAGTTGCATAGGGAAATAGGACGGAAGCGGGAAAAGGTAGAGGGGCGGCTCTCTTTAGGGATGAGAGCAAGATGGGTTGAATTTGTGAAGCCTCCCATTTTATTTTTCCTTTGTATCCATTTGTAATACTTGATGAGGTCCTTTTTGATGGTTTCCCAGAATTCCCTGTAAAAGCAGATTGGGAAACCATCCGGGCCTGGAGCTTTGTCAGGATGGAGGCACCAGATTGCTCCCAAGATTTCTTCCTCTTTAATTTCTTCATTCAGTCTTTCATTGGCTTCAGCTGATATTTTATTTGGCATATGCTGTAAGAAATCAGTGTAATTCTCCTCTTCCCCTTTTTCTGTCAGGAGCTCTCTAAAGTGAGCTGTAGCTGCGTTTTTAATGGAGGCTTGATCATTATGCTGGTTGCCTGCGCTATCTATAATAGCTGTTATATTGTTCCAAATTTGTCTGACAGTTGCTTGCTTGTGGAAGAAGGATGTATTCCTATCCCCGCTTTTCAGCCAAACCTGTCTTGATTTTATGCGCCATTTTTCTTCCTCTTCTCTTCTGATGCTGTAGAGATGACTGTAGAGATCCTCTTCTTGACTTTTACTTGCTTGAGTGTATTCTTGGTTTTCCATAGCATGGTGTAAATTTTCAATTTTAGCCTTAACTTCCAACTTCTGTGCTTCTAGTTCTTTATATTGGGATTTTGCCCAGTTCTTGAGAGCGAGCCTGACATTTTTCAATTTACTTTCCCATATATAGCTGGGCGAACCTTCTATATGCTGGCGCCAAGTATGCTGGACTAGAGATTTGGCAGCCGGAGTATGATTCCATAAGGGACTATATTTAAAAGGGATAGGCCCCAGGGGGCGATGGGATTCAAAAACTAAAATAGTGGGATAATGATCTGATATAGTGAAGGGGAGAATAGAAGCATGGACTGCAACAAAGGATGAGAGAAAAGAAACATTTACCAATATTCGATCCAACCTTTCCATTATATTATTTTTGCCAAGCCTGCGGTTGCTCCAGGTAAACTTTCTGTTCTTTGGGACAATATCTACGAGATCTGCGAGCTGCATAACGTGCTCCAACTGATTTCTGAAGGGGTCAGGGTTGAAGCAGCCGCCACGCTTTTCATTAGCGTGAAGGATAAGGTTTAGGTCGCCGCCTACGATTATATTGCTGTTCTCTTCCTTTGCAATGATGTTGCTGAGAGAAGACCAGCAAGCCTCCTTATCTCTGTAGTGAATTGGGACGTAGACATTGAAAATGATTAGCTGGTAACTATTCATCTTATTCTGCAAATTAGTCTTTATCCAATGCCGTTCCACTGTTTCTGCTATCTCGATCCATTTGTATTGGAGCCAAAGAGTGGCAATTCCCCCTAAGGCCCCTCTAGATTCGCATACACTTCCTTGATAAAATTTGTGCTTCTCAATAACTTGATTCATCTCTGCCTGTCCCAGCGTTGTTTCTTGGAGTAGAACTATCTTTGGTCTTTCTTGTTTTAAGAGATCTTTTAAGGCGTTTGTTTTGGAGGGGTGCCCCAATCCCTTGCTATTCCAGGAAAGCGTTTTCATCATTTCAATGGAGTGCGAGGAGGTGCTCTTCCTCCAAGATCTTTGTTTGTTGAATCCTTGTTTATCTGTCCTTGTATATAGGATTCTGAAGACCCAAAGCTATGTCTTTTTCTGCATTTTCGTCTCTATGTTGTTTAGTCGATTTTCATCCAGGCTTCTTTTGGTTTTTAGGAATGGATCCATGCTCTTTGGAGCTGCTTCTAGTGGTTCTGGGAGGGGGGGATCAGAAGGGAGGGAAGAGGAAATGGACAAGGGGAGGGAAGGATCAGAAGGAGATTGAATCTTAGGAGAAGGGGGATCCTCGGGTTGGGAAAGGAGGTGAAAGGGATTGGAAGAAGGAGAGGAGGAGAGGGGATCAGGTTGGCTAAGAAGGGGAAGAAGGGAAGAGGAGGGGGGCGAAGAAGGAGGGGAGGGTTTGGAAGGGGGAGTGGGAAGGGAACACAAGGAAGGCCCAGCATCAAGAGGAGGGATGGGGTTAAGGGATGTCTTTTTTTTTTTATTATGATTGTTAAAAGTGCATACATAATCCATATTTATATTTCGTTAAACTCATTTATGTATTATGCAGTGATTTAATATGTAATTTTTACTGCTTCCCATTGTTCTTCCTGTGGAGAACTGTCAACATTAAGAAGTTTAGGACATCGATTTGCAAAGTGGCCATATTCGTGACATACCTTACACTTGAAGGGAATCTGCTCGTAGTCGAGCTGCTGAATGTGTGTCCAATCATCCACCTTTAGCTTGATGGCTTCTGGCAAGCCTTTCCCCAAATCAACTTCAACGCAAATGCGAGCACAGGCCTGCATGTTATCTTTAGGTTCGCTCCGGTCAATATATTTCCCTACAACATTCCCTATGGCGCGCACTGACTCATCTCCCCAGCAGTGCAGGGGGAGATGTGGAAGGCGGACCCAAACAGGCACAGCACTAGGGATGTCCAGCTCCGGATCAAAATCTGGAGTCCACTTATTGAGGTACAGTCCTCTGGAGTCCATGAAATAAGGGCCATTTCGAAATATTAAATCCTTATCTTCCTTGGTTTCGAAATGGAAAGTAAAATATCCTTTTCCACAAAATCTGATAGAGATTTTCCCTTGAGTTTTGTCTGACCAGTTCCTTTCTACCCACCTCTGGACAGTTTTAGGAGAGGGCCATAGACCTATAAACTGCCCAATAAGACCTCTTTCAGCTAAGGCAAGCGCAGCTAGTCGAGGCAAGGTTGGAGGCAGAGAGACTTCCTGCAACCCTTCCAATTTTTTAACAAACTTCGAAACAGAGGGGCGATTTCGCTGAGGCGGAAGAGAAGGCACCAGATCAGAGAAGGCTTGTTGGAAGGTATCCTCCGGTGGCGCCTCCGGAGGGGCCATAACAGGCCAAGAGCAGACACAGAAGGACCGGCAAATGAGGCAGCCAGGAGCAAAGAAAAAAGCCCAGCAGCATAAAATTGGTAGGCGGGAGCCAACAAAGAGGCGCATAACTAAAGGGGAGCAGGGCGCAGGGGCACCGGATGCCCAGCAGCAGAGCTGCCAGGTGGGAGCGAGCTAAAACTCAGGGCCAAAGGGAGGGAGCAGAGGCTCCATAGCGCGCGGTAGTAGTCCTAGACTTGGAAAGATATAATTTGAAGAATTAGGGTCTGTAGGAAGAGGCTATGTTATGAATATAATTCATAACAATTAAATAAATAAAATAAATAAAATAAATATAAATATTAAATAATTAAATATTAATTAGATTAAATAGTTATTAAGTTAGATGAAAAGGCATGTCTAAAAGACATGCCCATTCACACTTGTTGAGGTATAAAAGCAGGGCCTCATTGTAACATTCAAATCATCTTATATCATCTTATACAATTTTATATATTAATAAATTATTATTATTAAATACCTGTGTGTATTCTAACATTTAAGTCTTCAAGCTATCAATTTTTATGCTACATCATCTCTCCCATCCTTCATCTCTCTCCCTTTCTATCATACCTCCCTCTCGCTTCCCCCATCTCTCCCACTCTCTCTCTGCCCTCCAATCTTCTCACTATCTCCCTCCCTCTCTCCTTCTCTCTCTTCGCCCTCCATCTTTGTGTCTCCCTATCCCTCTCTTACCCTTCTCTACCTCTCTCACTCCTCTCCCTCTCTCTCTCTTCATCACCTCTCCCCTCTCCTTCAGTTTATCTCCATCTCTCCCTTGTCACTCCCCCTATCTCTCCACCTCTATCACTCTGTCTTTGTTCTTCCCAACCATATACATCTAGAGTTAATATATATCATGATATATTAACATATATTATAATATAACAAATTTAATATTGTATTAATCCAAAGTTATTAAATTTAATAATATTAATATTATAATATATTATTATGAATCTTAGATTTAATAATAATAATAATAATATTAATATTAGGGTTAATAATATTTTTTTTGTATGGCATTAATAATAATTTGGTCCATGCTATTTGGTCCATAGGCTTCACTTAAATAAAACCTCTTTTTTGAGTGTTAGTAAGTATAAAAAGGTTTATGAAGTAAATATAAAAAGAAGTTTTAGTTTTTTACCATATGCCTGGTTTATTTATATTTATATTTATTTATCATATCTCTTTTATTAGTCCCTGCCGGGGACTATAAGCGATCGATAGATCGCTGACTTTGGGTTGACCGACGCGATTTTTGCAAATATTTGGCATATTTCCTAAGTCGAAGTAAGGTTTACGGGGCGGAAAGGGTTGGGGGTCTTATTACGCGCTTCGCATGGTTCGAGGCGAATGGCACGTGGCGCACGTGAGGGACACGTGGTTGCATGCGGTCTGGTGGTCTGATCGGCGGCCAGGTGTCCGTCCTCGAGATGGTGGAATGTTCGGCTTGTGTTTTACTGTCTTCGCGGCATTTGGGTTGGTATTGTTACTTGCTTGTTTAGCTCTGCAGTCTGTGCGATGTTTGGTCTGCGGTAGAGTTCCTGCCTGGCCGGGTATTGTTACTTGCAGTCTGTGCGATTTTTCGTCTGCGGTGGAGTTCCTACCCGCTCGGTGTGGCTTTGGTAAGTTCGGCTACTGTGTGGCCTGCATGCAAGATTCGATGGTTAGTTGAGCATTATAAGTTAATGGCATTCTGGTTGAATACTGAGGGTTTGTCTTCTGGTTAGATACTGAGGGTTTCTCTTACCTGCATGCAAGAGTCCATGGTTATTTGAACATTATAAGTTAATGGCATTCTGGTTGAATACTGAGGGTTTGTCTTAGCTGTGGTCGGCATGTGCTGTGGTGGTCTCATCGGCGGCCAGCTGTTCCTCCTCGAGATGCTGGAAAGTTCGGCTTGGGTTTTACTGTCTTCGCGGCCTTTGGGTTTTACTGTCTTCGCGGCCTTTGGGTTGGTATTGTTACTTGCTTGTTTAGCTCTGCAGTCTGTGCGATTTTTCGTCTGCGGTGGAGTTCCTGCCTGCTCGGGTATTGTTAGTTGCTTGTTTAGCTCTGCAGTCTGTGCGATTTTTCGTCTGCGGTGGGGTTCCTGTCTGCTCGGTGTGACTTTGGTAAGTTCGGCTACTGTATGGCATTCTGGTTAAATACTGAGGGTTTCTGTTACCTGCATGCAAGAGTCCATTGCTATTTGGGTTTTACCCTATTCGCGGCCTTTGGGTTATTATGGTTACTTGGTTGTTTAGCTGTGCGGTCTGTGCGATTTTTCCTTTCTATTTGTTCTATTGTCTGCGGTGAAAACACAATGCGGTTCCTGCCTGCTCTGTTACCTGCATGCAAGAGTCCATGGTTATTTGAGCATTATAAGTTAATGGCATTCTGGTTGAATACTGAGGGTTTGTCTTAGCTGCATGGGTTTTAAGCAAATTTGGGTAAATGTCTGCGTGAAGCTATGATTCTTAGTTGTATTGTTTAGAGATTAAGTTTGGCTACTGCATTATAAGTTAATGGCATTTGGATTATTATTGTGAATACTGAGGGTTTGTCTTCTGGCTGAATACTGAGGTTTTCTCTTACGTGCATGCAAGTGTCCATGGTTATTTGAGCATTATAAGTTAATGGCATTCTGGTTGAATACTGAGGGTTTGTCCATGGGTTGACGGACGCGATTTTTGCAAATATTTGGCATATTTCCTAAGTCGAACTAAGGTTTACGGGGCGGAAAGGGTTGGGGGTCTTATTACGCGCTTCGCATGGTTCGAGGCGAATGGCACGTGGCGCGCGTGAGGGGCACGTGGTTGCATGCGGTCTGGTGGTCTGATCGGCGGCCACGTGTCCGTCCTCGAGATGCTGGAATGTTCGGCTTGTGTTTTACTGTCTTCGCGGCATTTGGGTTGGTATTGTTACTTGCTTGTTTAGCTCTGCAGTCTGTGCGATGTTTGGTCTGCGGTAGAGTTCCTGCGGTAAATGTCTGTGTGAAGCTATGATTCTTAGTTGTATTGTTTAGAGGTTAAGTTCGGCTACTGCATTATAAGTTAATGGCATTTGGATTATTATTGTGAATACTGAGGGTTTGTCTTCTGGTTGAATACTGAGGTTTTCTCTTACGTGCATGCAAGTGTCCATGGTTATTTGAGCATTATAAGTTAATGGCATTCTGGTTGAATACTGAGGGTTTGTCTTAGCTGTGGTCGGCATGCGCTGTGGTGGTCTCATCGGCGGCCAGCTGTTGCTCCTCGAGGTGCTGGAAAGTTCGGCTTGGGTTTTAGTGTCTTCGCGGCCTTTGGGTTTTACTGTCTTCGCGGCCTTTGGATTGGTATTGTTAGTTGCTTGTTTAGCTCTGCAGTCTGTGCGATTTTTCGTCTGCGGTGCAGTTCCTGCCTCCTCGGGTATTGTTCCTTGCTTGTTTAGCTCTGCAGTCTGTGCGATTTTTCGTCTGCGGTGGGGTTCCTGCCTGCTGGGTGTGGCTTTGGTAAGTTCGGCTACTGTATGGCATTCTGGTTAAATAGTGAGGATTTCTGTTACCTGCATGCAAGAGTTCATGGTTATTTGGGTTTTACGCTGTTCGCGGCCTTTGGGTTGTTATTGTTACTTGGTTCTTTAGCTCTGCGGTCTGTGCGATTTTTCTTTTCTATTTGTTGTATTGTCTGCGGTGAAAACACAATGCGGTTCCTGCGTGCTCTGAGGGTTGCTGTTACCTGCATGCAAGAGTCCATGGTTATTTGAGCATTATAAGTTAATGGCATTCTGGTTGAATACTGAGGGCTTGTCTTAGCTGCATGGGTTTTATGGAAATTTCGGTAAATGTCTGCGTGAAGCTGTGATTCTTAGTTGTATTGTTTGGAGGTTAAGTTCGGCTACTGCATTATAAGTTAATGGCATTTGGATTATTATTGTTACTTGGTTTTTTAGCTCTGCAGTCTCTGCGATTTTTCCTTTGTATTTGTTGTATTGTCTGCGGTGAAAACACAATGCGGTTCCTTGCTGCTCGGTTAACTCTATCGCAAACGTTCGGTTGCGGTTCTGTTGTTCCAGGTGCGACTTGTATCCCTCGACTATGTGCTGTCGCTTTGGTAAGTTCGGCTACTGCATTATAAGTTAATGGCATTCTGGTTAAATACTGAGGGTTTCTGTTACTTGCATGCAAGAGTCCATGGTTATTTGAGCATTATAAGTTAATGGCATTCTGGTTGAATACTGAGGGTTTGTCTTAGTTGCATGGGTTTTATGGAAATTTGGGTAAATGTCTGCGTGAAGCTGTGATTCTTGGTTGTATTGTTTAGAGGTTAAGTTCGGCTACTGCATTATAAGTTAATGGCATTCTGGTTAAATACTGAGGGTTTCTGTTACCTGCATGCAACAGTCCATGGTTATTTGAGCATTATAAGTTAATGGCATTCTGGTTGAATACTGAGGGTTTTGTGTGCAGACTTCGTTAACCAATTTCGTCATTTGCACATTTTCTCATGGTACTGGCATAGGCTGGGTTGTGCATGCATATGGTCTAGACGAGAAGGAATTCGAACGCTCGGCTTCGTTGCAGGTACGGTGTTATTCTACTAATTGCTTTTTGTCAATTTGTTAGGGTTTTATTTTTTGCATTGTGTAGGTTTATGGTCCAGTTACTCTAGGTTTATAGTCCAGTTACTCCGTGATCCCTGCTGGGGACTATATGCGATTGATCCGTGATCCCTGCTGGGGACTCCGTGATCCCTGATTGGGGAGTATATTTGCGGTTGCTGCCTGCCGTGATACTGTGGGTTTCTCTTACCTGCATAGGTTTTATGGAAATTTCTGTAAATGTCGGTTTCAGCCACGATGTGACTTCCTTATCATTTGAGCCGAGTCGACCTGGGCGAAGCTATGGTTCTTGGTACAGATTGAGTCGCAGTCTTTTGTAGTTTGAACTGTTTTTGCACATGAAGATCTAAATAAATTGGGGATTTTGAATTGTTTGAAATGTTAAAATATTGAAGATTGCAGTCTGTTTTGTAACTGCACGGTTTCCTATCTTAGGCGTGTATTCAAGGTTTTTCGCTCGTATAATTTATGTGTATGTTTACTTTGGTCCATAATGTTTGTTTAAGTTTGTAATTCTGTTATGGATGTATGAATATTTGACTCTGATATTACTCCTAGAACGGAAGGTTGCTTTGTTAACAACTTTGTTAAGTTCATTTAGTTAGTGTTAAGTTCATTTGCTCTGTTAAGAAGTGCTGAATTGAAGGTTTGCTATATTGGTACTAGATGTTGTTCGTTTGCTGTTGCTTATATATTGGATGAAATGTTTCGTTTGCGAAAATTATAAGCTTTTCCGTGATACTGAGGGTTTCTCTTACCTGCATGGGTTTTATGGAAATTTCCGTAAATGTCAGTTTCGAGCACCATGTGACTTCCTTGTCATTTGGGCCGAGATGACCTAGGTGAAGCTGTGGTTCTTGGTACAGGCTCTGTTGTGCATGAATATGGTTTAGACGAGAAGGAATTTGAATAGTCGGCTTTGTTCCAGGTACGGTGTTATTCGACTAATTGCTTTTTGTCAATTTTTGTATTAATTGCTTTTTGTGAATTTGTTAGGCTTTTAATTTTTGCATTGTGTAGGTTTATGCTTCAGTTACTCTAGATTTATAGTCGAGTTACTCTGTGATTGTTTTAAAAAACATAGATATTTAAGCTGTATTCAGTCATTTATATTTTTTCTGTCATTCAATTATATTGGAATTCAAATATGAAATTGTCATTGTTTATTCTGTGTTTACATTAATATTAATATTAATATTATCAATTGTTATAATCATAACAATAATATTATTTGAGATGATCCCACCAAGTAGAAGTTGAGTAATGCATGCAACTAGCTCCATATAATGATGTATCAAGACATTTTGTCTATTTAAACCTTTAGATTAAAATGTCATGTTAGCTAGTTATAACCAGATTGGTTCTGATATGATGTTCAACTACCTTATTCTGCTCAGAGAGAAAAAATTATTTTATTATGAAAACAAAATTACATTTATTATATATGTTTCTGCATTTCACAGATATCCTTAAGCATAGGAAGTGATAAAAGTATTGCTGGGAACATATCTTGTTTCATAAACAGTTTGCAAAAATGTCAATATGACAGCCCTATCATAGTCATTCTAACATATATCAGAGCTTTGAAGCGAGTTTTATCTCATAAGAAATTAGCTGCTAGATATGTCCATAAACAGTCCCATAAAAAAATATAGATATAGAGATATGCTTAAGCATAGGAAGTGATAAAAGTATGGCTGAGAAGATATGTTGCTTCATAACCAGTTTTCAAAAATGTCAATATGACAGCCCTGTCATGGTCATTCTGACATACATCACAGGTTTGAAACCAGTTTTGTCTCATAAAGAATTAGGTCCTAGATATGTTCATAAACAGTGCCATAAAAAATTATACATATAGATATTGACATTTAAAAGACATTCCATCAGCTCTCCTTCCACTCTCTGTTGAATGAGCCAAGCTCATGCTACCAAGTGTAATCTTGCTTTTGACAGTCCATCAGTTTCCATGTTCGTGTCTTTGTAAACATGTTCAAACATAATGTGTTAAATACTCTGTTTAAGCAAGTCGAATCTCCTGAAATATAGGTTGAAGTTTATAATTATCCAATCAATTTGTTCCATTCATCCAATTCACAACAATTTGTGAATCATCAAAGATCTGTAATTTTTGGGCATCTTCTTTCACATGCCACAATTGCCAACAGTTTTGGGACAATTTGCTTAGGCAGATTGTTGCTGTGTTTGCCAAAGCTGCCCTTTGAATATATTACATGTTCATCATTTATATGGATCATACCTGCAGTGTCCCATAATGATGGATCTTCTTGAGAAGCGTTATGGAAGTATGCTTATGCACTACTCGTATCTGGTTCTCAATGCCTTGTTTGGGTTCCTTGATCCTTGAATTCTGTTTAGATCCATATAGTATAACCATAGGCTGATAACGAATAGCAGGAAACTTTTTACCTTGGAATATGTTGGAGTTGCAACCTAGCACAAATCAGAGACAATACTTTTTATATTTTGTCAGTTGAATTGGTGCACCACTTATGTAAAACTCATAAATAGCCTCATGGTCAATTTATTTGACAAATGCAATTGACAATGATGTTAACTTTCAGAAATATTCTTAAATTTCTGTTGCATTTGTTCATTTTGTCTTTCCATTGCTTCCTTTTGTTAACTTCATTTTGTGTTTCGATTGTTCCGTTTTGTTAACTTGCACAAATATTCTTAGAATTATGCTCCATTTTTTTCATTATGTCTTTGCATTGTTTCCATTTCCAATTTCTTTGTTATTTACAAATATGGCTTGTTGCTAGAAATTTGATATTTGTTTACCAAGATAATGCAATAGCCTATTTTTTTAATATACATACATTTTGTTCAAAACAGTCATGTTCAGTTTTTGCTAACTTCATTAATATTTTTTGCAAAGCTGTACAAGACAATTGCAAAAGCCAACTCTGGTAAGCAATTGCAAATGATGGAACAAATAATAGATGTTGACAATTACAAATTCAGATTGCAATGCATTTTGCCTGAGAACATTGATATTGTATTAAAAAGAAATGGTCTTTTTAGACTAAATGCATTTTCATATACTGTAGGAGATTGTCTATTTGACTCGTTCGAAATGCTTCTACATTTTCGTTATACTTCAAATGAATTGCGAAATGGGTTAATAGACCACTTTCTTTTTTGCTTAAAGAACAATGACGTTGAAGCAATACAGTCATATCAATATGAACTAGCACCTGAGTTCCTATACGAGTTACATGGTGTTAATGATATTGGTACATATCTTCATAAAATGCGTTATTCTGCATCTACAAATATAAAGGAGTCTGAACGAGGTTTATGGGGTGATACCTTTTGCATACGTTGGTTAGCTAAATGGCTAGATATATCAATTGCAGTTTGGTCATTGAAAAGAAAAACGAGATATTTGCTCTTTAATCAACATGAAAATGCAATTCCATATTGCATTCTCTTTCACGATGCAAATCCTGTTAGTGGTCATTATGAACCATTGGTTTACCAAAAGTTTCCAATTTGCATTTGCAACCAGTCTAATATCTACCTATCACCTATTTGCAAAGATATTGAAAGCAATTGGATGCACATTGCAAATAATATGCTCTTAAATGGACTAACAATTGCAAAGCAAGTGACATCTAATTGTGGTGACAGTCTCTTTAATGCAATTTGCTATTTAGTAGCGACAGAATTCAATGCAGAGTCTTTGCGACTTTACATTGTGCAACCTTTTTGCAATGCAGTTATGCATAAGAATCAAGAGGCATTGCATTGTTTAGAGCAATACCTAGTAGTTGATGCGATACAGTATACAATGAATAGCAATTGGCAACAATATCTGATAAATATGGCAATGCCATATGAAAAAGGACAAGTGGAAGGTGGACCATTTTGCCTACAATGGATATCTGTCGTATTCAAAGTCAATATCCAAGTATGGTCCTCTGTTACTAATAGCTTTGTCAACTATAGTTGCGCTTATTCGAGATGCAATGATATTGTTAACATCTTGTCATTCATGACAAATACATCACATATTCACTATCATGCAATGATACAAGAATATGTTCACAATTTTGAACAGTTGTCCATGGAAGAAAATGATGTTTGTAATCAATTGCGTCATGAGCATGTACTAGAAAAAGAGCAATGTATATCTCAAGTACATTTTAGCAATAATATTGCATTTGAGATAGCATGTCATTTAGAGCAAATGCAACCAACTAAGGATTGTAGGCTGAATTATCACAAGCTAAAGCAATTCATACGTGCAAAACGCAAATGCAATGACAAATGCAAAAAACCATTTTCTAATAAGAAGTCAAGAAAGAAAAATGCAATACAAATTTATATGGAAAAAGTCGAAGACACGCCTAGGAATACATGTGCAGTTTGCAACAAATTGCATTTTGCAAAAAATATTAGGTTCTTCACTACAAATTTGCAAGAAAAGCATATGGATTTGATGTTGAACAATAGGACCTTTACCAATGAAAACATATGTGTTTCTTGCAAGAAAGCACTCGAGAATGGAAAGCTACCACAATTTGCAGCACTCGAAAAAATAAGACGTAACATTTCATTGCCAACTGTAAATACACTTTCAGACCTAGAAGAAAGACTTGTGTCATTGAGAATTGCATTTGTACAAATCAGACAATGGGGACATAGACGGTCACAAATTGGCTTAACAGGATCAATTATCAATGTACCAGTTCATATGGACATTGTGAAAAAAGCATTGCCACAATATCTAAATGAGACAATGACAATTACAGTTGCATTGAAAAGAAGATTGCAATACAAAAATGCATACCAAACAGGTAAAGTACGTCCGATTATTGTCATGAAGGCATTGAGCGAACTATGTTCTAGAAGTCTTTATAAAGCTAGCAACATTTGTATAAATGAGAATTGGGCCCATGTTTTACAAGAGGATAATGAATACATTGTACAAAATTCAAATAGTGACAATGAAAGTGATACATATAGTGATGCAAATAATGAAACACCTACTGAAACATTGGTGCATGGATTAATAGAATCACAACGCATCTACGATCTGCAAGACAAGATTATTGAAGTGGCCCCTGCTGAAGGACAACGACCATTAGGCATCTTCAAGGACAAATATGCAGAAGAAATGAACTTTCCAACATTATTTTATGGCGATGCACGTGATCATGACATCACAAATAGGTTTAGTTACCAAAAAATTGTACAATGGGAATTGTTACAAGCAAGTGGTGACTTCCAATATCATACAACAAATTTGTTTTTCAAGACAATGCGAATAATAATTGATAAAGTGCTTTCTTGCATATGGGTGCGAATAAGAAAGGGACAACTAAAAGGCAGGAAAATATTAGCAAAAGATGTCAAGTATCGAGCAAATTTGGAAAAGTTATTGAAGTCTGACATTGGATACATAGATTTCAAAAAATTCGCATATCTTCTGACCATTTGGAACAAATTAGGAAAAACATATTTGCAATGATACGACAACTGGGCCCTCCAACTTTCTTTGTGACATTCACAAGTGCAGAACATCGATGGAAACCATTAGTAGATACACTTGTCACATTGTTTAGAAATAAAGCAAATAAAAATGCTATTGATATATTAGAAGATGATGACATTGACTACCTTATAAGAAAATATCCAGTCACATGTAGCCAATACTATAGACATAGAATTAATGCTATAAAGCGATTGATATGTCAAGATACTACATTCTTTGGAAAAATATCTGATTACTATTTTGTAACAGAATTCCAAAATAGAGGAACTGAACATGAACATGGACTGTTATGGATAGAGAATGCTCCAATATATGGAAAAGAAAGCAACTCAGAAATTGAGAAGTTTCTTGACAATTACATCACTTGTAATACAGATCATTTGGAGTCAGATGTTGCTAAATTGCATAAACATCACCATACAAAAAGTTGTAAGAAGCGAAAAAATTCAAATTGCAGATACAACTTCCCCATGCCACCAATGAAATCAACAATGATCATTGAACCAACCAATGCAGAAAATACAAAAATTGTAGAGAAATCAATATCGTTTTTTGCATTCTTGGAGCAAACAAACTACAATGATTCAACAACACATGACGATTTCCTCCTAGAAATAGGGCTGCTACAAAATGAGTACATAGAACTATTGCAACATACAGTAAAGCAACCAACAATTTTCCTGAAACGAAAACCTTCTCACATTTGGAATAACAGTTTTGCAAACGGTATCCCTGCTTTATGGAATGCAAATACAGATGCACAATTTGTGCTAAATGCATATGCTGCAGCATCGTATTGTAGTTCATATATGACCAAAATTGACAAGTCTATGACAAATGCATTTAGAAGAATACGGAAAGAGCATCAGAAAGATGAAATTGACGCTATGCAAATGATTCGTAAACTTGGAAATACATTACTCAATCTACAACAAATGTCAGCTCAACAAGCAGTGCATATAGCACTTTCATTGCCATTGAATTCTAGTTCAAGGGAATGTATATTTGTGAACACGTCTCCAGTTGATGAACAGACGTTTATGCTTAAACCGCCTATTCTTTTGAAACAAGAACCTGATGATTCAGAAGATGTTATGTGCCATTCCATTGTTGACTACTACATTGGACGACCAAGTTCCATTAGCAAAATCTGCCTTGCAGAATTTGTATCAAATTACAAGAAAAATGGCAAACCCATATCTAAAAGGAAAAAACCAAATGTTATACGATTTGTCAAATATAACAAACACAATGATATTGAAAACTTTTGTCGAGAGAAATTATTGTTATATATGCCATTTGAAAATTGTGAAGATACATTGAAACAAGAATTGCCTACATGGCTCTCTGCATATACATTACATGAAAAAACAATTCAAGTTAATGAAGCCAAATTTACATATAACATCAATCCAACATGGGGTGATTTAGAGACTGCAACAAATGAGCAAATTAGTTCTTTGAATACTAACGAAATGAATATGCAAGACCAAGAGAACAATTCCCATTATGAGGAATATGATTTGCAATCGGACTTGCAATTTCCAAAACAATTTGAAATGAAGAAAAAAATCAATCTTGGATTTCAAATTACTGCCCATCCATTTTTAATGGAGAACAATGAATATTACAAACTTAGAAGAATCTTGAACAAAGAACAACAAGCAATTGTAAAAGACATTGCAGTTAAAAAAAAGAAAAACCCCAAGGAACCAATTTACCTTTTTATTACAGGTGGAGCAGGTGTAGGTAAAACGCTCACAGCAAAAGCGATTTTCCAAATGCTTATACGAATTTATGATTCACAAAACACAACTGATCCTATGAAACCAAAAGGTCTAATATTAGCATACACAGGAAAAGCTGCATATAATGCAGGTGGAACAACAATCCATTCTGCATTGCTAATGCCTTTTAACAAGTCTCAACTGTTCTCACTGAGCAAAGAAGTATTGGACAACTTATCAAAGCTATATCAAGAATTGCAAGTAGCTTTCATAGATGAGATCTCGATGATTGGAAGTCGGTTCTTATATTCTATTGACAATAGACTCAGAAACATAAAACATGTCCAAACAAAATACTTTGGGAACATTGACATCATATTTTGTGGTGATTTCTATCAAGCACAACCTATTCAAGACTCTCTTATTTTTGAACAACCAACAATCAACAATCAAACAATAACACATGATTTCTGGAAGGATAATGTCAAGTGCTTCCAATTGCATATGACAATGCGACAAACAAATAAGAGATTCATATCAGTGTTAAATAGAATGCGAACAAATTGTCAAACATCTGACGATATAACATACATGAATACAAGTTGCATGCGCCCTGTACCAAATGATCCAACATTTCCCTACTTATTTTACAAAAACAAAGATGTTGCAATGCATAACAAGAAAATGTTGATGCTAATGCCTGGCAAAGAAATTTTGATTAATGCAATTGACGAAAATGAGGAGAATAGTGACAATTTCGCAGCTCATCAACATACGGCTATTTTGCCTCCACAGCTTTTGATAAAGTTGAACATGTTAGTTGAAATGTATGCTTGCAATTATGATGCACCAGATGGGCTAGTGAATGGTGCAGATGGAATAGTTAAAGCATATACCCATACAAATAAGGTCGATGTTCTATGGATTAAGTTCCATGACCCTAATATTGGTCATCGACAATCTAGAAAACTAGGTCATTTGTACACTTCAGAGATAGCACATGATTGGACACCAATATTGCGAATATCAAAACCAATGCCTATGACATCAAAGATGGCGCCATTGAAAATACGAAAACAATTTCCAATTCAACTTGCATGTGCACGCACAATACATAGATCACAAGGCTTAACCTTGGATAGGCTTGCATTCGACCCTACTGGAGTACAAGTGCATGGCCTAGTATACACAGCACTATCACGTGTCAGAAACATAGAATCATTGTATTTGCTTAATCCTCTTAAACATAGTAACTTCAAGGTCAAGCAAAAAGTAAATTCTGAAATGCAACGTTTGCAAACCACTGCAAAATGGCAACTAGAATATGACTGTTCATCAATACAATCATTGCGATCCATCTTTATTCTTTCATTGAACACTCGCAATCTTCATGCGCATCTTACTGACATATGCAATGACTATGACACAATGCAATCTGATATCTTGTGCTTACAAGAAACACATATGTTGCTGTCTATGCAAAATGAATACTTCAAAAATTTCAATTGCATCTCAAGTTGCATTAAGCATGGAGTAATGATATTGATAAAGGAAAATATCATTATCCTTGAACATACCCATTTTGAAGACTGCTTTGTAGAAGCATTGTTTGCAAAAATAAAAGTTCACACATTACAAATTGCAATACTCAATATATATGCATCGCCACATGCAAACCTAAACAATATCCTCAACGTCATTGCAAAAGCCTTATACCAGTTAGATCTAAACAATATCATAGTTATACTAGGGGACTTCAATATTGATATGGTGCATTGCAATCAAAAAACAAAGCAGCTAGAAACCTACATGCAAAACTACAATCTTCATTTCCTAGTTGACAAAACTAATAGCATGCACAAATCATTGATTGACCATGTTTGGGCAAATCTAGGCAATATAAAGTATAGAATTTTCGTATTGGATGCATATTGGTCTGACCATGATATAATATCTCTTGTCCTTGACCTATGATATACACATGAAACAGTTTACAAAATTCCAAATTTTGACATTTTTGCAATAGCTCATTGCTTTTACCATATCTATTTTACTAAAGCATACTACAATATCTTTTTGTGGTAAACGAAGTGATAACAACATACATACTATGCATTCTATTCTACATTTACATATATGGCGTTCTGTATTGATCAATGCAACTTATGCCAGAGACAGCCTTTTCAATTAACCAACACAACTATCCTATCATAAATTTGCAGATATGACCTCATCTATTTATGCATGCAGATTCTGCTAGTAAAACCCTTTTCAATTGAACAGAACGACCAAGAAAAAAGAACAACAACATGCAACATAAACAAACAGAGTATATTCTTTTTGCCTTTCCTTTTCTATGGATCTTGTCTTCTTGTTCAAGTTTTACTTTTATATGTTCTTTTGACTTGTACTAAATATGTCTTACTATTCTATAACATAGCATAAATCTTGAAAAAGGAAATGAAACAATTGAAGAAATAGAATGCATAAGCCAATTAGAAAGCGCAAACAACCACTTGTTTTGCAAAGGTATGTCTATGAGAACTACAGAAAAATGGTAATTTGTATTTAGAATATTAATGTCTACTATATATGCATTCTATTTTTATTTTTACATATGTATGGTTCTATGGTTTTAATGTTCTTGTTCAGTTTTTACTTCTAGTTTGCACTAAATATATGTTACTATTCTATAACATAGCCTAAATCTTCAGAGACGAAACGAAACAATTGAAGAAATAGAATCCATAACGCAATTAGAAAGGGCAAGCCAACCACTTGTTTTGCAAAGGTATGTCTATGACAACTATACAAATATGCTAATTTGTATTTAGAATAATAATGTTCAGCAAGGTATGTCTATGACAACTATACAAATATGCCAATTTGTATTTAGAATGTTAATGTTTAGTATATATCCATTCTATCTTTACATATGTATGGTTCTATGGTTTTAATGTTCCTTGTTAACTGTTTACTTCTATATGCTCTTTGAAATTGAACTAAATATATGTTCCTATTCTATAACATAGCATAAATCCTGAAAAAGGAAAACAAACAACTGAAGAAATAGACCACATAACTCAATTAGGAAAGGCAAACCAACCACTTGCTTTGAAAAGGTATGTATGGCAACTATACAAATATGCTATTTGCTATTTAAAATATTAATGTTTACTATATATATCTCCTCTTTTTACATATCTATATTTAAATGTATATATGTCAGATTAGTGTTTACTATATATATCTTCTCTTTTTACATATCTATATTTAAATGTATATAAATTAGAAAATCTTGGACGAGTGAAGAAAGCACTAGTAGTAAGTCCCCCCAAACAATGCAGCAAGAAGACATGTACAGGTTACATATGACAATTTCTTTATTGATTGCTTATCACAAAATACATGTGATAATATCCACATCATATTGAACCATGCGTTTGCTTGTGTTAGTCCAACTGAAACAATCGCAACCAAACTTCATTCAACAAACGTGCAAAATGATACATCAAAAAGGTATGCATATGAAACACAACACTCTAATCTATTTCTAGTTATTCAGTCTTTAGGAGAAACATAGTATTCTACAAATGTTTATAGCAATTTCTAACTAGGCAATTTTAATAGGCAAAAACAGATACTGCCAATTAAAGTATCAATTGAAGATCTCAATAGTCGTAAAATTGGGCAGCTATTTGTTGGAGACATAATGGTTGTCTATAGTGCATTCCTTGACAAAGCAAACAAATCACGTCAAGTATTGCGAGCTGATTTGACAGATGCTCAAGGAATGATGACTATAACGTTGAGTGTACCTGCACATTTGGTGGAGCGACATGAACACAAAATTTTGCAAGGCAACAGCATCTCAATTACAAACTTCAGGATATTGCCTAAAAGTGTTTATGATCGCGGTGACTGTGACAAAATAATATTGCTTAATGAATCAAGTATCATAGAAACTGTACCTGAAGTTTGCAAAGAATATCGCTTCATTCCCAATACGACCATTAGGCAATTTGCAAACAAAAAAGAAATGTACCCAATTGGCACAATCGCTGCTGCCGTTACACTTGCCAAACGAGTTGGATTGCATTACATACTCCATATCAAAGATGGAGATTCTGAAAACGACAATGCAACTGTATGTATTCAGATGTTACTTATTCCTAATTGTCAGTAAATAACATGCATCACTTCAATACATAGTTGTTGTAATTTGTCCATAGTTTTTGTAATTTGTCTTCTGCAATTGCAATTTTTCAATGCATACGAACAATGTAGTTGCATATTACTTTTTGTATTTTTCAATACATAGCCATTTCTGTTCTGCAGTTGCAACTCTTTGACACATATGAACAATTTTTCCTTTCAATGGAAAAACAATTGCAAAAAGGACACTTTCCGCTCATTCTTTTCAAAAATTTAACAAAAAAGGTAAACACAACAGAGACAATATTCAGAGCATCGAAGTCAACGTTCATGACTGAACTTAACACAGATGCACTCAACAATCTCACAAAACTAACTACATCTACCTATGCTGTAAGTATAGCAATAACAATGTTTTTGCTGCATTTGCATTTGGCATGTAATAATGTAAATTAACGTTTGAATGTTTTATAAACAGGTCGAAGGTATTCTGACCGCAACAAATCCATATTCAACTCCTTTCGAACCTGTTTGTGCAATTTGTAACTGCCCAGTGAATTCATCCATAGCAATAGCCAATGCAACAATTTTCTGTTCACAATGCAATGATAATTGCCCTTTCCTCTACAAGCATTGTATAAATGCTGTAATAGAATCCATTACAAATAACTTTGTCCAGTGCATTATCAGGGAGCCCTTATTACATGAGTTACTTCCTGATTTAAAATCAATGTCATATGAGACATATTTGCAACAGAAAGCTACCACTGTTTACATCTTACGTGACTTCAAAATTCAGAGCAAGTTCACACTCAATGAAGATAGTGAGCTATTACATGTCAACTAACAAATGGAAGGTACATCAACATATGCCTTAACATGTTTTCTCTCAAATATGTCCTCTCTTCAATTTACACTGTTATCATTTTGTTCTAACTAACTGTTTGTTATACAGATTACAAAATCCAGGAGCATGGCAGCCTTCACATCCATAACAAATGCAAAAGTAATATGAACATGTTTCTTCATATTATGCTCTCACGATAATACAAGTATTTGACTTGCAATTTTGAGTCATTTACAAAGAATATGTAACACAACAGTTGATGAAAAAAGGCTAGAAAGTCTTTATGCATATGTGTTTGTACTGTTTTTGTCTCTGTTCTCTATCTCAAATGGAACGCATTCTGCATCATGCTTCAAGCTTGACAACGAGAGATTGTCTTGTCAGCTTTTGTATGTATATTTTTGTCGCATCTTAAAAAGTACCATGTTTGGTTTAAATTATATCATTGAATACAGCAAATGCAACATCAGGTCAGCAATAATTTTGTATCTACAGCTGCTGAATGCAAACAGCAAAGATTCCATAGATTGATTAAATGACAAATTGTATATTGAATCGGCTAGTCATTTCTGTCTCCTCCTATGTTATGGCTGAATGCTATGTTAGTTTTTGTTTGTTGCATACTGTAGCCAACGATTCAGGAAACAGGCCTAGAAAGTCTTTATACATGTCTATTTGTATTGTTTGTGTTTCTGTCTTGTATTTGAGATCGAACGCATTCTACAACATGCTTGAAGCTAGACTTTATAAATAGCATCAAACTATATGGACTTTAAAATGAATATATGTTGTTTGAAAATGCAATTATGACATAATGCATTTCGTATTATTAGTCCTTCCCTGGGACTATATGCAATCGATCAATTGCTGACCGTTGCTTGATCCGCATGATTTTTCATTATAATAGCATTATAACCTTAAGCCAAATGAAAGTTTTGGGCTCGAAAGGTTTTGTTTTATATTACCTATGTTTCTGTTTACTGTTAGCTGTACAATTTGCTTAAATTTTTTCCATGTTCCTAAACACATCTGATTCAAAGTCAAACGTAGAGTTATATTTTGGAAACAAATGCTACAGGGTAACTGCTTTGCATAAAATCTGGTAACATTACCAAGAAAGAATTTATCCCACAGACCATCTGAATATGCCATATATCTGGAGACTGCTGACATGATTTGCAGTTTACAATCTGAACAATGCTCACATGGTTTCCAATCTACAAAGCACAAAGGACACAATGGCTAATATACATTTCTGGTAGCTTCCACTCATTCCATTGGTATTCTTGCTCGGACTCAATGCTGAATTTCAAACCAGTAAGTTTATCTGAACCCATTTCATTTTTTATATCATTTGAAGTCCAAACCTTATTTCAGAAGTTTATGACTTTGTAGGTTCATGGTTTTGATCTCTCCTTGTGCATTGCCATGTTTAACTAGTTAGCATGAATATGAAGTTTGTATTTGTTGTTGGTGGCGTTCCTGTTCTGCTTGTTTAGCTTGATCTTATTTTGAAATTTTGTTGTCTAATTAGCAGCACTGTTGCAATGACTTCTGAAACGAAGCACAGAACAGCTGCCAATATTAGAATATTACCAACAGAACGCCTTGCTCAGTGTGCTTTCGAAACTAATCAGTTGGTTCAGGTATATACAATACTGACTTTGTAATAAATTGTTTTTGCAAATTAAAACAGATCTCGTCAAGATTGGAAAACTGGAACAAGCCATGTTAGAGATCTGTTTTACTCTTATACAGCCATAAGTATTGCAGAAGAAGCCTTAGTTCAGATAACTCCTTAACATGTTTTCTCTCAAATATGTCCTCTGTTCAATTTACAATGTTATCATTTTATTCTAACCAACTGTTTCTTCTACAGATTGCAAAATGCAGGAACATGCTGGCCTTCACGTCCAGAACAAATGCAAAAGTAATATGAATATGGTTCTGCATTTTCATGTTTAGCTAGTTAACATGAATCTGAAGTTTGATGGCAGATACAGTTCTCTAACCAGTAATAGCATTGCATATGATAAAATACCTTTCAGCAGCTTGATCTTATTTTGAAATTGTGTTGTCTAATTGGCAGGGGTGCTGCACTGACTTCTGATATGAGGCACGCAACAGCTACCAATATTAGGGTATTACAAAGAGGAGAGCTTCCTCGGTGTGCTTTCGAAACTGATCACTTGGTTCAGGTATATACAATACTGACTTTCTAATAAATTGTTTTTGCCAATCAAAGTATTTCATTCCAAGCTAATATGATTATCTCCTAAATTCTCAAGCTTTCAGTAAAATCAAAGTGGCATATCCTTATACTTGTTAAGGATTTCATTACAAATTAATACAATTATCCCCTAAATTTGCAAGCTGAGTAGAAATCAAAGTGGCGTATCCTTTCGAGGATTTCGTACTGTGGCATTATGATTATCCTCTATCTGTTACTTTATTTTTTTTCTTCTCCTATCTGTCACTTCAGTTTGAATCTTCTGCTGCATTGTTGACGTTCTGTTTTACTTGGTGGTGCATCAGAAGAAAAACAGCTTCAATCAGGGTAAAAGGAGGCTCAAGTTAGCGTGAATCTGAAGTTTGATCGCAGATACAGTTCTGTAACCAGTAATAGCATTGCATACGATAAAACACCTTTCAGCAGCTTGATCTTATTTTGAAATTGTGTTGTTCCCTGCTCACATAAGGCAAGTACAATCTGCAACTATTTGATGCTTCTTTCTGTTTGCAAGTATTTCAGGTTTTTTTGCAAATACCTTATCCAGACATCTTTGTTTTATTTATGGATCAAGATATTATTAGATGCAAAATTGAGTTGAGATGTTTTAGGTTACACTTCCATGTTATTTCAGTCTTGCATAATTTGACTACTGTTTTGACTCAACTAGTTTATTTGCATGAGCAAGTGCAGTTGATGATATAAAGTGCAACTCGTGACACAGCATCATGATGATGTTACATGTGTTTATTCTTTCCCAAATATTTCTGTTAGCTTACCTAAGTTGTCAAATTTTTCCATCGCATGGAGCACCGCATCAAATTCTGTTGGATTCGGATATAGATAGAAATGACTTTTTTGCAATTCTTTATCTTCTAAAACAGAACCGCTCAGAGTTCAACGTGAAAGTACGTTTATTTTCTGCTTCACTTGGTTTTACATATATGTCTCTAAAACTTTCCTACGTGTTAGTCTGGATTCTGTGTGCATTCTGTTTTAGTTTAATTGCATTCATTTGACTCGAGAATAAAAAAAGAAAGATCATGACACATAGTTATTTAGAAATAATAAATAAAATGATGCAAGCTTTTAAAATAAGCATGATAAAGAATGTCCAAGCAGTAAGTTTACCTCAACCCATTTCATTTTTTATATCATTTGAAGTGCACTTCACACACAGTGTTGTGTATGCAGAAGCTACCTTTGGAGTACTTCGGCAAGGGGACTTAAACCTTTTTATGAAACCCGTGCCTAAAATTTCTAGTCGGTTCTTTGCATTTAATTGCCTACATCCTCAGCATTGTGCAATATTTTCAGCCAATGTTTCTATTAGACCTCATTGAAAAGCACGTGCTACAAGCCTTGTTCCAAAAGTTTATGGCTTTGTAGCCTCACACTTTTGATCTCTCCTTCTGCATTCTCATGTTTAGCTAGTTAGCGTGAATCTGAAGTTTGATCGCAGATACAGTTCTGTAAGCAGTAATAGGATTGCATATGATAAAGTACGTTTCAGCAACTTGATCTTATTTTGAAATTGTGTTGTCTAATTGGCAGGGGTGCTGTACTGACTTCTGATATGAGGCACACAACAGCTGCCAATATTAGAATATTACAAAGAGAACAACTTCCTCGGTGTGCTTTCGAAACTGATCAGTTGGTTCAGGTATGTACAATACTCACTTTCTAATAAATTGTTTTTGCAAATCAAAACAGATCTCGTCAACATTGCAAAGCTGCAACAAGCCATCTTAGGCATGTGTTTTAGTCTTATACAGCTTTAGTCAACAAAGCAACCTTCCGTTCTAGGAGTAATATCAAAGTCGAATATTCATAGATCCATAACAGAATTACAAACTTAAAAAAACATTATGCACCAAAGTAAACATACACATAAATTATACAACCGAAAAACCTTGAATACACGCCATAGCTTCACTCAGGTCGTCTCGTTCCAAATGCCGGTCGAAACTGACATTTACAGAAATTTCCATAAAACCCATGTAGCTAAGACAAGCCCACAGCATCACGGCAGGCAGAAACCGCATTGTGTTTTCACTGCAGACAATACAACAAATACAAACGAAAAATCGCAGAGATTGCAGAGCTAAACAACCAAGTAACAATAATAACCCAAAGGGCGCGAACACGGTCCGATTCATACCAACGTTACACAACGGCTTGGGAGTCACCGGACCACGTGCCCTTCACCTCGAACGATGCAAGGCCCCCAATAACACCCCAAAACCTTTCCACCCCCAAAACCAACCTTTCCAACCCCCAAAACCTTGGTTCGACTTAGCTTATATCACTCATAAAAGCCATGCAGGTAACAGAAACCCTCAGTATTTAACCAGAATGCCATTAACTTATAATGCTCAAATAACCATGGACTCTTGAAGGAAACGAAGAGACAATACTGCTGGACCTACGAAGCAGGCAAGACTGCAGAGTTAAACAACCAAGTAACAATAATAACCCAAAGGGCGCGAACATGGTAAAACCCAAGTCGAGTAACTTTCCAGGATCTCGACGAGGGACAATTGTCCGCCCACAAGACCACCACAGACGAAAAATCGCACAGACTGCAGAGCTAAACAAGCAAGTAACAATACCCGAGCAACCAGGAACTCCACCACAGACGAAAATCAGACAGACTGCAGAGCTAAACAAGCAAGTAACAATACCAACCCAAAGGCCGCGAAGACAGTAAAACCCAAAGGCCACGAAGACAGTAAAACCCAAGCCGAACTTTCCAGCATCTCGAGGAGGAACAGCTGGCCGCCGATCAGACCACCACAGCACATGCCGGCCACAGCTAAGACAAACCCTCAATATTCAACCACAATGCCATTAACTTATAATGCTCAAATAACCATGGACTCTTGCATGCTCAAATAACAAGCTCAATTGTTGATGCCTTGCTATGAACACACTTTATTTACTGATCATGTTTTCTTTGTATGGTCAGATTTCTCATGCCAAAGTTAATCTTCTTGAAGTTAGACCAGGAAAATCTGAATCACTGATTGAAATTTCTGGCAATCCACAGCAAACAAGTGCACCAATTTTGTATGCAGTTCTTGATCTCCCTCCGACATTTTCCAACATTTGCCAACAATTCGTCTACTGTCCCTCTGTTGCTACTTTTTGATTTTGATTTCTTAGAACAAAAGCAGATTCCTTGATTCAATTAAATTTTTATTTAAGATAATTAACCATAAATCTGTCTGCAAACACGAACCCCTGCAGTACTAACTATATGCTTTGTTTCAAAATTCAGTCAAATCACAATATAAACAGTATTGGCAATTTCTCTGAGTTTGAGGACCCAATTCTTCGTCAACGGACTTCTGCCAGATTTGAAAGGTACACAACATTTGCAAAATTTTGTCAATTGCTACTATCATAGTGGTTTTGTTGATCAGTATTTCTGTACTAATGTCCTTGGCATTGTATATCACCTTTGGCAGTGTGACAGCAGCTGGTCAGCTTATCACAAAAACTACAGTTGAAGTTCTAACATCTGAACGCACAGTTGCAGCCATTCTAGGAAAGTCTGGAAATGATCTTGTTAAAATTCAGCAGTTAAGCTAGTATAAAGAAGCATAAATTTCTGCAAATTCCATGGGATCCCCTTCAACTGAAATTTTTGAAACATGCACACTTGGAATGAAGTGCTGTCATTGCTGACAAAATGACATTGTATTGACAGAATGGAAAAATGTTACAGTACAAATCCTATGTTCTTAAATGATCATCTTGTATCCGAACATTCATCTAGTCGAATGTTCCATTAATTATTAGTTAATAAAAATTGGCATTGGCAGTTTTTATTTTGTCTCTATGGCTCTTGATTCATTATGCTAATGTTTAATGCATTAATTATTAGTTAATAAAAATTGCATTGGCAGTTTTTATTTTGTCTCTATGGCTCTTGATTCATTATGCTAATGTTTAATTAAATTTCAATATCTCTGATCCAATATAAAAATATTATTATTATTTATTTTTATTTAATTGTAATATCACACTCTATCTTTCATGTTTAAATAAATAATGCATTTTATGATTTAAATTACCCATATAATATTAAATACTGCTTATCCATTCATATTTAATTATAACTATTAAATTATTTATAGTTTTAACTAAGTATAAATTTCCTATAATATTTTTATTATTCAGTATTCATAATGGAAAGATTACACTTCCAATCACAAAGAAATAAAATTCCTTGAATAAAAAGATTCCCACATTGAAATGAACTGTTATCTATTTTTTATTTAAAACAATATTAATTGAATATGACTTTCATAATTTATAACATGTAATATCATTTCTCCCAGTTGTATTAACCTGCAATAATTAGCTTATGCCAAGGCAAGCCTTTCTTGTCACCAGGGATAAAGTTTAATAACATAATAACTTTTAAAAATTCAAGCTCTCAAAACATTATTTCTAACTAATAAATAGAGTAATTTGAAGTGGTATAGTCAATCTCCATTCTTTTATTATTTTCAATTATCCCAAATTTCATCATTCTATATGTCATCATACCTCCTATGCTTATGTTATGCCAAATAAATGAATTATATTAAACTATACTCCCTAATTAAGATAATCACAAAATAGAAAAACAACTATGTTTAATGCCATCTGTTTATCTGTGATGTAAGTGCTTTCATTATACTTTGAAAAAATTTCAATAAAAAAACTAACTTGCTTAAATGGAACACAGATATTGCAGAAAGATAATGAATTTTTTCTTGCAGATCATGATCAATTTACATTTCAACTCGTAGAGTTTAAATGTTTTTTTAATTTTAATCTGTTTATTTTAGTTTTTAATTTATAAAATAAACTTATCAAAATTACTTTGCTATTGTACTTAGATCCTATATTTACTAACCCAAAACTATAAAAAAGACCAAAAGTCATGTCCTTTTGCATCACAACAAATTACTAATTAAATGCAACAAATTACTTATTAATCTAAACATTTTCTAAATCATGACACATTGGAAAATTACATCTAAAACTAATCTTACATTTATCACAATTCTTAGTTAACAAACGCAAAGTTCATTATATTTCACTCTTTGCATAAAGTCAAAAAGTCCATACAACAATTCGCTATCCAATTCACTAAATCTTAATACAAATAAGCATGCCTACAACACACTAGTAATGCAAACCAGCTCTGATGATATCTAATGCAAATTAAACACATATTAAATCTCATAATAATAACTCACCTAACTCTTCTATTAACCGGCAGGGACTAGCGCCACAACAGTGGCTCCTTGTTTACTATTAGGGTTGACATTAGTTTAGATTAGATTATTCTTTTAGTAAATATTAAATATGTTAAATGTTAACCATTACATGTTTACACTTATATTTTTACATGATATCTACTCCATAAACATTAGTTTACATTTATGTTTATATTTTTACGTGAAATCTACTTTCATACATGTTTATGTTTACATTTATATTCATATTTATGATTACGTTTACATTTTTATGTAAGATCTACCATATATTTAAGTTGATGTTGGGCTATTATGTGAGATCCACTCCTAAATTATAGAGCGCTTATCAACGCAACAATTAATTTAACACATTATTGTACCAGCTGCCGTTCTTTTGAAATATACATGCTCAATATAATACGGGAGCTAGTAAATTATCTATGTACTCATAAATTATATTATCAATCACTATATTATTTATTAAAATATAAAATAATTGTCATTTAATATGAAATTATAAAAAAAAAATTCTCACATTCCATCTCATCTCAAGATTTAAAATCCAAAATCCACATGTTACGATGACATGCACGGGAAAATGCAAATGGTGTTGTATGTCGCTTGCTTCATTTCTTTGTTTTGTCCAATGCACAGTGGAGTGGGCGTCATGCCACATTAACTTCAGCTAGATGTGCTAAACATTATAAAGGATTTTCATTTATTTTTTATTTTTATCACTATTCTATTTTGATTGAAATCCTTATTCACCTGTAATTTCATCCCCTCAATACTGTAATTTAAAACAAAATTATTAATAAACAATATTAAAAAAAAATAAAAATATTAATTAAATTTTAAATTTGAAATGATTTTTGGGTTTTTAAGATTAGAATATGATCCTATCTTAAAATTATAATTATTTTTTATTATAAAATGCAAACATAAATTTAATATTTTAGAAAAATCTCAAAACATTAAATTAAATTATATATATTAAATAACTTAAAATTAAAAGTATCTCATTTTTAACTAAATATTTAAACAAATCCACCAAAATTTCTATAAAATAAAAAAAAATAAAATAAATCACACCATAAATTATATTCTCAAATAAAAATAATTTTTTATTATTATCGTTTTTAAAATTAAATAAAATTAAATATTAAAATAATAAAACAAATTATAATTATAAATTTATTTATTAATTTAATTTCAAACTTTATTATATATCAACACTATGATTTGCTTTAATCAATCTCCAATTTTCTTTTTTCATTCTTTTTTGGTATAAAATCTCTCAAATTTTTAAAAAATATAACAATTGGTCAAAATATTTTAAAATTTAAATTTTTTTGATTATATATATATATATTTATATTCACAGTTTTTTACTTTTTTTATCTAGTTGCGAATGGAATTTTATCAAAAAATTATCTTATTTGATTTTCAAAGAGTTCGAAACTAATTGAAATGGGACAACACACTAGTTACCATATTAAATACTATATAATATAGATATGATAGTTCCCATGGAGTTTTGTAACATTGATTTTTTCTATTAAAAAATTATCTTATTTGATTTTCAAAGAGGTCGAAATTAATTCAAATGCGACAACACACTAGTTATCATACTAAATACTATACAATATCGATATGATTGTTCCCATCGAGTTTGTAACATTGATTTTTTTTTAAATATTCTAGGTATGATGTGCAACTATATATTTATATATCTGAAACAAAGTCTATTTTGTTAGCCATTATTACAATAACAATAATCATGCAATCTCATATATCACCCCACAATACACATATTTCTTTAATATATATAAATAATGTATATTGATTTTTATTAAAATTAATAGTGTTAATATATGAAATAACTTCCACTATATTAATGATGTAATAGAATATTAAATAATTTTAAAAATCAAGTATTACGTAATAAAATATTTTGTTATTTTTATGATAGTAAAAAGTTAAATAATAAAAACACTTTCTTTTAAAATGTCAAGTATATCTCTATATTACAATTTTAAAATATTTGTAATGATATTGATATTCTTAATTTATTAATTCATCAAAATCATAAATTTTTTTAAGAGTTTTTATTTTTTAATTTTTTATTCTTTATTTTTTTTTAGAACAAACTATTCATTTCCTTATGATTTTTCTTAAAGTCTAATATGCCAAAGTTGATATTAGCAAATAATATAATAATCATGGTTGTTGTCATCAATATTCATATAATTAGTATAATCTTGAAATAGGTAAATAGAACATTGAAGTGAATTGAGGACGTATAAGTTGAGTTGAGAAATTGTTTTTGTTATTTTCACTTGTATAGGATTGAAAATTAATGACTAAACATATTATTTGTAGTTATTGGAGCAATTGATGAGTTATCATTGAAGATCTCATCCTTAGTTGCCTTCAAATAAGCTAGGACTTGAATTATGTAGAGTAAAGTGCAACCTTTTTCACTACCATCATCATCTACTTAAAGAAACAATAACATGACATTGATGCCTTTGCTCCTAGAAAAGATGTGATGAACAGGAATTTTTATAGTCAATTATGACATATATCACAACATGGAGAGTAAGGGTGGCAAGGGGCTATGTGGTCTCACTTTTTCTTAATTTGGTTCATTGATCAAAACATATGCATTTTCCACTTGTGACATGTTCAAATGGTTGTAAAGTAAAACATGGCTTACTTACAAATATCATCTACCATGACCTTTCAATACATTATTATATATCATTATATACATATAATGTATTTATATAAAAAAAAAAACACTTTTAACATGAAGTTTTAACATATATCATATGATAAGAATTTAATATTATTTTTCTTATTACTCTTAATCTATGTTAATTATATGATATAATAAGCTTGTTTTATATATATATATATATATATATATATATATATATATATTTTTTTTTTTTTTCTACGTAAAACTATATCTATTATATTAACAGGGTAACAGTGA
This sequence comes from Pinus tabuliformis, assembly GCA_031772625.1. NCBI lineage: Eukaryota > Viridiplantae > Streptophyta > Pinopsida > Pinales > Pinaceae > Pinus > Pinus tabuliformis. The sequence continues at coordinate 1,251,492,988 of CM062811.1, forward strand.
ATTTACATCATGACCGAAGTCAAGCACTCTGCTCCTGTAGGAGGCAGATCTGTCCAGAACAAACACATTTGAAAATTGTCTAATTTTGTGTCCCACGCAGGGGAACGATCTCTGAAACATAAGACAATTCAAAAACTCAGAATAAACTGAGGGATATTACGTATATCTATTATATTAACAGGGTAATAGTGAATTTACATCATGACCGAAGTCAAGCACTCTGCTCCTGTAGGAGGCAGATCTGTCCAGAACAAACACATTTGAAAATTGTCTAATTTTGTGTCCCACGCAGGGGAACGATCTCTGAAACATAAGACAATTCAAAAACTCAAAATAAACTGAGGGATACCAAAGATCCCAGAACCAAGTCGCCTTACAACCGTGCCCAGTGGTGAGGGGCATTCTGCCAGAAAAAGAAGCGTGGGTGGATTTGCTATTCATCAATGGGCTCTTCTATGATTCGACACCAGCCCATATCAGGTAATTCCTCTGTCTGAGTCGCATTCTGAGCCACGGGACCCGGATCTACCATCATCGCCTCCTGTGCTCTGCCCACTTGTTCATTTGTTTCCTGCTGAGGGGCATTTTCCGCAGCCAGCTGAAATGATGAAGAGGGATCCGGGATTGCCCTTGAATTCCCTGCCTGAGTCCTTAAATCATCAACTTGACTTTCTTCCTGAAAAACCACTGTAAAATAGGCAGTGATCCTGGGCCTATTTAGAGCGCTGTCAAAGGTAAATATGGCAGAGCCAGAGGTAGGGATAGGTCTGGGCCGAGAGCTAGAGGCACGAGATCTTCCTCTTCTGCTGCGAGAAGAAAGCCTGCGCCTCCCTGACAAGTCGCTGGAGGACGATTCAGTTGGGGCCCTTCTCGGCTGCCCCCTGCGGCTGCCCATTCTTGGTCTCAGTCGAGGCATCCTGCAATTGACGATGGCCCAGGTCCGGGATTGTAGCTGCAGAGTAATATCTTGGCAGCGGCTTTGCCTACTTGTTGAGCCTCCTTTGCCGAGCTTGGACCCTTCCTTCTGGTGCGCCGAATCCCTGCTCGTGTGCGAAACCAAAGACCATACAAAGAAATCAGTTGCCAAGATATGTGAATGAGAAGACCAGTTTGCAATACCTGAACGATACCCGGGGAGGAGTAAAACCAGCCTCGCAGGGAAGGCCAAGACCATCAACGCCAGGATCCAATTCCCCTCATGCTCCCTGAAATTCTTTGCAGGATCGAAGGTATGCGGGAGGAGCGACAGAGCCAATGAAATGTCCATCCCCCCAGGCCCTTCTCTGGCTTTAACGTTCCTTGCCTTGTCTCGGGAGTCTCCTCCCATAACTGCTCCATTGATGGCTCGTGCTCTCTGCTGCATGTTGGTGCGTGCGAGGCTTAACTCCTTCACTGCAGACCTGGTGTTCCAGCTGAGCCGATGGCCTTGCGAATCCTGATAACCATTCAATCGATTGTGCCGTGCGCCAAGTGCCATAACCACTCCACGGTTCTTGTACTGGTCGGGCAAGTGGCATCCTGCCTTGCCCAGCCCCTGTCCCGTCAACTTAAATCGCATTGCAATCACCCGCATCCGGGGTGTTATATATATATTATAAAAATGTAATAATATTTTTCTCATTTTTATTTTTTAAAAGATTTTAGAGAATTAATAATATGATAGAAGCTTAAAATTATCTTTCTTATCATTCTTAACTTATGTTATAATTAACATAATAATTATGTTATATACATAAAATGCATTTACAAAAAAATATCTATAACATAAATCATATTACAAAAAATTAACTATATATATATAATTAAAGAGAAATGTAATTATATAAGCCCATTATATATATAAATGTAATTGCCAAGTTAACAAGAAATGAGGGGTGGTCGAAAGATATTAAGTGTAATATCGGAGTTAAACAAGGTTGCTCCCTCTCCCCTATCCTATTTGGCATTTACATCAACAAGCTAGAAGGTTATTTAGAGGAACCAGGTTGTGTTGGCACGATCTTAGCTGGGATAGTCATCATCCTTCTTCTCTATGCCGACGATATTGTTCTTCTCACAAGGTGCCCATCGGACCTTGATAAACAACTTAGACTTCTTAAGGATTTCTGCTTTACCATGGGTATGACTGTTGACACTTACAAAACAAAAGTTATGATTATCAAATCCAAGGACACTTATGCTAATTTTATGTATGACAATAGTAACTTGGAGGAAGTGTCTTCTTACAAGTACATAGGAATTGATATTCATCACAAGCTCAACTGGAACTATAGCATTGGGAAAAGGATTAATGGGGGGTGGAAAGCTTATTTTGGTCTTGAAAATAATTGTAAAATGACAATCTCGTAATGTGGGATAGAAAGAACTTCCTCTTTGAAACTTTAGTCACTCCTGTTATCTTATATAGATGTGAGGTTTGGGGTTGCAACATCTCTATAGAATCCTGGAGAAATATTGAGCAAATCCAGAAGCATTTTATAACATATAACCTCAAAATTAAAAGTAATACACCCTATCCTATTATCTTTATAGAAGTGGGTCTTTCCCCTATCGAGAGCCTAGCTATGACTAGGTTTTTGTTGTACAAGCACAAACTCAATAACATAGGAGACCATAGACTTCCTAAGCTAGCTTGAAATTCCAGCCAAAACCACCTAAGGCTGAAATGAGGTTGCTATAAAGACACTAGGGCCTGGTTAAACCATTGGGAGATCAACGAGAATGTTGCATTGCAAAACATAAATAACATTAAAAATATTGTTACTTCTAAGTTCAAAGAAAAAATGTGGTGTGAGAAAGATTTAGCAACTAAAAGAAAATTAAGATATTATAAGGAGGTCATCAACCCCACCCTAGAAGATCAAAATGATCTCTCTGTTTTAACTAGCTCAAAGAATAAAATTAATATAGCCAAGATTAGAACGAACTCTCATGAGCTCCATAGTGAAATGGGTCATTGGGCAGTTCCTAAAACACCATGGATGGAAAGGATCTGCCATTTCTGTGAGAATTTGAACATCGAGGATGAAAATCACTTCCTCTTAGAGTGTCGTGTGTACAACCACATTAGATCTCAGTTTCATAATCTTTGTTACAACACTGACCTTCCTAGCCTTTTACGATGTCAAAATTATAGTGAGCTCGGAAGGCTTCTCTCCAAGCTTTTTGAGCATAGGAATAAAATCTTAAATCCAACTAAATAATTCGTTTCTCTAGGTCCGATAGACCAAAGTATGGTCTTAGTGGACGTTAACCATCATCATCATCATCATCATCATCATATATATATATATATATTTTCATTTTTTAAAATATAAAAGAATTGATAACTTGATAGTACTTGGCTCAGATTCATGTTTAGATTAAGACATGGACGACACCTAACCTGTATTAATCATATGACATATAATTACATTTTAAAAATATTTTTAAAATGGATTATATTATAAAATTTTAATAATGATTTTTTTTTTTTTTTTTCCAAAGATCTCAGGGAATTGGTAATTTGACAGAGTTTAATATCTTCAGATGCATCTATCATGGGATTTAGCCTGATCATAAGGGACCAATATATGGATTATGGGTAGTAAACCAATTAATTTATACCTTTCAAAGTTCAATAATTAAAATTAGCCGCATGGAACGCTAGCTATGCAGCCTTGTTAGTAACATTATTTTTATTTAGATTAATTTATCTAGTAAGTTTATATTATGTAAAATTATATAAGTGATAAAAAAATCATATTCAATTTCAAATATTTACATGTGTGCCGTTTATTAAAATTTGACAATTACACTTAAATATTATAGTGGCAATGGTCGAAATTAATGCCATATTGCACAAATACAAGCCAAATACATTTATACCTATATCCAATAATTAAAAAAAACAATATAAAAAACGTATCTCTGATCTTAAAAAAAAATATGAAAGACATCAAAGGCATCAAAAACATCATCTCTGATCTTAAAAACTAGATTATTGAAAAATAATCTTAAGGGAAAAGCTAGATGACAGAGTATTTATGCATTTATGGCCGGGGTCTTTACCACCCTGGTTTTACTGTAACATACTTCGTCATGATAGTACCTAAAGCTAAACAAAGCACTTAAGTTGTCAAAGTTCTGATGGCTCTAGATCCAAGCACATGAACCTGGCCCTGACAATGCACGATATCATTAGTTTTTGTCACTATTCACAAAGCTTCGGTAATAGAGTCATTGTGGACCATAGCTTAAAAAGGGCACTCAACCCAGGTCCTCAAAATCTTGGAGGCTTTGTCACCGAGGCCTCAGATCTTTCTCTGTGACATTGTCAGAGCATTATAATAGGACTCTGTGCTAACAATATTTGGAAGGTGACCAAGTAAACCAGGTGGGGCCTTCTCCATCCTTTAGTTATTTTTTTATCATTTCTCAGACAAGGAGGATAAATTGTCCTCCACTATCATGACAATGGCTAACGTTCACTTGGAATTTGGAATTAGGCTACCACCTAAACAAGTCCAACTCAAGAAGCATAATTCTTACCATTAAAATCTAATTGTGGAGGGCATATGAGGTTGTCATAGAATTTCACATATGCAATTTCAACTTTGTTTCTAATTTATGCAAGAGTACAATTACATGTTTTATTACAGTACAATTGCATTAAAAGCAATTAGGTGTATCACCCTTGAAACAAAGGTTTAAATTTTGAAGTTAATTTTTCAAAGATTTTTGAGATATTTCAGGTTTCTTTAAATGTTTTAAATAATTGTATTAAAAGAAACCAGATAATTGTATTAACAGAAACTAGATAGTTGTATTAAATAATGGTATTAAAAGAAATTAGATAATTCTATTGAAAGAAACTAATGTATTTGTGGTGGAAAAAGTTTAAATTTTGAAAATTAATATTAAGAAAAATAAATTGATATTTAGTATTTAATAAAATAAATAAATTAATATTTAATATTTTTTTATTTTATTTTTGATAGTAAATTAGGTATTTTTTGTAATCAAGTTGATTTTAGGTTAGGACTAATTTATTTATTGGATGGAAGAATGATCTACAAACTAATGAGATGTTATTACTAAGATTGTGCAAGGCTCGGTCGAGGCTAGATGTCCCTTGGAAGTCACTATGACTATTGCGTTTTCAATATTGGGGAAACCCAACAAGTAACAAAGTAACATAGCTTTTGTCCACATAAATAATTTAAACTCGATGACAAAACCATATAGGTAATAACATCTGAAATAACTTGTAGCCTTACCAAGAAACTTAGAGCCTGCATTACCTATGATTTTAGGAGTGCTATTACTAATATGTATAACAAAAATGAAAATAAATTGCATCTATCTGGAAGGCAAATCCACCTTGATTATATTAGGGAATTCATTGTCCTCTTCTTAAGTAGAAAACTCTAAATCTACCCAAAACCTTGTCAATGAGCACTCTTGTCTACTTTTGCATTTCATCTATATTTAATAGAATCTCCTGTTGAGTTTTAGAGTGCTCAACCAATACTTTGCCCATTATGGTCTTTAGTTGCCAGTATATGTCGAAATTTGCATGTATCTAGTTTGTCGGTTTTTGTTGTTACCTATGTCTAGAACCAAGCCTTTGACATGCTTGACCTTGACATCTGTTATAAACCTTCTCTCTATTTTGACTTCTTGTTTTTTCCTCCCACATCTCTTTAGGAATTTCTAATGGGTATATTGCACATAGATTACAATTGAATGCTCTACAAAGAATTGGTCTCTAGAGTTGGACGTATGATGAGAGCCCCTTCTCCCCCTTTGTCTCCTTGAGTGAGCTAGGCGCACCATTTGTTTAAAGGGGAAGACCAAACACACCAGAAAAATAAAGAGAAAACTACAAAATGTAGTTTGGACCACATAATAGTTCAACAGGATTCTGGGAGAAGATGAGAGAAAAGAGGAAAATTAAGATAGAATTGGTAATGCAGGGTGACCAAGAGGACACTGCCAAGGGGTCGAGAGGATCTAGACAAACTGAAACCCGGGAAGAAACTACTCTATTCCTATAACTACAGAAACAACTAATTAGGTTCTCCAAGGGAGAAAATTATTCATATTAACATATAGAAAGAGATGATCACAACAAGAAAGAGCAACAAGAAACAGCCACGAGAAGCAAAATTAACTACAATAAAACTAGAAAAAAACACAAATCTGTAGATCAAAGCTATATCGAGAAGTTGGAAAACCATTTTTAATAGTGCTTATGAGAACATACTTCCTATTACTTAAAATCATGGTTGACTCTATCGATGAGAAGGCACTTGTGTTTTCCAATTTTTGGTTTGGGACTCTTACGTAATTCTTAAATAAATATGGAGTCACAACCTACTAATTACTATAAAGATACAACTTACTAAAGAGAGGATAATTTCCCAAGCAATTACAAAGCTTCTTAAACCAAAATGCTAACCAAAATAAATAAACTGAACACCATTGAGCCAAAAACAACATGGATTCCTTCAAGGTACCAACAGAGAGTTTCAAATATACATGTTCATGCCCTTGTTCCAAACCAAAATGCCTCCTACACAATGATGAATTAGTGATGGGAGATTGTTGATTCATTCCACTAGAACAATATCAAACTAAAAATATGACCTCCTTTGTGTGCATGACAACAACATAAATATAGTTGTTGAGTGGGTGGTGATACTAACAACAATCTCCCCTTTCCATCAATTCACTTAATTATGATTTGTTCTATTATCAATAATCATCAACAATGGGGAAATATTTTATTAATTATTATATAAATATGAAAATTTAAGATAATAACCCCAAGGGTTAGCTCAATTGGTCGAGGTCTCGTTGCTAAAGTCCCTTGCCATCGGGAGGTCACGGGTTAAATTCTCCTCGAAACCCTTGGGATTAGGCTTTGATCAATTTGGCTAGGGGGTGTGGTCCCTTCAGGTGGACCTACCCTGATTTTCCAATAATTAAACCAATTTCTACATTTCCCACAAGACAAGTGTTGATAATGATAACCGAGTCGATTACCTCTTTAGGATAACACCCTATATTCAGTTTCACTAATAAGATTATTTATTGTGTCAATGAAATATTTTCAACCATATATTCTGAATGAGTAGATCCCTTATATTCAATTTCATCAATCATATCATTGACTATGTCTGAGAATTATTGCTTAGTCTTCTATAGTGTATATATTAATTTGTGATACCCTAAAATATATTAACTTGTAAATCGATCTTGACGAGCTAGATTGTGTTAATCAATGTTAAACAACACAATAATGTAAACAACTAATATATAAAATTCTTGAATGCGTTTTATTCACAAGGATATGCATATTAATACAATCTTATGACCATTGGTTTTCATATTCCAAGTGGTATCTTGGAATTTTCCAATTGTTCACATTCCACACCATAACCCTTAGCGGATTAGGTGTCCAACATTATCTCCCTTAATCTCAAGGGGTATACATGAGTCCAAGACGAGAGCTGAAATTCAAAAAATGCAAAAAATGCATGGAAACTACTGGCTTAATGTGCTCTTTGAAATGATGGTATAAGTTGGGAGAACTTGAGGTTTCAACTGGTGGTGGTTTAAGGTTGACCACCAACACTGGAACACTTAGTGCAGTCAATGGAACAATTCAAATCTGGATAGAAGTTGAAGTCTTCTACGAGTGGAAGTGCTCCCTAATGCTTTGAAAAGGTGGGATACCATTGAGGTCGCAACCAATGGTGGTTTAAGGAAGGTCAATAACCAAAAAACATGTTGATGGACCATTACTCTGTCTCTGGCTACAACTTTGAATTTGGGTATGGTTGACTCTGGCTCTAGGCTCATGCAATAGGTTCAGGCTATGACTTAGGATGACTTGACATATCTTTGAAGGTTGTAGATGACCATAAATCCCCCCCCTATCAGACACAAGGTGAACATATGAAGAAATATCAACTGTAAGACATGTCAATACTCGAGAACAAATTTCGTGTATGACCATGATATCTTCTTGGATGTTGAAGCCCATTACTAAGAAGCGATCCATCTAAGGTGAATATTCATTCTTGAAGGAGGTTTGTTTCTAAAGCATTTGTTTGAATGATGAGTATTTTTATGACAATGCTCACACAAGTGAATATCAAAACATTGATCTTTCGCATGGCCAACTCTAACATAATGTTGGCATTTGATAATTTATGGCTGTTGTGGAAGAGGAGTAGGATCTGGAAGAGGTGAAGATGAACCACCATGAAGAAACCCAACATTTTGAACCTGCATGGATTTGGAATATCTGAGAATTTGAAAGGATACATCCTTTTCATATCCAAGGTCATTTCTATGCTTTTTTTTTGACAAGCTCTTCCCAAGGGTATAGATAGGCTTGGGAAGTACAACCTGAAATTTTGCATCTTTATGCAAAACTGCTCTTGAAATGGGCACTTGGTGTTAAAAAACCTCCATCTCACTAATCTGATTAGTTTATGGTTGTTGATGGGAGTCTGTCTCAAACTCAAAATAGAGAATTGTTCTGAACAAAAACCAGTTAAGAATGATGTCTTTTATATTGTAATTCGTCTTGTTGTAGCTGTGATTCAAGATGTAAAGACTCGATCTTTTCTTGTGCATTTTTCAAACAGATTTAAATGTCAGAGAGAGTGCCCTTGTTGATTTTTACCATCCCATCAATAGTGGAATGAAATAGGGTATTCAACAACTCTAATGCATAATCAAGTATGGCTATTTTCTTAACATCTCAAGGTAAAAAAATGAGGGGTGTCAGTTTCAGTGAAATTGCACCCATTTACAATGCCATTCAAATTACTTTAGAAAATAATACAATTGACTTCAGGCACATCTTTATTAAACTTTGAATCTTTCTTGAACTCCCAACTATGGAATACCAAATGGATAAACCCAGACTTCAAAATTTTGTGAGGTGGCTCTTATAATCTTTGAATCTTGGAGAATAAAGAGAATTATAAGTGACAACCCTCAATTGGATTAATGTGCAAATTTCAACATTCTAAAAGCAATTGATCCACATGAAACATTCTGGCACTTACCTCAAGTTTTACAACTTTCTTATCCCCTTCTTACAATCATAGATAGAGCATAAAGCCTGGAAACTAAGAATTCCCATGACCTGACTGTATGCTTCTTCACAAACTGCAACACAAACATAGTAGAGACACCTCAATCCAGTCATAATCTTATGCTCCATTAAAAATTTATTCTCTCTCGTCTTCTATGATCACCATGACCACACTTCTCAAATCTCATGAAGAAATCGCAACGCAAAATTCTACCTATCTCTTAGTGTTGTGTTACAATGTTGGCGAAGGAGAGAGATACATGTCAGTTTGAATTAAATCTTCCCTTTCAACTCCTCAAATCCTCCTCTTGTGTAGGAGTTCGATCCTCCATATGACAAGCCAAAGCTCCACTCATACAATTCTTTTCTTGTTGGATTTCTTAGACTTCATGCTGAGTAAGAGGAGACTTCCCATTTTTTCTATTTCGAGACTGTGGACAAAGCTAATATGCAAAGAAAGGCCACAAACTAGTGGCTCAGGTTTGAGCAGGTCAGGAATTCGCACGCTCTAATACCATGTTAAACAACAGATAATATAAACAATTGAATGCATTTTATTCACAAGGATATACATATTAGTACAGTCTTATGACCCTTGATTTTCATATTCCAAGTGGTCCCTTGTACTTCTAAAATTGTTCACATTCCACACCATAAACCTTAGTGTATTAGGTGTCCAAAAATTAGAAAAGGGCATTCTAGATACTGCCAAGAGGAGGCTGTATGTAAGGGTGGAAAATGCAACGAGTAATTGTGATGAGTATCACAAGGAACACATGGCATACAAAATGAATCACGATGCTAACAAAGACCAAGATGGAGCTTAATACATTGCTCTTTGGGTTAGATTTGATTGAAACTGAAGCATATTTAAAGTTTATTTTCCAATATTTGATATTGATATTATATTTATTTTGATAGGTTTATTAATCTTGGAATGAGATTTTTAGAATTTCAATTTAATTATTAATAATTAGGTGGATAGTAGGGATTCAGTTTCCACAAAATATTTTAGATTTTTATTTATTTATAATAGTCACATATTAAAGAATGAGGTTGATCTCAAAAAAAGTTATGCCTTTTCCATCTTTTTAATTAAATTGATTAATTAAAAAAAATGTAATAGAAATATGTGTGATATGAATATTGGCCTATGGTGTTGTAACAAAACCTATTTACATGTTAAGAATCTCCATAGTAAAGTGAGGGTGAATCTCCATAGTTAATAATATTGGTACATGTTTTTTTTTTTTTTTTTTTAATGTTTAACTCATATATTGATTTTTTTATAACTAATAATAATAATAATTTAAAATAAAGTTGTAGTTAGGTTAATTTTTATCATTTTTTTTAATCTCAAGAATGTGAGATGTATCATGAGAGAAAGTGTTTTGATTTCTATCATGGATTGATGTTGATCGACGTTAAGAAACCATTTGATTTATATGGATACAAACATAAGTCAAGAATCAGATCATAAGGATGTTTTTTGAAACAACATATGAACATATTTATTTGAAACACTAAGTCTATTTTCGTAAGTTCACTCCCAAATTGTTTTTTTCATTCATTCATATATATATATATATATATATATATATAATATTATGCTAGTTAATAATATTGGTACATGTTTTTTTTTTTTTTTAATGTTTAACTCATATATTGATTTTTTTATAACTAATAATAATAATAATTTAAAATAAAGTTGTAGTTAGGTTAATTTTTATCATTTTTTTTAATCTCAAGAATGTGAGATGTATCATGAGAGAAAGTGTTTTGATTTCTATCATGGATTGATGTTGATCGACGTTAAGAAACCATTTGATTTATATGGATACAAACATAAGTCAAGAATCAGATCATAAGGATGTTTTTTGAAACAACATATGAACATATTTATTTGAAACACTAAGTCTATTTTCGTAAGTTCACTCCCAAATTGTTTTTTTCATTCATTCATATATATATATATATAATATTATGCTTAATTTAATATAATATTCTAATATAAAATATTAATTAAACATATAGAAATATTTACATATTTTTTGTGACTAGAGGAATCGACAACTGGGCTAATTCTGTACTCACATGAAATGGGTTCGACTTTGAATACTACCACTATAAACCCTAGGTGCCTATGTATGCCCCTTCCGCATACATAGGTAAGTCGAGGGTATTAGAACATCAAATCTCTTGGTATATAGCACTTTATTTTCATGACACTTGCTAATTAAGCTGCCCCTTAAACACTTGTAGAAATATTTACATTATATAATATTACAATATTATTTGATATTGAACATAGTATTATAATATTAAACATTTTCACCAAGTTAAAAGGATAAAGGCATATGTAAGGTTCTAATTCTATTTTAATTAATTTGACATTAATATTTTGCTTTTTTATTGAAATAGATGCATTGATTTTAGTACAAATGTTAATTTCTAATATCATTTCATTGATTGCATTAGATGCGTTGATCTTAGTGCGGATGCTAATTTATAATCCCATTTCATTGATTACATTAGATGCATTGATTTCAATGTAGATGTTGATTTCTAATCCTATATGATTGTTTGCATTAAATGCCTTGATTTTAATATGTGCACAAAGTAATTATTGATGACATGCATTGATTTATGTGTTACAGTGATAATCATCCTACTTCTATATCAAATAAAAATAAACAACAAAGAGCTTAGATCAATATTAAACAGAAATGGAAACAGAGAGTAAGTCAACAAAGAAAGACATAGAAAATGATAACTGATGATGCATTGATTTTAGTGTAGATCTTGATTTCTAATCCTATTTGATTGTTTACACTAGAAGCATTGGTTTCAGTTTTTGCACAAAGTATTTATTGATGAAATGCATTGATTTTTGTGTTACAATAATCATCGACATGGATATATATTAAATAAAAATGAACAAGAAAGATCACAAATCCATCCTAATCACCACCCTAAATCCATCTTAAATATAAACGAACAACAAAGAGCAAATCAACAGAGAAAGACATAGAAAATGACAATTGAGGACTACCAACAACAAATAGAGAAACAAAGACAATCACAACATGTAACAATTGAACAACAACAAAATCAGACGAAAAAAATGAACTACAAAGAGAATATCAAAGAGCATATCAATAAAGAAGGACACAACAAATGAAAATTATAAAGTGTCAAGAGTAAATACTACAAGAAAATGTGCAATGAAGAGGAAATCAACAAAAAAGGCAAAGGAAATGACAACTCAAGAGCATGAAGAAAAAAGGAAATGAAAAACTAAACAACAAAGAGCATACCAACAAAGAAAACAATATTCTACCAACTCAGGCATAGTAAAAGATGGTGAAGAAAATCCCATGAAAAAATGAAATTTAAAGGATATCTATGTTTAGGCTCAACTTGTAATTATAGTTCACATGAATATTGTGATAGGATTTATCGATTAAATCAAGTTCAAATGTGCCATGTGTGTGAGGAGTCATATGTTAAAATTAATGTATTTAGTACAGATACAAGACCAATGTGAATGAGATGTATAAGAGAAGGAACTCATCTCACTAATCTTATAAATATTTAATATAATTTAAATGATCAGATTAATCATATGTTCAGAAACATTTGTGTAGCTGTGCATGACTGAAACCAACATAAATCAATCTTGGCTCCATATATATCAAGCGTCGAGAGAGATCAAAATCTCTCCTGGTGCAAACCTTCCTGAAGTTTTACACTAAAAAAAAAAGTTTGTACCTCGAGAAATTTGATTCCTCTTAGCGCTTGATAAATTCGGAGTTGAGATAAATCTAGAATTGTTTCATTTTTAATGAGTTTAATCCTTCATTTATTATATTAGATTTAAATATCAAAATAATATTATAAAATATATTTAGTTATAAATATTGTTATTTTATGATATTTTATACAACAATAAATACAGACAAGTCTAAAGTCATGATCTTTAAATCCAAAAAGATCACCCATGATAGTTTCTTCTATGATAACCATTGCCTTGAGCAGGTTTCTTCTTATAAATATTTGGGTATTAACTTTCCTCATCAGCTCAATTAGAATTAAAGCATCAAGAAAATAATTATAGGAGGTTGGAAAGCTTATTATGAGCTTGAAAACAATTGTAAGTCAGTCAATCTTTACATTTGGAGTAAAGAAAGGTTCCTCTTTGAGACCCTCGTCACCCCTGTTATCTTATACGGATGTGAAGCTTGGGGGTGCATTATCTCTGGGGAGTCGTGCAGAAAGATTGAGATGATCCAAAAGAAATTCATAACATATAACCTCAAGATCAAGGGAAATACTCCCTATCCTATCCTCTTGATCAAAGATGATTTGTCCCCCATTGAAAGTGTAGCTATGTTTAAATATTTGATATATAATAAAAAGCTTCACAATATGGAATCCAAGAGGCTCCCAAAAATTGCTTCTAACTTTAATCAAAGCCCCCACTTGTGCCTCAAGTGCGGGTGGCATTAGGATGCTCAGTTTTGGCTCAACCTTTGGGGGATTAAGGAGGAGATCGTCATGGGAAGCAAGGATAATATCAAAGATACTATTATCTCCAGTTTTAAGGACAATATGTGGGATGCTAAGGAGATGGAGGGTAAAAGGAAGCTAAGGTACTATAAGGAGGTGATCAGCCCCACCTTTGATACCAAGATTATTTGTCTATGTTGATTAGCACTAAGAAGAAAATAAACATCGCTAGGATTAGAACTAACTCTCATGAACTTCAGAGTGAGATCAGGTGGTGGTCTACTCCCAAAACTCCCTTGGACGATAGAACCTATTAGATTTGTGATACTAAGAAGGTGGAAGATGAAAAACACTTCCTTTTAGACTGCGCGGATCTTGCCCACATCTGATCTCAATTCCCTATCATCAACCACACCTCCAATCTTCATAACTTATTAAGCCAACCCAACTATAACGATATTGGAATGCTTCTTTCCCTGCTCCTTGATCACATAAACAAGATTTTGAAGAATGAAAATTAGACTCCCTTTTCTTGAGGTCCAATATACCACATTTGTCTTAGACCACCGCTGCCAAAATATTTTTTCAAATTAAATAATTATTTATCAAATTAAATTATATTTATAAATTATTAAATCAATCATGAAAACCCCCATATAGAATCATTAAAATCCTATCATAAATTTTGTATTTGTTTAATATAAATCTTAAACCAATAACGTTTCGCTATAGGAAATTAAATTTAGATTATTGCCCTAATAACATATTATTTAATTTGTAAATTATAATGATTTTTATTTAAGTATTATAACATAAATTTATTTAATTATTTTTTTATTAAGTATTATAAATATTAACCATAAACATAATTGTAGATAAACTTCGATTCACATTTTAATAAATTTTGATTATTATAAATCATCTTTATTTTTAAAATTTTATTTTATTATTATTTTTATTATAAATTACTTTTATACTAAATTAATAAGTCAAATTAATAAATAATTGACTGTAACAATAAAGTTCATAAAACGCAATACGCTAAATCAAGTGTGTTTATAGTTGTAATGTGCTCTTCTCAAAACTAATATGTTAGTATATTTTTAATGGTTGAAATTGGAAAAATCCAAAAAGCTTTTAGGAAATAAATTTTATATCTAAATATAAGAGAATAGGAGGAAGATAAATAAGAGAATAAATGTAAGATAATAAAATTGGAAACCAAACTCAATTGTATATTAAAAATTGATCTAAATGAATGATGTCTATAGTGTATATATAAATATATACAAGAAATTGTTGAATCAATTTTCAGGTTTTTTGATATTAATAACCACTCACCATAAGACAAACTTAATCCTAAAGATTAGTTGTCTAACATTTCCCCCTTAATATGAAGGGATGTATCAAAGTCCAAGAATGAGAGTTCAAAATGCAAAAAAAATCTCATTCAAGAGTTGAATGTCTCTTAGAAATGGTTTTTAAGGATGATCACAAACTAAGGATGGTGGTTTTTATGAGAAAACCACAAACGATACCAAAAATGTGGGAGAACTCAAGGTCTCAACCAATAACAACTTTAGAACCTTCATAGAAGTTCTCAGAACAACAAAAAATGTGGTTTTAAGGTGACCACTAACTTTGGAACTATCAATGTAGTTCCTCGAACAATTCTGAATCTGGAAGTGCTCATTCACAAACAAATCATTAAGCAAAAACTGAAGTCTCTCTGGCTACAACTCTAACTCTAACTGGTACAAGTTATGGATCAAGCTCACTTGTGGATCTCTAACTCAGACTTGCTTGAAAAATCTTGGAACTTGTAACCGACCATCACAACTCTATTAATTCCCCCCATTGTCAGATATAGGGTGAGAAGATGAAGTATTCTTCACTGCAATTTTGGTCAAAACTTGCGAGCATATCCTGTGGCATGACCAATAAAACTTCTTAGCTGTTTTGGACCAATACCAAGAAGCAATCCATCCAAAATTTAGTTTCTCTCTTGCAACAATCTTCTTTTTGGAACATCTGTTTGAATGGTGATTGCACTTTCCACAATGCTCACATGGGTGAATATAAAAAAACTCATCTTTCACATGTCCAACTCTATCACAATGTTGGCATCGACCAATTTGTTCTGGAACAACTCCATCCAAAAATCCAACACTACGAAATTGTATAGGTTTAGAAAAATCAGGCACATGAAAAGATACATCCAAGACATCCTTGTTATATCCCAAACCAATTATGTTTTTGTTGTGTACAATTTCTTCCCACGGTTTTATAAAGGTTTTGGAAACGACAGGCTTCACATCTGTATGCAGATGACTCTTGCATACCCTTGCTTGAACATTACTTTTCACCACTTCCAAATTTTCTCCTGAAGTGGTTTCATTACTCTTCAACTGCTGTTTGGAATTAGGATTGTTTCATTGTACTTGAGACTCAATCTAGAGAAATTCAACTGTCTCCAATGCATCATGTAAACATACTCTAATATCAACAAGATTTACTTTGTTGATATTTACAGTTTCATCAACAGTAGAACTAATGAGAATGTTTAAGATTTCTAATACATTTTTAATTTGAGCCATTTTACTCAATCTTAGGTTCAACTGAAAATGCACCTGTTTTACAAAGTAATTTGACAGGTATAAACACAAATAGCTTTAAAAATTTATGGCTAAAATTATCTCACAAGGATTTGAACTTGTGACCTTATAATATTTAATATACCAAATTAGCTATTCTAACCACAATGCCTTCTTTCTCCTTTTATTCAAATCAAATTAAAATCACTCTAATTAAAAACAACAAAAATGATGTATTCTTCCTTAACCAAACAACGTATTCCTCACAACGTATTTGTCTTTGATCGTATTTTAGAACTTTGTACATTTATAGGAAATGACGTGGAAGAATTCAGTCACCAATATATTATCGAGTAAATTGTTGCTTCAAACACCTTAATAGGCCTGAAGCCTCATATGTAGACAAACCGAAACCGCTTCCTTGTTATCTCTCATATGTTGTTGCACTCTCCAGCGTAGTGTCCATGAATAATGACTACACTCGGATGTGTTGCCCTCTGCTCTTTGACTAACCAATTCTAATAGTAAGGCATTGCACTTCAACACCTTCTTGAATCCCATTCTGATCACACCTTTTTGTCGTACATAAATATTAGAAGTCATAGGTTTATTTGACTTATTAATTCTTTTGCCATCCTCCTTTTGTCTTATCCTTTGGATGTCATATAACTGGTCATCTTCCTTCACTTGACTGTAACTTTTCTCCTTATTCTGCATATGACTGTGAGTAGTCATCTCTTCACCTATTAATATAACAGTTTCCAATAACTGCTTGTCTTTCCTCAAGTCTATATGACCTGCAAACATACAACAATCATTAATTTTAAAAACACAATACCTTCCATCCTCTTTTGATGCTTCAAGCACCAATCCTCCATCATAGATCTTTTGAATTTCAGCAGATCCTTCTTGCTGTGACTCCATTCCTTTGAGTCTCTCCTTCTCTAACAAATCAATATGAATTTGTTCAAGTTCCCTGAACTCGTTCATCAACGTTCCATTCCACCTCTATTGTAATAGCTTCCACTTGACTCTTTTCTTCGTTCTCCATCTGTATCTTCGGTCTTCACTTGTGTTTCTTTGTACTGCCATACTAATCTCTGGTTTTTCATTTTGCTACCAGTTGCTATACTTCTACAATCTAATTCTTTCCTCAAATTCACTCTCATGTAGCTGATCATCTCCTTTAAATTGTTGGTTCCTTCCATCTTCAACTTGCTGATTTAATACTTTTGTCTCCTTCATGTTTCTGAGGACACAACTTCCTTGTTGCTCTTGATCTTTCATCTCACCCTCAAATAATCTCTGCTCAATTTCTCTGGTTTCAACATCATATTTATTAATGTTGTCTTCCACACCTGCAGTCACATCATTAATTTAAGAGTCTAAACATTTACTTAAATCTATAAATGTTAGAGACAATTCATCCTTATTATGCATAGTAACCATAATCTCCTCTTTATCAGGTTCTGAAAGCTTCATTTCTCCTTCAGGTCCCTTGAGCAGTCTTTCCAAGAATTCTATTTCCTTGTGAAATCTTTCTAGTAGTTCATCACAACTTCCATTCTCAGCTTCATTCTTTTCCTGGCAATCCCGCTGAGTTATCCAATTTTCTACACTATCATATTGCAAGCTTCTTTCATCAATTTCATTAAACAAATTCATTTGTTTACCTTCTTGGAATACCACTATGGCATTTTCATTAGATTTCTGGTCCATATCAACTTCTTATGACTGTCTTACACCAAACTGAATCTCATCTATGAACTCCTTCTGCTGCAATAAATCAACACCTTCTTCCTCTAAAAAGCATTCTCCATCATACTTCACCTGAAGGGCTTCATCCCGGTTTGTGACAGTTTTACCACACTGTCCATCATCCTATGCATATCCTGCAAACATACAAAAACTATGAGAATAAAAATCACAAGGCTTCATTGCCTCATCTGCTTCCATTGTCATCATATCTTCGAATTGTTCTGAACTATGCCAATAGTGCATGAGATCTTCAATTGGTCTCCCATTATCATCTTCACCCAACATTTCACCTTGTTCTGGTCTGCAAATGGAAACTTCCATTCCTGCTTCTGCTTCTCTGAGTTCCTCTGGTTCCTCTTGAGCACTCAATATCTGCTCAATCTTCCTCAACTCTTTTGCTATCTCTAATTTCACTTGCTGATTTCTCTTCTCTTGTAGCCTCTGCCACTTTACTCTCTTCCTCATGGTCCAACCATGCTTCTGGTCTTCATCACTTCTTTGCAGCATCTCCATTAATATTCCAATATGGAAATCTATCTCAGCTTTCTCTCTGTCAAACTCTTCTTGACTCATCCTCATGCCATTTGCTTTGGCATCTTTCCTTCTGCTGTGGCTTCTTTCTGAACCTCTGCTATGACTATCAATAGTCATCTTCTTCTCCTCTCTCTTCATGAGCTCCTCACTCCTCTACAATAGCAAGTCCTCCTTACTGCGATCTTACCTCACTAAGCTCTCCTCACTCAGTGTTTTGGTAAGCACGGTCCTCTATCTAGAACCTCCTCTTGAGCAACACCTTTGCTCCTTCTAGGCTTCTACAATCTCTCACTCTCTCTTGAGAACACTTCAGTTGTCCTCTCTGTCCAATCTCTTGTTGGATTCTTCAGGTTCACTGCCACTTCAGAGTGCTTTCCTTGCTCTGCTTTTAAGAACACATCTGGTTCTTCTCTCACAGCTTCTCTTGTTCTATATTGCTGCAGTCTTCACACTTTCTTATGCTGTCACCTGTGTTTTGAATGGATTTCCTCTGTCTCTTGCATCTGCAAGTTCTGCTACAATCTCTAAGAACTTCCCAAAAGTTCTTCTACAGTCTCATTGCTGTAATCTGGTGCCAAACTTCATTCATTCAACATGCTGCTATTTTCATACCTCTGTAGTCTTAAATATTCATAAGCAAAACATCTCTTTGCAGGAAATTTCTTCCCCTTTCCTGCTCTGATACCAAAATGATGCAACCTTTAGGCTACTACCCCTCACATTCACCCACAGTATGCATGAATATGCATAAACACAACTATCCCAGGTAATTGACTCTCAAAGGAGTCAAATCTTCATAATGTCAATGGTTAAGGCCCTTTATAAACACATACATATAACCTTTCCCTTCTTTACAAGGTTATATAACACTTATCGCATCAACCCTTCTATCGTTGGACTTATATATATATAAAATCCCATATATCGGCGCTATTTCCTTCATAGCTCATTTACAAAGGGAAACACATACAAACACAACTTTCTGTGCCTCGGTACAATCTCTACACAGATTCCGAGGTTAACCTCATTGTAATCGGCTATCGGGACTTTCCACGGACCATATCTTATATATGCCTTTATTGCCCCTCCTCTTCCGATATATGACTATCGGAACGTTAAAATATAACTTTAACGCACTATAGAAATACACAGAAATCCCGCCTCGGACACGGTTAGAGGATTTCAAATATTATATACTTGTCACTATAGATCCATCAGTCCGTCCCTCCGTTACACCGCTCCTCCGCACGCCGATAAGCCCGAATTCCGATTGCTGATTTACCGCCATAGTGATATCGCATTATCGCTCATCGCGTATTGCCTTTCCTCTATTCCTCGACTCCTACTTCCTCCGATTGCGATTGCCAAATGAAATCAGGGCCGTCGATTCTGGCTTTGATCCGACGGTCCTTGTTTAATCGGCTATCGGCGATCGCGATATTTTAAGGCCGATTCTGATGTTACAACTTCTGCTGATGCGATATATCAAAGCTCTGCCTCCGATTGATCTGAACCGTTGATCTATGAGATCCAACGACCACTGAGCGTTTTTGTCCTCTATGCCTTCTTAACTTGATTTAACTCTGTTTTAGTGGATTTCCGTGTGAAAGCACATTCCTCTGCTATACACGCCCCGTCTATATTTACATAACAGTTAATCACTTACTCAATAGATCGCCATCGAGCCTGAAATGATCAATGGTGGATTAATATGCCTGCAAATGGGATTTTAGCTGTCTGCACGTCTAAATACAACAAAACTCGACAAATGCATAAAAACACAATTCCACACTGAAAACCGACTGTCTGTATATAAATATAAACATATAACTATATCTTGAAGGCACTCTGCTCCTCTTTGCTCCTCTCTGACTTGATTATTCTAATTAATGGCCTCTTTCTCCCATGCTGCCCTCTCGAATCCTCTCTCTGTCTCCCCTCTACCTTTCAAAAAAGAAAGGAAACACATATATGCTAATTTAACCATCTACTCCACAATTGAAGGAATAAATTATACATTTAGAAATCAAATCCCATCCTAATCTAAACAAACTAGACTACTTGGCTTGATCTCCAAGTAGGGAGGATCATTTTCTATTTATTCATAATTTAGCTCAAAATTAAGCAATAATTAACTATTTACATGTATTATGAAATTAATACAAATTAAATAACCAAGTCTTCCTCGAAACTTGCATTAGCCACAACATGTGACCACTCCATCACATTGCTGGCTAGGCCTAAATGCTCTTGCATCATATTCAAATCAAAGTAATATCACTTTAATTAAAAACCACAAAAATGATGTATTATTCCTTAACCAAACAACGTCTTCCTCACAACGTATTCGTCTTTGACCTTATTTTAGAACTTTGTACATTTATAGGAAATGACGTGGAAGAATCGAGTCACCAATATGATATCGAGTAAATTGTTGCTTCAAACACCTTAATAGGCCTGAAGCCTCATATGTAGACAAACCGAAACCGCTTGTCTATTCCTTGTTGTCTCTCACATGTTGTTGCACTCTCCAGCGTAGTGTCCATGAACAATGACTACGCTCGGATGTGTTGCCCTCTGCTCTTTGACATGACTAGACACCATAAAAAACTATCAGAATCATCATTGTTGGATCTCGGTCAATTGAAATTTGGATGCATCGCACTAGAAGATTGGATATTGCACTGGGACGGTCGGGACATTGATCATGACTTTCACTGCCAGCAAAACATTACAACTGCAAAGAGGATAATACTCATATGTTGGAGATCAGATGCACAGCAAAACATAAAAAACATGTACACAGCTATTAAACTCATGCACATAAACACAGGAATTTAACATGGTTCACCCAACCAATCTGGGCTACGTCCACCAAACATAGGCATCGGCAATCTTATTAATCAAATAGGAGATTACATAATTAATCAAATCCTCACAAACTCTCACACCTCTCTCACACCTCTAAAACCATCCGTATGGATACCTGTTTTATAGCAAGGAGAATCTAACTGCCTCATAAATCTTCTCACATCAAATTTAGGATGCATTAACTCTCTCCCAACAACCTGGAGCTAATATAGCAACAAATTCCTATTGTTGTCACACATTAGAGATTTTTGCCTAATTTATGAAACAGAAAATCTCAACTATCTCCACCTTGACAACAATTAGCCTGATGCCCTGTTTGTTTATTATTTTATCTTTTCTGCAAGCCAAGAGAAGCCAAACACCAGCGTAGCTTCTCCAACAAAACTGGTTTCGTGAACATGTCTGCACAATTTTCCTTTGTATGCACCTTTTCAAGAGAGACTCCCCTTTCAGTGATAACCTGTCTTACAAAATGGTACTTAATTGGAATATGCTTTGATTTACTATGATAGTCCGGATTCTTAGCCAAATGTATTGCACTTTGACTATCACAAAGTAACCTGATGTTGTCCTGTAACCTACCAAACTCACCAAGCAAACCTTTCAACCAAACTGCCTCTTTGCAAGCATGCGAAGAAGCAATGTATTCTGCTTCAGTAGTGGATAAAGCAACATTGTTTTTTAGCTTTGACATCCAGCTAATAGCTCCACCTGCAAGAGTAAAGACATACCCTGAAGTTGACCTTCTCTTATCCAAATCACCTGCAAAATTAGAATCAACATATCCGCAAACAGATTCACTACTCTTATTGTAAGTAATACAATAACTACTTGTGCCTCTCAAATACCGAAGCACCCATTTCACTGCTGACCAGTGTTCTTTACCCGGATTTGCCATATACTTGCTGACAACCCCAACTGCATGTGAAATATCTGGTCGCGTACACACCATCGCATACATTAAACACCCTACTACATTAGCATATGGAATTCGAGACATAAACTCCTTTTCTTCATCTGAATTAGGACAAAAACTCGAAGAAAGCTTGAAATGGGAAGCGAGAGGGACTGACACAGGCTTCACGTTATTCATACCAAACCTCAAAAGTATTTTCTCAATATACTTTTGTTGTTATAGCCATAGCTTACCATTGCTCCTGTCTCTGAAAATCTCCATGCCCAAAATCTGTCTTGCTGCTCCTAGATCTTTCATATCAAATGTCCTTGCCATCTGAGCCTTTAACCTGTTGATTTCTTCTATGCTTTTGCTTGCTAAAAGCATATCGTCAACATACAATACCAAGATAATGAATATGCCATTGTTTAACTGTTTAAAATAAACACAATGATCATATTCACTTCTAACATATTTTTGACTCAACATGAAAGAATCAAACTTCTTATACCACTGCCGAGGCGACTACTTCAGGCCATATAATGACTTCTTGAGCCTGCAGACAAATTTCTCATTGCGATGCTGAAAAAACCCTTCCGGTTGTTCCATATAAATTTCCTCATCTAAGTCACCATGTAGAAATGCAGTCTTAACATCTAATTGCTGCAACTCTAAATCAAGCAAAGCCACTAATGCTAACACAATTCTAATTGAAACAATTTTAACTACTGGTGAAAAAATCTCATGAAAGTCAATGCCGACTTTCTGAGAAAACCCTTTTGCAACCAGCCGCGCTTTGTACCTGTCTTCCGTATCATTCACACCCCGTTTTAGCTTGAAAACCCATTTACACCCCACAATTTTCCTGTCTTTCGGAAGCTCAACCAGATCCCATGTACCGTTCTTACCCAAGGCCATCATTTCGTCCTTCATGGCTGCTTTCCACTTGTTACTTTTCGAACCTTCTATTGCTTCCTGATAGCATAGAGGTTCATCGTCATTAGCAGTAAATGCAACTGAAGTAACATAATCATCATACCTTCTCGGTGGTCGTTTGATTCTTGTCGACCTCCTTAATGATGTTTCTGGCGCTTCCTCGATTGGCTGACTACCATCTGTAGGAACTTCTTGACGATCAGTATCTGAGACCTGTTCATGATCTATACCTGAACCCTGTTCATGTTCTGATTCTGAAACCTGTTCATGACTAGTATCTGAACTATGGTCATCATGACTATCATTAGAAATGCTATCAAACTGAATGTGCTGAAAGTCAGATACATCATCCTGTTTCAATCTACTATCTACATCTAACTATACAAGAGAGGATTCATTAAACTTTACATCTCCGTTGATGATGATTTTGCGGGTAGTAGGATCCCACAATCTATATCCCTTTGTTCCAACACCATACCCAACAAAGATATACCTTTTAGACTTTGGATCTAATTTAATTCACTGATGTTTAGGCACTAGAGCATATGCATCACAACCAAACACTCTGAGTTTAGAATAGTCACAAGGGTGTCCTTTCCATACCTCTTGCGGAATCTTGCAGCCTATCGCCGTCGATGGAGATCGGTTTATTGCATAACAAGCTGTTGCCACTGCTTCCGTCCACAACTCCTTTTGCAACCCAGCGTTACTCAACATACTCCTTGCTCTCTCTAGAAGAGTCCTGTTCATGCGTTCAACAACTCCATTTTGCTGAGGAGTATAAACCGTGGTCTTATGTCTCTCGATCCCTGCATCCTTGCAATAGCTGTCAAACTCCTTGGAAGTAAACTCACCACCATTGTCAGTTCTTAAACATTTTATTGTTCTACCAGTGCTGTTTTCTACCAATGCTCTAAACTGCTTGAAAACTGAAAAAACATCAGACTTCCTTTTCAACATGTAGACCCACACTTTCCTAGAAAAGTCATCAATGAATGATACAAAATAAGACGAACCACCATATGAAGTTGTAGGGGCTGGTCCCCAAACATCGGAATGGATATAATCAAGTATGCCTTTACTAGTATGTTTTCCTGTTTTAAACTTTTGTTTACTTTGTTTTCCAAACAGACAATGCTTACAGAAATCTAACTTTCCAGATTTTAGATTTGGAAGTAACTTGCGATCAGCCAAAATTTTTAACCCTCTTTCACTCATATGCCCCAATCTTTGATGCCATAAGTGAATGGAACTACTGTCATGTTCAGACACCGTAGACACATAATCTGACCCTGTACTTCCTTCTAACTGAAATAGATTTCCTACCTTCTTAGCTTTCATAACTAGTAAAATACCTTTGTAAATTTTCATTACTCCATCTTGAATTACAATTTTATATCCATTTGAATCAAGTGCTCCTAATGAAATCAAATTTTTCCTTAAATCTGGTACATGCCTCACATCAGTTAATATTTTTGTTGTCCCATCAAACATTTGTAGTTGTATGCTCCCAATCCCCACAATATTACATGTTACATCATTACCCATGTACACAACTCCATCATTAATTGATTTATATGTCTTAAACCATTCTTTATGGATACACATGTGGTTTGATGCAGTGGAATCTAACAACCAATGTTGAACATGATTTGACACATTAACTGATAATGCTTCATCACTCCTACCTGAACCAGATGTTGAACCTGTATCTGTCGTATTTGCCTCCTTCTTCTCTGTCGAAGAATCTGCTTTAGAAGTTTGCTGCTGTCGCTTACAACAGTCCTTCTTTAAATGCCCTGATTTGCCACAAAACCAACACTTTAGCTTATTCTTCTTCCCTTTCGACTTTGAACGTGAGTCGCTCGGCCTCCTGGAGTGTCTTTTTTTCGAACGACCTCTAACCATCATAGCTTTTGATGTAGAGGTTTCGAAATGCGACCTTCTCCTTGTTTCTTCCGATAATAAGGATGCAACTACATCATCAAACTCAATAGTTTCTGATGAACTAAGACTTATAGAAGTAACAAAATGATCCCATGATTCGGGCAACGAGCACAATAAAGTAATAGCTTTATCCTCGGATTGAATATTTACTTCTATACTTTGTAATCGCACAAGAAGAGTATTAAAAGCATTTAAATGATCAGCAATCGATGTACCTTCCTTCATTGGCAAATTGTACAACTTTCGCTTCAGGAGAATCCTATTGGTTAAGGATTTAGTCATGTACAGTTTCTCTAGTTTCGTCCACAAACCAGCAGCTGTTGTCTCTGACATGATATTAAACAGGACATCATCAGCTAGACACAGTCAAATAGCACTTATCGCTCGTTCATCCATCTCGGCCCACTCATTATCTATGATGTTGTAAGGCTGTTTGGATTTGCCCAACAACGCCTTTGCCACACCATGTTGGACAAGCAAATCATACATCTTCACCTTCCAGATTTCGAAATTATTTTTGCCATTAAACTTCTCAATTTCAAACCGAGCACTATGAGTTTTCGCCATCTTATATCAACCAAAAAAAAAAACAATAATCTCCAAAAAACTAACTATTAAATACCAGCAATTAAAAAACTGCCTATGCCTTATATGACACTGCCTTTGTTTTTTTTTTTTTTTTTTTAAAACAACCTGTTTCTGTGCAAAATTACAGTATAAACTGAGTATCAAACTCGAAAGTAATACATCCCTTTCATGCAAACCACGCGCCAGCAATCAAGCCACGCACCAACAATCAAACCACGCACCAATGTAAGTGCTAGTTTATCATAACAAGTTCAAGGAAAATCAATTTAATTATATATGGAATTAGCATTTCCATACATAGCCTTCACTAAGTGAAACACGGGCATGAATGCGCACTTGGTTAATTAGTTCTCAGGCAAGTTCATGATACCTATATATAGATACATGGTGATGCGTTATTGCAACCATTATCAGCTCCTGCTGTGGAGATTAATCTTGCGGAATCTGGCAACGCATTATTAATCTGAACGCATTACTACTGTTCTGCTACGGAAATTGTTATTTAATGCATGGTTGCTGTTTATTGAGTATACAAGGGCATGGACCCTGAGCTGATGCTAAGTTACAGTCAAGACAACGCGCAGAGAATACATACTAGGAGCACATACTTGGAATTAACGCACATCCAGCACCAGCGATCCACCATCCACCATCCACCAGCGCTCCAGCAATCAATTGCGCTCCACCTCCAGCACGCAAATGCATACCACCAGCAATAAACAAACTGATACCAGCATTCAGGCTTTTCAACGCAGCACCAGCTCCGGGACTCCACGCATCACTTCAATGCTCCAGCAGGTACGCAGGTCTAGTCTAATGGTCTTCCACGCAGCAGTGGTAAATGACCTCCACACACAGTCATACGCAGCTGCACTGTAATACGATCCACGCACCAGCAGCACCATACAATGAACACGCAGGTATTGGATGACTATCTCCCCCAACCACGCAGCTTCACTTCAACAAATAAACCAGCAATCATGCGCTCCAACATTGCTCTGATACCAATTGTTGGAGATCAAATGCACAACAAAACATAAAAAACATGTACACAGCTATTAAACTCATGCACATAAACACAGGAATTTAACGTGGTTCACCCAACCAATCTGGGCTACGTCCACCAAACATAGGCATCGACAATCTTATTAATCAAATAGGAGATTACATAATTAATCAAATCCTCACAAACTCTCACACCTCTCTCACACCTCTAAAACCATCCGTATGGATACCTGTTTTATATCAAGGAGAATCTAATTGCCTCATAAATCTTCTCACATCAAATTTAGGATGCATTAACTCTCTCCCAACAACCTGGAGCTAATCTAGCAACAAATTCCTATTGTTGTCACACATTAGAGATTTTTGCCTAATTTATGAAACAGAAAATCTCAACATCATAATCTCTTTAAGATGATCATAAAATGCATTGAAGATGTTCGATCGGTGAATAAACAAGGCCCGCTCTCGAGCAAATGGTTAAAAAAATTAACAACACGAAGTAAAAAAAAACACCAGACGCCACTTCTTAAAGCACACCCTTAATCGTAGGAAAAGTCAACAATCCAGTGCATACTCCAATGGTCAAAATAAAAATAATTTACAACAAGACTTGGAAATCAACAATTATAAGGGAAGCTTCTTATTCATACCAAGAATTTGTATGAAAATCATAAAACTAATTGTGTATTTACTATAAGAGATTGAGAAACTTTAGTTTCTTTAATCTGGGAATGACTAACTAACCAATTCTAATAGGCATTACAAAGAGCAGAGGCACAACTCTAATAGGCATTACAAAGAGTAGAGGCACAACTCATGAACACAACACGTAAACACAGAACAAAAGACTTGCTTCCATTCATCGATTAACCGGTATTTA
Source organism: Pinus tabuliformis (assembly GCA_031772625.1). Classification (NCBI taxonomy): domain Eukaryota; kingdom Viridiplantae; phylum Streptophyta; class Pinopsida; order Pinales; family Pinaceae; genus Pinus; species Pinus tabuliformis. The sequence goes on from CM062811.1 coordinate 1,251,520,602, forward strand.
AACAAGATGGAGAAACTTCTGGATATCAATTCGGGCGGTGGCTTCTAGAAAAAGCTTGCCCCTTTGTCAACACTTTCTAGATACTGCATTAAAATCACAATTGAAAATTGATTCTGGGTAGTTGAAATTACTTCCAGTTTCTTCCCACACATTGCACTTCAACTCCTTCTCGAATCCCATTCTGATCACACTTTTCCATCGTACTCTCTATTGACTGGGATGAACTGGAGATCAAATTGAAGTTGCATTTGTTGTTGCAGAGACAACCATTATGTTAATCAAACCAGGTCGGGTATGACACGCGCTAATAGAGATCTGTTGGACAAGCAACCTGTCGAAACAGACCAGGGGATCTGCTTTGTTAGAATTACTATAAGTTGACAACAATTCGTTAAAAAATTTCTAGTTTACAGTCTCAACAATAGAAAACAGCAATTGCATCATAACATATATAGCATGGTCTTACAATACACATTTGATGTGTTCTCTATTTATCTCGGATGTGAGAACAAAATTAACAATTATCAAAATTGGGATAAATAAATCAGATAGATGTGAATTTTACCAAACACCTCAAAAACTTATCGACCTTGGGGATGGTCTCCCTCCTGATAATAACAACAAGCAACCACACCACGAACCTCTAGTATGACAAATCGAATGATGATGGCCTCACCACGTTCGCTAGATTCCAGCACTCTCGGTGGACTTTGTTCACCTTGCCTTAGATGCGTCCACAAGAGTATAACAAACCTTTCTCTCCACATTGCTGCCTCTTGAAAAGATAGCTCGCAGATCACTATGCTGCCTCTCAACACTTATTGCGCACTCTGACTCGTTCCTTGGATATTCTAATTACCAACACGCACAACGTAGAATCAAAGACATACCCATTTTGGCGTAATACGTCGGCCGAGAATCTCCTCCAAGATCTCATGCCCAATGTTATGGATGGCCACAAAACTAGAGTGATCCACTAGTAGATTAACTTCCGCTCTCATTCAATGAAGCATTTCATTCACTTTGATACCACTGTAAGACAATAAAATTGGAAACTAGATTCAACTATATATCAAAAATTAATCTCAATGAATGATGTACACAATGTACATATAAATACATACAATAAACTGTTGAATCAGTGTTCGGGTTTTCTTGGACTCTAATAACCACTCACCATAACATAAGCGTAATCCCAAAGATTAATTGTCTAACAATAAATATGTGAGAGAGTCTCTAGTAGAAGTGAATTGATGGAGACAACTATTATAATTGAAGAATTTGAGAAGAAAGGAAAATCTTTTTCCTTTTTTATTTTATTTTTATTTTTATTTTTTTTTCCAGCATGAAAAAAAAGCAGAATATTTATATTATGTGGTCCAATATATAGACATGATACAACTATTGTATGTTAGGTATATCTACCTATCAGATCCAAAATAACAACACCATGAGCTGAATATAACGTATGTGGGAAATAAACAACAAAAACATAATAAGACGTAATAGGATGTGAAGCAAAATTGGTACCAGACTATGCGGCCCAGAAAATATGATTATGTACCGGGCAACTGAAAATCATGAATCTGGAAGGAGATGTTGTCCAAAATAACCTGCATCCTCCATACTCCTTGAGGCGCGGAAAGCCCCAGTTTTGACAGAGCATCAACTTTACTATTCTTTTCCCGGCCAATGTGAGAGATTGTGAAGTCCTTCCGTTTATGCCACAGCTTCTCGATCCAGCTCAACCAACCGGATAGGTGGATATTTTTTATGCTGTTTCTGGACAGAACATGGTCAATGGTGACCTTGGAGTCTCCGTAGATATGGAGGTTTTGGATACCCAGGAAGTCGGAGAAATAGATGAGACCGGCGAGAGCCATAATTTCAGCTTTGCTACTGGTTCCGGGACCTCCGTTCCAATATAATTCAATAGCTTGATCTTCTTGAGTATTAATGTATACACCGCAGGCGCATATGTTGTTCTGGGCAGCGCCGTCGAAATATGCGCGGGGAAATCCATAGACAACGTTTGTCTGATGATACCTTCCTTTGACGACCTTGGGTCTCTGTTGGCGATCAAGGGATCGGTCGAGGGCACCATATAAACAATGAATAGATTCAATGACATATGAATGTGGTTCCCTTTTTGATTCAAAGATTATTTGATTACGCCATTTCCAGATGTACCAAATGGTAATTAAAAATATCAGCCTCCGCGAGCAGCTCATGGTGCTCCATTCATAGAAAGTCTCCTGGATGGTGGGAGCGAAGACTTTGTTGAAACCCAATTTAGAAGTTAAGCGCTGCCAGATTATAAGGGACTGTGGACATTCAAAGAAAATGTGCAAATTGTTTTCAGAATCCGATCTACAGAGGGGGCAAATTGCAGGGCCACTCCATTGGCGCTTCTGGAGATTCTCCCAGGTGAGATTCTTGTTCTAATATACCAGCCAGGCAAAAATAACGATTTTGATCGGACATCCAGTTTTCCAGAAAGTGAGCGGAAAGATGTGGTTTAATAAAGTTTGTTGTAGTTTATTTATTATATGTTTTGGAGTTTTTTTTGTTGAATTTGTTTAGAATTTGTCTTAGATTTATTAGAATTACAAGTTTGAGTTATAAACTCTTCACAATTTGAATATCTTAAGAAATTTTCAAAATATTAAATTTCTATATAATAAAAAACGCTTTAAATAACAAAAAAAAAATCAAAATTTAACCAATTTTTTTTTTTTTTTACGAAATTATAAATAAACCAAATAAAACATAACTCATAAAATAATTAAACCACATCAATTTTAGTGCTTCAAAGAATAAAAGTTAATCATCCAAAGTTCCAGTGCTTTAAAGAATAAAAGTTAATCATCCAAAGGTCTAGACTACTCATTTATAAATTTAACCATTGAAAGTAAGAGCCGAGTTTTCTTAAAAAAATGCAATAGGCATTTCACCCCTAACAAGGTCTTTACGTTGTAAGTTAAGAAAATGTATAGGTGATAATGATAACTCGATCATATTAACTTGTGTATCACATGTTTACTTTCAAATGAATATGAGAAAGTTAAAACCTCCTTAAAAATACCTAGATAGAAATCAAACACACTTGCATGTAGATTTAAATAAATTAAAATGTCAAAAAGATTGGTTTAAAATTAACAAGGTCAAATAATAATTTGAATGGAATAAAAAACAAACCATAGATAAATATGAAACATTTAAAAACATAAATGAAAATCATAGTGAAGGCAAGGATTCAGGTCATTATCACGGTTAAGCATTTAATGTATTGCAATTTCTCATGATAGTATTTTATGTTGGTAAGTATTTAATGTATCGCACTCAGCATGCATGATTAGACGGCTGGGGCGGATGGCTTTCGCTCCCCCAGCCGAGTTCGAAACCTGCGGAGGTCTCCCTTTCGGCAATTGTGACGGCTCGACCGTATTCTGCTTGGCTTTGGCCGTATACTGTATTCTGCTTGGCTTCGGCCGTATTCTGATTGGCTTCCGCCATATTGTAATCATGAGGGCTGCGGCCATATATGGATTTTCTCTCTGAAAAAAAAATATTTACTGTATGGTAATTTTTCATGCTAGTATTTTATGTTAGTTAAACATAAATATTAGAAGTCATAAGTTTATTTGACTTATTAATTTTTATTAATTTAGTTTAAAAAATTTATAAATTAGTTTTAAAAATAATAGAAATTTTGACCAGATTTTGATAAAATTTTATAAAATTTTCTGAAGAGTCAAATTTAGAAATTTTGAATATTTTTCGTTAAACATCAATAAAGAAAAAAAAAAAAATTGTTTTTTAATATCCACAAAATTAAAAATAACCTATAAAACAATATTATTGATATTATTAGTGATGCACAAGTACATGGAAAGCATATCACCGAAGTCCTCGACTTATACCTTGCAATCTATGACAACAACATTTCGATAACGACCCGCATAGAAATGGTTAACTTTGAAAATTGCCTTTTTGACGAGCAAGACAAAATGTCCACCATTATCATGACATTTTTCCAACGTTCAAAAAGAATTTGGACTTTCAATCTAAATTTATTTTGTAGGGGTGCATTAAGAATGACATGGGATTTAATGTGGGGCACATTAAGAGTGACATGTGATTTGAAGTAGGATTTCATTGGTAAAGAAACTTGAAAAGGGGATGTAGATTTTTAAAAGTCTAGACATTTAATAAAATTTTAAAGGTGGGTGATATTGATAGGGATTTAATATTTAACTACTTGAAGCAATTTACAAAGCACATTTAAAAAACATACACAAATAAAAACTTAAATTAACTGAAAATAGTTATAATTAAATATTTAATGTTAACATATAAATAAATTTTGAATATTATAAATCTGTAAATAAAAATTGAATATAACAAGGATATATAGTAGTTAGTATTGGTTATTTAGTTTAAAAGATTTCATCACAAAAATAAAACAACTAATAAAATATTGTATTGTTAAATGTTAAAATCAAAAATTAAGAAAAATGATTAACTAATATTGTTTATATATTTGTGATGGCGGTGGTGCAGGCGTTAGAGACAATTTCTCTATTCTACCAGCAAGCTCTTCAATGTCTTGATCAATTTCCCTTTCTTCTTCTCTGGGCGCATCAGTCATTAAACTGATATTTCATTCCTCAAAAAAACTCCACGGTCATGCTTTATTATCAAACAGTGGCTTTCGGGAATTCTTAAAAGAAATATCCCTTTTGGTGGACTTACATATAGATATATATATATATATATATATATATGTATATATATATATATATATATATATATGTATATATATATATATGTATGTATATATATATATATATATATATGTATGTATATGTATATATATGTATGTATATATATGTATGTATATATATATATGTATATATATGTATATATATGTATGTATATATATGTATGTATATATATATATATATATATATATATATATATACATATATATACATATATATATATATATATATATACATATATATATATATATATATATATATATATCCCCGTTATATATACCCACATAACATATATATATCCACGTCATATATACCCACGGAATGTTCTTCCTTTCCTCTTTGGCATCGGCAACGGTTATAGGCTGGAATTTACAATGGACAAGGCTCGTATATCATGGACTGATATCTCTGCTCCCTATACTGTCTTCGGGTCGATACATATACAAATCGGCTATATATCTCCGCCCTTTATGTTGGTTTCGGCCGATGTATATACTAGTCGCAATCGCCAAACAATGATAGTCTGTCCTCCGAATCAACGGACCCGATACACTTATATGCGGCCTTTAATATGTCGCTAGTTCCACTTTTCGCCGGTCGATACAATTAACAAATTCCCTGCCTCTGAGATGACAGACTCGGTGATATGTATCTATCACAATTTATATGCGCTCCTAATTTCGGAACTCGGCCCTTTGTCACGCTATGCTCCTTTCGGACGGAAGGCTTTGTAAATCGAGCATACAAACCCAAAGAACAGTTCCAAAGAACCTCTCGATGCCGATATGGTCTCGGAACCACGATGGTAAGAACTTACAGTTATAAATTTCCAAATCCGCTACAGTCACTTAATAGAATTTCAAGAGTTCTTGCTATAACCAGAATATATGCGCCAGGTAAAATAAGAGTTAAAGACCATATAAACGTGAATGAAAGGAAAGAAGATTTCGATAGTTAATCTACAGTGCTCGCAGCGTGAGGAAATAGGAACCCAGTCACCGATTCAATCACTATTAAAGCACCACACAATAATCTACATATGCATATTACAGAGTCGTTTAATAAGAGACACTGAGAGAACAATTTTTTTTCAAAATAACACTATGGCACTCGCCCCTCTCCTCTGTCTCTGAGATCTTCGCTGTCCCTTTATTTATAATTAAGGATAGGCCCTCTCGGTCCTTATCCGATACAAAGAAAAGCATGCTTTACAGGATGATTTAAAGCTTGAAAAGCTCTGTTACAAATAGCATGATTTATTGCTAGGATTTATTCTATTTTTAACTAAGAAAGCATAGAAATTGCAGGCTAAAGGACCCCACTCCCTTGCCTGTAGATTTTTTTGGATTTTTGGAATAATTTGGAAGATTTTTCCCCTCTGAGTCCTATGCTCCCGCATCAGACTCCCAAGGTAGAAAAATTTCATGATCTCCTGATCATGTGTTCAGATCTATGTTTCCCTGGATCCCATATCTTGTGCTGCCATTTTCCACTTGTCACTGCTTCTGTTTGTTGTTCTTCTCCAGGTCTCCACACTTTATGCTGCATCGCCGCACTGACTAAGCCTTCATAATCTTCTGCTATCTTTCTTTTGCTGCTTCTCCTTTGTTTTACTGCTGTTGACCTCTTCCGGGATACTGTCATCATTAGTTTTCTGATGCTTTCAATCTCTTGGTCCAATAAATCTCCCAGCTGTCGATTTCTTGCTGTCTGCTGAGTTAAGACAGCTTGCTCAGTTTTTACTCTCTCTATCTGTACTGTCACTTGCTGATTTCTTGCTTCTATGCTGGCCTCTGTTCTGACTGCCACCCGATCATCCACACCCTCTTGTCTTCTGGAACAGAGAACTTCTTTTCCCTTCATTTGACTGCTCAACTCAGTCAAATGTTCCTCAGCACCGGCGACAATACCTGCATTCACAGAACAATTTTTAGAATAAAAACCATAAGGCTTCAGTGCCTCTTCTGCTGCTGTCAATGTTGTCTCAACTGGCACTATAAATGTCATCCCATATGCTGCTCTAGCTGTCACTATGGATGTTGCCGCCATTGATGTTGCTATCATTGCCACCATAGATGTTGCTGCCGCTGCTGCCATAGATGTTGCTGCCACCGCCGCCATAGATGTTGCTTCCTCCCAAACTTCCTGACCCTCTGCAACATTCTTTGGCTCACCACCTTCTTCTTCCTCTTCGAAAATCTTCAGTAATTGTCCACCATCATCTTGATTGATTTTCTCAATCAAATCAAGTCCTTCAAACATTGTAACCTCATCTTCTAACATTGTAGCAGCTCCAAAATTCTGCATACCAGTCTTCTCTTGGCTATTTAGGCAAGCCAACTCTTTATTGTCACCCATAGAAACAAGTTTCTGCATATGAGACATGACTGTCTTATCTTCTTTTTGCAACAGTTCTTCTTCCCTCGAGACAATTCCAAGTGATGGATTGTCTTCTTCATCACCTGCACTCACAAAACACTTGTTAAAATTAAAAACATAAGGCTGTTGTGCCTTATCTCCTTTTGGCAATAATTCAAATGGTTGCTCTGTTTTCTCCTTCTCCTCTGTCAGCATATCAGCATGCTGATTCGAATTCTTAGCAAAATTCATAAGACTGTCCATTAGTCTTTCTTCCACACCATCTGTTCTAATGATGCCTTCTTGCTCTTGTCCACTGTACTGAACTCTTTCATTTGCAATCTCCCTGTCATACCTTGGATTCTCCAACAAGTATTCCAACAATGCAATTTCTCTATGGCATTGTTGCAGCATTTCATCATCACTTATAGTCCCTGCATTCACACACAAACTGTCAGTTTGAAAATCACAGAGTTCAACAGTCTCAACTGTTGCTTCACTTATCCGTGCTACAGACTGATCTACTTCTTCTGCATCCATAAGAACTTCCTCTTGTGCTGTAGCAGCTTCACAAGATTGCACATCCTCCTCAGCCCTTGTAGTTACATCAAAAGTATCAGCTACATTATCCAGCTGGTCTGGATTTATCCAATAACTCAAGAAATCATCAATGATCTCCTCTTCACGACTCAACGGTATACTTATCATCTGCTCCAGGTATTCCTTTTTTCCAAGTAACAGGGTTTTTGAATTAGTCTTCTGTCCCGGCTCATCTTCTTCTTGCAGAGGCAACAATGTATGATTGATACCATCCTTTCCAAACTTGTAGGTGTTTCTCTTCCCGTCATGTATGGCTCCTCTGTCATATTGCCAAGGCCTTCCAAGCAATATGTGACACACGTCCATAGGCATCACATCGCAGACAATTTTATCTTTGTACTTACCCACTTGAAACTCCAATTCACACTGTTCACTTACCAACAGTTGATGTCCTTTTTGTAACCATGACACCTTATAAGGTGTTGGATGCTTCATTGTCTTCAGCTTCAATTTCTCCAAATTATCAGTGCTGCCACTATCAATGATCATCTGGCAACATTTCCCTTGGACTTTGCACACTGTCCTGAATAAAGTTTTCCTTTGTGGCGGTTCAGCCACCTCTTTTACTGGTTTAAGTAAGACTTTATTAACCACCAGAGATTCTCCTCTTTCTGGTAAATTTTCTTCCTCTGCTACCGCTGCCACTGGCATCTCTCCCTCAGCTGGAGCAACAATTGCATTCCTCTGCTTTGTGTCTGCATTCTCTGGACACTCAAAAGCTCTATGTCCCAGCTTGTTACATCTGTAACATCTTATTTCTCTGCCTCCTCTTCCTCTAGAAAAACTCCCTCTGCCTCTTGCATCACCTCCTGTGGGTGCATGCTGGGTTGAGCTACTGCTAGCTCCTTCTTTAGGTGCTGTAGATCCTCCTCTACCACCTTGACTTCCTTTTCCTTTGAAAGTCTCTCTCCCTCTGGCAGACTGCTTCCTCATGAGTTTTTCCTCAGCTTTCAGCGCTATCTGATAAGCTTCCTCTACTGTTTTAGGAGACAACAAACTTATCTCATCCTGAATGTCCATCCTAAGGCCATTCAGATATCTAGCCACCTTCTCATCTGTGTCTTGGGCTTCTCCAGCTCTTATGCTCACTTTATAAAACTCTTCTGTATATTCTTTTACTGTTAAAGCTCTCTGTCTAAGATTTTGCATTTGTCTAAACAATATTTGCTGATAATTACTTGGCAAGAACTTACCTCTTAACTTTGCTACCATTTGGCTCCAGTTCTTGATTGGCTTCTTACCAAGTCTCTTCCTTTCCGCCTGCACGCCATCCCACCAGAGTGCTGCATGGCCTTTTAACTTGGTGACAGCAAACTTTACTTTCAATTTTTTTTTTTTTTTTTACGAAATTATAAATAAACCAAATAAAACATAACTCATAAAATAATTAAACCACATCAATTTTAGTGCTTCAAAGAATAAAAGTTAATCATCCAAAGTTCTAGTGCTTTAAAGAATAAAAGTTAATCATCCAAAGGTCTAGACTACTCATTTATAAATTTAACCATTTGAAATTAAGAGCCGAGTTTTCTTAAAAAAATGCAATAGGCATTTCACCCCTAACAAGGTCTTTACGTTGTAAGTTAAGAAAATGTATAGGTGATAATGATGACTCGATCATATTAACTTGTGTATCACATGTGTAAGGCACATCATAAAAAGGGATATAAGGTTAATATAGCAAAACTTTATGTTTACTTTCAAATGAATATGAGAAAGTTAAAACCTCCTTAAAAATACCTGGGAGATAGAAATCAAACACACTTGGATGTAGATTTAAATAAATTAAAAATGTCAAAAAGATTGGTTTAAAATTAACAAGGTCAAATAATAGTTTATGGAATAAAAAACAAACCATACATAAATATGAAACATTTAAAAACATAAATGAAAATCATAGTGAAGGCAAGGATTCATGTCATTACCACGGTTAAGCATTTAATGTATTGCAATTTGTCATGATGTATTTTATGTGGTTAAGCATTTAATGTATTGTAATTTTTTATGATAGTATTTTATGTTAGTTAAATATAAATATTAGAAGTCATAGGTTTATTTGATTTATTAATTTTTATTAGTTTAGTTTGAAAAATTTATAAATTAGTTTTAAAAATAATAGAAATTTTGACAAGATTTTGATAAAATTCTATAAAATTTTCTGAAAGTCAAATTTGGAAATTTTGAATATTTTTGATTAAACATCTATAAAGAAAAAAAATAAATAATGTTTTTAATGTCCACAAAATTAAAAATAACCTATAAAACAATATTATTGAGATTATTAGTCATGCACAAGTACATGGAAAGCATATCACCGAAGTCCTCGACTTATACTTGCAATCTATGACAACGACATTTCGATAACGACACGACATTTCGATAACGACCCGCATAGAAATGGTTAACTTTGAAAATTGCCTTTTTGACGAGCAAGACAAAATGTCCACCATTATCATGACATTTTTCCAACGTTCAAAAAGAATTTGGACTTTCAATCTAAATTTATTTTGTAGGGGTGCATTAAGAATGACATGGGATTTAATGTGGGGCACATTAAGACTGACATGTGATTTGAAGTAGGATTTCATTGGTAAAGAAACTTGAAAAGGGGATGTAGATTTTTAAAAGTCTAGATATTTAATAAAATTTTAAAGGTTGGTGATATTGATAGGGATTTAATATTTAACTAGTTGAAGCAATTTAGAAAGCACATTTTAAAAACATACACAAATAAAAACTTAAATTAACTGAAAATAGTTATAATTAAATATTTAATGTTAACACATAAATAAATTTTGAATATTATAAATTTGTAAAATAAAAATGGCATATAACAAAATATATAGTAGTTAGTATTTGTTATTTAGTTTGAATATAGTTTATTTAAATTAAAAAATAATAAAAATAAAGATTTTATCACAAAAATAAAACAACTAATAAAACATTATATTGTTAAATGTTAAAATAAAAAATTAAGAAAAATGATTAACTAATATTGTTTATATATATATGTTTATTTTATATATAAAAACAAGAAGTGATTTTGTGGTTCACGTGTGTGCGACCATCCTTCAATATTTCTTTAGCAGGGATATGTCGAACAAAATATTTTTTCTGATCTTCAAACATGAAGGAGTTTTTGGTGTAGAAATCTTCTCCATGCTGTGAATAATAAGACGAAATTGCGCGTACTTGTCGCCTCCTGCTTGCGAGGATTCTTTAAGCGGTAAATTTGATGTAGAAAACAAACTCCTCTGTAATTTCTTCAGCGGGTTTAAGGCTTAAAGAAACAACATTTCCGTGCAGAGATATATTTGCGAGTGATCGAAGATTCACTGTCTTCTGGTCCAAAGGATGGGATTTTGCTAGATTTGAGGTGGAGAAAAACGTCTTTTGCAGACTTTTTCCTGTAAAATCGTGATTGTTTGAAGGGTTGTCTATGGTTTTTCCTTTGTCGGCCTTGAAATACCCTTAGGAGAGTCCGGATTGCTTCTTTTGGATATTTAGAAGTTCGAATCTGACGTTCATTTTTCCTCATATAGCTTTGATTTTGAATCTGGTGTTCGGTCACTCTATATACTGAAAATGGTTGCTGTAAGTAAACGCCCTCTCGCGTTGAAAACCGTTCCATCGAACCAAGTTTAAGAACTTGGGCATTTCATTTGCCTGTTTAGCGGCACATGGATATCGAATAGTAGATAGGGGCAGCGGGGTTCAAACAACAACAATGAGGAACAAGGCAGAAACTGATTTCTATAGGCACACAGTGAGGAATAGGTTGGACCTACATCTTTCTCGGAACAGGTTGGATGACAAATGCATTCAAACATGACAATGGGACAAGAAATTTCAGAACCTGTGGAGACAAATGATTTAGGACAAGTGAAAATTTCCTCATCCGCCAAAGCTGGGAAGTGGGTTTGCGTCAATGCCAAACAATATCGGGGCATTTTAAAACAAAGACTAGCCTGTCTGACATGGGAGCAAACAAGAAAAAAATAGTCTCAAAGGGAAAGTACTCAAGCCCTTTGCAATAAGCACTCAAACAAGTCCCCTCTACAAGCATGTGGCAACAACAAGTCTAGAGGAAAAGTCAATGATGATTTTGCCCTCTATAGTCCCACATCCACACCTCTCACCTGGTCATCTGATCTTTATGTGAAATTATTGTTAAATGAAAAACAAAGGTTGGAGGTTTTAGAAGCTAAAGAGCAGGAAAGAGATCATAAAATTCATATAATAACAACTGAGAATGAGGCTTTAGCAGAAAGCAATAAAGTTTTGAAAGAACAAGTTGCATTGCTCCAGGAAGCTCTCCTGATAGGGAAGACAAAATGACAACACATGAAGGTGAATGGGAAAAACATAAAGAAATCTGTAGTGGAAAGTACAAAGGTGGTGAATGCAAAATCATCCCATGATAAAGGGAAAATGATTGCCCAAATAGACAACCATGAAGAGAAAGCAAGAGAAAAAAGGAAAGGGTATTCCACCAAAGTTTCCAAAACTTGGGTTCAAGTTATTAGCAATTCTGCTAATAAAGAAGGAGAAACAAACATTTGGGTTGACAACATGCAAGATAGAGAAGGCAAGGAAAGATAAAATAGAGCAACAAACATAATCATTAAAGGGGTGAAAGACTATGGGAAAAATGAATGCACTCTTGACCTTACAAGAGAATTCTTGAAAGACAAGTTGCTATGGCAAGGAAGGGTGAGCAAGTTTAACAGTGAGAGAGACAGGCCCATAAAAGTCATCAAGTCTAGCTTGCATGATAAATATATCATTCTAAGCAAGAAGCATCTCTTGAGGGGTTCTCACCTTTTTCTAGAAGAATATTTAACTGTAAGACAACGTGAGGAAAGGAGAGAGGAAATGTTAAAGGTTAGGGCAGCAAGAGATGAAGGCAAGAGAGCATGGATTTATCAAGGTAAAGTTGTGATAACATGATTTGGACCTCCTTCCAACACAAAGTAGCAAGATGGTAATAAAGAAGAGACAACAAACTCTTCAACAAGAAATCAGGAGGCAAGGCCAATATGGGAAAGTAGGGACAAAGAGTCAAATGTGAGTCTTGCATGTCAAAATAAATAGCAATCAAGTCATACCCATGTTTCCCTAAGATTAGTTTGTTGGAACTGCAGAGGTTACCCATGGAGAAGAGGACTTGGGTTAGGGCCTATCGCGGAAGATAGAGACATAATTTGCCTCATAGAAACACATGAGCATGAAGGGTGAAGACACCTCTGTTTGAAGGATAATGAAAGATGGCAGTGTGGAACAAGGCGGCAGGGAATGGAAAAGGGCACGAGGGTATCATGGTTTTAGTGAGGGAGAAGGAAGGTTGTCTAATTCAGTTAGAAAAAGAAGACTCAAATAAACAATTCATTTGGTTTAAAATATCAAAAAATGGAAACCACATCAGAATTGCAGCATGCTATTTTTTGTCGCAAGTTTCAAAAATATACAAAGGTAGAGGGGTTGACCACAAAGATCCATTTGCAGCCTTAAAAGGAGATATTGCAACATAGTCTCAGCGAGGTGAAGTCCTTATAGTGGGTGATTTCAGTGCTAGCACTGCAAGTGAGCAAGCTAGCATTCTTTGTTGTAAAGAAGACTACGACCCTATTTGGCTTACAAAAGAGAGTAATCATTAGTGGGAAAGAATTTCATAGGATAAGCACTGAAATCACTTTGGTGAACAATTACTTAATCTATGTGGGGCCTTTGATTTAGTCATTTGTAATGGCTTGACTAGATGGGAAAATTTCGTAATTTCACTTGCAATATTTACAATGGAGCAAGTGTAGTAGATTATGTAATTTGCTCGCATGGTTTGTTTGAGAAAATGGAGGAAGTTTTGATTGGAGATCAACTTTGGGACTTAAAATCAGATCACAAGCCAATTTATTTAAGTTTCTCTTGGACTGGAAAGAAACAATTAGAGTAAAAAATTCAACATGTCCAACAAAATCTCCCAAAGGGGAGAATTCTTTTGACTCCAAAAAATTGTAATACCTTAAAAATGACGCTAGAGAGGCGCTTTGAGAAGGAGAAAATCATAATTCACGACCTTCATAGTTATGAATTAATGCATTTAATTCAATGCACACTTGCAGAGTGCAAAAGAGAAAAAATTAAGAAGTCTGAAACAAATTGCTTTCCGTTTAATGCTTGGTTTGATGAGGAATGTAAAAAGGCAAGGAGAGTGTGGAAAGAGTCAAACAAGGATAACATAAAGCTAAAAGCTTACATGCAGTTATTAAACAAGAAAAAGGTTGATTTCATGGTTTCAAGGAGGGAAGAACTAATCTTCCTTAGGAAAAATCATCCCAAATTATTTTGGAAGGAGCTCTAACCAAGAAAGATACAAACTGGAAATAGTATTACAGATTCTAAATGCTCTGATATGCAAAACAACTCTATGAACAAGATCCCAAGGTTGACCCTTCCCCCCTTGGTCAACACTGATACTGAACTCTTCATGGTGCAACAGGTATATATGGGTATCAAGAAGTTGGGTGTTGGAAAAGAAGAAGACTTAGCTGAACTCCAAGCAGTATATCTAAAGTGGGGCTCAAAGATTCTTGCACCTCACATTACAAAAATTTTCAACAACATCATACAACATGAGCTCCCCACAGATTGGACAACTAGCATGGAAATAGCTCTTTTCAAGAGCGGTGACATCAATAATCTCTCTAATTATAGGACTATCATGATAAACCCTTTGTTTGCAAAGCTATTTAGAATCATGCTAGAAAATAAAATTAGCAAGTGGGCAGAAGAAAAAGATAAGCGCGCTAAAGGAAAGAAGTTTTAGACCTAAACATTCCACAGTTGATCATTGTATAACTTTAAGGCACATCACTGAAAAAGTTTGGGAGAAAAATGAAGAAGTTTTTTGTTGCTTTGTTGATTTCAGAAAAGCGTTTGATACGGTTCCTAGGGATAAGCTTTGGCACAGAATGGAGGAACTTGGGGTTCCTAAACATTTGAGAGCAACTGTGCATAGGCTGTATGAAGAGGTGAAAGTCAAAATTAGAACTTCAACAAGAATTTCTAAAAGTTTTAGAAGCGATATCAGGGTCAAGCAAGGTTGCCCACTGTCTCCTACCCTTTTTGGTTTATATATCAACAAGCTTGAGGAGTGGTTAAATTTGCAAGGGGTTGATGGTATCTATTTAGGAAAGTTTGTTATAAGGCTTCTTTTGTATGCATATGACCTCATTTTGATTGCTAAATCAGCTCTTGGTTTGCAAGAGCATTTACTATCCCTTGAGAATTTTTGTAAAAGTGTGGGGATGCAAGTCAATATCAACAAAACGAAAGTAGTGGTTTTGTCTAAAAAAAGAAAACATAACCAGCATAAGTTCTACTTTGAAGGCAACATTCTGGAAGAAGTTGTAGATTACAAATACCTCAGAATTGACTTCAACAAAAATCTAAGCTGGGATGGTTGTAGAAACAAAAGAACTTTGGGGGGTTGGAAAGCATTTTATGCTTTTCAAAATAGCTGTAGAGAGGTAGAGTTATGGGGCTGGAAAACACTCAAACTCTTTTTTGGCTTCTAGTGATTTCGGTGATTCTCTATGGTTGTGAACTATGGGCCAACAGTACATCCGACATGTAGTGGAAACGAATTGAGAAAATTCAGAAGAGTTTGATTACAAACAAATTCAAGATTAAAAGTGTAGTTCCTTATGCTATCTTGTTAAGTGAAACAAAGGTTGCTCCTGTTGAAGCAATTGCAATGGTGCGAGTCATAAGGTATTTAAAAAAATTGAGCATATGGAAGAGGGTATTAGCCTTAAGGTTGTCTTTAATGACATATTGTGCAAAGAAAAAAAAAATTAGATGCAGCAAAATATCAAATGATTTAGTAAATGGGGTATTTGCTTGAACACGTGTCCCATAAACAACAAAGAGATAAAATCTTCTGTTATGGATAAGTTCCACAAGCATACTTGGGATAATGTGCTAGGAAGAAATAAAAAGTACTATATTGAAGTGTTTAATCCCACTCATAGTCATCAACTAAAAACATACATAGAGGCTAATATCTCTTGGAGAGCCAAGATTCTTATTGCTCAGTTAAGGACTAATTCTCATCAACTCCATTGTGAAACTGAGCGCTGGAAAAGGCTAAAAGAAGTGTGGGAGGAGAGAGTATGCATTTTTTGTTCTTCTGGAAAAGTGGAAATAGAAAAGCATTTCATTTTAGAACGTGAGGCCTTCAAAGGAAACATGGAAAGTTATGCAGATATGCTGGCAGCTAGCTCTTGGGATAATCTATTTAGCGAGGGGTTTGTCGAGAAGATGGGAGCATTTATTGCGAGGATTCACAGAAAAAGGGCCGAATACATCAAGCAGATGAAGAAGCAATCTGTCCCATAAGCTATCTTTAGCCTCGTGGACGTTAAGATAATCTGTTTCTTTCTTTTTATATATGATTTTTTTATAATTGAATTTATTAAAGTATGTTTTTAATATAATTGTGAGAGGCGCTCTCTAGCCTAGTATGGTAGCGATGTTGTAATGGAATGTTTAACATTTTGACTAAGTCAAATTAGATAATAAAAAAAATTGTTGATGATGAAGACTTCTGGAAAACTGTGTCAAAATCATATGTTTGCACAATGTTTTGGGTGAACCCTTCACCTATCTTCAGTAAGCTTCAAGTCCCTGAAGATGGGTGAAAGGTTCACCATGTTGGGCAAGCATATGATTTCGACACACAATATTCCATAAGTCTTCATCATCAACAATTTACTGGACGTGGAAATATCCATGCTAAAATATAAAATTAATTAAATAAAAATATTAATGTAATGTAAACATTTTAACTTGGTTAAAAAAATCCCTCAAAATAAAATAAAAAATAATAACCCTATAAAAAAAATGGCCCATGGTATTCATGTGGAATATAGTCTATTTAAAGGGGAAATTAAACTAGCCAGATCAAATCTCTTTTCATTCTAAAAGAAGTTGGCATATCAAGGGATTTGATCTAGAGTTAAGATTAATCTAGGCTAGTAATAAGTAATCTTAAATTGAAAATATGAGAACAATAATTCATGAAAATGGAAATAATAGAAAAATAGGAAAAAGAAATTAAATAAGAAGAAATAAGACTAAAAGCAAAATATTAATAACTAATAGAAATGGAAGTTACTAAACAATCCATAATAAGACCTCAACTAATCAACTTACAAATAAACAAAGGAGTTGTCTTTAGTGCGACTTTTTGGAGTTTCTCGTGCCAGAATCCAGCGGAAATATTTGTGGTGTTGGAAGCTGGTGGAAATATTTGTGGTGAAATCTTGATTTATGTTATTTAAACTAGTTTTTTTTTACTGTATATATGGATTCAACACCCTGAAAAACCCCTAGGGCACTTCTATTGTGGAGGGGTTACCCATCAAACTTGTGATTTCAATGAATTCCTACTAGATTTTAGAGAAATTAGACCGGAAAAGTCCACCGGAAAGACTCCCAAAAAGTCGCACTAAAGACAACTCGATAAACTAATTTCAATAATAATAAAAAATAACAAAAAATGAGGCCAAGGCTAATGCGCAACTAGTTGGTAAGTCAGACTTCGCCAAATAGAAATAGTCTGAATTGTTGGGTTTAACAAAACTCTGAACATGTTATTCCACATTTTCTTAAATTCAATTCACCTATATAAATTCTTTTTTCAAAAATTAAATTCCCAATGCTAAACTATTATTTTTTTTTTTGATAAAAACGAACTAATATACCATCAAAACAAAACTGAATAATAAATTATATATAGATTTGTAAAATAAAAAATTTAAAACTAAATCATAAATCATGTAATTTTATTTTATAAAAAAATTATTTATTAAAAAAAATTATGACTTACATGTTGTTAAATCCACGAACAACATAATATTCTACATGTTTGGAAGAAATATGGGAGATTACTTTGACTTCTTAAAATATAAAAACATAAAACCATAGAGTTTTATGTTTGTTTTCTCGTATTATGACGAAATATGATCCACTCAATATTGAATAAAGAATTTTCTTAGGAAAAACTTAGGGTTGAGGATATTATTTTGTTAAATTTATTTAAAAATTTACATATAAATTTTTGTTTAGTAAAATAATTTATAAAAAAACTTATTTATCAAAACAAAAAATTATGACTTACATATGGTTGAATCCACAAACAAAATAATATTCTGCATGTTAGGAACAAATATGGAAGATTACTCTGACTTCTTAAAATTAAAATTAAAAAGAAAACCACCATGAAGTTTCTTAAATGTATAAATAATACATACTAACATATATACACTTTAACTAATATGCTTATGTGTGTATGATTATTTTTTATTTTTTATTTTTTTACAAGAACGGTTATAGGATTTCATTAACTGATTGGCTAATAGCCTCAAATTCGGTTATAGGAGAAAGAACAAAATTCTGCATGGCTGTCCAATAGAAGGAATAAGTCTCCTACTCTTTTCAGCTTCCTTTTTTTACACTTGGAATAGTGAGCTTTGGCTGCTAATTTCCCGAGCTGAAAGATACAAACAAACTTCTGTAATATAAAGCAATAAAACATGTCTCTTTAAGGGATTGGATCCCAAAGGATTTCCTTGTCTCTGAGAATTGTGCCGGCATCTAAGTGAACTGCCTTGTTTGCCTCAATGTCAGCTTCTTTGTTATTGGTTCTTAAAACATGGAAGTAATTCAGATTTAGGGACTTTGCCATGCCTTTGATCCTTGTAATAATCCTTGCAAGTTGCAGATCAGCTGGGTTGGAATTGTTCACCACTGTACTTATGATAACCTGGGAATCTCCAAAGACGTTTGCCTCCTCATGTCCCAGCTCTTTGAGGAGTTTGATACCTTGGAAGAGGGCCATCGCCTCAGCTTGTATACTTGAGGAATGGCCTAATCCCCAAGCAAATCTGAGTGAAGAAGAACCATCTGGATTTATGATAAGCCCTCCCGTGCCAGCAATTCCTGGATTCCCTTTTGCTGCCCCATCAAAGAAGAGAGAGGGAATTGATTGGTTGGACAGCCAGTACTGGAAGTCTTCTTCGTTTTTCCTGATTTGCCATTCTTTGAGGGATGGAGGGGAGCTGCTCAGTTTTTGAAATTTGAAGTTGAGGACAGATCCTAAATCTCTGTCCTGCTGACTTAGATTTAAATCATCTCCTTTGTCTGTCAGCCACTCAACTAGCTGGCTTTTCACTGAGTTGACAACTAATCTGTAGTCCTGTTCCTTGCTCTGGAATATTCTTCTGTTTCTTTCCAACCAGACTTGCCAACTGATAAATTTAGGCAAAGCACTCCACGCTGACCTGATTGTTTTGTTTTTTGGGAGTGGACCTGGATATCTGGTCATCCAGCCTGCGAACAGTTCCAGGATTGAGGTGGGGAAAGTGAATTTGTATTTCCAGGCCTCAAGAAGCTCCTGCCAAATAGAGACTGCGAACTTGCACTTGACCATGAGATGGAGGGCGGTTTCTGAGTTTTCTTTGCACATCATGCATCTAGAGGGGCCATAGATGCCCCTTTTCTGGAGTCTGTCTTCTGTGAGAATTTTTTGATGGCAGAGGAGCCAACAGAAATAATCTATTTTTGGAATTGAAGGGATTTTCCAAACGCCAACCCAGGGGGCCGGATTGGGGGGCACATGGGGACGCTCCAGACACTTAACATATCCCTGAGCTACCGTGTAGCCTGCACGCGTTGAGCCCCAGCCTCTCACGTCCTGCCTGCGCGCGTGAGTGGGAGCCAACCCATGTAAATTCGTGTAGAGCGTTGCCAGCTCTGAAAGTAGTGCGTGAGGAATAGGGAGCTGCTTCCAACCCGCCCAGGCATCATCCTTCCAGGTTGAAACGTCCCACAGAGTGTTGATATTCTCCTCAGACGTCCAACGCTTCAACTCTGACGTGCCTCTCAGCTCAGCCAGCGGAGGTCTACCTAGGATACTATCAGTCCACAAATGAATTCGTTTGCCATTCCCTGGGATCCAGAATGCGTGATTGCTTATCAGCGGGCCAATTCTGTTGATGAACATACTGAGAGGAGTTCTGAGTTGGTTTTTAGGCTGTTCCAGGCATCTGAGTCTCATGCCTCTGAAATATTTTCTCCACAGAGCAATCTGAACCCAACCTGGATTAGGCGCTATGATTTTCCATAACATTTTGGCTCCCATGGCTAGATTTTGAGCTCTGAGATCTTTGAAATTCAATCCTCCCTCATAAATTGGTTTGGTGACTGTTTCCCAATTGACTAGGGAAATCCTCTTCTCATTTTGTTTGCCTCCTTTCCAGAAGAACTGTCTGATTAGCTCCTCCATCTTTTTGATGATTCCCACAGGTGCCAGAAGGACTGAGAATTTAAATAGTGGAAGACTGTTGAGCACTGCTTTAATGAGCACTGATTTTCCGGCGATATTGAGCCATGAAGATCCCCAGGCTTGCATTTTGGTTTTGAATTTGTCTAACTGCGGGTACCAGTCTTTGCTCAGGGCCCTCCTGTGGAAAATTGGCAGCCCAAGGTATTTAAATGAGGACCAGGAAACAGAGACTGCGAATCCTAGGCATCTGGCTATTGAATTTGCAGTTGAAACAGGGGTATTCCAACAGTAAATATTACATTTGCCCTTGTTTAATATGCTGCCTGAAACCTTACTGTAATCTTCCAGAACTTCTTTGAATTTTATAGCTGAGTGAAGAGAAGCAGCCCCCAGCAGAATTGTATCATCCGCAAAGAGGGCATGATTGATATTTTTTACCCCTCTTGCAATGCACAGGCCAACGATTTCATGCTCTTGTTGCTTTTTATCTAGGTAGAAACTGAGGACAGAGGCCTGAAGGACGAATAGGAGGGGTGAAAGGGGACACCCCTGCCTCAGTCCTCTAGAGGCTTTGAAAAAATCCGCCGCCCTACCATTCACCAGGGGGGCAATCCAAGGTTCTGAAATGCATGCTCTGATCCACTTGATGAAGTTTTGACCGAACCCCAGTTTATAAAGCACATCAAACAAAAACTTATGCCTTACACGATCAAATGCATTTGCAAGATCTAATTTAATAGCCATACCTTTTTCCTTTCGATGAAGGCTGGAGTGGATCGCCTCTTGAACCAGCACGAAGTTGTCTACCAGCTGTCTGCCCTGAATAAATCCTCCTTGGCTGTCGGGGATGATTTTGGGGAGAATTCTTTTCAACCTGTTAGCTATCACTTTGGTTATAACTTTGTACCCAATATTGCATAAGGAAATTGGGTGAAATCTGCTGAAAGAGTTTGCTCCTTTCTCTTTGGGAATAAGGGCAAGAAAGGCTGAATTTGTACAGCCTCCAATCTTCTGGCAGTCTTGGGACTTCTGGATCATTTTGAGGAACTCCTTCTCGACGATCTGCCAACAGGTTTGAAGAAATCTAGGCGTGAAACCGTCCGGTCCCGGGGCTTTGTCGGGATCCATTGCGAAAAGGGCCTCTTTGACTTCCTTGTGCGTGATTTTGCTTTCAAGTGTCTGGTTCATCTTGGAGGTGATGAGGCTAGGGACAACGTCTAACAGGCTGTCATTATGTTCAACTGATAGATCCTCCCTGTACAGCTTCCCAAAGTGTTCAGAGGCTGCTTTTTTTATGCATGTAAAATCCTTCAAGACGTTGTTTTCTTCTTTTATTTCCATGATGGAATTACGCCCTTTCCTGGCTTGGGCTTGTTTATGGAAAAAGGAGGAGTTTCTATCACCAGATTTAAGCCAAAGACTTCTGGACTTGAGCCTCCAATATTCCTCTTCTGCCAGGCAGGCCTTATGGAAGCTTTGCTGGAGCCTGGCCTCCTTTTCCAACTCTTCTTTCGTAATTTCCGCTGCTTCAAGATGAAGGTGTTGGTTTTCTAGCTCGATTTGGATTTTTTTCCTTTGCACAGCAGGGTTGGGCAGGGTCTTAGCCCAATTTTTTAGCATGCCTTTGACTCTTCTGAGTTTTTCTTCCCACACAAAGAAGGCGGATCCCTTGACTGGGTCTTTCCAGCAGTCTCTGACCTTGTCCATAAAGTCTGCCTCTTTGATCCAGAGAGAGCTGAACCTGAATGGAATAGGCCCCAGATCCTTGGGGGTCAGCAATTCCAAGCTAATAGGCTTGTGATCTGATATGCTGCTGTGGAGAATGTGTGATCTGGCTTCTAATCCAAGTAGCAGGAAGGAACTTTGCACCAAAAATCTGTCCAGTCTTGCAGCTATGTGGCTCGGGCCAACCCTCTTGTTTGACCACGTGTACTTGCCAATAGTCGGCTTGATGTCTATCAGGTCCCAATCTTGCATGAGATCTTCCAATGATTCTCTTGCCGGATCTCTGACAATACTGCCTCCTCTTTTTTCTAACGAGAGGAGGGTGAGGTTGAGGTCTTTGGCTATGATTATGTTCTCCAAATTTTCTAGATCTGCCAAATTTTTGATGGAATCCCAACATAGTTTTTTTTCACCTGCATTGTTAGGAGCATATACATTGACCAAACTAATAATTTCTTTAGATTCTAAGTGCTGCAATTTTAACAAAATCCAATGAGTGTTTAGGGACTTAGAGATTAGAGAGAACTTATTTGGATTCCAGAGCGACCCAAGCCCTCCCGATGCTCCATGGGCAGAGGTTGCATGTGCTCCGTCTTTCTTCCAAAATTTTCTGCTTGCTTGGAGGAAGACTGAATCCTCCAGTTTAGTCTCCTGGATGAGAAGAATGTCCGGGGCTTCCAGTCTTATTAGACTATTCATTGCTTCTTCCTTAGCTTTGGAGCCCATTCCCCTACAATTCCAGGAGACTATCTTCATCATTTACTTTTGCTGTGATGAGCTCCTTTGGAGCTCTGTGTTTGGATCCTCTTCATCTTCGGGGTTTTTGCTAGGAGTTTCTCTAGCGTTGGCTGGCTGCCCTGAAGCTTGTCTTTGTATGTTTCTTGATCTCTTTTTTCCTTTGATGACATTCGTCCTCTTGTGGATCTTCTGGGGGTAGACTGTGAATCCCCTATTTCCCCTTCTTCCTCCGATTCCTCGGACTCTTGGGTTTCCTCCTCTTCTTCTGACATCTTCTCTTTGGATCTCTCTGGTACGCTTTTGGATTTAGGCGGAGAGACTTCTTTCAGAATTTCAGTCTCCTATGTGTTCATGATTTCAGATCCAAGGATCTCAAATTTGTTTCCTTGGCTTTCCATGGGTGGATGTTGAGCAAGGCCCGTTTAGGGGGCTCTAGCATTAACATTTGCATTCTTCCTGAATGAAGTTTTGGGTCTTTTTGCCTGTTCCATCCATCTTCTTTCCATTTTTCCTCTACCCTTTTGGACGAAAAATCTCTGGTGAAATGTCCGTAGACATGACACTTCTGGCATTTGAACGACAGCTGTTCATAGTCCAACTTCTGAACATGCGTCCAAGGACCTACCCTTATTTTGATGGCTTCTGGTAATCCGACCTCCAGATCTACCTCCACACAAATTTTGGCGCAGTCGTACTGATCTTTGCTGTTGGCCTTGTCTATGAATTTCCCAAGAGTGTTTCCGATATGCTTCAAAGAGTCCCAGTTCCAACAGTGTACCGGAAGGTTGGGGAGCCTTACCCACACCGGGACCGCAGAAGGCACATCCACCGCCGGATCAAAGTCTGGCATCCATTTATTTAAATACAGCCCTTGAGGGCCCATGAAGTAGGGGCCATTTCTGAAAATGAGATCCTTGTCCTCTTTTTCTGAGAATTCAAATAAGAAGTATCCTCTTCCGAGGAAGTAAGATGTAACCTTGTTTTTGATCAGCGGAGCCCAGTTCCTAGCAACCCAATTCTCTGTTGATTTCGGGGAGGGCCAGAGACCTGTAAACTGACCGACCAGAGCACGATCCACCAGAGATAATGCTACTTGAATCAGACCTTCAGGAGGAAGAGCGATCTCGGGGATGTCTTCTAGCCTTTTCACGAACTTGGCAGCTTCCACAACTTTCTTCTTGGGCAGAGAGGCCAGCAAGGATCTGAAGGCCTCAGTGGCGGAAGGCAGAGAAGGGGAGGAAGACCCCTGGGGGGGAGCTGGCTCCTCCATGGAGAGCCAGCAGATCAAACCCTAACCGACTGCAGCCAGAAGCTAGAGCTCTCGGCGGGCCGGCCCACAGGGATTAGAGTATGCAGAGAGCAGGCGCGCGCGCAGACTTCAAATTCCGCGGAATGCAGATCTCGCAGGAGCAGAGCCGAGCGAGCGCGTGCCGAGATAAGGATACATCCTGTATGATTATGTTTTATTAATATATATATAATTTTTATAATTAAATTTATTAAAATATGTTTTTAATATAATAATAAGTCATTCTAAATAGAAAATTTGGAAAGAAAAATTATAATTCATGAAAATCGAAATACTAGAAAGAAGAAAAAGAAAAAAAAAGTTAAATAAAAATGAAATAAAACAAAAAACAAAAATTAGTAACTAATAGAAATAGAAATGACTAAATATCACATAATAAGACCTCAACTAATCACCTTATAAATAAATAAATTTAAATAATAATAAAAAATATCAAAAATTAAATTTCTAATGCTAAACTATGTATAAGCGGCATAAATTTTTGATCAAAGACAAATTAATAAACAATCAACCCAAAACTAAATACATAATACCATACCTAGACATGAGAACAGATATAATAATAATAATAATTAATAATGATCTTTAAATTAAAAAATTGAAAATCATCACAATTATGAAGTCACTTTGTTTACGATGAGGAAAAAAAGGAAAATTATGTAACGTCTAAGTCTAAGTATATTTAGATCGATAGGCCTTCTTTTGAATCAGTTTAGTAGTCTACATTTTCATTCTCTGATTGACATCTGTCATATGGTTTATGGTTTAGTACATTTGTTTGATTTCCTTTTGCTTTTAACTCTTAAATTGACACGTCTCTTTCGTTACATCAGAAAGCATTTAAGTTATGAATGGAATGGTGGCCCATGAACCTTTCGTTACATCAGAAAGCATTTAAGTTATGAACGGAATGGTGGCCCATGAACATGATGATCGGAGAATCCGTCGGTTGCGGAATGGTGGCCATGAACATGAACATGACGATCTGAGAATTCGCCGGTTTGTTATTTTTGTGCTTCAATGCGAGCAGCCCCAATGTTACAGCAAGGCTATAGTTTGGCCTGCTCAAAGCCACTAAAGGGCTAGAAACAACTGCTAGAAATATCCTCTGGCAGCAACACGTTTTTCTTCTTCACAACAGTAGTAACAAAGAAAAAGAGTGTGCCCATTTCGCATCCATTGTACTTGCGTTGCAATGGTTATGAAATAGAAGAGTCCCATGGCCTCAATAAAGAATACTAGACTTCTCAAGCCAGTGGGGGAGCAAGAAGAAGACGAGGATGATTAGGATAGATGAGTAATTTGAGAAATGATGTTGATAACTGTTAGCTTTTGGACGATGTCGATGCCCATGAAAATGTTGATTAAAATGCTGAGGCACAACAGAACAAGGCACATCAGAACAATGTTGGTGTTGATACTGTTGTTTGCATGTCTCTGCATAATGATGGATGATTCCACTCATCTTGGGGGCATCTGAGACATACCGGATGTTGAACACAAGAAAGAGATTCAAGACCTGAGATGCCTTGCTATCGATGAATACAACATGCAACATAATGTTAGTATTTTGTTTTCCATGGTGGTAAAAGCCCAGGAGCAAGTGGTCTCGGGCCTACTATACTTTCTCATAATAGAGACCAAGCACGGCTCCAAAACCAAGATGTATGAGGGCAAAGTATGGGTGAAATTCAAGCAGTTGCAAGAGTTCAAGCCTGTGCAAACTCAATTTTGATAACGGTTGGTTTCATCTTCATCTGTCTTTTTTTGTTTCTTTTTCTTTTCTGACATTATGGTTTGAGGGTTCGTGGAATAAGAATACAAGTCTTCGAATTAAATGGTGTATATCTCATGGTTAAGAACACAAATGTTTTGGAGGCCATCATGGCATTTTCCATGTAGCTCTGGGTCTGGTTTTTAGCTTTGAAGTGGTACGAAATCAAATGTGCATTAGTATCCATTAATTACCAGGAGAACTGTAAATGTGGTTGTAATGAAATGATGAAGGGAGAACTGTAAATGTGGTTGTAATGAAATGATGAAGGGAGAACTGTAACATGAATACTTATTGTTCAAGCCTAACTTCGGTTTGGGCCTTAAAAAAAAATTGTCAGCTTTTGGAGTTGAAGGTACTTCATTATCATGAAGAGGCATGGAGGTATGTTGGTCCAACAACCATCAAAATTAGTGGTGCAACAATTCCCCTTAACATCCGGCTTAAATGATGGTTGTATTTGCTTGGCTTCCGGTAATTGATTTGTGCCCTTTGATGTCATCACTCCCACTTGCTCCATCGCCTTAGTGGTGCAACAATTCCCCTTAACATCTGGCTTAAATGTTGGTTGTATTTGCTTGGCTTTCGGTAATTGATTTGTGCCCTTTGATGTCATCACTCCCACTTGCTCCACCGCCTAGCTGCTTGCTTGGATCCTCCTGTAGTAGTTGCACATCACATGAAGGCAATAAACTCAGACACTATGTACCTCACATGAAGGCAATAAACTCAGACACTATGTACCTGCTTTGGGGTCTTTCAACCAATGTCTTTTCAGTCTGCATATCAAATATGTTTTAGGAATGATACCCCTCTTCAGAAATGTATTCATATCAAATAGGTAACAAAAGATTAACCCATAACTGGTAAATAAGATTCATTCTTTCTTGGTAATCATTTGTATAGTCATGCATTATAATGTTTTGCTCTCACTATCATCCAAGGACCTAAACTTCACTAACACTTGATTAAGTGATTTCCTCTTGAAAACTCCCAAAGGCTTACTTCAAGTTGCATGTGATGATGAACTTAGTGAATGACCATGACACAATTTTTAAGCTTTATTTATTTTGCTGCATAATCACTAAAGTGCAATTTGAAATTATTTGTATTCTTGTACTGTTCTATGCAGCATATCATTTTTCTCTCTTGTAACAAGTAGTCATATGAGAAAGAAAGTCAAGCCACATCCAAAAGGTGAGGTTTAGGTGCCTAAGAATTAGAGTTCAAACATGAAACTTCACACATTTTTAATGGGAATAGTTTGAATAGTATCAGGAAAAATGAAAAATTAACTTTACTTTGTAATTTACTTGTTAAAAAAAACATATCTAAAAATTGATTTCATATCTCATACATTACTAATTTTAAAAATAGATCTCCAGATAAAAATATAAAGACAACTTAAAGGAAAGACTTTCATCATAGTAACAACTGACTAGATTGAGTGACAGAAAAAGAGAGAGCTCTCAGGCAGCTGGGAAAAAGACATTTCCAAGCTGCTCATATTCCTTTACAGGGATTTGTATAGTTTCTCTAGCATACAGAACATTTCCATACAACCTATTATTAGATGGATCCATATATTCCTATGGAAAAGTTGTGCATACCTCTTGACATTCCATACAGTTTGTATAGCCTTACAACCATACAACAAGCCATACTTGCTCAAGCAGTTTCAACTTCAGGGTTGTTTTGGTGACAGTGTTGTTTTTGGCAGCATGCGAAGGTTTCTTTGTAAGATTTTTTAATAAGGAATGAAAAGAGAATCTTGAATTAGTAATTACTTATGTGTGAAATTGATTTTAATCTTGAATGAGTAGTTTGTGTGAAATTGATTTTAATATTGAATGAGTAGTTTGTGTGAAATTGTTTTTTATACTTGAGTGATTAATTTTTGGCTATTAATATTTATTTTTATATTGATTAAATTTAACAATGTGACTTTCACAACTAGTTAATATTTTTAATCTATTTTATAAAATTGAAATCTAAGTAAGTTCTATTTAATTATAGATAAAAGGCTTTTTAATAAAATTAATTTAAAAATGAAAACTTTAAAAAGATACAATTATTGGAGTATTTGAAAATATGATTTCATATTGTAATAAAGAATAATTTTGTAAGCTAGATTGAGATTAAAGAGGAAAAAAAATAAGAAATATTTTTTTCCGAAGGAAAAATCTGTAACCTTTTATTAAAAAAATGAAAAGTTACAATTGCAGATGCATGATGCATTTCCATAAGCTGCCCAATGGGCTTAGGTGCCTTGGCACCCTTCGCAACGTTACAAACCTAACGTGCAAAAATAATGAGAAAGGAAGAGAGAGAGAGAGAGGGAAGAGGAGTGAGGGCAAGAAAAACCTGAATTACAGATGTGAGTAAGACTCACTCTTTAGGTTTTTCTTCCTTTTTTCTTTTCGACCTTGCGCCACTCTCCTTGAGTGGGCTCGATCGAGGCTATGATTAATTGTGTTTCTGCTTTCTGCGGGCCTAATTCCTTGTCTGAATCTGATGTGTCTGATTGATGATGCCGCTTTATCCCTCCCATGTTCAGGTCGTCATTTGACTTCTCTGCCTGATTTGGGTGAAGCTGTGGAGCCTTGGTGTCTAATGTGGTTTCCTTATGATTCCCCGTTTCATGGGAGACCTCAGCTTTCTCTGTGGTAGTATCTTCCTCTTCAGCTTCTGATTCTTCATCTTCTGAGACTGGAGGGGAAAAGAACCATCCTTTCTTCTGCTTTCCTTTCTGCTTTCTTTTGCTGTTTACTTTTTTGGCTTCTGGACATGTGCTTTGCAAATATCCTGTTTGTCTGCAGAGCCTGCACCTGAAGGCAGTGTTTTCATAGTCTAGTGCTTGCAACCAATTTTGTTGTTTGTAGATCAGCCTTATGTTGTCAGGCAACCCTTTACTTAGATCCACTTCCACACAGATTCGTGCGAAAGTGAAAATCCTTTCATCAATCCTTTCCATATCTGTTTTGATGTATTTCCCTATGCTGTTCCCGATTCCTTCCAAGACTCGTTCACTCCAGAAGTGTAGAGGAAGGTTGTATAGACGAACCCAGACCGGCATTTTGGAGACTGTCATTTTGTTTGGATCGAAGTCTGTAAACCATGGGGTCATGAACAACCTCGCTGTTCCCCAGAACCAAGGTACGGCATTGATGATTGTTTCTCTGGCTTCCCTGGATGCAAATCTGACTATGAAGAACCCTTTGGAGCATAAATGTATATCGCATTCCATGGTCCAATTGGAGAAGATCCAGTGAAATAGATTCGTTGGTGTTGGCCAAAAGCTGTTGAATCGGCATATTAGGGCCTGCGATTCATATGACTTAACATAATCATCCAGCCCTGAGGAATCAAAATTAAGGGCTGGAGTTTGCCCTAGCTGGTCTACTATGTATGGCCTAGGTGTATATCCGCCTTGATCTGGAGAGGGCCCTGGATCTCTACTTCCTTGAAGGATGTTTTTGTAGGATGGACCTCCCTTAGGTTGATGCTGAGGAGCTGACTTTTTCCCTTTGTCTCCTCCTGAGCTGCTAGGCTGGCCCTGAGGAAGGGCTCCTCCTCTCAGTCTGAGGTTCACAAAGATGGTTTCTCCAGGGCTAATCTCATAGCTTGCCAGAGTTCTGTTGTCCTAGAGAGACCTTCTGCCATTTACTAAATGTTGGATCTGACCAGGATATCTAGTCAGAGCCCAAATTTGCTGCTTCAGCTGCAGAATATTACTTTCTGCATGTACCCATACTAGCGAGGATTGCTTTTCTGGGGTTTTAATGAAAATCTGAAATCGAGCTTTATTTACCTGATGTCTGCGTTTAAGCTGAGATCCTGATCCTGAGCCAATATCGTTGCTGATTGCCTTGTGATCTGGCTGTAAGCAGTCTTCCAGATCTGGGCTCTTATTGGGATGTTCCTTCACTTGCATGTCGCGATCTACGATCCCTCTGTTGAGTCGATGTGTATATCCTCCGATCTGCTGCCTGGGTTCTTGGGAGTCTTGAATCTTGCCCGTATCAGATAGATCTAGCCTGGATCTGCATGGTTGGGGCCATACATTTGTGAGAAAAGGCAGATCTGCCTCATGCATTCCCCTGTCTTTGCATGCAGTAAACGCCTGAGGAGGTTTCCGCCCGACGCTCATCAAACTGGCGGATCCTGTGAAAATCAGGCCGATCTCTAACGGTTTCCCGCCCCCAGGATGGGTTCTGGGCCCAAAGGCAAATAATGTCTGCGGATCTCTAACCTCGGACGGCTTTACGGGCTTCTCCGTCAGATCGGTTTTATTTTTTCCATCAAACAGTAGATGATTTGGACGTGGGGTGACTGCTGCGTCGAGAAGATCCGGTACTTCCCAAGCGTTGGGCCACTTGATCAGGGCATTTCCGAAAGCTTGTGGGGGATCACAGCATACTAGCGCCGCGCTCTGAATATCGATCCTGTGAGGAGCAAGGGCTGCATCCTTCCCTCCCACGCCACCTCCGACGACCGCAGTGACGAGGGTTTCCTTCCCTGTGCAGAAAAAACTACCAGCGATGGCCATCTCTCCCTTCTCTGTCAATTTTCCAAAACCCCAAAAAAAAAAATAAGAAATATTGATTTTGTTTATTTTCAATTTTATTTTGTAAGGAATAGTTTGTTTTATTTAATAAGAAATAGTTTATAAACGATAATGAACATTTTTTAAAGAAAGGTTGAGAATTCTTATTTATATATAAATATATATTTTTAATATGTTTTGAATTTATTTAAAAAGGAGCAGTTTGTATCAAATTTATCAGTGCTTGTCCCAAGTAAGATATAATTTTAATATTTCATTTATTTAATTATTCATAAATCTTTTTAATATTTCTACTCATTATTTGTTCACAATGACATAAAATCATTTTTCCAGTTTTTGGAGACTACAATATTTCATATTATAATTAATGTTTCAAGAGAATGAGTGTGGAACGCAAACTACAACTTCCTCTGAATTTGACAATCCTTACAAAATGGACAAACTTACAGATAAGTGTGGAACGCAAACTACAACTTCCTTTGAATTTGACAATCCTTAAAAAATAAAAAAATTGACAAACTTACAGATAAACTAATTTTTTTTGGAGACTACAATATTTCATGTTATAATTAATGTTTCAAGAGCATGATTGTGGAACACAAACTACAACTTCTTCTCAATTTGAGGATCCTAATAAAATGGACAAACTTATAGATAAACTAAATTTAGGTGATGTGGCAAAACTTATTTGCTCCATAATTATAGTCAAAGTACAACTTTTTCAATTTCAAAACCCTATCGACATCTCTTTGCACCTTTTGGGGCAATTACTAGTTAAATTGATTAGCATATTTAAATTGATTAGTGTATGAAAAGTGCACACGATGTGTAATATACAGACCTCATTGTATAATATATTAACTGTTTGGGTTTAAATGTAATTAAAAAAATTAAAAAAATGCTATAATTTGTATTTAAAAGTTGTTCTTGTCATATTGGATAATATAATAATACAAAGCGTAAAGGAATTATATTACGTTTGGCTTTGAAGGAGTCCTAAAATTACAAAAATGTTGCTTATAACACTATGATTTAAATAATCTTGCATGTATTATTAAGATATACTAATAGTATATATCATAACAAATTGTTCTAAAAGAAAAACTATTTTGTTATACATTTAAAAACCTAAGATTAATAAAATAAATAAGCACGTGGAAATTCCATTTGATGTCCGCTTATGTATTTTTAATTAAATGTTTACAAAATTACATAGAATATATGTATAAATGGACATGTGTTGATAGAGTCTAATTTATTAGGATACCAAAACCATACTAGTTTGAGTGGCTATTGAGGAGAGACCATTTATCTTTAAGAGGTAAACCAAAGAGTTTTACAGAAAAGTCTAGAGATAACATTTAGCTTCAAAATACATTGACAAGAACTTGCATAATAGCGACAACAAAAGATCATATGAAAACATGGACATGGCATAAATTAAAAGATCCTTTCCTTGAACCTGTTAACGGGGTTGATCATTCTTAGTGATGAACTAGAAGGGTTCCTCGTATCCTTTTGGGTGCCAAGGAGGTCGCTCCCACTCAATAAACACTCCGTGTGAGCTAGTGGTGGCTTTTGGCTGTAGAGAAGTGCCATCCTGAGAAGCTTCGACGACATCTTTATTGGTAGCAGTTTGATTGTTATCCATCTTGGCAGCAGTTTGAGCTTACTCCCTTGGGTCTTCAAGATCCTTTTCCTTAGCATTCTTAGGTTGTAGAATCTTAGGAATAAAAGGTTTGGATCCCTGACTAGTTGAATCTGGATTTTTCGATGGAGGTGGTGAATTAGGGGAGGATGTAGGAGGAGGAGGAGGAGGAGGGAATTGAATTCCTAGAGCTCCAAATAGAGCCCTCAAGGTCGAGCGACTGTGTAGTAGATGAAAGTCCATATCTACAATTTGTCTCTCCGCTAGTCGCAAGACCTTTTCCTGGTCCGTCAAGTGGTGACCCAACAAGTTTATGACCGCCCAATGCCCATTACCAGTATTCTTGAGCTCTTGAGATTCCATAGGAATCTAATGCATTGAGGCATATCTTCATCGTATTGCTCCATTCTCGGGCCATGCCAAATCAGGGTTGGCAGATCACACCCTCATCCATGCCCACCATGCCTAGCACAACCTCTTTCACGCACAATTTCTGCTTGGGAATAATGATTTCTATGATTTTCTTCTATCATTGTTGCCTTTGCTACCCAGCAAGCACATCGAATGTCGTCTGCCAAGTTCTAAAAATGAGATTGTAGCCACTGATTGAGGTTGGTGGGGTTGGACCAAGAGTGCATACAATAGGGGTTGATTGTCGAGTAACATAATATCAGGGTGAGATCACAACTACTTGTGGTAGAGGCTAATGGGTGAAGTTGAGACTCGCTGCCAAGGCTGGAAAAAAATGCATAGGTTTGTAAGAAATATCGATAGAGATTGCATAGGTGAGCATTACAAATGAGAGAATGAGTGTTCCCATACATATTAAATGTCAAATTCATGTCTTGATCCTGGTGCAAATACTAGAGCATTGGTCATTCAACACCTTGGCTAGCACATTGATTATGGACTACATGGAGATCTAGGTGTAATCGCCACCTAGCCTGAACCGTAAATGAGATATTGTGCACTGGCATGGGATACCACTGTGTGCACATTGAGCAAGGGAGCACCCGGATCTGGGGGTCTTCCTATATGTGGTATGTTAATTCACCATTTTCTATTTCCAAGTATCTAGGTGCCTATTGAACAATTTCCTCATCCTTGGTCACAACTAGAATAAACCCAATTGGGTATATAGCTTCATCTTCCTTACAACCTTTCTATGTGAGTCTGAATTAGAGGGAAAGGCTTCCTCCTTCTCCTTCCTTTCCCCTTCCCTTGTCTACAAACTCACCCACCTGAATACCTAGACCTGTTAACCCTAGACCACTTGCTTCATGAATTGCTTAATGGGTACTGCTATTTACTTATTATCAGGACGACATGCATGATACAACCTTACCTTACCCTTTCCTTACGTGCATATACCTGTGGTTTTTCATACTTTACCGCTTCACCCAACCTTTGTGAATGGAGTGATCCCTAATTTACTTATTGGGTGGGGGGGCTGGTCGAGAGTTCGCTTACTCGCCCTTAACAACCAATTAAGTTAGCCAGGAATATTAGTGGGAAAACACTATTGCTATTAACTATCCTACCGAACCTTTACTTAGGAATTCTTATGGGTAACAAACACTATGAACTACTGTTCCCACCGAACCTTGCCCATACGATTCAGTTATTAGAAACTACTGCTAGGAAGGAATAGACCTACCCGCCTTGAGTTTACTTATACTGCCTGCTACCCACTTTCTCTTTTACCACCTGAAAGAAATAGACCTGCCTTATACCTAGCCTAGTACCACTTGAATTAATCGCTTAGTGGCTACTGCACTATACCTTTCCTTTACCTGGAAGCTAATGACTTGAATAGTCTCATTCCCATTCATCATAGTGATAAATAGTACAATGGTGAACTAAAGCTGGATTTACTATGCTCTTAGCTATGGGATTCAAGCTTAGATATGTATAGCGTTTGATTCTTAATAAACCACATCATTAACTATGGTGAGTATAGAGCTTTGTTTATACTAATGGAAACAGTGAATCCCATAGATGTTTGACTTATTACATATGCTAGCTTAGATACTAGTCAATGGTTCCAAGTATGGACACACTGTGATTAGAGTAAGCTTAGATAAGGTATAAGCTAGGAAACAACCCTTACATATAAGCAAGTAACTATAAGCTAAGATAAGGTTATGTCATGTAATTGAATATGGTTAAGCCTGATTACATGTAAAGCTTTGTCAAAAAGGTAACTAGCTATTACAGTGTAATGGTTATGAGTACTATGAAGATCGAGCTTACAGTACCTAAACTGTGTTCTTTATCCATACTACCCTTCCAGTATGTACAAGATAGAATCTCCCTTATATATAAGTAATCAATCTAAGCTGAATAAGCTGTAAGAGCAATTCCCTTATACCTCTTGTTCAGGATCACCAGTTCACATTTGGTTATGTTTATAGTTAATATGTAGAATAAGGGTGTTGACCTTATAAGTGACATGGAAGCTGATTCCATCAACAATGGGTACAGAGATGGTACTATGTATGAATACGGTGTGATAAGGCTCGATATTCAATGACAGTTAGATCAGTGTTTGAATCATACATATACAATATCCATACTAGTGAAGCAGTGATAAGAACCAATAGGGAATGGTTAGTACACAATGGTATAGGTAAATAAGTAATCAACCTTTATTATGTGATCTTATTGTTTACGTAATGACTTTTAGTTAACCTATTCTGTACAGTTAATATGATGGCAATAAGAAGATTTTATGAGATAGAATATGGAGAATAGAGTATGACCTGCTTATTCCGGGTAAAGCATGTAGTGATTGAGCTTATTCCCCTAATTCACCTTATAGCTAAGAGTACAAGCTAATCGTAATAGCTATACTTATACGTATCTATATTAGTATGATTCCCATTGAAACCTATGTAAGCTTAAGTAGCTGTAACGTAACCTTTCTATTAGGATAGCAATATTAGCCTAATTAATAAGGTTGATGTAATAGCCTTGTATAATGGTGGAAATGACTGTTCTAGTATATGAAATGAATATGGATTACTCTTATATAATGACCTTATCACTAGACACGTAATCTATCAGTGTACCATAAGGGTAAGGAGTACTACTACCATCGAATCTACACTATAACAAGGTCCGGAGGTCTTGCGCTTCTGAGGGCAAGGATAAGGCAAGGTTTGATATGAGCCCAGTGTTACAAGGTATATTAGTAGTAATAAGCTTATAGTGAGGGGTATAGTTCATTCCATGTAGAAGCTAAGCTCTTGTTCAACCATTACAAGTAAGCATGATCTCGATTAGGAGATACACACAGGTATAAGT
Source organism: Pinus tabuliformis (assembly GCA_031772625.1). Lineage (NCBI taxonomy): Eukaryota > Viridiplantae > Streptophyta > Pinopsida > Pinales > Pinaceae > Pinus > Pinus tabuliformis. The sequence goes on from CM062811.1 coordinate 1,251,555,757, forward strand.
AGTAGTGATATGCCATTAGTCTAGTACCAGGACTTGGTTTCCCGTTGAGATGCAATCGATACAAGGTTAGGGAAAACATGGACATGGATACTACATAATGGTATATTCAAGATATGTGATGTAATTCCATTGGTTCACTCTTATATGATGTGTAAATCATACTATGTTATCAATAAAGGTGGTGTATTTGCCTAATATTCATATTAGTATTAGTAATAGATACGAGTAATAGTAATGGGATACGTGATTGGAATAGCTCTATACGATTCATCATAAAGACTAGTTCATAGTGGTGCTATGTTCCCTATATAACATAAGCAAGAGACTAGTCACCCCTTCCTTCCTTTCAGTGCCAGGAGAATAGTGGGGTGAATGATTGAATGGGACTGACTCAACCCACTCATAAGACCAGTTCATTAGGCCAGCGCCTCACTCATTAGGTCAGTAGAAGAGACCCATCCAGTATAACCCGTATTTCCATCCGTTAGAAGAGGATATATCGGTCAGTCAGTCTTTATAACGACTCCTTCGCAGTAATTAAGGTTATCTCCCATGGTGGTTCCCTTTGATAGTTGCTCTAGAGTTGCACCAAAACTCAATTTTGGCTTTAAGGAACTCGATGATTTCATGCAGTGAAGGTGATTCCTTTCGATAAGGTGACAGCAGAAGGAAGCTTATACAGGTGAGGTGAGCCTCTATTCTAAGTTCATGAGGTATCTTTCTCTTCTGTTATATTATAACTCTACAACACATTATAGGGCCTTTCGAGATCCATCCGGGTCGATAACTCGCATTTTTCATTATCCAAATCGATGATTTACAGCTACTTCGTTCCTGAAGCAATATATAAAAATGCCGATTGGTCTGGTCCGTCAATTTGAAACACCTTCTTTATAAGCAGTTGTTTGCCAAGTTCAACGGTCAATTAAGCATTATCGCAAGGCCCCTCTATCGCTGCGCCCCTCAAATCGCTAGCTAGAAGGTAGGGTTCTCCTATATTTGTTCCCCTCAAAGAGCGTTTATCTAATGATCGAATTACGTAAATTGAGAACCCGATTAATAGTACTTTTCATTATTATATGATGCATACGTTTCTCAAGCGATGAAATTAATGAAAAGGATAGCTCGTCCCGCTGAGGGTGAGGGTGAGATACGAACCGCTTACTCGACCTTGGTTTGACCTGGTAATTTCAATACTTCAGGGTGGCCTATGTTAAGGAGGTGGGGGTATAAAGCATTAGGTGGTTTTGAGATTGAAAAGCATATGCTGGCCTCGCTCTTGGTTAATCAACCAGCAAACAGCAAGCAAGCGATACCCGCCAGCCTAACCAGCAAGCTCCCCAGCTCCCCAGCTAACAAGCTAACCAGCCAGCAATTGCAGCAAGCAAGCCTGGCTCTTATCCCAGCCCGTTTCTTTTATTAAGAGCCCATGGTGGAAAGGGTGTCCCTCCCATTGATTCGACCAGCTCGGTTCTTAAGCCAGCCAGGTAGTAACGAAAAGCAAGTAACAGCTGTACCATCCAGCAATATCCATTGGAGTCCCACTTTTGGCATTTGAAAAGCTTCCTTCCCTGATTACAGGAAAGCGCCCTCCGGGTCCTTTTTTCGCTCCCCAAGGCTCCGAGAGATATTGAGGCAGGGTCGATAGCTTGTAGGGAAAAAGACTATAGTGAGGTAGTGCTCTTGGCTAGAAGAGCCAAGAGGAAGGACCCCATTTGGGCACCAAAAGGACCCATTGGAGGCACAAAAAAACCATAACCAATCTCTCATTATGCGGGCAAGCATTACCTACCTACCTACCTTCCCATACTGGCACTACCAGAGACTATATTCCCTGTGTACCTTCCCGGTACCGTACTTCTTCCCGCCCTGTGCTGCCGTCCTGTGGAGGCTATGCTCATTCTGCAATGGCTGATAGTAGGTGATAAGGAGCTATGCTCATTCAGTGTGGCTATGTTGGCAGAACTACCAGGGGGTTAGTCTGGGAACCGGGAGTGAAGTGGAAACATCTATTAATGAAGTTTAGGCATTGCCTTATTCATACTATTCATATGAGCTATTCGGGCTAGTGACTTACCCCTGAATTCCAACTGCTACCCATGTTGAATGAAGCAATTCCCTAGAACTCGCCTTATCCTATTGTGTCATAATATAGAGGTACCGCCTGCTTATCAACTATAGATATAGGAAGAAATTCGTAATAAAGATTGGGAGACTTGTTGATTCATTGCAATAAGTATAGGGTCAAGTAAGTGGGTTGCTTGCGTTTTTCGGTGAGTGGGATTGAAAGACTTATTCATTCGTTGGGTCGGATCTATCTCCGGACAGAACCTACTATCGATAACGGGTAGGTTAGGAGCTTACTATCTAGGAATTGACTATTGGGAACAGATGGACTAACCACTAGACTAGCAGAGAGGAGGAGTAGAATACTGCGATTAACCCCAATCCTCTCCCGGTGGTCGAGCAACTAAAGTTTCAATTTACTTATTGGGTGGGGGGGCGGTGGTCGAGCCCCGTTGCCGGTCCTCTCCCGGTGGTCGAGCAACTAAAGTTCCTTGCTTTCCTAACGTCAAGCAAGCCCCTACCGGTCCTTGCCCGGTGCGGGACAAGTAAGAAATTCCTCTCCTTATCAGTCGAGCCCCCTGTCGGGTCCTTGCACTAGGAAGCGCAAGCCCCTCCGGGTCCTTGCTTTCCTAACGTCAAGCAAGCAATAAATTTCAATTTACTTATTGGGTGGGGGGGCGTTGGTCGAGCCTTGCTGGGGGCATCCTCTCCTTATCAGTCGAGCCCCTGCCAGTCCTTGCCCGGTGCGGACAAGCGACTACTCCTACAGCTACTGCGTCAATGGCTTAATCAGCTGCTTATTCAACAGGTCATAATTACGTATATAATGAATGACTGGTCTTTATTGGGTGGTTTATAAGCCTCCTCCGTAAGTAGCAAGATAGGACAGGACCTACGATGGCGGCGGCCTTAGTTCATTATTCATATGGTGAGGCTTCATTCGGCTTCGCCTCTGGCAGCGGTTTAGGACTTTCTCCCTACGAGATTGGCCATTTTAAGTTGGCGGCGGTTTTTCCTCTCCCGGTGGTCGAGCGATGGCGGCCTTTTAGTCGAGCGTTCATTACCTCTCCCATAGGTCGAGAGTTCGACAGGCTCACCCTCATCCATATGATGGATGAGCGATAAATCCCTCACCTTGCCGGACCTCTCCTCTCCTCTCCCTTATGGTCGAGCACCCTAAAGGGTCCTCTCCTCTCCTTATCAGTCGAGCCCCCTAAAGGGTCCTTAACAGTCGAGCCTGCTTACGCATCCTTATCAGTCGAGCCCCCTCTCCTTATTAGTCGAGTGTGCTAATGCACCCTAAAGGGTCCTCTCCTTAACAGTCGAGCCCCTACCGGTTCATTTTACTTATTGGGTGGCCCCTCTCAAATAAGTAACTAAAAAAAGTTCGGCAGGCTCACCCTCACCATATGAATAGTGAGCCCCCTAACGGGTCCTTGCTTCGGGCGTACAAGACTCGATAGCAAGCTCATAAGCCAGCCTATGCCAGCCTATGTTGCGGTAGTTTTCCAGAGGCATGCATCGAGAGTGGAATTTCGTTTTAAAGGATGCGTAAGCAGGCTCGACTGTTAATGACATAGATAATATCTAGAATTACCGCTTTCTTCTCAAAGCATATAAAGGAGGTACCCATGCTACCATGCCATATCTAGCCCTCCTAATTGATAGCCCGGTGAAATGGTGGTAGTTATATATGAGCATATGGATGCGCAAGTAGGCTCGACCGCTAGCCCCCCCACCCAATAAGTAAATTGAACATTTGCGTGTGTTTTACGGCTACTTGAAACGCCCAAGCTGGCCCTCGGAACTTGCGTAGACCTAAGAAATAGCCTAATTTGCTGCCGTAATGACATATATAATGAGAGTGATTTCCTAGCTAGAGAGAGAGAAGAAAGACGAGGTCGAGGAAGGAATCAGCCTTTCCACATTAGATTGGGTTCAAAGACCAAGATCTGTAATATCCAGTGACTTCTTCAGCCTAGTCCTCATTGTTCCAATCCCAAAAGAGGTATCCCAGTGATGATCAAGTCATCCACATGGAGTACAATCACCAACACATGGTCATCTACCCTTCGAACAAAATCATTACTCTCGGACCCACACCTCACAAATCCTGAGTTTATAAATAATTTATCAATCTTATCATACCAAGCTCTCAATACCTGCTTAGGTCCATAGAGAGACCTTTTCAATTCGCATACATTTATGATCGGTCGTGGCTTATCAAATCCGGGAGGCTCCTCCATGTAGATGTCCTCCTACAAGTCTCCATTGATAAATGCACTCAACACATCAATTTGATGCACCTCCTGTCCACGACGAGAAGCCAGAGCAAGCACTATGCTGATGGAGACCATACAAGCCACGGAAGCAAAGGTCTTGGTGTAGTCCATGCCCTCCTGTTGAAAGAATCCCTTAGCCACCAACCGAGCCTTATAGTTCTCCACCTGTGCCTCAAAGGTATAATTGGTCTTACAGACCCGCCATTGTCTTCTCCAAATTGAGGTTCTCTATAGTTAGGGGAATGCCTCTCTCTAAACTATCTCCCCCATGATTTAGATGAGAATCCAAATGTCTTAGTAAAAGTCCCAAGACTAGATGATACAACATGTTGCGAAGTGCTTCTATATTTTTAATTTCCCTACTTGGATGAGGGATAACCTATAATATTTCTACATTCTTGACTTTTTGAACTTCTATGTGACTAGTAAATATATTGCTAAGATGCACAAAGGAAACCTACATATATGCTTGAATGTAGTCTCTTCTCCTTTGGGATGCTGGAGATTAAAAGTTTCAAATGAGAAACACTACCTAGAAGGATCGTGCCCTTCCATCCTCATCTTACAGCAGAAAATTTATTTATGAGAGACAAGTAACAAATGTTTAAACTTGAATTCATATTGACACCTTAGGGTTAGAGAAATATAAAGCACATCAAAGCACTTTACAACCCAACAAGAAGCTATTAAAGGACTCAAAGGGAGTTCCAATGAATCTAAGACAATGTTAGACTCATAGTGATCTTAGAGGAGTAAAGCCAAACATTCCATTATAATTTGACCTTCTCCGTGATTAGAATTAAAAAAAAAATTATTAGCGATCACCTCAAACTTATTTGAGGAACATTGAAGTACCATAGGTCAGGTAACTTATAATGTTAGTCCCCTGAAATTGAAAGCTCATTGCCACTTATCTCTACTACCTTTAAACATTGAAGATCTATGTTGAAGAATTGACCATGAAGAAATAAAAAAAAGTGTTAGGAATGAGAGTCTTCCTAATGAACCCCCCATTCATTCTTATAGCTCCCTCATCCATAGTAGTTACTTCATTTCTTAGGTAATTTGCTTGTTTATTAAGAGCCCTTGAGATGGAAATATTCAACATTGTCAAAAACCCTTAAAATTCCACAAATTATAAAGAGAAAAATCATAATGTTAGAGTATTTAAAGTTAAATTAATTTCTTAAATGCTTTATTCTGAATTCCATATTACAACAAGACTTATGACCTCTCTTAAGTTTAAAATATTTAATCCTTGAAGAATCAACAATGTCTTTGCTTGATAATCAAACACTCTTCCTAATTCCAAATCAAACTTATTTCATGTTTTTCTTTAGGATCAATGATCTAGGAGGATCCCCATAACCAATCCAATCGTATGGTCTCAAATTCTACTAAAAACATCCACACATCGAACAACTTATTAATAAATTTCCAATATAATTTGAATGGGATCGAGTGGATATTGTATGCTAATTATATGGTCTACTAAAGTTGAAGCCAAATAGGTAAAATAAATTACAATCAAGGTACAATGGCGATGTCGCCCTACTAGCTGGGCATATATGGAATTTTTAGTAATCAAATCATAGTCTAACACATGAACCAATTAGAAATCACCATATGGCATAGAATTATAAATGGGGTTGCTTTGTATTTGATATTTCGATCCAAGGTGCATGTGTGAAAATTCTGTAATATGTGCAAAGGATTAGCAACCACTCTCCATACTTGACTATGGTGGTGAGGATGTTTCATTTTAAATTCCAAGTGTTTAAAAATACTATGCAATGTGGGATAAATATGAAGTTGTTCTTCAAAAAAAGGGATTTAAAAAACTATTTAATATCATGCCAAACAAACAATGCTAAATGTGCCAACCTAACAATGCCATACATGATATCATACGCCTTTAATGTAACGCAAAAAGTGTTATAAAGAGGATGGAATTATTGTAAGTGCTACACATGGGATATATGTTATCGCTAGGGAATGCAAAGTTTCCACACCTACACTATCATATGCCTTTAATGTAATCCAAAACGTTATAAAGAGCATGGAACTATTGTGAGAACTACATGTAGGATATATATTATCCCTAAGAAAATGCAAAGAGATGGATTAAGGGGGATTTGAACCTCAACCCTGTGTGTAAAAGAATATCCCCTTAATCACTATACTACACACCTTTGAAACACTATAAAATGGAACACATTATATTTGAACACAACATAAGACCCTTTATTAGGAAAATAGGAAAGTTTGTGTTCAATATTGTAGAAAGAAGCCAATAAAGGTTGGGATACCTGTACTATTGTCTTCTTACAAACTAGTGAATCTTTTACATATTGAAGGTCATTCCTTGATGTAAAAGGATGTAATGGTGCACTTTGCATCATTTTTAATGGATCCATTCATAGTTTGAGATGGACTAGGAGATGTAACACATTTGCGGTGAACTCCATTATCAATTTGTTGAGTATTATCACAATTATTTATGTTTTGTTCTCAATTTTAGTTCTTTAAAATGATTATTTTAATTTATTAATCCATTTTAAAAGGAAACTATGAGAAAATTGTGAAGTTTTGTATAAGAATTCAAATTAGTGTAATGCAATTTAAGTTTATTTTTTATTATTATCAAATTTGGTATCATAATACAATTGATCAAGGATGTGTTGATTTGGATTGCACAAGAATTGGTATTGAAATATAATGAGGTCTAAGCTTAAACATGGAGAAGGATCACTTGAAGAGTACAACCCTAAGATTGGTACAATACATGCACTCCAACAACAAGAAATGGGACTTGAAAGAGAAGAAAACCTCATTGAGTCTGAAAGGATGTCTTGACAAGTTTTTCTCAATATTAAAACCATGGTTGAAGATTTATATAGAGAATGAAGGAAGAATGGAGAAGACCCAAGGAAAGTTAAGAAGACAGAAGTGTTGGTGATCCTCCTCAAACTCCTATATCCCCATACTCTCTAAAAAACGACAACTAGAGAAAATTGATGCTAATTTTCCTTTATTGAAAATTGAAATTAGATACGAAACTTGATTTGCCAATCTATAATGTAGAGCTTAATGCAGAAAAATTAGATAATTGGATCAAGAAAATTGATGAATATTGCAAGGTTCAAAGAACTGTGGACAAAGAAGAAAAAAATTATGTAGCTACTCTTCAACTGGGAGTTAGAACACCGATATGGTGGGAAAGTAAGACTTAAGAAGATTGTATTAAGAAAGGTAAACTGATATCTACTTGGTATGAATTTATAGTTTAAAAAGTAATATTATCCTTTGGGGTATATACAACAAACAATAATGGATTAGAAGAATCCAAGGTAAGGTAGAGGGATAAATGTGCAAAGACTATACTCAAGAGTTTAGAAAGAAGGAATTAACTTTGACATTCCTCTTTATACACAAGAGGCATTTTTATAGTATATTTGCGGTTTATATAGTTATTTGACATATACTATTATTACATTTAACCCAACTAATTATGATGAATCTTGTGTCCAAGCCAATCATATTGAGTTAAAGGTAAAGAATGTCGAGGAAAAGTTCTCAAAGAAATCATTTCATCTAGTTACAGGAAATAAAAGGGAAAGGGTAAGATGAAAATAACAAATATAAGAAGAAAGAAGATGAGAAGCCTTCATGTTCACTTTGCAAAAAGGAAGGACATAATGAGACTTCTAAGTTCTGGAAACTTCATCCATAACTAAGACAAGAGAAGTTTTATAATAAGAAGAGTAATAATAAGACCACTACTACAATCCAACAAGATTTTGGATCAGATTCAGGTGATGAAACCAAGATCATGGCAATGAGAATGCAAGGTACATCTTCTTCTACTAGTTCTTGTTCTAATTTCTTTGAAATTTGAAACTTTGCATGATGAAAGCAGAATAAGTGAGCTATTCTCTTCTATAGTCATCTCAAAACATACTAATATTGATACACTCTTTGATAGTTGTTTGCAACCTAAACACATTTATGAAGAAATTGTTAAGACATTTGGAATGGAAACTTAGCCTCATCAAAAACCATATCCTTTAGGATGGATAACTTCTCTTATTTCTACAATACAAATAAAAAATCTTGTAAATGTGTGCAAAAAATTTGTACTCATAATTGTAAGGCTAAGTATGATGATAAATCCAATGCTTACAAAGGATGTGATCCTAAACATAATAATGAACTAGTTAAGATTATTTATAACCATGATGAAGTGTTTCAATAACTATGAGAATTACCTCCAAGGAGAGAGATACAAAATGAGATCTAATTGCGACTAGATGCACCTATTTCTAACATTGGCATGTATAGATTATTCACCCTTGAAAATGAAGAAATAAAGAAGCTATTTTAGGAGTTTCATGAGAAAGGATTCGTTAAACAAAGTATTCCCCATGTGGATTTCCCATTGTGTTCGTACTAAGGAAAAATGCTACATGGAGAATATTTGTGTATTTTTTTTTATCATTGGACACAATTACGGTGAAGAACAATTACCCTATTCCTCATATTAATGATTTGTTGGGTCAAATTTAAAAATGGAACTTATTTCATTGAGTTAAACTTAATACATGGTTATCATCAAATAAGGATTTTTTAAGATGATATTTGGAAAACTGGTTTTTAAACAAAACAAGGTTTACTTAAATGGTTGGTTATGCCCTTTGGGATATGTAATTCTCCTGCCACTTTCATGCTGGTTATGAATGATGTATTTGGGTCATTCATAGATGATTTTGTAAGAGTCTACTTAGATGATATAGTGATTTTTAGTAAAAGGTGGGAATATCATGTAAGGCATGTTAGGAAAGTACTAGATGTTTTGAAAAAAAAAAGAAAATGTGCCTAAAGATTTCAAAAGTGAATTTGGGAAAACACATGTAGTTTATTTGGGTTATATTGTATGGGGTAGTGAATAAAAAATTGATTCCTCTAAAGTTGTAGTCATTGTGAAGATGCTTATGCCAAATATGTAACACAAGTTAGGAACCTCATGGGGGTAATTCAATAGTGGAGGAAGTTCATCACTAATTTTTCTTTTATTACATCTCCTTTATGATGCTTTGACATGTACCACATAGGTTTTTCAGTGGGAAGGTAAACAGTAAAAATCCTTTTAGACTTTCGAAGCGATGATCAACACAAACTTAGTTCTAGCATTCTCAAATTTACAATAATGATTCGAGATTGAAATTGATTAAGTGATTACACCATGGGAGAAATGTTAATACAAAGGTGAAAACCAATTTGTTACCATTATGAGACCTTCATTAATGTGGTAATACATTATCCTACTTGTGCCAAAGAAACGTATGCTTTGGTTTAGGGCATGAATAAGTGGAAACTATATTTAATAGGAAAAGAGACAATTATCCATATGGATCATAAACCTTGTATCCCCAATTACAAACTAAGTTACAATGGTCACTTCATTTCTACTGGGTGAGATTCTTGCAATAATTCCATTTGGGAATCAAGTATAAGAAAGTTATAAAACACAAAGTTGTGGATATGTTATCTGGACCTTTTATTAATGCATCTATTTTTTTACAAAATAACTCTTTAGCTCATGAAAATTACATTGAACAATATGCTAGAGACGAATATTTTAAGGATTTATATGAACTCTAATTCATGGTACCAAAGTGGAAGAATTAGATTATCATGTACATGAAAAATTGCTATATCATCTTGGTAAATTATATATTCCACAATATGAAAGAGCACATGTAATCATAGAATCACATACATTGTTAGGTCCCTATAATACTAGTGTAACCCCTTATTGTTATTATTGCAACCCATTATTGTATTATCATGCCCATATAGTCCCCATGTTGTTATTATTATACCCCATAGAAGTCCACTATTATTATTGTTGTGCCCCTACAATATTATTGTTATGTAGGCTCTGACTGTATTGGGACCCCTTAGACTCCTATATATAGAAAGGAGGTCTTGTCATTTTATCATCGAAGAATTGTTCATTTGTGTAATGTAAAGGAGGTTGCCCCCTCGAAGAGGTTGATTTTGAAGTCATTGATCTATCTTTTCTATCTTTTTTTGAGCTGGTTTCATAACATTTGGTATCAAAGCTTTGGATTCTAGGGTTTCGTTGCTCCATATAGGTCATCGTTGAATTTTCGCTATAAATTTTTCAATACAAAGTCTCAGAAGCTAAAAAAACCCCATTTGAGTAGAATTTGTTTTGAACTTCGGGCACGAATTTTAGATCTTGTCTCGCTATATTTTCGAAGATATGATATGAGAAAGTTAGGGTTTTTGCAAGCCCCAAAATTCCATATCAAACATGCCATCGTGGAATTTTTGCTATAATTTTGTTTCTACGAAGGGTCAGACTCTGAAATTAAAACCCATTTGAGCTGAAATCTTGGTGAAGCTCTGGCCCTAATTTCAGATCTTGTTTTGCTATATTTTCGGAGATATGGTCCAAGACATTTAGTGTTTTTACAGGCTCCCGAATTACATCCCAAATAGGTGACCTTGGGAAAATCGTCATAACTTTCTCTCTAAGCATCAGATTGAAATTTCGTAAGAAGTTACATAAAGAGGACAGACTTACTTCTTGGTGTATCATTTTAAGGTTTGAAGGTTGAAACAGTGATACATGGCACTTCGCACGAGTTCTCTCTACTGAAAAAGTATATAATCAGGTCATCTTGGGAGATTGGACATAACTCTGTCTTCGAGAATCAAATTTCGATCAGACTTGTGGCATTGGAAGGAGGACACAGAGTTTTGCCGCAGGTCGCAATTCTAGACCTTGGAGATCCAAACTTTCAGAGATACAATAGATTACAAATCGAGATCCTAAAAGCAAGAAAAAGAATGTCTCGAATCAAGAAAATAGAAACACCTACTAATCAAAATTGGATGGATGATTTGAAGAATGTGATCAAAGCTAAGATAAATAGTTTTATCTATGCCATGGAAGCTGATATCGATGGTATGGAAGCATATTGGAAGAAAGGCATGGAATATTTGAAGAAAGACATGGAAGGTTTGAAGGAAGGTGGGACAAAGCTGCTACAAGAAAGGCCTCCTAATGACGAAAAGGAAGTAGAGGAAAATCATGATGAGAAAAAAATAAATGTTAATCATGCTTTCATAGAATCTAACATTGGATTGAAGACCCACCATATTCCAAAATAGATATGAGGAAGTTTGATGGCAAGGATCCCATAACATGGATACTACAAATAGAGAAATATTTTGATCTACATGATGTGCAATTGTTACAAAAGGTACGTATTGTATCTTTATTTTTAGAACCGAATCAATTTTTATGGTATAAAGGGATTTTTTCTCGTAAACCACTTGTCACTTGGTCAATTTTCACCGAGGAAATGATAGCACATTATGAGGATACAAAGAGCAACACTTTTTTTAGCCAATTGATAAATCTCAAACAAAAAGGTTCAATGGTGGAGCACATTAAGGACTTCCATGAATTGAATATAAGGGTAAAAAATATTACAGAGGAGCATAGGATTTGTTAGCACTTGAAATTTCACCTCAGGCTGAGAAAGGTAAACCTCAAGGCAACATCAAACCACTTAGCCTCGTAGCTAGCCCTACGGGGTGGGAGAGGGCTCTCTCCGGTCTATCTCGGTGAAATCTTCAATGGATGAGATGACTAATAGGGTAACATTGATTTTAGGCTAGTAAATTGATCAAAAAGGTTGATTTGGGGTTTTCAGGGTTTTTGGTGGCAAATTGAGGGGATGGCAATTTTGGGTGCGGGGATTGGACACAGTTTCTGCAGGGGGTTCTTTGGGGCGAGGTAGGAGACAATATTGATGCCTTTGATTGAGGTGGATGGTCAAGAATGATAGGTTAGGAGCTAAGGAGAGCAAACAATAACTTTGAATTCTCCTTAAACAGTAGAAAAAATTGAAATTAAACAAACTTAAAAGCAGAGCATGACAGCCATGAATTCTTACTTTAACACTTCGTTTTCTTAATGTGTAGAAGGAAAAGAAAGGAAATGATTCACATAACACACTTACAGGTACATAGAGAAACACACCATCAATACATGTAACCACAAGAATCCCAAAGAGGACTGCAAAACCCTGGTCTTCCTTAGCTAAAAATTGCAGAGATACAATGAATAATACAATGATAGCTTCTCCCTCAAGAGTCCAACCATGAAAATGAGCAAGAAATTACATAATATAGATCATCTAACCTCTTTCCCTGCCTCCATGGGTCGAGCTCACTATCCTAGGAGCTGTTTCAACCACTTCTAAACTAAGCACTACAAACTAGGCAGTCAAAACAACTTGCCTCTATAAGCTAGGAAACCAATTCATTCATTTAATTTTCACCCTTTTCATGAATGAATCTTCTAGAAGAGGTACATAAGAGTAAAAGTGTCATAAAAGTACATTAATTACATCAAAGAGGATAATAATCTACCCCAAAAAGTCAAACAGGGTCAAACTGCGTTTTTCTGAGCTGTACACTGAAATCTGGAGAAGTTTGCCTGACAGGTCGCGCGCCTCTGCCTGACGGGTTGTGCGCCTTTGGGACCACATTTGGGGCACTTCCAGGTGGCCAAATTGAGCAAGAGTAGGCTTGTTGGAAAGGTCTATGAGTCTACTTTCCAACCCAACTGGAATTACTGAATTTGGTGGTCATTTTCCCCTCCAAAATTGCAATCTCCCAAGACTGCTTTCTGCAACTCAAAAATGTGGCAGAAAGTCAATTTTTGCTTGTTTTTTGACTTTCTGGAGGCCCAAAACTTCATAAAATCTCAAGTCCATTGATGAGAATATGTAAATTCTCATGACAAGTCTAGAAATGCTGATTTTTTGCAAAATAGAGTTGTCGGGATGAAGGGTCGCGCGGGGGGTGAGACCCGTTAATGGACAAAAACCTGTAAATTGCCTGAAAAATCAAAATTGACCCAAAATTTTCAAAATTTCTTGGGATTTGTGCTATGGCTAGGCTATTTAGTGTCTTGGTCCTTCAGTGAAGCCTCGGCCAAGATATGGAGGGGATCGGGCCTCTTTCTCCTTTTTTGTGCCTTGGCCAACCGCCTTTGGAACATTTTCATCTTTGCCTTGCACACGTGCATTCTTGCCCAATAATGGTTCTTCACGTTCCTCATAGATTTCTTCTCTTGGTTGGCCTTAGCCAACAGCCTCTCCAAGTGAGCATTGAGCTGGATAAGCATAGACTCTCGCTCAGCAGGTAATGGATCACCGGGTCTTCTTCGATTCAAGTTGCGGTCACTACGAATCCTCCACAACTCATCAAGAGCTTGCTCATCCTCCAACTGTTTGTTGCGTTGCTCCAGGTATGAGATTGTCCATTGTGCCCCCTCTAATCTCCTCTGCAAGGCATCATTTTCAGCTCTAAGGTGCTGAATGATCTCCTTTGACTCTCGGCTAGGAGAACTGACATCAAGATCAATAAGCTCTATATCTGGAACACCTGATGGTCCCTCATCAATCCTGGGCTGCTTGCCCCTCTCTGATACCTGTGCTGCTGAAGAAAGCGAGGCCCCTTCCACCTGATGTGGAGATAACACTCGCTGAACTGATGATGAAGGCGAGACCCCTTCCACATGCTGTGGAGAAAGTACTCGCCGAGCTCCTGCAAATAAGGCCCTCTGGCCTCTCTGATAAGTAACCAAAGGTGAGGAGCTGACATGTCTAGTGACGGGGATGTCATGCTGCTGTGATGGTCCTCCCTCCTCGTGAATAATCTCAGGGGGTGATGATGGCGCTGTGAAAAACTCACGAGAGATAAACTCCTCCCATGGGATGCCCTGCTGTTTTGACTGTTTGAGATGCTGTTTCAAGGGGACAAATAGCACAAGGGAAATGTTAGGGAGGGGGACTTTTGAGGGGACTTAGGGAAAATATATGTAAGAGGGAATTTAGGGAAGAAATTATGACATATACAACATCACATAATCATAATATGCAAGGGTTTTATGGGAAGTATGGTTTAGGGCTATGTTATTGATTTTTAGGGGTAGGGGTAGGGTTTTAGGGCTTTTAGTATTTTTGGTAGGGAGATTGGGTAAAAATGATAAGGGAGGTGATAACGGAATGTGGGGAAAAAGTGGGGATGAAAAGGATGACCTTGAGCACAGCAAAACAAAACCCTAGCTTTACTTGTCCTTTGACCTTTTTAAGCACAATACACATGAATTTCCCATTTCATCTTGATGGCATTTGACACATCTTCCATGCTCATTTTTTCTTTACCAAGCAAAATCACCATGATTTAGAGGCCTACCTGAAGAAATTTAGGAGAAAGAATTTGATTGTGGCTCACTGGAAAATTTCTGTGGAGAAATCCCCAACGGGTCGTGCGCCCTCAACGGGTCGCGCCAGTGTAATTTTTGCACTGGCAAATGTGTCCTGATGGGTCGCGTGCCTTCAACGGGTCGCGCGCTTTTGTAGGCCTTCCTGGTGTCAGAATTGGGTACAGGATAGCTCGTTGGAAAGGTCTTTGAGTCTAATTTCTAACCCAACTGGAATTTTTCAATTTGGAGTTGATTTGACCTGTCAAAAATCAAATCTCCCAAGACTGGTCAAAAAGTGCCAAATGAGGTTGCCTCAAGGAAGAGTGCTGTTGCAGTCAACTTTTGAATGCCTTCCTCAACCCCAAATTGAGCTCATGATAGCTCATTGGAAAGATATTTGTGTCTAGTTATCATTTTACCCATCACGAAAATCAATTGGCCAACCAAGATAGGAGAAAACTTGATTTTCCCAAGGTCACTTCAGAGGTGTCTTTGATTCTCCTGAGGCAACGGTATTTTTGACATTTCTCTCAAACCATGACACCTGTGTAAAACGTGAAGGAGTTTTTTCTTCCTTGGCATGTTGGGAACAAAAACCTCTCTCATTTTTCCAAAATTCATCTTTGATTGCTCAGAAACATCATTTTAGTGAAACTTATCCCGATGTGTGGAACAAGGGATTTTGTCGAAATGAAGCGAAATGAAGGGGATAAGGGGATTCTAAATTCTTGGGGAAATTTTTGGGAGTGGGGAGGGATGTTAGGAAGCAGGGGAAAGTGAAATCTCAGAGATTTAGCGAGGGGAAGGAGTCCAAAAGGGCAAAACACAGGCCCAACCTAGAAAATTGCCAGGTTGTAGCTAGAAACTAGGGTTAGTGCAAAAATGAGGAATTTGGGGGATCTAAGGGATGGGAAGCATTTGATAGGGTATTTTAAGGATAGGGGAAGATGTATAAACATCTGGATCCAAGTTTTGCTGATGATTTGGCCGTCCAAGAGAAATTAGCTTTCAAAACCCTAGGAGAGAGAAATGACCTTGCCTAGGTGCAACTGAAGCATGAACAAGGTGTACAATGACTCATTAGACACTGATATGATAATGAAAACCCTATGAATCATACTCAGCTGAATAATGACATGGACCGACATTTGGGCAGCTTTGAAAAGAGTGAAAGCAAACCCTAGACCTAATGCCTAGTGACCAAATTTTGCTTGAAAACTCTTTGAAATGACAAAATTTGACCTTGACACTCTGAGACCACTTTGTAAGAGCATATTTGATCACTGGAAGAAGGTTGGAAAGACTGACACTAACAGGATTGATGTGTTCATAGGGACATTAAATGATAACATCCAACATGTGGTTCACATTTTGGAACCTGATTCGTTGGAGAAGGCATTCAGGTTGGAAAGAAAAATTGAAAGCAAAATTATGGAAACAAGAAATCCTACCACTCACAATTATAAAGATGGAAGTGTTGTTGCTCCTAGCCTTCCACAACCTACAAGGTTGAAACCACAACAATTGGAAGAAAAAGGATAAAATGACCTTTGTTACAGTTGTGATAGAAAATACACTAAAGGTCATAAGTGTGCTGAGAAGAAATTATTTTACATTGATTGTGAAGAGGAGGAAGAAAATGATCAAGAAACGTCAAAAGAAGAGGATATACACCAAGAACCAACCCCAGAGAAAGAAGAAATGAATCCGACCATATCTTGTAATGCATTGGCAGGAATTACCACTCCTCAAACTCTCAAGATAGAAGGACATATCAAGAAGAAAAAGGATAACCTCACTTTCACGCATAATCAAATGAAACAATAGGAAAATGAACATCACAACGAAAGAAGTTTTGACATAGGTGACTGGGTATTTTTACGACTACAAACATACAAACAAATGTACCTCAAGCAAGCTAAGAAGGATAATAAATTATCACTAAAGTACTATGGTCCTTATAAAGTGCTGCAAAATATTGGTACTATGGCATACAATTTGGAGCTTCCTGCATCTTCCTGAGTGCCCCCAGTTTTCCATGTTTCATGCTTAAAGAAGGTTAGGTGACAAAGTCCCAGTTCAAACAATATTATTGGAACCTGAAGCAGTCACGGAAACAAGAACCCGAAAGCTACGAAATCGATCAATTTCAGAGTATCTCATAAAATGGAAGAACTTATCCACTAAAGATTCCACTTGGGAGGATGAGAATTTTATATAGAAGCATCCATAACTACTTAAGTGCAGAGGACAACACTTTTTGAAGGAGAGGGGCATGTTAGGTCCCTATACTACTAGTGTAACTCGTTATTGTTATTAGTGCAACCCCCTTATTGTATTATTGTGCCCATATAGACCCCATGTTGTTATTATGATGCCCCGTAGAAGCCCGCTATTGTTATTGTTGTGCCTTTACAATATTATTGTTATGTAGATTCTGATTGTATTGGGACCCCTTAGACTCCTATATATAGAAAGTAGGTCTTGTGATTTGTATCATCGAAGAATTGTTCATTTGTGTAATGTAAATGAGTTTGCCCCCTTGAAGAGGATGATTTTGAAGTCATTGATCTATCTTTTCTATCTTTTTGTGAGCTGGTTTCATAACATACATCTATCAAATATGGTAATTTTGGTGTAAGAAAAAAAAGAATTCAATGATGCAGGGACATAGACCCCACCCCAAATGAAATTATGATCCTTAGAGGTTTCCAGAAGGAGCTCGTGGCAATCAAGTAAGGGGACACATTTTCTTTTAAATATCTGAGCCTCTAGAAGGAATGAGTTGGAAGAGGAAGAAATTCCACATTCTTTAGGGTTTATATATATATATGTATATATAAACCTCTTGCGAAGAGTCAAGACAGAGCGACCAATACCATTGTAATATTAGGCTGAGGAAGGTGGTTAGGCTTTGAGATGTCGCACAATTCTAATTGAGCTCATTTTATTTTAATCCAAGTATCCCTGTAATTAACACATGTTTGTTTTATGCTTGCAAACATTGTATTGCTTTTGTGCTCGTAAGTGTTGGTTTCTTAGTAGTTTAAGAAATTCCTCATTCTTTAGGGTTTTTATTATTATTATTATTATTATATATATAAACCGCTTGTGAAGAGTCAAGACAGAGCGACCAATACCATTGTAATATTAGGCCGAGGAAGGTGGTTAGGCTCTGAGATGTTGCACCATTGTAATTGAGCTCATTTTATTTTAATGCAAGTATCCTTGTAATTGACACATGTTTGTTTTATGCTTGCAAACATTGTATTGTTTTTGTGCTTAGAAGTGTTGGTTTATTAGTAGTGTAACGAGGCATGAAGGTCGAGCCGGAGTGCTACCATAATGCATCATTAAGATTTTATTGAGGATTTGAGGTTGGAGGACCAAGGGAGAGAAAGAACTTGGACTCCGCGTGAAGCTGTTGCGAAAGAGGTGAGAGTGCATGGAAGGTAGTGTTGGAATTACATTAACAATGGAAAAACGAAGGAGGGTGGAGCCATTCAAAGGAGGGTTCCATCTTGGAAAGGACCCATGTAGCTGGTGCTTAGATCGTAGTGTAATTTAAAGAAAAGGAGGAAATGGAAGCTAGTCCTAACCTTTGACCTTAAGTTGGGACCCAATTCCCGATCTCCGGTGGGACACATGAGGTCGGACCTTGTTTTAGTTGGGCTTCTAGGTAGTTGGCCCATTCTTAAGTCAAATAGAAGCAAGGTTTGGGGGCTCCATTATTGCAGAGAAGTTAGCTCCGTGGGCCTAAAACCCATAGGCTCATGGGATTTGAGAGCCATCAAAGGTCGAAATACACAGACACAAGAGTCGGTCTACGTTAGGTGGTATTTGAGTAGGGAAAGGGAATATTTCTTGCAAAGAACAAATTCCAGTTGTGGTTGGTTAGAATTTGTGCAGAAATTGCACAACTGCGGTTGTGGGAAGAATTGTCAAGGGAGGTGAGAAATGTGTAACAACCAAGTGAGCAGAAGAAGATCGAAAGGTTCCATTGGAGGCGAATCGAAATTCCAAAAGTATGAGATAGAGGAGGAGAGATGGTGAGGTGTCCATGGAGGCTATGGTACATCTCATTGCTGAGCGAGAGGAGGATGTCAATGATACATGTGGTGAAAGAAAACCAAAGATGGAGATAGACGAGGTGCAACAATGAAGCACATGATCAAGAGATCATGGAATTTTTCAAGCATGGGAGTATGTTGCAGTTATATAGACCCCACCCCAAATCAAATTCTAATTCTCAGAGGTTTCCAGAAGGAGCTCATGGCACTAAAGAAAAGAGACACAATTTTTTTTAAATATCTAAGCCTCTAGAAGGAGTGAGCTAATAGAGGAAGAGATTCCTCGTTCTTTAGGGTTGTATTTGTTTATGAATAAACTACCTGTGGAGAGTTAAAATAGAGTGGCTAGTACCATTGTAAGATTAGGTTGAGGAAGGCAATCAAGTTTTGAGAGGCCGCACCATTTTAATTGAGTTCATTTTATTTTAATCCAAGTATCCCTATAACCGACACATGCTTGTTTTATTCTTGCAAACACTATTTTTTTTTTGTGCTCGTAAGTGTTGGTTGCCTTGAAATGATAAGAGGCATGAAGGTCGAGCTAGAGCGCTGCCATAATGCATTGTTGAGAGTTTATTGAGGGTTCGAGGTCATAGGACCAAGGGCGAGAAATAACTCAGACTCTGTCTGAAGCTGTTGTGAAAGAGGTGAGAGTGCATGGAAGGTAGTGATGGAATTACGTTAACAATGGAAAAATGAAGGAGCGCGAAGCGATTCGAAGGAGGGTTCCATGCTGGCAAGGACCCATGTAATTGACACTTGGGCTGTAGAGAAATTTTAAGAAAAGGAGGAAACGGAAGCCAATCCTGACCTTCGACCTCAAATCGGGACCTGACCCCTGTCCTCCGGTGGGATCCACGAGGTCAAGAACTAGTTTAGTTGGGCTTCCAAGCAGTTGATCCATTTCTCATTCGAGCATAAGTGAGGTTTGGGAGCTCCATTGTTGCAAAGAAGTCAGAGCCATGGGCCAAAAACCCACAAGCTCATGGGATTCAAGAGCCATTAGAGGTTGAAATATATAGAGCTTGGAGTTGGTTTACGTCACTTAATTGTAATGATATTATTATTGGCATTGAATGTATGAAACTATGTCCAAATATGTAAAAGGATGTCTCTATGTACCACTAGCAAACCATGTAAAAAGAATTGGGCTTGTACATGCTACTTCCTGTACCTTTTCATCTATGAGAAAGTGTATCTATGGATTTTACATGGGGGTTTTCCTATTTCTAGAAAATGTCATGATTATGTATATGTTGTTGTGGATAGGTTTAGAAAAATGTGTGTTTTAGTTCCTTGTAAGAAAAAAGTGACAAGAGAAAAGACTACATGTTTGTTCTTCCAGCATGTTTAGGTTCATTTAGTTTTCCCACATCCATTGAATCTGATCAAGACTCCCACTTTCTTGGGAAGTTTTGGTAAACTTTGTGGAGATTAATGAATAATAAGTTTCAATACATGATTTCTTTTCATATACAAATCGATAGAAAAATGGAAGTGGTTAACAGGATAACGATATGCTTACACTGAGGATATATAACAAGCATCCTAAGATTTGGGATGAGCAATTGTATTATGTATAATGTGTCTATAACTGTGTGATACATTATTCTATGCAGAGGTCTCCTTTTAAGACATGTTTTGGATATTTTCTTAATTTTCCTTTGGACTTCTGTTTTGGGCAAGATTCAGTGGCAAATGGACACAATGATGCCAAAAAATATGAGAAATTCATCTAGAAGACCCAATTGGTTCATCAAGATATACAAGAACAATTGGAAAAGAGCCAAGCCAAGTATAAGGGTAGGAATGACAAGAATCGTGTTGATCATCACTTCCAAGTTGGTGATCAAGTTTGGTTATACATTAGAAAATAACATCTTAAAGATGCATGTATAAAGCTCCATCCAATTAGGTATGGTCCATTAAAATTATGAAAAGTATTGGTGAAAATATTTTCAGTTGGTGTTACCTTGATATATGTAGATGTTTTCCATAGTTAATATTGAAAATTTGAAACTATATGAGCCTCCTCTGATTATGGATCAAGGTGAGAATGTTCAAGTTTCTTATGTTGAAGATTTTTCTCTTGACCATCTCAATGAGTTATTGGAATACGTTATTCTAGACAAGAAGGTGAGGAATTCGTGAAGGGTTGTTATTGAGTATCCTTCTGTGGCTCTAAAATTAATGCATCTAGGTAAATCATGATGGATGTAAACTAGGAAAGTGAGGGATTTGTACCCTGACTTACATTTTTAATGAGATCAGAATTTTAGTAGCCCAGAAGATTATTAGTGGGGAGGATTGATCTAGGAGGATCCACACAACTAATTTAATCATATGGTGTTAATTTTTTCTAAAAACATCTGCAAATTCAAGAGCTCGTCAATAATTTTTCAACACAATTTGAATGGGGTCAATAATACACTATATGCAAAAGATATGGCTTGTTGAAGTTGAAGCCAAATAGGTAAAAAAATGCAATTAAGGTATAATTTCAATGTCACCATACTGACTAGACCTATACATAATTTCGAGGAATTCAATCACATTTTGACATGTGGAACAATAAAAAAACACTACATTGTAGATAATTATAGATGGGTTTGTTTTGTCTTTAATACTTTGAGCCATGGTGCATGTGTGGCAATTTTGCAACATGTGAAAAATATTAACACGCACTCTCCATTGAATACGATGGTGAGGATATTTCATTTTAAATGCCATGTGTTTCAAAATATGAAGCAATGTGGGATAAATATGAAGTCGTTCTAAAAGAAGGCATTTGCATAACTATTTTATATTATGCCAACTTTACAATGCTAAGCATACCAACCTAACAATGCCATATATCTTATAATATGCCTCTAATGTAATCCACAATTACAAAGAGCATTAAATTATTGTGAAAACCACATTTGGGATATATATTATCTTAAGAAAATGGAAAGGGGTGTGATGGGCCTCCAAATTAGGTACAAAATAAGGCCCATCTAACCTTTCCTAGGCACATAAAGGTTATATTAAATCTCTCCTTTACACTTAATAATGTTCTCTAGCTTTAATAAGTTCTTAGGAAGATTTAGATATAATTGCTTATTATGTGCCTAATATTATTTTGCTTATTATGTGCTTATTGCAGGTGATGTTACTCCATTGATGCGGATACTTCGTTGATGTTGTTAATTCAATGGTGTTGTTACTCTGTCGGTGCTATTACTCCGTCAGTGTTGTTACTCCGCCGATGTTGTTACTCCACCGGTATTGTTACTCCGCCGATGTTGTTACTCCACTAATGTTGTTACTCCGCCGATGATGTTACTCCGTCGATGTTGTTACTCCGTCAGTGTTGTTACTCCACCCATGCTGATACTCCACCAAAGTAAGTTGTCAGGCATGTCACTGACCGACTCCATGGATTTGATTGGTATTTCACTTATGACATGACCAACCATGACCGAGGACGGTCATACCTTAGTTGGGGGGAGGTATCACATTTAATAGCAAAGGTATCGTATTTAATAGCAATGATGTCATGTCATCATTGTTATTAAACCTTGTGTCAACTCGTACATCCCACGATTATTACCATTGTAATCATTATCAATCCATAACCCCCACCAAACCCTGCACACTTATGCACGCACATTGAAACTTGAATCATGTACGATGACATTAATTTGCGGTCTTTTCCAACATGTCAGATTAATTACCATAATTATCATGAATTTACCATCAATTTTCCCATAATCCTTGTTCGGATTTCCATGTTACCACATTCCTTGTTATCCCTATCACTGCAAACTTTACTGACTAACAAACACCCCCTCAACGGTTTGCTGCTACTCTGAGTGCTTCTACAAAGCAACTGACAGAATGGGTGGTCAAGCTGTTAGGCATGAGAAGTAAGATATATTGCAAGTTCAACATCATCTAGATGTATGGCATATTTTTCAGGATGTCGGATGGCACATCTACTTTGAGAGGTTGCATGGGTTCGATGAAGGCATAACAATCGAGTTTGCATTGAATTTGGAAGGGAATTATTCCAAAGTCCATGGGCTGGACATTCCTGTAACAAAAGAGATTATCTCAATTGTTAGTGGATTTTCGCAAGGAGGGCATAAATGGTTTGCCCGGAAAACACCCTTGCCAAAATTTTTGGAATTGTTCTTGCAGGCAAGAAAAACCATGGTTCATAAGGGGAGAGGATATGACAGAAAATCATTGACGCATCCTTGGGCCGAGGTTGCATACTTCGTCATGCGATACATTACCTATGAAGGTTGTCTTTCTACTCTATTTAAATATCATTTTAAGCTTCTAGCATGTCTTCGGTTTCATTAATTGCATTCTCTAAATATTCAATTTTTTTTTCTATGGAACAATTTCAATTAATGGCACGATTTGCGCTTGGTCGCGCCAATTATTAACAGTCATCACAAACCATGGACTTGTCAAGTTGTTGGTGGTGCATGCCCTGTTACAGACCCCTGTAACCTGGCCACAATTTTTTGAACTAGCAGAAGAGGAGCTTGCGACTATGATGCCAGCAAGGGTTGAGGAAGAATTGTTGGAGGAAGAAGGAGCCATAGTTGACGCTGCTCCACAAGAACCAATGTCAACTGCTGAACAATTGGGGGAAATGGGGGAACAAGCGATGGAAGAAGTAGAGGAAGGAAGGGAGGAAGAAATGATAGAACAACCAGCTAATACGGGGGATAGAGATAGAATTGGAGAAACTGAGGTAGAAGGCATTGAAAGAATGGAAATTGAAGAGGTTACTCCTCGTTCTATGCTCTTGGCTTCCCTGCTGAAAGGGGTAAGGAAATTCCGCTCTCTTACCTACACAGTAAGAGAAATAATCTCTCCTTTGGTATTAAAGTTTGTAGGAGAAATTGTAGGAGAAAGCACCACCGTTGACACTACTCCACAAGAACCAATGTCAACTATTGAGCCAATTGCAGGAGAAAGCACCACTATTGACACTGCTCCACAAGAACCAGTGTCAAATTATGATCCAATTGTAGAAGAAAGCACCACTGTTGATACTGCTTGACAAGAATTAGTGTCAAATGCTGAGCTAATTGGAGAGGAAGCTACCATTGACACTATTACACAATAACCAGTGTTGATTGGTGAACAAACTGAAGAAATTATTGTCGACACTATTACACAAGAATGAGTGTCGAGTGGTGAGCAATTTAAAGAAATCATTGTTGACATTGTGACACAAGAATCAATGTCGACTTGTGAGCAATTTGAAGAAATTATTGTCAACACTGTTACACAAGAACTTATGTCGAATGGTGAGCAATTTGAAGAAATCATTGTCAACATTGTCATACAAGAGCCAGTGTCAACTGTGAGAAGATTGAAGAAAGGGGTATTGTTGACACTGCTCCACAAGAACCAGTGTCAACCCTCGAGCAGTTGGAAAGAGACATGGTTGTTGGCACTGACCCACAAGGGCCAGAATCGATTCCTGAGCAAGTGGAAGGAGAAAATAGGGCAACATAATGGCCACAGGAAGAAAATGTTGATGATACTACTCTTCAGGAACCTGTAGTGGCTCCTAAGCCATTTAGAGGAAATGTGGAGGTATCAGGACCTACAGAAGAAGGCATTGAAGCCACTCCCCTAGTTGTTGAACAAGTGGAGGAAATAAGGGTGAAATAGGAACCCATTGATGAGTTCGCTGACGTCAACCCACCAAACCCAACACTAGCCATGAGAACGATGGAGGAGGTCGTTATTAAACAAAAATTCGTTGAAAAAAGTGCAAAAAGGAAGGGACCCATCTAAGACAAGTACCGATCACTATTTAGAGAGAACATGCCATTAAAAAAGGAAACTACTAAGTTGAGGAGACAAGTATTATGCTTGCAAAGACGGGTGAGAAGGAAAAAGAGGAATGTCGGTCAAGCTACCATGACTCTTGAAGCTGAAAAAGCTTCGGAAGTAGAATAGACTGAAGAAAGGCCAATGACCTCGACAACTACACAGATAGAATCATTTTTGCATTTGAGTGAGTCTCGGGAGTTTCTCCTGACCACAAAAATTCAGAAATGGAGAATCACTGTTTCTCGTCTTCAGCGTGGATCTATCTCTTTGGAAGATTGCTCGAAATAAGCGAAAGGAATTCAGGAACAAGCAACAAAAGTGGTTGCTGATCATGTCACCCAAATAGAAAAAGCTATGAAGAAACAAGAAAAACATCTGAAAAATATTGAAGAATTACAAGGGCAAGTTGAGTTAATGAAGGCTGACAGGATGAAATGTTCTCCCTAACGCAACAGGTAATGGTGTGCCAACCTCCTACTAATTGCTATGTTTTGTTTCTTCACAAGAAATATTTGTTTTTGTGTCTAGAAAGTACCCACCAGGAAATTAGCCACGACATAGAAGACCCTATGCAGTTCCTGCGGATCTTGAGAGCTCACAATCTACTGAACCAACACTTGATGTGTGAACTTTATATGCATAATTACATCTTGGAGAATGATCAATCATTCAATCCAGTACCGTATGTGGGAGACATTCAACTGAGAGAATTTACTTCCTTCATGATTAATCAGGTTAAATGGAAGAAATACTTCGACACGTTCGAAGATAATCAAGCAAATCGACTACTTGTGATCATACTCTAAAATTGTCAATCTGTGGATATTTATAACAAATATCAAACATTTTTGAAGTTGGAAGGAAGAAAGGACCAAATGTTGACAACACAGAAATGGTGTGTTGACATGTGTATGAGGCAGATCCTTACTTGTCAGGAGGAAGCCCAGGACACCTGTCAGAAATGATGGATGTTGTCATCATCAACAGTGCGGGTGCATGAACCTTTTGGGGCCCCTAATTTTTCTCGGGTTTTGGAGTGAATTCCGCAATATATTACATGCATCCGACACTGTGGGACCTGATGGATAGGTTTGAGATTTAAGTTTCCCATTATTTGGTTGCCTTTTGAGTAGTACACACCAGCCTATGTGACAACATAAGACTGGTGGAAGGACGTCATTTGTACTGGTGGTTTCAAACTTCCCGGGATAGATATGGCCACGAGATATGACCTTGCACAACTTCATGCCAACCACAATGGTTCCAACCCAGACCTACGCAGAAAGCGAGCTACATGAGGACATGTAGAAAAGCCAGTTGGGGGGAGATGTTGGTTGCTAAATTTGCCTACTTTTTACCCACCTTTTTATCCCTTTCCTTCACCTATTTTATGTCTTTGTGAGGTTAATTTGTATCTCAATAAACGAAGGTATATCTATTCATCACGTCTTTATGAAATATTAATCGATGAAGCATAGTCCTATGGGAGTGTTGCTTATGCGACTTGCTAACTCATGTTTCTTTGTAGATTCGAAAGGATGATGATCAGCAGGCTACAATTCAGCGTATGGTTATTGATGAATTGGCAACACTAATCTTAAGATGTTGGTTGTAACGATGCTCAACTGATGAGAACCTGTTGGACCAATGCATTTTCTATCTTTCTATTTTGTTTCTGCCTCAAACGATCATTGTCTATTTGTAGGCAGACAACTGTCGTAATCTCTAGGAAATCGTTGATAATATTATTGTAATATTGAAATGTATAAGTAAGGTTATAGAGGCTGAAAATAGGGCTAGAGAGCTAGAGGTGGAGTGTGCACAATATTTTGTCACACCTCCTATACTTCCCTGTGACATACCCCGAAGTGCCTGGAACATGACCTTTATGCAGTGTACTCATTCATGTATACAACTTAGATCCCTCCTAAGACATTGATTGGAAAATGACTTGAGCTTTCCCTGAAGAAATATCTCTAAAACCCTAAATTGAGAATCATCACTCTTATAAGGCTTAAAACAACGATGGCCGCGTGTTGCACTGTACTTGACCAACGAGGGCATTTCTATGTTCCCTTGTATACCCGTGGTGATCCCAAAGAGGTAATTTCCCCAAAGAGGATTAGAAGCTTCGTGATCTAGAAGCTTCCAGAGCAACGAGATGGAGGTTGTTTGGAATAAATGAGATCGAATCCTCCCAACTTGGCCTCTTGGTCTTATCCCTATAAGCTAACTCCTTGAGGTGAGGGCCTAATACTGTCTTTGGAGAGGTCTTAACTCCCTTTCCCAGCCTATAAATTCCTCCTCTCCTATTCCCAAATGGTTGGTCTATGTCTATTTGCACCCTTATGCTAAGATTGTGCCTAAAGGCTATTCATTTGACTTGGAGAAGGAGTGCTTCGAGAGTTCTTGGCTTGGACTTAGATTAGCACTCAAGGAGAGCCTATCAACATCAAGGCTTTGGTTGTAAGCTTCCCTTTATTTTCTAATAATACACAACTGTTGGTTCATCTTCCCAAAATGCATATGTTCATTTATCATTTAGCTTGACATTCCTTGAGCATTTAAGTAGGTTGCTATTGGATTTTATATTTGTTTTGGCATGCCTTGTTGTGCCTTGATCACCTGTGCAAGTGCATAAACACTGAGATAAGTAGGAACAATCCCGTGATACAAGCAGTTCAAGGTCTTCAACAAAGGAGATCAAAATAGCATCAGAACAAGGTAAGCTATCTCCTTCGTTCTTCTTTTCAATTGTAATCTAGGAAGATGTTTAGTTGATTGTCACTTTAGTTGCTAGACTCACTCATTGGGCTAGAGGAATCGTATTTGTTCGTAGAGAAGATTTACATTCACAACAAAATGGCGACTCTGTTGGGGATGCTATAACCCTTTCCATTCAATATTTCACCTTGAATTTGTGATGAATTTGACCAATCATTAGTTTTCTAGCTTGTTTGCTTTTCTGTAACTATTTTCACTTGCTGGTGATTGCTTGAAGAAATTGATTTTTGTCTGTTCTTGAAGATTTCTTATTTTTTCTTCATTTTTCTCGCCCATCGCAAGTTTACCTCTCACAGTCATGATGGCATTGCAGATGTTTTAATTACAGTCTCGATGATCGTTGTTTTGCCTATGACAGGTGTGATGATCCAGGAGTTTAAGAGAAAATGGGGTTTTTTCTTCATGTTTTCAGTCTCTGTGTCCTCTAACAATGATTTTCCAGAGTGCCTATGGTGTTTTTAATTGATTATCTTGATTAATTTGCAAAATTTGTCTCGTTGGCTTTGAAGTTAAATCTAATTGAGTTCTAGGGTTTCTAGTCAATTGGTCATCACTTGCTACTTGTTGGTGTCGTTGAGATGCTTGTTTTGTTGATTGATTAAGTGTTTTTTTTCGTGGAAATCATTGAAAACATCATTTTGCATTTGTTTTAACTTGTATTTGGAAATTTACTTTTCGTGAAAATGCATTAGATTAGTTGCATTGAGAAGTTAGTTTTTGAGATTCATCATTGAAAATAGATCACATTTTTCAGTGATTGAGAGCTAAAAACTGTATTAGGTGCATCACATCGTTCAAAATGGAAAGAAAAGCATAATTCATATAAATGCATCTTAGTAAATTAAAATCATTTTTCTTTCGAAAAAGTTGCATTTAGGATAGTGAAAAGTTAGAATCATCTTTACTTTTGGCATTGCATTTGGAAGACGAAACTGAAAGTTAGTGGAATGCATTTTGCATGATGCATTTTTTTTGATGCGTTATTGGTTGAAATTTCTTCCCTTGGTTAGTCTATCTTTCATTGAAGTGGAAAATTTCCTTTTCATCATTTAGTTGCATCATAGGTGTTCAAGTGACATCATTTTAAGGCCTTGAAACCGAAACATAATTTCAAGATAAACTTTAAAATCTATCAATTAATCTAAGGAGAATTTGAAACATTAACGTTCATACTTAGTGGTCTAGGCTAGAGATGTTATCCGACGTCTATAAAACTTAGTAGTTGTCATTCATTTTTGCATTAGAAATCTCTAGCATGGACTTGTGCTCCCCGTACCGTCAAGTATATAAAGGGAGACCCTTATAGGTTGCAAACCTTTATCCATAGGAAGACGACTCTGCCGCCCTGTAAATGTGATACACCGAACACAACATTCAGGGAGATTTCCTGAACGTACGTCAAGTCCTTGGTAAATTTCTTTGCTAAGGTGTATATTGTAGTTCACGGTTACTTGGTAATCCCTTTTGCCTAGAGTATCTTGAGTAGTCATTTCAATATTTTTTGACTCCTTAAATTTGAAAAGATCATTGAGTACTTGTCCTTTCAAGCTTGCTAAACCAATGAAAGCGACTAGAGTCACCTTTTCATCCTTTTCTCGAATCTTAAAACATAAAAATTCCAAGTTTTTGTTTTAAATTCTAAAATTAGTTGACCGCGGAACAACATCCTTCCTATGGAAATACTCCTTAGTAGATCTTAGGTTGATACCAATGGCAAAATTTCCTGAGTCTACCAGTCAAGGAAACCATCTGACGGGAATCCTAGTCCTTTTCTTTCTTTCAGAAATACTGGTGCTCCCTATATGGCGACGTTGTCCCTTCCTGGATTGACCTTTGGTATGCCAGTTTGGTTATTTTCGACCTCAGTGGTTTCTAGTGTCCAAACTATTTTTCAACCAAGTTCTCCTCCACCTGAACAACATCAACCTCATGTTGATCCTAAAGTTGACCCCTTCCCTTCTTCACCTATTCTTCACCTCATTCTTCCCCTTCGCTCGGTGAAAGTCTAGATTCTAGTAACCAGGAAGCTAAGAGGAAGAAGAAGAGGATGGATAAAAAGAAGAAAAATCAACAAAGGGGAAACCAAGAATCCATTGCTACGGATGCAACTAATGAAGAAAAATCTTCCAACCAACCTTGGAAAGTAAAATTCCCTTGCATGTTATGTAAGGGTGACTACCTTCTTCGGAATTGTCCTGGTATTCCCAAGGTCTTATAAGTGTGGTCTACAGGTTCACATCGACCTTTGTCATCAACCTCTGGTGATCATGCTGGTGACAAATCCTCAACTAGTAATAGTAAAGCTCATGGGAAAAAGGGAAAAGTCAACTTTCCTTGTAAGTTCTGTGAAGGTAATCATCTGATTCACCTTTGTCCTCTTATGGATGAAGCTTCCAAAGAGTTGGAAAACCTTACAACTTCTCAACCTCGTCTTCCGACTGGGTATCAAAATCTTTCCCCTAATCCTTCACTAGTTGATCTAGTGATTGATCAAAAGCCATCATTGGTCAACCCCACTCTCTCTAAAAATGAGTCTCGTGAGTCCATTCTCAACCAACCATTGGTTGAGAAAATGATAGACTTGACTCCACCTTCAGTTAACCATACCTTTCTGGTAGAGAGTGAACCTCATACTGCTCAGGTTCTTCTGGTTTCTTCAGTTTCGAATGAACTAGAGGTAAATCCTCCTGCTCCTAAGATGCATGAGAGCATTTCTCCTGTTCCCATTGAGAAAGAGAAAATCTCTCATGTTCCTACGACACCCCCTCTAAGTAGTTTAGTCACTTCTTTTTATTGGAGTCGACTGGCAGGATATTGTCTTCTGTCTTATGTGCCTTTTCAGGTTATAGTACAGGCTTACCATATGGCCATACCTAGCATAGTCATAGATGAGGGCACAACTATTAGCATTTTTTCCTCAACTGCTTGGCATGATTTAGGTTCTCCTCAGCTTGTCCCCGTCACCTAGAATCAATTAGCTTTTAACAGAGGAACCAATCAAGCTTTAGGGATCCTTCCTACGTTTCCTACTACTTTGGGAGGAAAGACTGTCTATATAGACGTGATTGTTTTCCAAGGCCGGTTGGATTTTAATATACTCCTTGGCCATGACTATGTTTATGTCATGGGAGTTCTTGTTTCCTCCCTCTTTCGAGTGATGTGTTTCTTGCCTGAAGGAAACATTATAATCATTGATCAGCTTACATTCATTGTTCCTGAATCAAATCCCACTCAACCATCATCGTTGAATGGTCCTTATATGCAAGTGATATCACCCCCGCCACAGGTTCATTATGTGGCCACCTGTTCCATGCCCACATCTATTGATGATCTAGTAGGTGATGTAGTACACCATGTACTGGGGGCATTGGAGCCTGATTTTTCCATTGGATCCCTAAACATGTATCCCTTCTAGCGTGTTATTCTCCCATCTGATGAGAACCTCTTGGAAGCCATGGCATCTTTTGGTCTGTGATGAAAGGGTTAGAGCAGAGTTCCTTGTCTTGTGTCAAGCTCATAAAAAAATGAAACAAGGGTTGGAGCAGAGTTCCTTATCTTGTGTCAAGATCCTGAGAAAATGAAACAAGGGTTGGAGCAGAGTTCCTTGTCTTGTGTCAAGCTCCTTAAAAAATGAAACAAGGGATGGAGCAGAGTTCCTTGTCTTGTGTCAAGCTCCTTAAAAAATGAAACAAAGGACCATGAGGATAGTGCTTTTACTATGTTAGCCTCGTTAAAAAATGAAATAGGTTCCCATGGAGCAAGGTTCCTTGTTTTGTGTCAAGCTCGTTAAAAAAGTAAACAAGGTGTCATGAGAATGGTTCTTTTCTGTTGTCAAGCTCATTAAAAAATGAAACAAATCCCCTTCCAATTCGAGTCTTTGATTAGAGCTCGTAAAATCCCAGTCGAGTCTTTCACTTGATCCCGTACATGAAACTTCATTCCATACACTTAGGTGAATGCAATGAAGCTTGGGGGGCATGTACCTCAAATTGAATCATTATTCAGGGGGCATGAAAACTTATCTCACACATAGTTTGTTTCTATTTCAAGCTTGTGTAAAAATGAAACCATTCCTGTTTTACATCTCGTGATTGCCACTTTTATCAGCCAATTTTTTCCAGATAAGCCTTGGTTTGTTGATTCCATCACCACCATCTCTTTGGCTGATCATATGCTTTCACTTGGTTGTTTTACCCTTGCCTGAGGAACATCTGCGATGAGTGGTCTTATTAGCCAGCCTCTTGACCATTACATGTTTTGAGCAGTTCCATCATTACCAGAACCAGTTGCTATCCTTTTATACCACTCGTTCCTCCAGGTGGAGTCATCTTTAAGCTCTTTTCTAACTCTCGAAACATGAAAAGATCGTTGAGTACTTGTCTTTTCGAACTTGTTAAATTAAATGAATTGATGTTGTCTTAGTATATGTTTACCCATTTTTCGGGCTGAGATTGACTATTTACGAAAAAGGAACACCTTGGTTGACATGGTCAAGAGGTTCTCTCGAATATTGTTTTCTACCTTTTCGAGTTCGAGAGACAAATTATGAAAAGTGACTTGATAGAGTTTTCTTTTTTCGTCTCTTTTTCAAACTCTCTAAACATGAAAATTATACTGAGTTATTCTTACATCAGAATTGTTAAAAATTTTATGGTGAAAGAATCGTCGCCATGATGAGACCGAGTTTCTCCTTCCTCGGGCTCATAAAACTTACTAGGATGGATTCATCCGAAGGATGATCTTATACAACAGGCATATGGTGTCCTCTTCAAGCTTAAGTAAAAAGAAAGAGGTACTCACTAGAAATAGTGGGGAAAAAGTGAAAGTGAAACATCTCTTGTATAGGCAACATGTCACTCTTGAACATGACACTCATTTGTTTTTCGTGTCGGGTTTGGGATATCCTCACTCAGTCACTGGTCGTTTCAGGTTTGGGAAATCCATTTTTCCTCTCATTACACTTCATCATTATGACCCTTGGTCTTATTTTGAGTCAAATGCTGCCACACTACAGAGTCGTGTCACCATTATGTTAAAGAGAAGTCCTATCTGCAGTCTATTACCTATAAATTGTCTGACTCTTTGCTACAGTCTTGGATCCTACTCATTTCATTCCACTTTATTCCTTGTTTCATTTCGATGATGGGGAAATCATTATGACCCTCCTTCGACGAGTCACTTCCTTTCGACTTCAACTCATTATCCAGGAAGATGACTTAGAAACTCCCTTTCAGTTCCTTAAAGCTTGCATGCCTTAATGGAAAGTTCTTCGCATCTGACAATAGGTTTTCACTATTGGCCTTCGATTGGGTGATTCCAAGTCTTCGACTTCAACTTCGTTATCACATTCACAAATTGTACTGTCGTACCTTGAGATCCATTGTCATTATGGGTGGTTCCTCTCATGCCTGCTAACGGTCCAAATCAATAGCCAGTAATGAGGTGGTTTTCTAGAATGTTCGACTGCGACACATTCATTCACATGTTAGAATTCATACTTTTATCGGGTTGGGATGGAGCACAAGACCTTGAGTTTTGTTGATATAACTCAGGCTGCATGGAGTTATGTATTGTTCATGATTGTATACATGTTTCTTCTATGTGGATGGCTATGACCATACCATGGGACTTTACGCTTATGATGATCCTTCTATATTGGATGGTTGTTTCCATGCCTTGGATCTTAGATTACAGGTGATCCTTCTGTATTGGATGGCTATGCCCATGTCATGGATTCTTTCATACATTCCTTATTATCCAGATGGCTGCGTCCATATCGTGGATTCATGTTTTGACATTAGATATGTATATGTATATGCATCCTTGATTTGCAGGTCTCCTGACAACGTTTGTCCTCATCCTTGCAAAATCTCATAAAGCATCTTAGCCATCACTCCTTGTTTTGCCTTCATGCTTTAGGGGGAATCTATTACACAGTATTTTGTCACACCTCCTGCACTTCCCTATGACATACCCTGAAGTGCCTGAAACATGACCTTTATGAAGTGTACTCATTCATGTATAAAACTCAGATCCCTCTTAAGACATTGATTGGAAAATTCCTTGAGATTTCCCTGAAGAAATAGCTCTAAAACCCTAAATTGAGAATCATCGCTCTTATTGATCAGGTGCTTAGTATTTAGCTCAAACCTCAAATTTCTCAAAATGGATTGAAATATGAATGACCGTGTCCGTCTCAGAAAAATGATCCTAACGCAACTCGTTTCGTCGACAACCGAGTTCGTATGAGAAATTTATTATGTTCTGATTGCTTTGCTAAATAGGGGAAATTTAAAAAAAATGCCTAGTGGCATTGTTTGATTGGATTATACAGGTGGTGTGTTGGCGCAATCTGATTGGTTTATTTTTGGACCAATGGAAGAATGCCACGTGGAAAGCCCAGAGGCCGCCACGTGGCACCTACCAACAGCCTAAGCAGAGTGCAGTTCAACAAAAATTTGGTGGAAGTCAAGGTCGAACCCATGACCTCTAGCACACAGTCCATATGCCTTAACTGCCTTCGCTACCGGGTGATCCTTACCCCATATGTTTTCCGCTTGCATTTAAAGTGTAACAGTTAGGAGTTGGGCGGTTAGGGGAGGGCCAACCTGCAGGCCAACCCTCCCCCATGTGAACACATTTAATATAAACCACAAACAATTATGTTAATCCAGCGGCTCCGACATTGTATTACTTTGTGATGGTTTAATACACGCCATGTGAATGCGATTACCACAACATCAAATGGTCAGCACTTCCGACAAACCATTAACCCAACGGTTAATGTGATGCTAACCATTGCATGTGAACATCCTACCAAAACCGTCGGATGTTAAGGATAAGGTTTATGCTAATCCAGATTAATTTAATTAAGCAAAGTTTAAATGTTAGTTAACTCTCAATTTAGTCTGGCGGAGGATTTGGTGGTTCCCCCAATTTCAGGTCTGCCTCCATATTTAGCAAACTAACTCGAGTCATTCAAGATTTATTAGAACGTTTCTAGGAAAACCCTTATTGAGTCATGGAGAAGGCAATTTTCGACCAAATTGAGCTCAGGAAGAGGTGTTCTTGGCTAATTTTGGACATTTTGAACACATTGGTGCAAGTATCAAGAGCCATAGAACTGTTTAAAACAACATTTGCCACATTGAGCTAATGCATAGGCCCAATCCATGGAAGCTAGACCAAGGAGATGTAGCCTAGGAGGGGTGAACTCCTTCATCAAAATATTGTGTTAAAGTGTCTCTTTGATGGTTTGTTGTATTTTGAATGTCTGTTTTTCAGTATTTGTTTTTGAAGCTATTTTTATCATGAATATCATTTTAAACTTAAGGAAATTTACCTGATTACATACACAAACAACTAATGAAACCTCAACATAAGAAGAAATAGACAAACATATGTTTAGGAATTTGTAATTGTTATTAGAACAACAAAAGTTAATCATACAAAAACAGATAACTTATAAGGCTTAAAACAACGATGGTTGTATTTTTCACTGTACTTGACCAGTGCTAGCATCGCTCTATTCCCTTGTATACCTGCCATGATCCCAAAGAGGATGAGAAGCTTCGTGATATAGAAGCTTCTAGAGTGACGAGCTGGAGGTTGTTTGGCATAGATGAGGTCGAATTCTCTCAAAGTGGCCTCTTGATCTTATCCTTATGAGCTACCTCCTTGAGATGAGGGCCTAATCCTATCTTTGGATAGGTCCTAGCTCCCTTTCCCAACCTATAAATTCATCCTCTCCTATTCCGAAATGGTTAGTCTATGTCTATTTGCACCCTTATCCTAAGATTGTGCCTAAAGGCTATTCATTTGACTTGGAGAAGAATTTGTTGGAGAGTTCTTAGCTTGGACTTGGATTAACACCCAAGGAGAGCCTATCAACATCAAGACTTTGGTTGTAATCTTCCATTTATTTTCTAATAATACATAACTGCTGTTTCATCTTCCCAAAATGCATATGTTCATGTATCATTTATATTGACATTCCTTGATTAGTTAAGTAGGTTTCTATTGGATTTTCTATTTGTTTTGGCATGCCTTGTTGTGTCTTGATCACTTGTGCAAGTGCATAAACACTAAGAGAAGCAGGAACAAGCCCGTGATACAAGCGGTTCAAGGTCTTCAACAAAGGAGATCGAAATAGCATCAGAACGAGGTAGGTCATCTCCTTCGTTCTTGTTTTCAATTGTAATATAGGAAGATGTCTAGTTGATTGTCACTTCAGTTGCTAGACCCACTCATTGGGCTAGAGGGATTGTCTCTGTCTGTAGAGAGGATTTGCCTTCACAATAGGGAGATACACGAGAGTTCTGAATGTAACAACAAACTTCTGTATTTTCCTTTTTTATTAATGCAATCTTGATCTTCTAAAGTATTAACTAGTCTTTGATGTTCGCGACATCCCTGATTGGAGAGTTGGGCCCACTCTCCTGATCAGGCGCTGTTGGATTAGTGGTGTGTGTATATTTATTTTGTCATGATTATTTCTTTATCACTGTAATGATTCATTAATTTTGTGTTGCTGTGAATTTTAATTTGTTGTTACTTTGATTTTTGTTATGATTATTGCTTGTTGTTACACATTATTATATTGTTAATTGAATGCTCAATGCTGGGTAGGGAAATTGTGGCTTGCATAGAATTTGCACGGTAGCCTTGAAACAATCAGATGAGCCCTGCGTTGACAATTAATGTGGAAAAGGGTGAATTATATCATTCATATCTAAACACCAACAATAATCTTGATTTGAAGTTGGTCAAGGAAGATTTTTATCCCTCTCCAACTTAGCCTTCTACTTTCTTTTTCAATATATCTATATATATATATATACACACACACATTAAAAAATAATTTTATAAACATGAAAACCAACATTGTTGGCATGCTTATATAGAAAATCTAAGTTGAAAACCAAGAATTCTGGGCAACCTAGATTTTCTTTTAATTTCCCTATCCTTGTCCCATTTCTTTTATTCCTCTTTGCAGAAATAAGGCAACTACAAAATTGTCAATAATCTGTAGCTCTCATGAAATTCTGTGGCTGACTTGACATATTACAACCAAAGCAAATGAATATCATGGTCAAAGCAATCTTAATGGAGATCACAACTAAAGCAACTTGAGCAACCTACAAAAAGAGCAAATTAGTAAGGCATAATGAAAAGTATGTAAATATTAGTTAAATAATTAAGGACAAACATTGAGTTATGATATAAACAGAAGATTATAACCATTTCCTCCATCATATTATGTAACGATTACCTTTGTCATGACATAATAATGGTTTTTGGCTATTCAATGCATAAATTTTTGATAATCATTAAAAAATGCGAATGAAATTAAAACCTTGCTATTGTTTAAATTCATTCACCTTTATCTGTATATATCCCATTCCTCCTGTACACTATCCTATTTCCTTCAGCTCTGGTTCATTCTTCTTTGTCGAAAACCCCTCAAATGCTACCTAAATTTTGTTCCTGTCCTTGCTACACTCCATAATCCTGTCAAAAAGGGAAATTATAGACTGAAGCTTCCTCACCATGGGAGTTATTGTGCATTCTGAGCCAAATGGAGTCAATTTTCTTGAAGGTTATCCAAAAGTGAAACAACAATTGCAATAGGCACGGTGGTTATAGTTCTTTGAAAAGTTTGATGGGCACGATAAGGAGGTTACAAAGTCATTTTCTTGGGCTTATGATGGGATAAAAATGGAAATTGGAGATATTAGGCTAGTATTGACAGAGTCGTTCATGGAAGAAGCTACAGGATTGCTGAGAAACAGGGAAGTTGGTTTAAAAACCGCAAAATCAAAGAGAAAGATTGGGAAATCTTCCTAAAAAACCCAGGTATGGACATCTCCATTTTTAAGAAGGGAATTCCAGTAACAAATTTAAAAAGTAAATGGAGAAATTTGTTGTTAATCATTCAGAAGTTCATAACTTGTGAGGGTAGGTTTGGAAATATGTTCTTTTACCATGCTCGGTTGATGATGCATTTTATTGATGGCAATGAAATCAATTTTCCATATTTCCTGCTTTGTAGTTTAAGAAAAATGGCTGCTAATATCCAAAGAAAAATTCAGTCTATTGACAGTGCTCTGTATCATCACGAGTTAGTAAAAATATTAATTGAAGCCCATTTGAAAAGTAAAGGGGATAATTGGGAGGATTTTCTGGTTCAAAATCACTTTAAGGAAGCTGAGCAAGATGAGTTTGGTTCTAAGATAAGAATAAGTTGCTGAAAACTTCCCTCAAATCCTAAGCTTCAAAATGAAACACCTGCAAAGGAAATTCCATAAGATGAGCACACACATAACGATTATGATGATGAAACCCCTCTTGCAAAATTTTTAGAGAGTCTTAAAAAGAAGAAATATGTTGGTACACATGAAGGTCCATCAAAGGAAGGAATAGAGAAAAAAAAGTAACAAGAAAAAGTGACTTCTCACTACTGAAAAACCATCAAGAAGAAGTGCACGACTTATGAAATCATCCATTAAACAGTCCCCAGGTTTTGTTGATTTAGAATAAGAACAAGTAGAGAAAATACCATCACCAATTGCAAGTCCAACAAGAAAGACCCAAAAATTGACCATGTTTAACAATTAATCTATGACTATATAAAATCTCTTGAACAAAAAGCACAAGGAAAAAGTGTTGATTTATCCTCAAATCAAGAAG
Source organism: Pinus tabuliformis (assembly GCA_031772625.1). Lineage (NCBI taxonomy): Eukaryota > Viridiplantae > Streptophyta > Pinopsida > Pinales > Pinaceae > Pinus > Pinus tabuliformis. The sequence continues at coordinate 1,251,593,811 of CM062811.1, forward strand.
AAATTTTGAGTGAAGAGATTAATTTTAGCGCTCCAAAAGAATCCAGAATTGAAAATGTTCTTAAACAGGAAATTTATGAATTAGAAGTGTTAAACAAATTTCTGAAGTAGGAACATGAAGCAATGAAGGTACAAAATGACATTCAAAGGACTCAAAATTATAATATTCTCTTACATCTTTGCCATTGGTACAAGAAAAAAAATAAGTTAAAGGCTAAAAATAAAATTCTCAAAAGTAAAATAAGGGGTTTGAAATGTAGGATTTTAATGAAGAAACCAAGGATGAAAACCAGAAGAAAAATTAGAAAAACATAGAATACAAAGTTAGATGTGGGGGAGATTATGTTGAAGACCAAAATTGTTCCTTTTTGACACCTTCCCTAAGCTCCATACACTCCATTCCCTTCCCTTTTTATCATAATAATCCCAATAATGTGTCAGCTTGCAAGGTTATTCGCAAAAGTAGGTACCTAATCATATTTTATTCATAGTTTCGTTGTTTCCTTATTATTTGATTCAATATTTTCATAAGTTACCGAATTGCATTAATTCTGCAACTAATGATTGTTTCCGCAACTTACTTGAATAATTTGTAGGTTTTGAAACACTAGTTGAGGAGCGAAATATATGGACAGGTAGTTTAAAATCTTCTTAATCACATCCACCTATATTTATGATCCAACAAGATGATAAGGTTACTGTATGAGCAGGTCAACATGGAATTCAACCTAGTGGAAAAGGAACCAAAGATGAATCAGGTGAGCGAGAAGATCGATGATAAGGATGAAGCTGATATTTTGCCTCATGATTTTCTTCTCCGATAGAAAATCATGAGGAATCACTATTTCATAATGTCTTATGTTATTCTTAGAATTTTTGTCGAGTAGGATAGGCATAAAAATATCTAAACAATTTATTGAAGGAGGTTATAAAACCTACCTCTTGGCATGATGATGACAGACTGGTTATTATTTTGAAAACACTCTTTGCATTTATAAAAGCGAGTTTGATTATTCCTCTGTGTGTTGCGTTAATATGTGTTTAATCTCTGATTGATCGCTGCTTACATACAACTCACGGGAGGCCCCCCTCGGAGCTGTAAGGTCTTATTTTATTTTCAGTTAGTATTTCAATTTTATATCTTAAAATTATGTAGCATTAGTTTATCTCAACTTCAGTGAGTGCTTATGACAGTGAGAACAAAGTTTGAGACAAATTTTGTTGAAGATTCTTTTATAGATTTAATCATTTCATTATGTGAAGGATGAAGGAAATAAATAAAAAAGGGATCTATTATGCACATGTAAACTTTGAAGAGTAGAATCATTTAATTGCAATTAGAAGTATAATTTCTTTCAAGGTTTTATTAGTGTGATTCGGATTTTCCAGTGTGATATTTTAATTTTTCATTTAAAATTTAGTTTCAAATTTATCAAGTGAGAAGTAGATCTAGATTTACTGGTGTGATATTTATTTCTGCAATTTTAGATTAGTTTTTTTTTTTTTTGCAAGCATAAAGAGAATTTGGATTTGATTTTTCTATTTACTTCTGCACTTTAATTTAGTTTTATTTATGTCAGTATGATATTTTCCTTTCTTGCAAGAGTGACAATTTCTTAGATAAAACATGTGCATGAAAACATTTTACTCACATAATAAAGAATCCTAGCACAATTGGTGCACATACACTTCACCAATTTACGAGCCCTGGTCGATAATTTATGCAATAATTTAAACTCAATTAAATTACCAAACAAAGACCACTACTACTTTCCAAAAAGTTTTTGGATCAGATTTATGTGATGAAACCAAGATCATGGCCATGAGAATACAAGGTACAACTTCTTCTACTAGTTCTTGTTCTAATACCCATTCTTTAAAATTTGAAACTAGGCATGATGAAAGGAAAATAAGTGAACTATTCTCTTTTATAGTCATCTCAAAACATACAAAGATTGATACACTGTTTGATAGTTTTTTGTAACCTAAACTCATTTATGAAGAAATTGTTAAGACATTTGGACTGGAAACTAAGCCTCATAAAAAATCATATCCTTTGGGATGGATAAATTCTCTTATTTCTACAATACGAATGAAAAATCTTGTAAATGCGTGCAAAAATTTTGTACTCATAATTTTAAGGCTAAGGATGATGATAAATCCAATGCTTACAAAGGATGTGATCCAAAACATAATAATGAACTAGTTAAGATTATTTCTATGTTGCATGAGTTTCTGGAACGTGGGAACATTGGGAACTTGGGTACGGGTGTTGGGAACGATTAGAGGTTTCCCCAAAATTTACAGGAAACAGCTAATCGGGAGCAGTAATATTATATAATAAAAAATTTAAAATATATATATATATATATCTATATATATATATATATATATATATATATATATATATATATATATATATATATATATATATATAATAATCAAAATTAATATGGAATCAAAATGTTCAAATATTAAAATCAATTTAAATATATAAATAATAAATATATAATCTACCTTATATAAATATATTCTTTGGGTGTCTCTCTCCTTGAGTCTCTCCCTTTTATATATATAAAATATTAAAATGTCAAGTTCATTATGACACATGACGAGTCTTTGAAACAATCTGGCTTAAAAATACAAAGGAACACTTTTACATATGTTTCTCTAGTTATTCTTAAGAGAAAAAGTAAAGCAACTCTAATGTTTAAGCATTGACTGCCACATTTAATATGCACACACAATCTTTTGCGATATATATACATAAACAACAAAAGAAATACTCATCAGCATGACATCCCAGATATCACCTTTACATCGAGGTGCCACACACTTCCTTAACCCATTAGGAGATTGCTCCATTTTCTCAATTAAGGATATCGGTGTAAAGGATGTCTTCGACCTTTCTTCATGCGAAGGTTTCAACTTAGGCTCATGTTTTGTGGGCAGTTCAACATATTTCTCTACAGGCTTTGTATTCCCCAACCCTAGGGAATGTCGAAACTCCAAAAAAAATAGTCTTCAAATCTCCCGGAGCTTTCCCAAGCTCCCATTGGAGCTCCTGTTGAAAAGGGAACGTTCCCATATAGTTCCAAAGCTCTTGGGAGTGCGGGAACCATTGGAACAGTTTTCCCAACTCTTGGGAGCGATTCCCATGTAATAGAGGATTATTTCTAACCATGATGAAGTGTTTCAATAACTATGATAATTACCTCCAAGGCGAGAGATACAAAATGAGATCCAATTGCTTCTAGATGCACCTCTTTCTAACATTGGAATGTATAGATTATTCGTGCTTGAAAATGTAGAAATAAGGAAGCTAGTTTAGGAGTTTCATGAGAAAGGATTCATTCAACAAAGTATTTCCCCATGTGGATTTCCCATTGTGTTGGTACTAAAGAAAAATGGTACATGGAGAATATTTGTGGATTTCTGGGCATTGAACACAACTAGGGTGAAGAATTGTTACCTTGTTCCTCATATTAATGATTTTTTGGGTCAAGTTTAAAAATGAAACTTATTTCATTGAGTTAAACTTAAGAAGTTGTTATCATCAAATGAGGATTTTTTAAGATGATATTTGGAAAATAGTAAAAAAAAAAACAAGGTTTACTTAAAGGGTTGGTTATGCCCTCTAGGATTTGTAATTCTCCTGCCACTTTCATGCTAATGATGAATGATGTATTTGGGTCAATCATAGATGATTTTGTAAGATTATACTTAGATGATGTAGTGATTTTTAGTAAAAGGTGGGAATATCATGTAAGGCATGTTAGGAAAGTATTAGATGTTTTGAAGAAAGAAAAATTGTGCCGAAAGATGTCAAAAGGTGGATTTGGGAAAACATATGTAGTTTATTTGTGCTATATTGTATGGGGTAGTGAATAAAAAATTGATTCCTTTAAAGTTGAAGCAATTATGAATATGCCTATGCCAAATATGTAACACAAGTTACAAATGTCATGGGGGTAATTCAATAGTGGAGGAAGTTCATTACTATTTTTACTTTTACTATATCTCCTTTATGATGCTTTGACATGTACCACATATGTTTTTTAGTGGGAAGGTAAACAATAAAAGTCCTTTGAGACTTTCAAAGTGAAGATCAACACAACCTTAGTTCTAGTATTCTCAGATTTACAATAATTCTTCGAGATTGAAATTGATGCAAGTGATTACACCATGGGAGCAGTGTTAATACAAAGGTGAAAACCAATTTGTTACCATTCTAAGACCTTCGTTGATGTAGTAATACATCATCTTACTTGTGCCAAAGAAATGCATGATTTGGTTCAGAGCATGAAGAAGTGGAAACTATATTTGACGGGAAAAGAGCAATTATCCATATGGATCATCAACCTTGTATCTCAAATCACAAACCAAGTTACAATGATCACATCATTTCTACTGGGTGGGATTCTTGCAATAATTCCATTTGGTAATCAGGTATAAGAAAGGTATAAAAAACAAAGTTGTAGATATGTTATCTAGACCTTTTATTAATGCATCTATTTTCTTACAACATAGCTCTTTATCTCATGAAAATTACATTGAACAATATGCTAGAGATGAATATTTTAAAGATTTATATGGACTCTAATTCATGGTACCAAAGTGGAAGAATTGTTTGGTTGTGTTACATTCTTTCCACGACTAGCATCCCTAGTTAACCCGGGGGGGGTGGCAGGGGGGGGGGGGAGGTCACAGGGGGTTTGAGGGGGGCAGTTAGCCCCTCTTTATGGGGTCTAGGGTAGCACCCTGGGGATTTTTTTTTTTTTGGACCCTATATTAGGTGGGTGGACCTACCTATGGTTTTGTGCATGGCTTTTGCACATGGTTTTTGTTCCGTGGTATTGGATGCTTCAGCATGTATATATATGTATTGTAACATTGAAAGGAGCATAATGAAAAATCAAGCTGGTAGTCCCGATTTTGGTATCCAGGGGAAATTTCTGTATATATGAGTTTTATCTGTTATGCTCTCGCATTGTTTATTTCCTGTGTTTTAGAATTCGTATGCAAGTAATTTCTATATGGGGTTAAAACCTACATTTGGTATTAGAGTTGTTTTGTCTTTAAGGGGATGCCTTTGTTGCTGAGGGGTTTTGCTCGGGCCTGTGGTAGACCCTGTTCAGTGGGAGATTTGCGGGATCGATTCTGATGGTGAAAGAAGATGGCGAGCAGTGGAAAGATAGAGATCAAGAAATCTAATGGTTAGAGTTTTGAGTTATGGAAACTCAAGATGGAGGATCTGTTGGTAGATAAAGATTAGTGGATCACGGTAGATTCGGGTACTAAACCAATGGGAGTGTTCGATGAAGAATGGAAGAAGTTGGATCGGAAGGAAAAGAGCACAATACGATTGTGTGTCTTAGATTCAGTATTGTTGAATGTATCAGGGGAAGCTACGACTAAGGATTTGTGGGATAAGTTAGGGACTTTGTACCAATCTAAGTCTCTGGTGAATAAACTTTTCCTACAGAAAAGGTTGTATAACCTGAGGATGAAAGATGGAGACTCGGTGACAGAGCATCTAAACGCATTTAACACTGTGGTAAGTCAGTTGTTATCTGTTGATTTTAAAATTTCAGATGAAGATAAATGCATCTGTTTGTTGTGTTCTCTATCAGATTCGTGGGATAGTCTGGTTATTGGAATAGGTAGCAATGCAACTGCCTTGCAGTTTGATGAAATAGTCTCATCCTTATTGACGGAGGAGATGAGACAGAAAAATATGGAGATCCAGGATGGTGATGCCTTGTCTGTACGAGGAAGGTCCCAGAATAGAAACAAAAATAAGTCATCGAGTGGGAGATCTAATTCTAGAGGGATATCTAAATCTCCAGGAAAACCTATAAAGGTGTGCTAGAAATGCGAAAAGGAAGGGCACAAAAGGGATTGTAAATCTAAAGCTCCTGAAAAATGAAAGGGATCTGATGATTCTCCTTCTGCAGAGGCGAAAACCACCTCAAATGAAGGTGGGGATGTCTACTTGGCTTCTTCAAGTACACATGTAGATCATGAGGCATGGTTTATATATTCAGGTGCATCCTTTCACTTCACTCCCCGTAGAGAGTGGTTCTGTGAGTATGAGAAATATGATGGTGGTGATGTCTCCTTGGGGGATGACAGGAAAGCTAGAATCGTTGGTTCTAAAATTGTGATCTGTAGTATCCCTTTGTGTCCTCTTTCCAATGCCACCAGTCTGATCCAAATTGGATTCTCCAAGAAAGGGTTATGCACAATCTCCCAAGATGACATGATTATAGACCTTTCCAGAAGAGTGAACTTTTATAAAGTGCCACGTGTCACTGTTTCGACCTTTGGCTCTGAAAAATATCTACGATAAACTACAGTCTGTCCTCTTTCTACACCTTCTTACGAAATTTCAATCCAATGCTCAAGGAAAAAGTTATGATGATTTTCCCCAGGTCACCTGTTTGGAATGTAATTTAGGAGTCTACATAAAGACCAACTTCCTCAGATCCTATCTCCGTAAATATAGTGCCAAAAGCTCCGAAATTCGGACCCGAGATTCAGCACGATGTCTTCTCAAATGGGTTTTTTTTTAGCTTCTGAAACGTCACAGAAAAAAAGTTATATAGAAAATTCCACGATGCCCTCTTTGGAGCAGCGAAACCCTAGAATCCAAAGCTCTGATACCAAATGTAATGAAACCAGCTCAAGAAAAGATAGAAAAGATAGATCAACGCCTTAGAATTTAACCTCTTCAAGGGGGAAACCTCCTTTACATTACATAAATGAACAATTCTTGGATGATACAAATGAAAAGAGCTCCTTTCTATATATAGGAGTCTAAGGGGTCATAACATAATCAGAGCCGACATAACAATAATAATGTAAGGGCACAATAATAACAATAGTGGGCTTCTATGGGGCACAATAGTAACAATATGGGAACTACATGGGTACATCAATATAATAAGTGAGTTGTACTAATAACAATAAGGGGTTACACTAGTAGTATAAGGGCCTAACATGCCCCTCTCCTTCAAAAAGCGTTGTCCTCAATGCTTGAGTAGTTCTTGATGCTTCTGTATAAAATTCTTGTCCTCCCATGTGGAATCTTCAGCGGGTAAGTTCTTCCACTTGATGAGATACTCTAAAATTGACTGATTTCGTAGCTGTTGGGTTCTTGTTTCTATGACTGCTCCAGGTTCCAATATGATTTTTCCTTCCTCTTCAATTTCTAGCAATATTGTTTGAATTGGGATCTTTTGCAACTTTTTAATAAGTGGCCATGCTTCTTCGTCCTTCTTCCATTCATCCCTTGCTTCGTTTATCCAATCTGGTTGGATAATAGAAATAGCACAAAACAATGCTTCCACATCCTCATCCTTGAAGAGTCTTCCCATTCGGTAAGGTCGCCATTTTTTAAGTGCATGTAGTATTGCCAACATTTCCTTCTCATAAATAGCTTGCTTGAGATGTAGTAGTAAAAATACCCAATCACCTACATCAAAACATTTTTCACTACGATGTTGATCTACCTGTTCTTTCGTTTGATTTTGCACTGAAGTGGTGTTATCCTTTAAAATTTGGAGAACTTGTTGTTGATGCTCGATGTGATCTTTCACTACTTGAACCTTTTTCTTCTTGATATGTCCTTCTATCTCTAGAGTTTGAGGAGTGGTAATTTCTTCCAATCCTTTACAAGATATGGTCGGATTCATTTCTTGATGCTCGATGTGATCTTTCACTTCTTGAACATTTTTCTTCTTGATATGTCCTTCTATCTTGATAGTTTGAGGAGTGGTAATTTCAACTAATGAATTACAAGATATGGTTGGATTCATTTCTTCTTTCTCAATGTGATCTTTCACTTCTTGCACCTTTTTCTTCTTGATATGTCCTTCTATCTTGAGAGTTTGAGGAGTGGTAATTCTTTCCAATGCTTTACAAGATATGGCCTGATTCATTTCTTCTTTCTCTGGGGTGGGGTCCTAGCGTATATCTTCTTCTTTTAATGTTTCTTGATCCTTTTCTTCCTCCTCTTCATATTCTATGTAAAATAATTTCTTCTCAGCACACTTATGACCTTTAGTGCATTTTCTATCACAATTGTAACAAAGCCCTTTGTCTCTTTTTTCTTCCAATTGTTGTGGTGTAACCCTTGTAGGTTGTGGAAGGCTAGGAGAAACAACATTTCCATCTTTATAGTTGTGAGGGGTATGCTTCCTGGTTTCCATAATTTTGCTTTCCACTATGTCACAAAGCCCTTTTACTCTTTCCAATTGTTGTGGTGTTGCTCTAAAGAAGGTGTTGCTCTTTGTATTCTCATAATGTGCTATCATTTCCTCTGTGAAAATTGACCACGTAACAAGTTGTTTACGAGAACAAAGCCCTTCATACCATAAAATTTGATCCGTTTCTAAATATGAAGATGCAATACATACCTTTTGTAACTATGGTACACCATGTAGATCAAAATATTGTTCCATATGAAGTATCCAATTTACCGGATCCTTGCCATCAAACTTCCTCATCTTGCTTTTTCTTGATTTTAGGAGCTCGATCTTGAAACGACTGTAACTCTGTACTTTCGGATCTTTAAGTTCTAAAATTGCGACCTGTAGTATCCCTCTGTGTCCTCTTTCCAATGCCACCAGTCTGATCTAAATTGGATTCTCCAAGAAAGGGTTATGCACAATCTCCCAAGATGACCTGATTATAGACCTTTCCAGAAGAGTAAACTTGTATAAAGTGCCACATGTCACTGTTTCAACCTTTGGCTCTGAAAAATATCTATGAGAAACTACAGTCCGTCCTCTTTCTACACCTTCTTACGAAATTTCAATCCAATTCTCAGGGAAAAAGTTATGATGATTTTCCCCAGGTCACCTGTTTGGAATGTAATTTAGGAGTCTACATAAAGACCAACTTCCTCAGATCCTATCTCCGTAAATATAGTTCCAAAAGCTCCGAAATTCGGACCCGAGATTCAGCATGATGTCTTCTCAAATGGGTTTTTTTTTTAGCTTCTGAAATATCGCAGAAAAAAGTTATAGCGAAAATTCCACGATGCCCTGTTTGGAGCAGCAAAACCCTAGAATCCAAAGCTCTGATACCAAATGTAATGAAACCAGCTCAAGAAAAGATAGAAAAGATAGATCAACGCCTTAGAATTTAGCCTCTTCGAGGGGGCAACCTCCTTTACATTACATAAATGAACAATTCTTGGATGATACAAATGAAAAGACCTCCTTTCTATATATAGGAGTCTAAGGGATCATAACATAATCAGAGCCGACATAACAATAATAATGTAAGGGCACAATAATAACAATAGTGGGCTTCTATGGGGCACAATAGTAACAATATGGGAACTACATGGGTACATCAATATAATAAGTGGGTTGTACTAATAACAATAAGGGGTTACACTAGTAGTATTAGGGCCTAACAGAGTGGCACTAGTGATTATGGTTTGTGCTACCAAGGAAGACCAGAATCACACAGAGTGTTGGATATTCGTGGCTTTTTTGATGTAGACTGGGCTTGAGATCTAGATCAGAGAAGATCTACAAGTGGGTATGTGTTTAACCTATTTGGAGGTGCATTCAGTTGGATGAGTAAGAAACATTTTGTAGTGGCACTATCAACTACAAAGGCAGGATACATGGCAGCCACTCATGCAAGCAACAAAGTAGTTTGGTTGCAGAGATTGTGTTCAAGTATGGGGTTAGTACAAGGAGCTATAAGGATATATTGTGATAGCCAAAGTGCAATTTTCTTGGCAAAGAACCCTGCTTATCATTCAAAGACAAAACACATTGATGTTCAATATCACTTTGTGAGGGATATTATAGAAGACAAAAAGGTGTTGCTGGTAAAGGTGGAAACTTTGAAGAATACTACAGATGCATTGAAAAAATCTGTGAGCTCTGAGAAGTTCTCTTGGTGTAGAGAAACAATGGGTGTTGCAGGGATGGATAAATGACTATGCTCTCCTGTGGCCCCCTATGGAAAGAAAACAACAAGTGGGAGAATGTTGGGTTGCGTTATATGGACTCTAATTCATGGTACCAATGTGGAAGAATTATATTATCACGTGCATGGAAAATTGCTATATCATCTTGGTAAATTATATATTCCACAAGATGAAAGAGAACATGTAATCTTAGAATCACATACATCTATCAAATATGGTCATTTTGGTGTAAGAAAAAAAATATTTCAATGACACAAGGAAATAGACCCAGCCCAAACCAAATTATGATCCTCAGATGTTTTTAGAAGGAGCTTGTGGTAATAAAGAGAGGGGACACAATTTTTTAAGATATTTGAGCCTCTAGAAGGCATGCGTTGGCAGAGGAAGAGATTACTAATTCTTTAGGGTTGTTTTTGTTTATGTATAAACTTCTTGCTAAGAGTCAAGACAAAGCGGCCAATACCATTGTAAGATTAGGTTGAGGAAGGTGGTTAGGCTCTGAGAGGTCACACCATTGTAATTGAGTCCATTTTATTTTAATCCAAGTATCCCTTTAATCAACACATGTTTTATTTATGCTTGCAAACATTGTAATGTTTTTGTGCTCGTAAGTGTTGATTTCCTAATAGTGTAACGAGGAATTAATGTCGAGTCAGAGTGCTGCCATAATGCATCATTGAGATTTTATTGAGGGTTTGAGGTCGTAGGACCAAGGGAGAGAAAGAACGTAGACTCTACCTGAAGCTATTGTGAAAGAGGTGAGAGCACATGGAAGGCAATGTTGGAATTATGTTAACAGTGGAAAACGAAGGCGGTTGGAGCCATTCGAAGGAGGGTTCCATGTTGACAATGAACCATGTAGTCGACACTTGGGTCATACATCAATTTGAAGAAAAGGAGGAAATGGAAGCCAATCCCGACCTTTGAACTCAAGTTGGGACCCAACTTCTGACTTCCAGTGGGACCCACGAGGTTGGGCCCTGTTTTAGTTGGCCTTCCAAGTAGTTGTGTAGAAATTTTGAATAATTTAACACATATTCAATGGAGATTATCCTGATCATGTACTATTGCGGAAAACATACACAATACATAAGCTCCTGTACGTTGATCATCAATATAGCAGCATCAATAACAATAAAACATCAAGAGCATTCACACATTAACACAGTATGTAACCCGGGGAAAGCATCTCGCTAAAAACCCCAACTATCTATATATTAATGGTTGAGTCATGTAACATTACACAGCATAATACTTCTCACAAGTATCTCCACCTCTGTTACACACAATACAGCTCAGATCTGATCTCCAAATCTCTTCCACTGCTTGCCTGCCTCCACTGCTCAATACCTGCTCGAGAACTGATGAGAATGGCTTCCCAAACTCGTTTTTCACTTGCAAAATAGTCACTCACTCTTTGTTGGACGTGAGCACAAGCTATAATGTGGGCCAATACGTGAGCAAACTCATTGGCATACTCAATCCCTTGATTGTGCAAGATCTGGTGCACAACTATAGTCACAACCGATAGCAATCTGATTCTCTACCACCTGTCCCTGTTGAACTGAACATGCACTGACATGCAACTGAGTTAACTGATGTATTCATTAGTTGTATTATGAGTTAATAACTTGTGAATTAATTAATAACTAATTCACCCAACTCATCTCTAGTCTATTTGCCAGTTAGACTAAATACAACCAGTTTAACAAAGCTAAACTGAACACAACTCCATCAACTCCACAATCAACTCCACCAAACTCAACTGATTGAGTTCTAACTGAAGTCATGCATGCAACAACTCAACTGACTCATAAGAAAAGCGTATTTCCTTCTGACAGCTGCATGTGCCACCTTTGTAGCTCAAACTGAAGTGCTCCAAGAGAATAAGATTAAGTTTATAGTCCAAATATTATTGTGAGATAATAATATTTGACTTTTCTATTTTTGACAGCGAGTCTAAAAATAGACTTTGATCACTCACACTGTGATCACTCACACTTTCATCAAAAATAGAAGTCCATCTATTTTTTCCCAACTTGATCAATCATCCATAAACAGCAACCTGCAATCCATAGACATGATCCATATGTCTAAAAATAGACATAATCTAAAAATAGACTTGCGCCAAAAATAGCCTGCGGGCCCACTTAGTGAAGGCGACTCTTTTCACTAAGCTCCATCATATTGTTGCAATCTCAACAAGTTGGCCATTCCTAAGTTGAGAAGAAGCAAGGTTTGAGAGCTCCATTGTTGCAGAGAAGTCAGATCTTTGGTCCCAAAACCCACAGGCTCATGTGATTCGAGAGCCATCAAAGGTAGAAATACATAGACCCTGGAGTCGGTCTGCATTAGGTGTTATCAGAGTAGGGAAACGAGATATTTCCTACAGAGAAAAAGTTCTAGATTTGATTGGGTAAAAGTTGTGCATCAATTGCACAACTGAGGTTGTGCGCATAATTTTCGAGGGAGGTGAGAAACGTGCAACAACCAAGCGAGAAGAATAAGATCGAAAAGTGAATCCATTGGAGGCGAACCAAGATGCCAAAAGTATGATATAGAGGAGGAGAGAAAGTGAGGTGTTCATGGAGGCTATGGTTGTAGCTCATTACTGAGAAAGAGGAGGAGCTTAAAGATACATGTGGTGAAACAAGACCGAAGATGGAGATAGACGAGTTGCAACAATGAAGAACATGATCAGGAGATCATGAAAAATTTCAAGCACAAGAGTATGACACAAGGGTATAGACCCCACCCTAAATCAAATTCTGATTCTTGTAGGTTTTGAGAAGGAGATCATGGCACTCAAGCAAAGGGACACACTTTTTTTTAAATATCTAAGCCTCTAAGAGGTCTAAGCTAGCAGAGGAAGAGATTCCTCGTTCTTTAGGGTTATTGTTGTTTATGTATAAACTGCATGTGGAATGTTAAGATAGAGTGGATAGTACCATTGTAAGATTAGGTTGAGAAAGGAGGTCAGGCTCTGTAAGGCCACACAATTTTAGTTGATTTCATTTTATTTTAATCCAAATATCCCTGTAACCGATACATGCTTGTTTTATGCTTGCAAACACTATATTTTTTTGTGTTTGTAAGTCTTGGTTTCCTTGCAGTGTCAATTGGCATGAAGTTCGAGTTAGAGTGCTACCATAATGTGTTGTTGAGATTTTATTGAGGTTTTGAGGTCGCAAGACCAAGGGTAAGAAATAACTCGGACTCTATTTGAAGTTGTTGTGAAAGAGGTGAGAGTGCATGGAAGGAAGTGCTAGAATCACATTAACATTGGAAAAAATAAGGAGGGAAGACCCTTTTTTAGGAGGGTTCAATGTTGGAAAGGACCCATGTAATTGACACTCGGGCCGTAGAGAAATTTGAAGAAAATGAGGAAATGGAAGCCAGTCCCGACCTCCGACCTCCAGTGGGATCCATGAGGTTAAGCTCTACTTTAATTGGGCTTCCAAGTAGTTGAACTGTTCCTCAGTTGAGTGGAAGCGAGGTTTGGGAGCTCCATTGTTGCAGATAAGTCAGATCCATGGGCCAAAAACGCACAGGATCATGGTATTCGAGACCCATTAGAGGTTGAAATACGTAGACCATGGAGTTGGTTTGCGTCACTCAGTTGCAATTCTATTATTATTGGCCTTGAATGTATGAAACTATGTCCAAATATGTAAAATAATGTCTCTGTGTACCATTGGCAAACCATGTAACAAAAAATTGGGCTTGTACATGCTACTTCCTATACCTTTTCGTCTATGAGAAAGTGTATCTATGGATTTTACATGGGGGTTTTCATATGTCTAGAAAAGGTAATGATTATGTATATTCTGTTGTGGATATATTTAGCAAAATGTGTGTTTTAGTTCCTTGTAAGAAACAAGTGACAAGAGAAAAGACTACACGTTTATTCTTCTAACATGTTTAGGTTCATTTTAGTTTTCCCACTTCCATTGAATCTGATGGAGACTCCCACTTTCTTGGGAAGTTTTGGTAAATTTTGTGGGGATTAATGGATAATAGGCTTCAAAACATCACTTCTTTTCATCCACAAACTGATAGAAAAATGGAAGTGGTTAATAGGATAATGATATGCTTACACTGAGGATGAGCAATTGTATTATGTACAACATGTCTATAACTGTGTGATACATTCTTTTACATATAGGTCTCTTTTTGAGACATGTTTTTGATATTTTCTTAAGTTTCCTTTGGACTTTAGTTTTGGGCAAGATTAAGTGGCAAATGGACATAATGAAGCCAAAAAGGATGAGAAGTTTATCCAGAATATATAATTGGTTCATCAAGCTATAAATTAACAACTAGAAAGAGTCAAACCAATTATAAGGGTAGGAATGACAAGACTCATGTTGATCATCACTTCCAAGTTGGTGATCAAGTTTAGATATACATTAGCAAATAAAATCTTAAAGATGAAGGTATAAAGCTCCATCCAATTAGGTATGGTCCTTTAAAATTATGAAAACTACTGATGGCAATATTTTTGGTTGGTGTTACCTTCATATCTGTAGATGTATTCCATGGTTAATGTTGAAAACTTGAAACTATATGAGCCTCCTATGATTATGGATCAAGGTGAGAATGTTCAAGTTTCTTATGTTGAATATTTTTCTCATGAATATCTCAATGAGTAATTGGAAGATGTTATTCTAGACAAGAAGGTGAGGGCTTCGTGAATAGGTGTTAGTGAGTATATTTGTGTGGCTCTAAAAGGAATGCATCTAAGTAAATCATGATGGATGCAAACTAGGAAAGTGAGGGATTTGTACCTTGACTTACATTTTTAATGAGATAAGAAATTTAGTGGTCTAAAAGCTTATTAGTGGGGAGAATTGATCTATGAGGAACTCCACAACTGATCTAATCATATGGTATTAACTTTTGCTAAAACATATACACATTTGAATGGGGTGAATAATACACTATATACAAAAGATATGGCTTGTTGAAGTTGTAGCCAAATAGGTAAAAAAAATTGCAATTAAGGTATAATGCCATTGTCACGATATTGACTAGACCTATACATACGAGGAATTCAATCACATTTTGACATGTGGAACAATAAAAAAACACTACATTGTAGAGAATTATAGATGGGGTTGTTTTGTCTTTAATATTTTGAGCCCTTGTGCATGTGTGGAAATTTTGCAATATGTGCAAAATATTAGCACTACATTGTAGAGAATTATAGATGGGGTTGTTTTGTCTTTAATATTTTGAGCCCTTGTGCATGTGTGGAAATTTTGCAATATGTGCAAAATATTAGCACCCATTTTCCATCATTGAATATTATGGTGAGGATATTTCATTTTAAATGCCACGCGTTTCAAAATATAAAGCAATGTGGGATAAATACAAAGTCATTCTAAAAGAAGGGATTTGCATAACTATTTTATATTATGCCAACTTTACAATGCTAAGCATGCCAACCTAACAATTCCATATATCTTATAATATGCCTCTAATGTAATCCACAATTATAAAGAGCATTGAATTATTGTGAGAACCACATGTGAGATATATATTATCTTAAGAAAACATAAAGGGGTGTGATGGGCCTCCCAATTAGGTGCAAAATAAGGCCCATCTAACCTTTCCTAGGCATATAAAGGTTATATTAGATCTCTCCTTCTACACTTAATAACGTTTTCCTAGTTTTAATAAGTTCTTAGGAAGGTTTAGATATAATTGTTTATTATGTGCCTAATATTACTTATTTTTCAAAATATTGAGAGAACATTCAGTAAATTTTGAAGATCTATTGATTGAAAAAAATATAGGGATGTGTTCCCTACTACAGGAGAAGCCAGAACTCAGTATTTAATGAAGATTCCTACTGTTGGCGACCAAATCCACTTTTTGAGGGATTTTGGAGGGGAAAATTGCCTCCTTTTAAGGAGGATGCTCCCTCATCAATTAGTATAAGTATAAATTCAAATTAGCCTTTAGGGGCATGAAATTTTTGGTGTTTTTGTGAAGAAAACCTGTTATTTAATAGTTCTACATTCATTTCCAGTAGGGATGTACTTGATTTGATTCCAGTAATGAAGTTTGGTTTCATTTTCATCTTTTAAGGCTTGGTTTCTTTCATAGGAATATAAGTATCCTTGGTTTTTTCCATCCCAGGAGCTTCAGAGCCCTATTGTATGATTTATTTATCTTCTTGGCATTTCTTGTTCACTTACATCTCTTATTCTTGCATTTCCTATTTCTGCATTTAGTATTCATGCCTCATTTGTTGTAGGTTATATTGGTTAAATGATTGAAATAAGTTGTATTATAGGTCATTTATATAGTCACTAGTACGATGCATCCTTAGAATAGCTCTACGGAGTCATATTCATCATTGAGTTACTTGTATTGGTTTACTAGTTCACAACTCTGGAATTTATGGTTTTAGTAATAAATTTCTGTTGAATTTTAGCACATTTTAATGAAATTATTTATAGTTTATTTCACTTGTATTCAAGCCTAAAAACATTCAAATTAATAACAAAATTTACCCCATAGAATTTTCACTTGATTATCTTAGGCATTTGGATACTTAGTTCAACTTATTAGTTCACTATTCTAAAAATTCTAGTTTTTAATAGTAAATTTCTGCTGAATTTTAGCACATGTTAATGAAGCTTTTTTGTGTTGATTCCACTTGTATTTGACTATAAAAACTTTAACTTAATAAATTTTTTTACCCTGTATCATTTTCACTTGATTAACTTAGGAATCTAGCAGGGTAACATGATAAACATGTTGGAAGTTTCTTGTAGTAGAACAAAGTTTCCTGTAGCAATCTGTTTTCAAGCTCTTCCCTTGCCTAGATTCACACCCAAATTCATTGTAGAAGTAGATTTATGTCTTATAATATCCCATGAATTCTTTTAGACCAATTTGGTTGAGTTGAGGCTTGGTTAAGTTGTCATTTAGCGTCTGCATCACTTACTTATTGAATGTCAAGTTCTGTAGCTAGTCTAGATTTTCTTTCCTACAAATTACTTTAAGTAAAGTGTGATTTCTTTCCTATAATGTCATTTCCTTGAAGATGGATTTGAAAAGACCAGAGACCCCCTAGGCACTTTTCTTTCATACTTGTAGTTTCATTCTACAACTAGGTTACATTGTTTTTGTTATGTGTTAGATAGAATGAAAGTGATATACCTTCAATATTCTTGAGCATTTCATGATCTTCTTGCAAGTAGAACAAGATTTACTTTAGTCATTCTTTTTTCCTGCAATAGAATAAGTTTATTTCCTGCAAAATAGATTAGTATTTCATTTTTCCATTTACTCTATGTAAAATAGATTAGGGTTACTTTCCTATCATCTACCTTCTGCATGATAGATTAGGATATATTTCTATCTTACTTTCATGCAATCATATTATGGTTTCTTTCATGTCATTTAATTCTCTGTAGTAGAATATGTTACATTTCAGTCATTTCTTTTCCTGCAAGTTAAATTACGCTTGCTCTTGAAATATTTCATGTAGCATAGTGGTCTTTGTGTATCTTGATTCACTTCATTGCAACAAATCAGTAGGACACATTGCATGTTGCACACATATTGCCAACACCTCTTAAGTTTGTATGAACTCTAGATTGATAATTAAAGTTGGTAGCCTTGGGAGTTGCAACATTCTTGTGTAATAATGGGGCTCATTAGGGTGGATGAGGGGGATTTCTGCCCCAACCTCATGTACAAAGGAATAATTCATTAATCATTGTACCACACACCTTAGAAACATTATAAAATGGAACATATTGAATTTGAATACAAAGGAAGACCCTTTATTAAAATAGGCAAGTTTGTGTTCAATATTGCAAGAAGAAGCAGTTGAAGGTTATGAGACCTATGCTATTGTCTTCATATATAATACTAGTGGTTCTTTTGCAGATTGAAGATTATTATTTGATATAAAGAAATGTAATGGTGTACTTTACATCATTTTTAATAGATTGATTCATATTTTAAAGTGGACCTTGAAATGTGATATGTTGTTGAATGTTAGCTTTGTTGTGCTAATTTCAACTTCAGAATTAAAAACAATTGCTCATCATTTGCATCTTGTTCATAGGTTTCCTTTATGGTGTTTGTGAATGGACATGTAAATTTTGTCAAGTTTTATGTCAAATTCATGAGAAAAATAACATGTAAATAAAGTGATGAACAATAGCAAACAAATATACAACAAACCATCAAAATGAACACTTAACACAATGTTTTGATGAAGGAGTTTACTCCTCCTCGACTACATCTCCTTGGTTCAACTTACATGGCTTGGGCCTCTATATTAGCTCAAAATGGAAAAAATTATGTTTACAATGCTCCACTTCTCCTAAAACCTGCTTCAATGTGCTTAGTACATCAAAATCATCTAGGCATTTTTGAGCCCAATTTGGTCGAAAGTTGCAGAAGTTATGTCCAAAATAGTTTCTCCTAGGAAATCTCCACTAAAATTGGAGAAGCTCCAGTTAACTCCGCCAAATTTGGAGTGAATCCCAAATTTATCGGTTCTACCATAATATCCGCCAAATTAATCTCGCATTAATTAAATGATAAGCACAATTTAATTAGTTGTTAACCCCACTTAGCGCTAATCACGTGTTGTTAGCATAAAATGTTGGCGGCTTTCATGGTGTGGTCACATGCAGAGATTACTTGGTAGTTAGGCTAACGATTATGGTTTAGCGCTGGCTCTGGTTCTTTGGTAGTGGTCACATGGGAGGGGGCTAGCCCACGGGGTTGGCCCTCTCCTCCCCCAACCGCCAAGTTATATCACAACAAATATAAACTAAAACCATTATATGTTAAGAACTAAAGGGAACGATATAGTGGTAATATGTTGGCTTTGTGCATTGTAGGTCACGGGTTCGACTCCTCGGCCTGCCATAAATTTTTCCACGGTGCACGTCGATGCCAAGCCTTTGGGGAGGGACGCATGGTAGCCTTTGGGCTTGCCACATGTCTCCTCTTCATTGGTCCCTCCTCCAACCAATAAAATCAAGTAAACTCATCAAACTGTAGACCAACCACATTGCGCCACTTGGTGAGACCCCATTAGCCGTTGACCAATCGTTTGAACTACTTAGTCACCTGCCAAGTCATCAGTACGGACTACTGACTATGTAGTGACTGTACTTTTTTTTGCAAAATTCTTTTGTTTGGCAAAGTAGACAGAATGCAATATCTTCCTCATACGAGCTCTGTTTTGATTGAAACGAGTTGCATTGGGATCATATCGCCAAGACAGATGTAGTTGTTCAGGTTTTGAGCGATTATGAGTAGTTTGATTTTTGAACTAAATACTAATAACCTGATCATTCCTCTCCACTGGAAGCCTTTTGAACCCCAAAAGATAATATCAATTGTTCAACAAGTGAGGGTACAACTCCCTCACCTTCTCTATCTGCATCCATTTGGCCTTAGAAGGATTTTTCCCTTGAGTCCCACTCGAAGGTATTCGACATTCCCTCTCTTTGAAGTTTTGGTTCTTCTGTCAAGTATGAGATCTTGCTGAAGTTAATCAAGATATTTTGGCAAGAAATCATCTATTGATGGCAACTGAACACGCTCTCCTTGATCATCAATCAATGGAGGCTCAAACAATCTCAAATTATCAACATTAACAATAGAGTATATTTGCATATAAGGAGGCAAATCTAGCTTAAATGCATTATTACCAATCTTTTCCAGAATTTTAAAAGGACCATAACAGATTGGCTTCAACTTTTTACCTTCCCCTTGAAGTCTCTCTTTGCTAATATATAACCAAACTTCGTCTCCAACTTGAAATTTATGATCGACACAGTGTTTTTCATGCCTTGCCTTGTAGCTGCTTTGACTTTTTTCAAGTTGTTCTTGCATTGTGTGATGTATCAACTGAATTTGCTCAATGAAATTCCTTGCCTTATCTATATCGTATGGCCATCGATGGTGACATATTTCTCAAAGATGAATTCCAATGGTGATCTTGGCAAGTACCCAAAACATGCCTCAAATGGTGATGTGTTTGTGGAAGAATGCTTTGCCCTGTTGTATGCATGTTGTATGTAATGCAACTGTTCATCCCACAACTTGGGATGTTTGCTACAATATCCTCTAAGAAGATGAATGACTGTCCTGTTGACCACCTCGGTTTTTCCATGTATTTGCAGATGAAAGGCTATACTCTTCTTCAACTTAGTGTCCATCATGTCCCACAAATTTGACCAAACATTCCCAACAAATCGAGAATCTCGATCACTTACAATGGAGGTAGGAAGACCAAAATGAACCCAAATATTTTGAAAGAAAAGATGAGCTATTTGTTCAACTGTAATTTTCTTTTTACATGGTGTTAGAATACACATCTTGCTAAACATGTCTACAACTATATACAAGTAATCATGACCTTTCCTTGACAATGTAAGACCTCCTACAGAATCCATTGAGATACTTTCCCATGGACGTGAAGGTATTGGAAGTGGAGTGTACAAATCCTAGTTTCCTATTGTTAGGCTTACTTATCACTCACAAAGAAAATTCTCGAATGAAATGAGATACATTATCAAACATGTGTGGCCAATAAAAATACTTTTGGAGATTCTCTACTGTCTTGCCTACACCAAAATGTCCAACAATCAATGAAGTGTGCACCTCCCTTATGATACTATTTCTTTCTCCCTGTGGAATACATAACTTGCCCAAGTGGTACCAAAAACTGTTATGTATATGGTAATCTAACTCTTCAATTGGGTTTCCTTTCCTCATGCTTGCATACACATCTTGAAAGTCATTATCATATGCATATTGCTCAATGTATCTTTCATGTAAAACATAATTGTGCTTGAGTATAATAGATGAATTTACAATAGTCCTAGAACGCATATCAACTACCTTATTGTAGATTCCCTGTTTGTATTTGATAACCAAATGAAACTGTTGTATAAAACCCATCCATTTGAAGTGTCATGATTGCCGCAACTTTGACTGTGAATGTAAGTACTGCAATGGTTTATGGGTAGTATGGATAATGGTCTCCTTCCCCATCAAGTAGTGTTTCCATTTTTTAACACTTTGTACCAATGCGTAAAGTTTTTTGTCATAATAGGGATAGTTAGTCATAGCACCATTAAAATTTTTAGAATGAAATGAAATGGGATTACCATGCTGCATAAGAACTGTTCCCATGGCGTAATCACTAGCATTTGTTTGAATCTCAAATGGCTGTCTAAGATTCGGAAGAGACCATACCAGTGCTGAACTGATCTTTTGTTTTAAAGCATCAAATGCTTTCTGTTGTACATCTCCCCAATGGAAGAATTTCTTGACACTAGTCAATGCATGTAGTGGTGCTGCAATGGAAGAAAAATTAGCAATAAATTTTCTCCAATATTGTGCTTCCCCTAGAAAGCTTCTTACCTCTGTAACTATTTTGGGCTTGGGACAATTCACAATGACCTCAACCTTAGAGGGGTATATCTTCAACTCACCTCCTCCAATAATGTGTCCAAAATACACTAAAGAAGTCTTGCCAAATTCACACTTTGACATCTTTAAAAACAATTGTTCTTTTCTCAAGACATCAAGCACTTTGTTCACATGCATGACATGTTCATCTCTAGATTTTCTGAATATGAGAATATCATCTAACTAAACGATGAAAAAATCATCTAGAAATGGTCTCAATACATCATTCATAACTCTCATGAAAATAGCTGGAGAATTTGTAAGACCGAAAGGCATAACAAGTCACTCAAAAAATCCTTGTTTAATTTTAAATGTGGTTTTCCAAATGTCCTCTTCAACTATTCTAACTTGACGATAAACACTTTGTAATTCTAACTTAGTGAAATACTTTGCATACCTCGATTGATCAAGCAAACCATCAATTCTTGGGAGTGGATAATGATTCTTTACCGTTATATTATTCAATGCACAGAAATCTACACACATGCGCCAAGTCCCGTCCTTCTTTGGCAACAAAACAATGGGTGAACCACATGGCGAAGTAGATGGGAATATGATACCTTTGTTCAACAATTTTCATGCTCTCTATGATCGACATGCGATACATGCCAATGTTTGGAAGTGGACCATTCTACTGCAGTTGTATCTCATGTTGAATTACCCTCTTGGGAGGTAACCCCTTTGGTTCCTAAAACATCTCGCCATGCTTGCTTACCACATCAAACAAATCAGATTTTAACTTATCATCACAACCTTCAAAATATTCATAATCTATATCATTCTTTTTCTTGATCATGAGAAGCACAAAATTTTTACTTGCATTTACTAGTCTCTTCATCTGCCCTACATTAACCAAAGAAATGTTTAACTTTTTGCGATGGGCTCTCACAATATACTCCACTCCATCCTTGAGCAATTGGTATTTGTTCTCATGGCGATAAAATACCGCTTTCCTATCATACAAATATGGGCTTCCCAAAATGATTCCTGAGATGTCAAGTGGAACTACATCTAACTCAACTTCATCAATGAATTTTTCAGTAATGGAAAACCTGAATAAGCATTTCCTTGTAACCTGTAAATTTGCATTATTGACTATCCAACCCAAGGTATGTGGCTTGTGATGAGGTATAGTTTCAAGGTCAAGATTTTTGACCAAGTATTTTGAAATTAAGTGCGATTGTGACCCACTATCAAATAATGCATCAATCTTTGTATGGTTTGAAATTACCCTTACATGGAACAACTCTATCCTTGATTCTTAATTTGGAGTGTTGTTGTGACTATGTGAGGAACTAGTACTTTCTATAGCTTCTTTTCCTTTTGTGACCATGGCTGAAATCTTGGTCTCATCACCAAAACTGGATCTAAGATCATGTTGTTTGGTTGTGGTCATCTTTTGTTTCTCCTTATTGTTTGGTTTCTTAGGCCTTAGTTTGAGATGTAGTTTATACCAATGGGTTTCATTATGCCCTACTTTGGAACAATGTTAGCATATAATTTTCCCCCCTTCTTTCTTTACACTTGCATTTTTCTTTCCTTTCCATTTTCTACCCTTCTCTTTCTTCTTACCCTTGAATGACTTCTTCTTACTACCCTCTCCTTGAATGTTCTTTCCTCTTGCTTCAAGGTGTGTGGCTTGCACACATACCTCATCTAAATTGCTTGGATTGAACATAAGGATAGTGTGTTTTAAGTAGGAATGTAAACCCCCAATATATTTCAAGAGAGTATCTTGGGAATTCAAGTTTACTCCTAACAACAAAGCCCTTTTCCTAAACTCCTGGGTATAGTCTTGAACTATTTGGCCCTTGAGTTGCCTAAACTTTTGCCAACTCATAATGGATTTTTGCATATAGGCTAAAGGATAAAATTTTCTTTTAATTGAAGAAACAAATTCAACCCAAGAAATGGATATCTTACCATGAATTTACATTTCCTCTTGAGTCTTTGCTTCCCACCAAACTAGTGCTGCTCCTTCTAGCCTCAATGAAGCCAACTGGATTTTTATGTCATCTTCTTGAAGTTTCTGAATTCTACAATAAACCTCCAATTTTTGAATCCAATTGTTTAACTTTTCTGCATTGACCTCACCATTGTACATGGGAAGTTCAAATTTAATGTGCAAGTTGAGTAAGGGAGTTTTTTCTTTTAGGGTTTTTGAATGAGTATGAACAGCTTTTGTGGTGGAAGTGGAAGATGATGCTATTTGAGATGATGAGGATGATGAAGATGATGAGGAGGATGATGAAGATGGTGGATATGGAGGAGGCTTTCCTCCATTACCCTTTGAATCCTTCTTTTCATCTTTTTCTCTTCTGAGCTTCCCTCTCCATGTGGGAACTTAGAACTCTCTCCAGGCATTCTAGTATTCCTCTCTTCATAGATGACTCTAACCGTGTCAGTTAAGTCATAGAAAGCTTTCTTGAATGCTTCCTCTTCTGAAAGACCTCCGTTCTCTCTTGCTCCAGACATGATGGTTTTGGATTCAAGCTCAGCTTTTGGTACTACTTGTAACTCCTCAATCTCAATTGAAGGTAAAACTTGAGGTGCTTCAAGTGCAGCTATGATTGAAACTATGGATGGACATTGTGTCCTTGTGGCTCTCCTTATTCTAGACATTACCTCGAGATTTTCAACCAATAGTTTCCCTTCTCCTCTCCGCAACTTTAACCTTGTAAGCATCACAAATTTGCAACCATTAAAACCCTACTTGCACAAAACTCAAATAATCAAGCAAATAACCTTTTCTTTGATACCAACTTGATCCGTTGTTGAATGTTAGTTTTGTTGTGCTAATTTCAACTTCAGAATTAAAAACAATTGCTTATCATTTGCTTCATGTGCATAGGTTTCCTTTATGCTATTTGTGAATGAACAGGTAAATTTTGTTAAGTTTTATGTCAAATTAATGAGAAAATAGCATGTAAATAAAGTGCTGAACAAAAGCAAACAAATATACAACAAAGCATCAAAATGAACACTTAACACAGTGCTTTGATGAAGGAGTTCACCCCTCCTAGGCTACTTCTCCTTGGTCCAGATTCCATGGCTTGGGCCTCTGTATTAGTTCAAAATGGAAAAAAAAATGTTGTTTACAATGCTCTACAGCTTTTAAAATCTTCTTCAATGTGTTAAAAACATCAAAATCATCTAGGAATGACTTTTTCTGAGCCCAATTTGATCGAAAAGTGCAAAAGTTATGGCCAAAACAGTTTCTCCTAGGAAATCTCTACTAAAACTAAAGAAGCTCCAGTTAACTCCGTCAAATTTGGAGTTAATCCCAAATTTATCGGTCGCACCATAATATCCGCCAACTTAATCTCGCATAAATTATATGATAAGAATCTCTAAATTAGTTGTTAACCCCACTTAGCGCTAATCGCGTGTGGTTAGCATAAAACACTGGCGGTTTTCATGGTGTGGTCACATGCGGAGATTACCTGGTAGTTAGGCTAACGGTTATGGTTTAGCACTGGCTCTGGTTCTTTGTTAGTGGTCACATGGGAGGGGGTTGGCCCTCTCCTCCCCAAACTTCCAAGTTATATCACAACAAATATAAACTAAAACAGTTATATGTTAAGAACTAAAGGGTGCAATATAGTGGTAAGACGTTGGCTTTGTGCAGTGCAGGTCATGGGTTCGACTCCCCGACCTGCCATAAAATTTTTCCACAGTGCGCGCCGATGCCAGGTCTTTGGGGAGGGACACGTGATGGCCTTCGAACTTGGCACATGTCTCCTCTTCATTGGTCCTTCCTCCAACCAATAAAATCAAGCCAACTCATCGAACTGTAGACCAACCACATTGCGCCACATGGAAAGACCCCATTAGCCATTGAGCAACCCTTTGACCTGTCCAGTCACCTGCCACGTCAACAGTACGGACTGCTAACTATGCAGTGATTGTGTTTTTTTTTGTAGAATTCTTTTGTTTGGCAAAGCGAACAAAATGCGATATCTTCCTCATACGAGCTCTGTTTTGAGTGAAATGAGTTGCATTGGAATTATATCACTGAAACAAACATAGTCATTTAGGTTCTGGACAATTCTGAACACTTTGATTTTTGAGCTAAACACTGATCACCCGATCAAGATATGACTTATTTATAATAAAATCTAAAATAAATTTACTCATTTATAATAAAATCTATTATTAATTTTATGATTATTTTTATTATATTCTCAATTTCAATTATTTAAAATATTGATCTAATGGATTAAACCAATTTTAACTAAATTGAAAATTTTATATCGAACGAAACAATTTTAAACTATTTCGAATCAAATTAAAAGCAATCCCACCCTTGCCACCCATACACGTCTTTTATTTTTCAATATCACAAAATGTATTTAAAATAAATAAACCCGGACCAATGAATTCACACTTTTCATTGTGGCTAATGAATCAAAACCAAACTTTATTAAATAAAAAAAAAGGAGCAAGCATAAAGCATTTATGGACGACTAATTCCTTTAGGTTTTTACTTCCCTAGATTTAGATAGAAATGTAAAAGACCTTATTACTTACTAATAAGTATTTTATTTTTTTTCATAAACTTCAAACTACTATTTTATGATATAGACCTTAAAGCATAAAAGATGATTGTTATGGCTTATTTTATATTTTTTACAAATTGCTTTTGAAGGCAACGCCTTTCAACTCGAAAGTTGGCCCACACTTTCAATGCCCTTCACCTAAAAAGTTGGCCCATACTTTGAGCCCACCCAAAAAAAGATTTATCACTTTATTGGGAAGATAGTACTTGGAGTTAATAACCTTTACAACCATGGCCTTAACATAGTTAATCATGGCATTATTGGATTCTAAATTGTCATGGTAGGACCAAAAGCTTAATAAAGTAATAATTATGCTATCCAAGAAAGGGCCATGCCATCAGTTTCGAAGGTTGAGCCTACACATCATATCACTTTGTTTGTTAAATTTAAAGTATTTTTTATTTAGCTATGGATCCTTATGTAAAACTAGACATGCAAGATACTTACTATGATTAATTCTGTCATTATTTTGATAGACATGCAAGATGCTTACTATGATTAATTTTGTCATTATTTTGATATTTCTGTTTAATTATTGGTTGTTGACACAAAACACATATTGGCCCTCAAAATCTTGAGGGGATTATCAAAATAATTTGATTCTATGTTGACAAAGTGAACCTATAGACTAGGTGGGTTCTCTTACTTCAAATTACTTTGACTCTTTGCTTTTAAATAGTAGTTAAAAGTCTCCCACACTATCATGACATTTTCCAATGTTCAAATGGAATTGAACTTTCACTAACAATGACATCAGATTTGATGCCATCTAATTATTTTTAACCTTGTGGTTACATGTCTTAGCCCTCTTCTTAGTATTTAGAGCCTAAATTTTGTTTTTAATGTCTTTAAGTTTTGTTAACCTTGTAGTTTGTACCCACCAAACTAATTTAGGCTATAGTTATAATAGCTATACAAACGTGCTTTACATTATAATAATTTTCCTCGAGAAATGTCAACATGGATCTTTAGGTCTCTAACCATGCTAGTTGATGGTTTGGACTGTTTCACTCCATTCCTTCTTAAACTTACCATGTCCTCTTAAACTATGGTTGATTTTCACTGTTGCTTCCTCCATTAGTGAAAGAGCTGCTTTGTCATTTTGCAAAGTGTATTTTATTGAGATCATTTTTCCATTGTGGTAGCGTTTAAGTTTTTTTCTACAACAAAACATAGACAAGTTTTTCAATCCATGATATATGGGAGTTTGAGGAAGAGAGGTGTTCATCACAAATGAACTAGACTGAATAATCACCATGGTGATAATTTCATTAAAGTTAGTGGCAACAGGTTGTATAAACTGTTGGAAATACTGAGAGGGGGGTGAATCAGTATTTCTTTGTCAACTATTGTTTTACCAGTTAAAACATTTATATTCAGAACACAAGATGAAAAACAAGTATCAATGCTTTTATTAATATAATCTTTGCAATAAAATAGATAAAATATATAAATAGTTGCAGTCAGTTGCCAAGCACCAACTTTGACTTTTGTGAGGCTCCAACCTCCAGAGCACCAACTCTGTTTCGCCAAGGCAAAAATCTTGGACTTAGGAGCACCAAATCGCAAGGACTTCAATCCTTCCAGTTCCTGAGACACCAGTCCCAAGGACTCCAATCCTTCCAACTTCTGAGGCACCAATCCCAAGGACTCCAATCCTTCTTACTTCTGAGGCATCAACCCTAAGGACTCCAATCCTTCTTACTTCTGAGGCACCAACCCCTAAGGGTTCCGACCCAATCTTGTCAAGGCATGTTTGATAGTAATGTTCTGCTCTTAGAACTCTTCTTTACTAAGTTTTGTCTGTTTACAGCTTTACTGTAGTCTCCATGCTACATCATCAATGACAACTAGTCTTCTTATGAAGGAGTCTTTACAACTCTTTATACTGTCCACACAGAGTCTCCAATAGCCTTCATGACCTTTGATAATGTCTCCACACAGCTTTAGTGAGTCTACTATTAGCTGCACTAAGATCTACATAAGAACCAACATTGTGTTCAAGCATCTGTTCTTACTGTCACAGTAAATGCTTCAGCATGACTTCTTCTCTGTTGACTACTCCCTTCAAACAATGTCAGATAAAACTTTATTTATTACATCGCAGAATTGTTCTACAGACTATATTGTGTACCCGATTAATTCTTTCACAGAGTAACTCGATTAGCTGAGAAGCTCACCCTTCAAATGCCTCCTGTACTGTTGGTCCTTCGGCCCTTTTCTGTTCTGCTGGACCCTACAGCTGCCTCTGTTTCCTCTAGCCTTTTCAACAACAACAACCACTTTCCTTGTTCTCTGTTTTTGTATCTTCCTGATGCCTCTGACCCTCGGTTTTCTCTTTCCGCTGCCCCTTCGGCTTCCTCAACGCTCGCTTTAGCTTCCTCTACGTTGGCTTGTTCTCTTCGGCACTTTGGCTTCCTCTGCACTGGCTTGTCCTTCGGCTTCCTGGCTTCTCGGCTTCCTCAGTCTCTTCGTGCTCACCAACACTCCTGGGACACGTTGATTCAACAGCGAGGACCGAATACACAGAGAAAAACCGCTGCATAAAAAACTGTAACAAAGGCCCCTTTTTTTTGTAAGAATATGCAAACACAGGTCTTTATTGTTTACGGAGAGAATTCATTGGAGAGACAGTACCAACAAGGAGGCCCCACCTGCCACATCACCATCGCAATTGCAATCGGCTTCGTTCAGGCCTCTTGAACTATCGGGAGCGTTTTTTATGCATTTTGGCCTTCAAACCCCGCACAATACAATTTTCAAAATACACAGGAATATATGAAAAACAATCGGCCGAAATGCTAAAGGGCGGACTTCAAAAACATTACACCCGCATCTATACCTGCATCGGGTCTGCAGTGTAATCGCAATCAGCAGTCGCAACTTCCGGAGGGCCGCAACATATATCGCAATTGGTGCTTTGCGAGGTTTGATAGGCGGATGTGATATACAATAAATCAAACTGCAATGTTGCATCGGGTCCGCAACATATATCACAATCAGTGCTTTTAGGGGTTCCACCCCTTTGTGTATTGTAATATGCGAGTTCCAATGGGCAGATGCAATATGCCAATAAAGCCTTTCATAATGTTGCAGTGGGTCCGTGTATATACTCCTCCACTCTTAACTTAACGCATAACTTGATTTCTGCCAATATTATGTTACATCACATTGTAATGGTCCATGGGTCCACACACACACACACATATATATCGCAATTGGGGGTTTTGGGTAGTGGCGCATAACCGAACCCGCCTCTATACTCTGATATATATATATATATATATTTCTTCGCTCCGATAGTGTATTCCGATATAACTATGTTTTCTGCCTCTGATAGTGTCAATTGCATATATATGTTATATGCTGCTCCGCCTCTGCCTTTAACTCTTCCTCATATCTCTCTCCCTCTCTCTCTCTCTATCTATATATATATATATATATATATATATATGTATTCCGCTCTTTAGCATCAATGGCATATATTACTCTCGATATGGCTCCTTGCCATATATTACTCGTCTGATATGCTCTCCGATAGCTCTGTTTTGCTCTTTGCTCCTCCAATATGCTCTCTGATAGCTCTATTTTGCTGACTTCTTCCTCTCGGTTCTTCTTGGGCATGTATTACATGCGATGCTCCTCCGATGTGGCTCCTCTTGCTCCAATGTCTTCCTTTGGCTTTGCAATGTCTTTCAATGACCTTCTCTGATAACAAACTCTTACTCATGGCTTGGCTTTCCTGATGGCCTTGCTCCTGTTTCTTCATGGATCTGCTCTGCTTCCCCTTGGCTTCATATCATCATCTAGTATCTAGAATATTGCCATATTGACATCAATGACAACCAAGGTCAACACAAACAATTGATTAACCATTAACTTAATGGTTAATTCAATTACAATAAGTAGTGATTAAGCCATTAAAATACATAGGAGTATAGGAGTATTTAAAATAGATGAAGTATCTTTATTCTATAATGGTGTATGTATCACTTAAAAAAGAGAGTAACCAACACATAAGTAACCAAGTCTAAATATTCAACTCTTTGTATTTTGTCAAGAAGAACAAAGTAAATAAAATTTGAATGGTGACAAAATATATAATCAAACATCTAATCACTTTTGCAAAGTAGTATAATTGCAAAGTGTCATATTGACGCAGGAGGTTGATCAAAATAAGGCGGTTACTTTATAACCAATTAGATGTGTTCTAGCGAATTTTTTACGTGGCTTACTTTATCATGAGGGTCCCACTTTTCTCCTAAACACATTAGTCTCACGTTGTCTTTCCCTTTTTAAAAAGGCGCTTCACTCTACACCGTTGATCTCCTTTCTCGAGATCTAATTGTCATCACTCACTTAGATCAACAAAACAATTCGGTGATCCTCCACCGTTGATCAAAACGCACTTCATCCAACAGTTAACAACGATATCATGTGAGCCACTTACACGAGGATTACCTGTCGATAAAACGGTTTCCTCTCTCCACCAGAGTGTTACGTGTCGGTTGGTTAATGGAATCGAGTGACCACCCCGAGTTACCACTTACCACTTTTCCTTCGTCTGATAAACCCATTCGCTGATAAAACTCGCTTTTCCAATACAATCCATGTGCATTAAATCAAACTTAAATAAAGCACTTAATAAATGTTTTAGTGCTTAATTCCAAGATTACAAATTAACACTAAATGACCACGATTAATGATAAACACATAAACATTGAGATTTACAATTAAAGTGTGAAAACAGAGATACACAAAGGTAAACGAGAGTCTGCACCAAGAATTAACACCCAGATGCACACTGAATCAATTTCTTCAATATAATAGAAGTTATAGAGTCTTGGCCCTCTTGACTCAATTACAACAATTTATTTGACCTCTGTCTCAATCTCAAAACCCTATCTATCACTCAAACTCTCGCCTCTCACTCAATTCTCAATCATCTCAGCTAATCCCTTTCCATTACATTTTCTTCTCTTTTATGAGTCAAATCCTATTCTAACTGCACTAACAACTCGATCTCTATTTTAATCAATCTAACAATCAAATCTCTATTTTTAAGCTCTATTACACACCTATGCTAACAACTTATCCCTTAGTCTAAAATAATACAATTTTCTAATTATTACAATAATGAAGTAAAGATCATTTTTGAGAGATCCAACCTTCTCTACCAAAACTGACTTTTGACCACTCAGGTCAATGAAATTCAACTCATTTAGCCACAACATGTGAACAAACCATCACATTGCTGGCTAAGTCCAGATGCTCCTGCATCAGACTCCCGAGGAAGAAAAGAATCATCCCTCAGACTTTCAGGGTTTACTCCATACTTCTGCAACTCTGTTGTTGTCAACCAACTAGCATCCTCCACTGGTTGTCCTTTCCATTTGACTAGATATTGAAAATAAACCTATCCTCTGGTTCTTTTGGATACTCTTTTCTCCAAAACAGCTTCCACCTCTTTCTTAACTGTCTTTGGCATTTGTTCTTCCCAGTTCAAAGTTTGAACTTCATCTTTTGTAGTTTCCTTCTATAGCTCTATCTCTGTCTCTTTGTATGGATACAAATCTGCAACATTGAAGATAGGTGATATTCCAATCCCTTCTAGCAATTAAATTTCATAAGCATTAGTTGAAAACTTTCTTACAATTCTACCTGGTCCTATCTTTTTCATTTTTAGTTTATTGTAAGTCTTCGTAGGAAATATTTCTTTCCTCAAATACACCATCACTAAATCTCCCACTTAGAATTCTTTCTCTCTTCTTTTCATATCAGTTCTTTGTTTGTATTTGCCACTGCTTTCCTGCAATCTACCTTTGACATCTTCTTGTAGTCTTTGCATCTACTTTGCAAACTCTTCAGCTTTTGCACTTCTTGTCTCCTGTTTACCCAAATTTTTGAGCTCATACAAACCTCTTGGATTCATCCCAAAAACAATCTGAAATGGACTCATTCTAGTACTTTGGTTTGGAGTGTCATTATAAGCAAACTCAACCTGAGCTAGTGCTAAATCCCACTGCTTAGGATTTTGATACACTAAACTTCTCAATATGTTTCCCAAGATTCTGTTTACCACTTCGGTCTGTCCATCTGTTTGAGGATGGTATGCTGAACTGAAACTGAATTTAGCACCTAGTTTCTTCCAAAGAGTTCTCCAGAAATGCCCTACAAACTTTGTATCTCTATCAAACACAATACTTACAGGCAATCCATGTAATCTTACAAATTCTGAAAAAACAGATTAGCAATATGTGTTGCATCACTAGTCTTCTTACATGCAATGAAATGTGCCATCTTGGAAAATCTATCTACCACAATGTAAATGGAATCATTCCCCCTTTGAGTTTTAGGTAATCCCAAAACAAAATTCATGCTAACTGCATCCCATGGTCGGTCTAGTATTGGCAATTGCTGGTACAATCCTGTATTCAGGCTTCTCCCTTTAGCATGCTGACATATCCTGCACTTCTCAACAAATCTCTTAACATCAGTCTGCACCTTTTGCCAATAGTAAAAATCATTTACTTGAGCAAAGGTTTTGTCTTGTCCAAAGTGACCATATAATCCTCCACTGCATTTCTCCTTTATTATGTTTTCCCTCATAGAACATTTGGGAATGCACAACTTGTTGCCTTTAAACAATAAACCTCCTTGGATAAGATAATCTAACCACTGAATTCTGTTATGAACTATTGGATTTTGTACTGCTGTATAAATATTTTTGAAATCTGCATCATCTTTATACATTTCAACCATTTCTTCAAATTCTACAACACCAAATTTAATTGTTGCACAATGAAATTTACCCTGCTTAAAGCATCATCAACTTTGTTCAACTTACCACTTGTGTGTTTTATCACAAAAGTAAAGCTCTGCAAAAACTCTACCCACTTGGCATGTTTCTGGTTCAATTTTGGTTGGTTGTTTATGAACTGTAATGCATGATTGTCAGAATACAATATAAACTCCTTTGGTAGCAAATAATGTCTCCATTTTTTTAAGGCTTGTACAATAGCATAAAATTCTTTATCATAAGAAGAATACTTCTTCTTAGCTTCATTTAATTTCTCACTGAAGTATGCTATTGGTCTTTGTTCCTGACTCAAAACTGCTCCAATTGCAACTCCACTAGCATCTGTTTCAACTTGAAATACTTTTTCAAAATCAGGTAAAGCTAAAACTGGTTTCTCTGTGATTTTCCTCTTCAGTAACTTAAAATTCTTGTCTACTGCTTCTGTCCACTTGAATGGCTGATTAGTCTCCTTGATTGTTTCAAGAATTGGTGCACAAATCTGACTAAAACCTCTGATAAATTTCCTATAAAAACTTGCAAGACCATGAAAATTTCTTACCTCAAATATATTCCTTGGAATAGGCTAGTTCCAAATTGCTTGGACTTTCTCTGGATCCATTTTCAACCCTTCTTTAGAAACTACAAATCCCAAGTAAATTAATTCTTCTTTCATGAAACTACATTTCTTCAGATTTATCAGTAGTTTCTCTTTCTACAGAGTTCTTAAAACCAATTTAAGATGCTCTAGATGTTCTTCTTTACTTCTACTAAAAACTAGAATATCATCAAGATAAACAATAATAAACTTGCCTGCATATTCCTTCAAGACTTCATTCATCAATGTCATTAATGTGCTAGGTAAATTAATGAGCCCAAAAGGCATCACTAACCACTCATACAACCCACTGTTTGTTTTAAATGCAGTACTCCATTCATCTCCTTCTCTAATTCTTATTTGATGATATCCACTCTTTAGATCTATTTTAGTAAAACATTTTGACCCACTCAAACAATCCATCAAATAATCCATGCATGGTAAAGGAAACCTATACTTGATAGTGATCTTATTTATGGCTCTGGAATTTGCACACATACGCCATTCACTTCCTTTCTTTGGACTGAGTACTTTTGGTACAACAAATGGACTAAGACTCTCTCTGATTAGTCCCTTATCCATCAGTTCTTGCACTTGTTTTCTAGCTTCTGCATTCTCTTGAGGAGTTAATCTGTATGTTGCTTTGTTTGGAAAACTTGCTCCTGGTATTAGATCAATATGATGACTAATACTCGTGATTTGTGGCAATGCATTTGGCAACTCATCCACAATAATATCAGCAAAATCATTCAATGGAGTTTTGATTTCTTCAGGTAAATCATCTAAGTTTGTGGAAGTTAAAATTACCTTAGGTCTCCCTATGATAGCAAAATGCATTTCTTCACCTTTTCCAACCTCTTGTAACCGATTCTTTCCACTCATCATCATAACACTGTTTCCAGGTGCTCCTTTGTCAGTTTCATCCTTCAATGGCAGCAATGTATGTTTATTTCCATCCTTCTCCAGAGTATAAGTATTTTTCCTCCCATCATGAATAGCTTTCTGATCAAACTGCCAAGGTCTTCCCAGCAATACATGGCATACATCCATTGGCATTACATCACACAATATCACATCTTTATAAGTACCAATATGTATATCTACTTTCCATTGTTCTGTCACAATAATCTGATGTCCTTTCTGCAACCATGACACTTTGTAAGGAGTAGGGTGTACTGTCTTCACTAATCCTAGCTTGTCCACCATCTCTGTATAAACAGGGTTATCAATGCTTCCACTTTCAATTATCACTTTACAACATTTACCGTTGGATTTGCATGTAGTTCTGAGTATACTCTTCCTCTAAGCTAGTTCTCCAGTCTCTTTCTCTGCCTTAAGCAATACCCTTTTCAACAACAGGGATTCGCCTACTTCATGGGATTCTTCCTTTTCTGTAATATGAGGTGTTTCTTCCTTTGCCTCTGGCACATTCACATTCCTATGACTTGTTGTTCTATTATGAGGACAGTCCGATGATCCATGTCCCCATTCTCCACATGTGTAACACCAAATATCTCTTCCTCGACCTCTTCCTCTGGGTGCAAACCTTCCTCTATTAAAATATCCTCTCTGTGGTGGTCTACTACTTGAACTTCCTGCTCCACTCTGATGTTGCTGAAACCTTGGTCTGGTAGTTCCTCTACCCCTTACTGAACTTTTCCCTCTATTCCTCTGATTTGTTTTCTCAACATCTTCTCTTCTACCTTCAAACCTGCTTGATAGGTATCTTCAATGGTCTTTAGACTCAACAAGCCAATCTCATCCTGTATGTCATATCTTAAGCCATTGATATATCTGGCTACCTTCTCCATGCCATCCTTTGCATGTCCTTCTCTAATACTCAATCTATAAAAATGTTATGTATATTCTTTAACAGACATTCCTTTTTGCCTTAAATTCTGTAACTTTTTGAAAAGATTTAACTGATAATCTTTTGGCATAAATTTAGCTTTCATTTTACTCACCATTTTATACCATTACTTGATCTTGGACTTTCTTTTTCTTGTTCTGGATGTTTGTAGTTCATCCCACCAAATAGCTACATGACCCTTCAATCTGGTAACTGCAAATTTCACCTTCTTTCTATCATCAACCTCCTCATAATCAAAATATTTTTCCAATGAACTGATCCAATCCATTAGCTCTTCTATATTGAGACTCCCTTCACACACAGGAATTTCCACCTTTGATTTTCCACCTACTCTAGCCAACATCTTGATAACTTTGGTAGTTTCATTTTCCTCCTCTTCTTCTTCCTCAAAAGATTCTTCTGCAGCACTGGCAACTCCTTCATTAGGTGTTCTCCCCTAAGCAGTCTCCATTGCGTCCATCCTTGTACGCAGACTCTGGATCTCCTCAGCAAAACTGCATTTTCTTCAGGTCTTCCTCGACCTATGCCAGCTCCCCTCCTCAACGGCATGTTTACTGCAGTCAAACTCAATCTCTATGCTCTGATACCAAAATGACATAGGAGGTTGATCAAAATAAGGTGGTAGTCTTAAAAATAGACTACTCATTACTTTATAACCAATCAGATGCGTTCTAGCGGATTTTGTACGTGGCTTACTTTATCCTGAGGGTCCCACTTTTCTCCTAAACACATCGATCTCACGTTGACTTTCCCTTTTTAAACAGGCGCTTCACTCTACGTCGTTGATCTCCTCTCTCCAGATCTAATGGTCATCACTCACCTCGATCAACAAAACAATTCGGTGATCCTCCACCATTGATCAAAGCGCACTTGATCCAATGGTTAACAACGATATCGGGTGAGCCACTTACACGAGGATTACCCGCCCGATAAAGCGATTTTCTCTCTCCACCCGAGTGCTACGTGTCGGTTGGTTAATGGAATTGGGTGACCACCCCGAATTACCACTTACCACTTTTCCTTCACCCAATAACCCCATTCGCTAATAAAACCCGCTTTTCCAATACAATCCATGTGCATTAAATCAAACTTAAATAAAGCGCTTAATAAATGTTTTAGTGCTTAATTCCAAGATTACCCATTAACACTAAATGACCGCGATTAATGATAAACACATAAACACTGAGATTTACAATTAAAGTGTGAAAACAGAGAAAATACCCGGTTAAGTTTCAGAATGTAGATACACAGAGGTAAACGAGAGTCTGCACCAGGAATTAACACCTAGATGCACATTGAATCAATTTCTTCAATATAATAGAAGTTACAAAGTCTTGGCCCTCTCAGCTCAATTACAACAATTTATTTGACCTCTGTCTCAATCTCAAAACCCTATCTATCACTCAAACTCTCGCCTCTCACTCAATTCTCAATCAGCTCAGCTAATCACTTTCCATTACATTTTCTTCTCTTTTATGAGTCAAATCCTATTCTAATTGCAATAACAACTCGATCTCTATTTTAATCAATCTAATAATCAAATGTCTATTTTTAAGCTCTATTACACATCTATGCTAACAACTTATCCCTTAGTCTAAAATAATACAATTTTCTAATTATTACAATAATGAAGTAAAGATCATTTTCGAGAGATCCAACCTTCTCTGCCAAAACTGACTCTTGACCACTGAGGTAAATGAAATTCAACTCATTTAGCCACAACATGTGAACAAACCATCACATTGCTGGCTAAGTCCAGATGCTCCTGCAACACATATGTTTATAGATTAGGTGATCGAGATTATGAAAAGCACTTTTTAATAATCTTATGTTCTTGTCGCAAAGTCAATCATAATTTATCCAAAATTTAGGAGTTGACAAGAAAGACACCAAATAGAAAAGATAATCGGTCATTCATTTACCATTGTGTATACCGGAGAGGTTTCACTCAATGAACCTATGACATATCACGTGCATTAGTGGCATACTAAAAAATACCCTTAATTTGACTACATATTGGAAAATATCTCTAAAAATCACATTATTTAACCCCCTACCAATATAAACCCAATACACCTTCCCAATTAAAAAAACCCCTACTTTCACTAGATATTGTAGGTATCCATTTTTTCATTAACATTTTTTATATCCCTTTATATTTTTTCATTAACTTTGAGCTCCATTTTATACCCACCAATATAAAAACCCTTTGTCCCCTATATATCCCCCAATATCTTATGTCATTTTTTCCTCAATATATATCCCCCAATATGAACCCACGTGGTATGGTATTGCTCCCCCAGTGAAGCCCTTGTGGTGTATACAGAATATATACTATAGGAGCAACATGGCTTTTAAAATTTGACTAATATTAAATCTACATAAGCTTCACCCTAAACATTTAAATGCCTATAATATACTTGAATAAGTGAACACATTAAGAATAATCATTTTTTTTGCATTAAAAATAAAGCAACATAGATAATAATAAGCCAATCACTTCACTGTTATAATTTAGGTGTGTCAAATAAAAGATAATCATACTATATATATATATATATATATATATATATATATATATATATATATATATATATATATATATATATATATATATATATATATATATATATTCACCTACAAATATACATGTGCATTCAATAAGGGCCAACACTTAATATTTTACTTTTCCTTGAAATATTAGTTTCAACTTGTGTTTGTTGAGAAAATATTCAATTTATTGTGAATTTTTCATGTATAAAGAGATATTTACAAAACTAAAGCTTGAACTTTTTAGTGATTAATTGATCTAAAAATGGGGGTTGATCGTCCTCTGACACTTTGCTTTGAAACTTTACGTCTTTAGTTCATAACTTATTCAAATATGAATAATTAAATTTGAATGAACTTAAAGATGAAACAAAATATTCAAAACTCAAAAATAACATAAAGGAATAGACACAACCAACACAAAGTTTGATGACGGAGTTCACCCCTCCATGGCTACATCTCCAGGCTCTGCTCCAAAGTCCAGGCCGCTTTATGGATCTTGGCTGCAAAGTGAGTACATAAATATTCTTCGTCTTTTAGAGTCAAGCTGATGATGGAGTGGAAATGTTTCCCTTCAAGAAACTTCCTCCTATAGAAAACTCTCACTCTTAATCTAACTCAATTTTACAAAGAGACAATTGCGCCAAAACAAAGAGGACTATGTAGCAAAGGTCCTCGTACTCAAATTCGAGATAAAAAAACAATAATATGACTGCTTCAAAACATAAGTGTTGTGGTTGTCTTCCTTTCGATCATACTGACCAAACAACTGCTCCAATGAAGAAACTGACTCTTCCCTTGCGTCCGGAACACCTTGAAACCCCTATCTAGGCTTTTGAAATGCTCAAAAAGGGTTTTGGTCTGGGGTTCCTTGTTTTTGTTTGTTTGTTTAAGGGTTTCATTGGGATCCTTTTTTTGCAGGTGGAGCAACTATTATCAACCCTTTTTGGATCAACCTTCTATCTTTGTGAGGCTCAAGTGATTATTATTATCTGTGTGGCTTCTACCAGTAGGGAAAAGGTTATTAACAACCCAACTAATTATTCTTCTGCGACACACTATTCTGAAAATTTCGACAAAACTTCTAGGCATAAGGTTTTCTCAAAATCAAAGTTTTAGTGGGACTTGTGTTGGGTATTATTGAGGCTACTTGAACCTCCAAATTTCTTTGGCATATTCCCTACAACCTCGACTTATTTAATAGCATCAAAGATTTGAGCTAGAGTTTTGAAGCAAGAACTTGAGTAACATGACTCTATGTAACCTCAGAAAAGTGCAACCCATGTTCTTGTCTCTACTTCAAGTATGGAAACTAATATCTTTGTGATTTGAATTTACACTATTGTAGCATCGAATGAAGTATTATGGGCATTTACTCTCTGGATGAATTATTGTCTCCTACCTTTTGTGATATGAAGAAAACAAATAACTGTGATGAAGATGTGATACAAAGTCCTATTTTTTGCAAAACAATGTGAAGCACATATTTGTGATGCAAGTTGAGAACTATTGTGCAAAACATAAACTCTGTAATCAAGATATGAAGCATAATTCCTGTGATACAAGACAACTATCCTATGATGAAAAAAGGACAATCTAATATGAAGTGTTGACTTTGAAGAAATAATTCTCTATTGACATATTCTAATAGTAGCAAGGCATGTTCATCATTGTAAGGAGTAAGATTCAATAGTGTATTCTAAAGAAGGTTGACAAAACCAACATCCTATTTTCATTGGGTGTCATTGGGTATCATTGCAAGTAGTTTAAATGTTGTTACAATAAGTATGTGTATAGCTATTACAATGAGACAACGAGTTGAAAATTGTGTTGACCTTGATATGAAAACAAACCCAATGATAACAAGAACAATGACATTTGATGCATGACTTTGATCATGTTAGATGTATAGAACAATGACAGTAAGCTAACATTGGTGCTTCACAAATGACAATCCTTATTCATCAGTAAACTGACATGACTCGTTGATTGTAATCCTTAATATGAACCTTGCATATTCATATGGCATCAAACTTGATACAGATCTATATGACAATGATACATATTCTTGATATTGACAGTGGTAGATGATGATAGGAAGGTGATGTTACAATAGTATGAACCTTGAGCCAGTTGATAGTGACCTTAAATGATGGAAGCTAGTGACACTACACTTGTATCACAATAATTTGAGTTATTGCAGTGATCTTGTTGACAGCTATAGTGACTTGGAGACATGACAACGATCCACTAAACATGGCAACAACATACTTACCTTGTTGATGATAGTGGCAGTAATTCAACACAACAATGACCTAAACATATATGATAGAGTGGCTTGAGTGATCCAGGTGGATCTTCAGATACAATGGCATGGAAAAAATCAAAAACCAAAGTGATTGGAAGGAAGTTAACTCAAGATCAGAGCGTAGAACGCGTCATCTTGATTCCAACGGCGTGAACGAAACTTCAATCCAAGTTCGTATGATGAAGTTATCAGAAAAGGAAGGTTGCCTTTGATCCTTAAGAAAATGAGGATTTTCCTTGAAAATGGGTTTTGAGCCTTAAAGGAAAAATCACAATCGGAGGATGCATAGAGGCGGAATTAAGAAAGGCACTGAGGAAACCCCGATCGCCGATTTCCGACTAAATCAAATTGGCGGGCAAAGGGATCGGAGGTCATATATAAATCTATGGAAAGAGCGATCGGCAATCAAATAATCAGCGGGACTGTTATCAGGGCATCGGGTGATATGCGAGCGGGATGCTAACCCGATCAGTCAACGCCGATATCAGCGATCGGCGATTGGCGGTCGATCATTCCCGTTAATAGGACTGTGCACCCCGCGATACGCCGATTGCGATAAACAGGCCGGACCCGATAATAATATAAGCCCGATTTTATATTTTCTGAAGTCCGGGTAAAGGCGATTTTGCCGGATTTTAGTGATTTTGCGGGGTTTTCCTGTATTATCGGTGCAATGATAAAAGGACTGTTTTAGGGGTCGGTTACGCCCACCGATCCTTCCATGCCACCGGCCTCTATTATGAACCAGACAAGCCTTGATTTGAATGGGATTCTGTCTAAAGAACCCATTATAAAAAAAACCGATCGATGGAAAGAGCGGGGGGAGGCATTTTTGTTGCAGCACGTTGTTTCGTTGGTAGGAGGCCGAGAGAGCATCTTTGTCTATGTTTAGACAGTTTTACATGACTCCAGCCCCTTTCATTGCTACGGACACATTGGTGTTGTTTACCTCTCCATCATCAGGCATCCATTTCACAGCCATCTTTCAGATTGGAGGTATAAGTCTCTTGTGGACAGTCGATGATTGTAATACTTTTCTTTCATGCCATTAATAAGAAAGGCCTCCCCATTGTTGAGCTGGGCTCAGAGACGTAGTTCGAATTGGATGAA
Organism: Pinus tabuliformis; assembly: GCA_031772625.1. Lineage (NCBI taxonomy): Eukaryota > Viridiplantae > Streptophyta > Pinopsida > Pinales > Pinaceae > Pinus > Pinus tabuliformis. The sequence continues at coordinate 1,251,635,019 of CM062811.1, forward strand.
CTCCGTTATCAAGCCTTGGTGTCTTCTTTTGTGCCTTTTATGTGTTTACTTCTTCTTTTCTTATGTGCACATTTCTGTGTTAAGTTGCAATTTTGCATGTGATTCTTTCCATACATCTATAAGCGAAAACATCTTGGATCAAGTGGTATCAGAGCAGTGCTTTTTAGATGTGAATTGTATGTTTGTATGCTAGCAAGAGACAAGCTTCAAAGAGGCTAAGGGAATCTAGAACCTTTCGATCCAGAGGCAGGGCGTGCACCTCGGAGAAGAAACATGGTTGAAGACGAAGCTCATATTGAAGAGGAGCGTAATTTCAGAAAGAATTTCTATTGAATGGCAGAGAATATCATTTAGCTGGTTATAAGACTGCAAAAAGGAGAAAAGAGGAACCTAGAAGGACAAGGTTCAGCACATGAGAATGGTGGAGAGGAACCCCCTCCTTCTCCTTCTGGAAGTGAAGGTTCTTCTTCCTCTCACCACCATATTTAGAGAAATCCAAAGGATGCATCTAAGAAACCTTTTTTTAAATTAGATGCTAAATTTGATCTTCCTGTGTTTATTGGTGAAAGTAACGCAAAAAAGCTTAAAAATTGGATCAGGTAGATTGAGGTTTACTGCAGGATTCGGCAAATCGTAGAGGATGAGGCGAAAATCTAGCTGGCCTCTCTACGACTGGCGAGCATATCTCTCGTTTGGTGGGAGAGCAAATTGCAGAGTAGTAAAAATGTGGGTAAACTCTTTTCCTCATGGTCCGATTTCACTTCTGCGTTAAAGGAACAATTTTATCCCTTAGGATACAAACATAAAGCTTTGATGAATTGGAAATATTTAAGGCAAGGCAAAGGGTAGGATATTTAGAGTTTTACAGAAGAATTTAGGAAGCAAGTACTGAATTTGGGTATTTCACTTGATGGACCTAAAGTTGTAACTAAGTATATTGGCTCATTGCATAGTTATATTAGGCATTCATTATTATTGTTTGAACCAACCACTATTGATTCAGCCAACATAAAAGCAATTGATATTGAGAACAGGGGCAAGAATGAAAGAGAGGATCATTCTAGAAAGCCACCATTCAAACCTGCCAATGGAAAATCCAAAGCAAAATGGAAAGGGAAGGAGAAGAAAACAACAACAGCCAAAGAAGGAGAGCAACCTTATTGCAATCATTGCAAGAAGGAAGGCCACAATGACAATCACTATTGGAAGAAGCACCTAGAAAGGCGTCCAAAGAAGTATGGAGGAAAAGGGAAGTAGAAAACAGTGGCAGCAACACAACAAGACCTTGGATCAGATTCGGGAGATGAAGCACTGGTCACAGTAGCGGGAACAAAAGGTACCCTTACACCTCCTATTAATTCTAAATCGCATGAAGGCACCAGTTCTATAGATGAGTCCCTTTTGAATGACCGAAAAAGAATTGAATTATTTCATATTAGGGTGGTAGTAAATCACACCAAAGTTGAAACTCTATTTGATATTGGGTCCCAAGCAAACTTAATTGCAGAATCCCTGGTAAAGAAGCTTGGCTTAGAGACAAAACCACACCCAAAACCTTACCCGCTGGGATGGATACATGATAAAGCGAAATTGAATGTAACCCAGTAGTGCAAGGTCAAATTTGTGATTGCGTCTAAGCTAGTAGACGAAGTAGAGTTGGATGTAATACCACTGGATATCTGTGGCATGGTATTAGGGAGCCCATACCTGTATGACAGAAAAGCAGTCTTTTTCCGCCATGAGAATAAATATCAAATCACCAAGGATGGGGTAGAATACATAGTGTGGGCTCATCAAAATAAAATTAATGCCAACCTTGTAAGCACTGGGCAAATGAAACGACTGGTGAATTCTAGTAAAACATGCATGCTTATGGTTGTAAGGGAGAAGGAGGCTGAATTCGCTGATGCGTTCCAAGGCTGCGATGGGAAGCATAAACAGGAATTAATGGAATTGATTTCTAATTATACTGAACTGTTCTAGGAGCTGAAGGGATTACCTCTGAAGAGGGAAATCCAACATGAAATCCATCTATTGCATGATGCCCCTCTGCCAAATATCGGCATGTACAGGATGTCGGCGATTGAGATGGAGGAGATCAAGCGACAAGTGCAAGAATTGATGGACCAAGGTGTCATCAGGCCGAGTACCTCTCCATGTGGTTCTCCGATCATTCTAGTGCCAAAGAAAGACAACAGCTAGAGGATGTGCGTGGACTACCGCGCGCTCAACAAGATATCGGTGAAAAATCGTTATCCCCTCCCACACATAGATGATTTATTAGACCAATTAAAAAGTGTTGTTTATTTCACAAAGTTGGATTTGCGCAGTGGCTATCACCAGGTCAGAATTGCGGAGCAGGACGTGTGGAAAACCGCTTTCAAGACCAAGCAGGGGCTGTTCGAATGGATGGTGATGCCATTCAGGCTTTGCAACGCTCTAGCCACCTTTATGCGGTTATGAATGATATATTTCAGCCTTTCATTGATGAGTTTGTTGTCGTGTATTTAGATGATATACTAGTTTTTAGCAAGAGTTGGTTTGAACATGTGAGTCATGTAAAGAAAGTGCTTGATGTGCTGAAGAAAGAAAAACTCTTTGTAAATTTTTCATAGTGTGAATTCGGGAAAACCTCTTTGGGTTACCTAGGTCATATTGTTGGTCATGGTCAGTTAAAAATTGATCCCTCTAAAGTTGAAGCAATTGTAAATTGGCCTAAACTTACTAGTGTAACCGAGGTCCGTAGCTTTTTAGGTGTAGTCCAGTATTTGAGGATATTTATTGCTAATTTCTCTGTTATTGCAGCACCTTTGCACACCTTGACAAGTGTGAAACAAGCCTTCCAATGGGGAGGAGGACAACAGAAGTCCTTCGAAACATTGAAGGAAAGAATTAGCACCGCGCCAGTCTTAGTCTTATCCGATCTCCAACAGCCATTTGAGATCGAAACCGATGCCAGCGGTTATGCCATGGGAGCTGTACTGATGCAGCAAAAGAAGCCAATTTGTTACCATTTTGAGAAAATTTCTCAAGTTGTGATAAACTATCCCACCTATGACAAAGAGCTTTATGCCTTGGTGCAGAGTGTGAAAAAGTGGAAACACTACCTGATCGGCAAGGAGACCATCATCCATACAGATCATCATCCCTTGTAGTACCTTCAGTCACAAACCAAGTTGCAACAATCTCGTCATTTCAAGTGGATGGGATTTCTTCAACAGTTTCATCTGGTAATAAAGTATAAGAAGGGCACTAGAAATAAAGTGGTCGATATGCTATCTCGCCCTCCTATTTCTGCTTCTGTTATTTTGCATAATGCTTCGTTATATTTTGAAAGTTATGCTGAACAATATGCTAACGATGATGACTTTAAGGAGGTTTATGCAAAACTAACCCATGGTTCACAGGTGGACAACTATCACTTGCAGGGGAAATTGTTGTATCACCTTGGTAAATTGTGTATTCCCACAGGAGAAAGAGTACATGTAATTCGAGAGGCCCACACCTCTCTTGTGTCTGGACACTTTGGTGTCGAAAAGACTTTATGTCATGTACAAAGATTTTGTTTTTGGCCTCATATGAAAAACATTGTGACTCGCTATGTAAAGGGTTGTGTGATGTGTTCTGTTTCAAAGCCCTCTAATAGAAAACTTGGGCTCTACACACCACTCCCTATTCCGAGTCATCCATGGGAAAGTGTGTCAATGGACTTTGTAGGAGGTTTACCTTTGTCTAGGAAGAGTCACGACTATTTGTATGTCGTCGTTGACTGTTTCAGCAAGATGTGTATTCTTATGCCTTGTAAAAAGTAGATTACTGCAGAGCAGACTGCTTCTCTTTTCTTTTAGCATGTTTGGGTCCACTTTGGATTACCCACATCAATTGTGTCAGATCGGGACTCTCGCTTCCTTGGAGAGTTTTGGACCAACTTGTGGAGGATGATGGACACCAAACTGAAAAGAAGCACGGCATTTCACCTGCAGACCGACGGACAGACAGAGGTTGTTAACCATACCGTGGTACACTTATTACGAGGCTATTGTGGGAAACATCCCAAGTTATGGGATGAACATCTCCCCTATGTACAACATTCCTACAACCAAGCAGTGCATTCATCTACGCACCGTTCACCATTCGAGACATATTTTGGTTACGTGCCAAAGGACCATTTTGATATGGTCTTTGGAAGGGAAGATGGCTCCAGTGGATGTACTGATAGGGACAAAGCTCAACAGTTCATTCAGTGAATCCAATTGATTCACCAAGTAGTGCAAGAGCATGTGGAAAAAAGTCAAGCCCGTTATAAGGCTCAACATGATAAACACCGAGTCGACCATCAATTCCAAGTGGGCGACAAGGTGTGGTTCCACATCAGCAAAGACAAGATGAAGGGAGAAGGAAAGAAGTTGTGGCCAATCCGGTATGGACCATTTACCATATTGGAGAATACTAGGAACAATTCATTTCGTCTTGACTTGCCGGTATATATGCAGATGTACTCAGTAGTGAATGTGGAGAACCTAAAGTTGTATGAACCACCATTGATCATGGACACTGATGAGGTGGGAATAGTTCCTACAATCGATTATTTTGCACCAGAATAACTTGATGAGTTTCCCGAAGACATCATCTTTGACAGAAGAACCAGGACTTCACGACGAGGAGATGTAGAGTACCTTTGAGTTGGTTTCAAGGGAATGCACCCCAGCAAGGCCAGATGGTTGGAGAAAGAGAAAGTGAGGGAACAATTCCCTCACTTGCCAATTGACTAATGAAAAGCTTTTGGCGGTCCAAAAGCTCCTCAATGGGGAGGATTGATCTAGGTGGATCTTCAAATACAATGGCATGGAAAAACTCAAAAATCAAAGTGATCGGAATGAAGTCAACTCAGGATCAGAGCGTAGATCTCGTCATCCTGATTCCAATGGCGTGAATGGCACTTCAATCCGAGTCCGGATGATGAAGTTATCGCACAAGGAAGGTTGCTTTGATCCTTAAGAAAATGAGGATTTTCCTTTGAAAATGGGTTTTGAGCCTTAAAGGCAAAATCGCAATTGAAGGATGCATAGAGGCAGACTTAGGAAAGGCGCTGAGGAAACCTTGATCGTCGATCTCCGACTAAATTGGATCGGTGGAGGTCATATATATATATATATATATATATATATATATATATATATATATATATATATATATCGGCAAACATGCAGAGCGATCGGCGGGATTGTTATCAGGGCACGGGCGATATGCGAGCGGGATGCTGACGTGATTGGCTGACGCCGATATTGGCGATCGACAGTTGGTCATTCCCGTTAACAGGAGTGTGCACCGTGCGATATGCTGATTGCGATAAATGGGCCGGACCCGATAATAATATAAGCCCTATTTTATATTTTCTGAAGTCTGGGAAAAGGCAATTTTGCCGGATTTTAGTGATTTTTCGGGTTTTTCCTGTATTATCAGTGCAACGATAAAAGGATTGTTTTAGGGTTTGGTTACGCCCACTGATCCTTCTATCCATCGGCCTCTATTATGAACCAGACAAGCCCAAATTTGAATGGGATTCTGTCTAAAGAACCCATTATAAAAAAAACCGATTGATGAAAGGAGCGGGGGGAGGCATTTTTGTTGCAGCACGTTGTTTCATTGGCAAGAGGCCGAGAGAGCATCTTTTTCTGTGTTTAGACAGTTTTACATGACTTCAACCCCTTTCATTGCTATGGACGCATTGGTTTTGTTTACCTCTCCATCGTCAGGCATCCATTTCATAGCCATCTTTCAGATTGGAGGTATAATTCCTTGTGGACAGTTGATGATTGTAATTCTTTTCTTTCATGTCATTTAATAAGAAAGGCCTCCCCATTGTTGAACTGGGCCCGGAGCCGTAGTTCGAATTCGACGAACTCTGTTATCAAGCCTTGGTGTCTTCTTTTGTGCCTTTTATGTGTTTACTTCTTCTTTTATTATGTGCACATTTCTGTGTTAAGTTGGAATTTTGCATGTGATTCTTTCCATACATCTATAAGTGAAAACATCCTGGATCATTGAGACAACAGCGACCTAGATATACATAAAATTTCTCTTGATGATATGTTGATAATGATATTTTTACAACAACTAAAGTAATGATAATGTGATGTTGTGATAGTTTATGTGGACAATAGTGGAACAATGAAGTGTAGAAGTGGCAGCAATGTGGTGCAGGAAGAGTGGTAGTAGTAAATAGTTGGAGCAGTAGGTAGCTTGAAGCAAATGTGATAGCGGTAGCAACAAAAGTAGTGGTTGTAGACAATGAGTGTAGCAATAGAGGCAACGTGGACAAAAGTAGTGATTGAAGACAGAGATAGTAGTGACAGTGGCAGTTTGAAGTGGGAAACAATTATGGATCAATAATGATTAGTTTACTTGTTGATTGTAAGGGAGGTTGATGACTCTTGCAGTCTTTGTCTGTAAACATCTTCAAGCCTGGGGAGCCTTGTACTTCCTTCCATCTCAACTAGTAAAATTTTATGTAAAACATACATAATGGAAAGCTTGTTTTAGACAAAATCTTTTGAGTTTTGTTCGTTGTGAGTTGTTTGTGCTCTGAATAATTAAAGAAATAAACTAAGAAATTGTAAAATCGGGGAAATACTGATTCACCCCCCTCTCAGTATTTCCAACAAAGGTTTGGTATTTCTCATGTAACAATCTCAAATCTTGTTAGGCTAAGTGAGACAGTGAGGATTATAACCCTGCTTTATAGCTCTTATAAGTATACCACCAGATTTAAGACATAAATGTTAAAATTCGAAATATTCCTTTTTCCTTATAAATTTTATTTTATTTTATTATGATTAAATCAACAAGTAGAGAAAATAAATAAATAGTGAATGATTCAATACAAACGATATCAAAATTTGAATTCATAAACTTAAAAGAAAACAATTTATAAATAACATCTCAATGCTTTAATAAGCCCATAATTTGAAAAGCAATCAACACGTGATATATATATCAAGATAAATTTGAGTTAAAATCATAATCTATCTTTTCAAGACCCTATGATGATTTGGATTGAAAGGGATCCTTAGAAACAAAATCATACAATGGCAACTAGATGTCCAAAAAAATAAGTAAAAAAACAAACATTTGCATTGGGTCACTTCAAGTTGCACCAAAATGTCATTAACTTCTACAAAGATCATTCTAATCAGCATTGAATAAATCAAAACTTCTAAATAGAGTGAATAGATTTAAAATAAGTAATCAACCTTGAAGAATACCACAAAAAATTGTCAACCTCTCTTTCTTTTGCCACCTTTCAAGATGCCCCTTATTATCAACAAGACAATTTAGTTCTAGGAAAATTTAAGGAAATGAATGTGAATAATAACTTTACTTTTAAAGCTTAGGCATACCATCACATATAATTGATCCGAATCGGATCCATAAACGACTGTCATAAAACCGAGACTAAAACCGGTCGAACAAATCCTTGAAGAATCCAAAACAATAATCGAAAACACCCTGAACCAGCGGCCATGGCATCCGGTGTGGAACGACGAGGACCTCGATCAAAGCGCATTGACCGAGGCCCATGGAGACTGCGCAGGAGGTCAAAATAGCCCCTGGGAGCCCCAGAATGGGAAAAGGAGCTGGTTTTCGATGCGCTAAGCTGGGCAAATAGGGCCGAAATGGTAGGGCTTAAGCACTCGGTCACATTGGGGAGCTAGAGGACCGTGGGCGGAAAAAGGAAAAAGTGCCAATGTATGATGGTGGGACCCATGGCCTGGAAACCGACAGTTTGATCGGGACGCCCTTGAACGGTAAGAGGTTTTGGAGAAAGCGGAGCGATCACAATCAGCGATCGACGCGTGGCAGTAGAGGAGAGAGAAAAACCGTCGTGATCGCGCGTTATCGGTCAAGCAAGTCAACCGTGCTCGACGTGCGAATGACGTTGGATCTGGAGGAGCCCAGATCGGACGACTGAGATTGCGCCCGATAGACAGAGCGGAATTGACAGGGGATAAAGCCGCGATTTAAGAGGATTTGGAATCCGTTGACCGCCATGGTGGAGAAAGCAACGAATCGACAAGCAGGCTGGTGCAGTTCCGATGGAGACACGTGGCTACTTCCTGAGCGTTATGCTGACGCCGAACAGGGAATTCCAAGCACACAGGCGACAAGCGAATCGATGCAGGAAGAAGAGGAAACGAACAGGCCGAGGATTGAATGACTAAAACCATGAACGAAGGCAGTCAAATGGGAGATTAGAGATCAGAAGGGAGATTCAGATCGAAGAGTCCAAGTGACCAAGAGAGACAGTGAACAGTGAACCCTGAGAGGAGGACTGAGCACAGAGAGCAGTAAAGCCAAGCAGAGGAGACAGAGGGCCGAGCTGACCACAGGCAGCATCGAGCACCAGAGAGCTTGAAGAATCAAGCCTTCCCATAGAGGAATATGTCCGGATTGAGCATCACAGTTGGATCTTTCCACTGTAGACCAAGGGTCACAGAGCTAGTAGGAAGAACAAGAGTCTGTGTACTCCAAGTGGCTTGGGGAATCCAAGAACCACCCTGCCAAGCAAAATCTGCTTCAGGAGAACTCATATTGAGTCCCTGTATTGTAATTTCTCTACTCAAAGACATAATAAAACAAGGCCACCACTGAAGCTGGACCGGAGACATAGCCCTAGAGAATAGGGTGAACTCCTTATTAAAAATTGCTTGTGTATTTGTGTCTGCTTATTGCATTTCTCTGTTGTCTTTCCATTCAAAATGTCTGTGTATTGGCAATCTGATCGATCCGTTGTTTCAATAACACAGAACACACACACGAGCACATGAGTCTGTAATACCTTCTGTTAAAATAAATCTTTACTGAGGTCACTCATAGGGTGATTATCAGATCAATATTCTCCTTATTTCATTCATGACTCTTCTCCTTTATCCTTGATGAAAACAATTTGGTAGTTGAATTACCTTCCAACTACAATTTGTTTATTATTTTCATGAGAGTGCAAATATGTTTACAGAAAATTATAAGTAGGTGGGGTCTCACTAGACTCTTCTTTATATTTACCAAAAATGTATGTATTTCATCCTTGTAACTCTCACTGATAAAATCAACAAAAATAATCATATGGAAAAAATATAAATATAATAAGTATCATCACCAAAATTTTGGAATCCATCATACTTGTGCCTCCCAAAATATAAAACATCCATATATGATACTTAAGTTTTCAAAATAATATCATATGCACCACCGAATAAAAAAAATAATGTGCCATCTATCCAAAAAATAAGCATCATAAAATACACTTCTTTTGTGCCTTCATGCTTTACCTTGAATGATGCAGTTTTGACTAAGTAGAGGTAGATTCATAAGAGCTCGAACTTGGTTTTTCTACAAGTTTCTTTCATTTTCCTTCTTGAAAAATAGGGAGTGTCTTCCTTAGAGGAGAATGAGTAAAGGAATTAATAGAATCAATAATGTGATCAAGAGTAGCATGCCACTATATAACATCATAGGAAGGGTTGAACTAGGTTATTGTCCCAATCATCCTACCACAAGTCATTGAGGAGGTTTGAAAATATCAGTTATGCTGGGCTGAGGTTACAAATGGTTTTTAGGTTATGTAAATGAAGTAGGAAAGGAAAATTGGCCACCAATATTTATTTGGCCATTTTGTAAAATTTCATTGAATTCATAATAATTTGCATCAAAATGAATAGAAAAATATAATTCTATTATTGTGACCTTCTCTCCAAATTACATTTGGCCTTCTTCCTCTCCCTCTTCTATTGCCTTTGCTAGAAAAATGCATTTATACATCCATGAAAAGAATGAATAAATAGAAAGCATCATACTAAATGTAGTAGATTTCAATTTTTAATACTAAGCTTGATTGATTTTTCCTCAACCATTAATTTATACCCAAAAACTATCTTTCTCAACAAAATTCTAAAAATACTTGGAAAATAAATACACTTGTATTTTTAACTTCTGAAATAAAATTAATAGAAATATAATATGAAAATCAACCACTATAACAACATAAAATTTTGCTCGAAAAATCTTCCTTCACTTTATTAAATCTAGAAAATTAAGGTCTTGACAAAAGAAAAATAAACAAAAAATACAACACACTTTGAACTTGGATTTTGCCCACTAGATTTTTGGATTGTAGATAAATCCGATCCTCTTGGAAAATGCTCGATCCTTTAAAAATCTAGGATTCTACTTGTAAAACTTAGCCTCCACCTGTATGGCCCCTGTGCACTAGGAAAAAACTCACTCCGCCTTCCTCTGTATGAACTTAGCTAGATCTCCTCACAGCTTTGGTCTGCACAGAAAACTCGACCTCTCTCTCCAAAATCTTGATCTCCACAAATTTCTGTAATGACCCCAGGCTATGTAATTGTGAAAAGTTTACTGTGGTAAAAGACAGTAATACAGTTGTTGTTATGTTTTAAACAAAACTGTGACAAACTATTTTTATTAAAGTAATTTAAATATTTCTTAAAATGCTGGCAGCCTCTAAGAGGTGGATCTTAAAGAAAGAGATCAGTTATGATAACTGATGGAAACTACCCTCCAAAACAGGAAAAGTCCTGACTGAGGGGGGGTTCTGTGCTGTGAGGACAGACAGAAGAGATTCTTTTCCAAGAAGAGGAAAAAGAAAAGAAAAAAAGAGAAAAGTGGTTAAGTCTGGTGAGGACCAGATAACCAGGCACAGAGAGTGCACAAATCCTGTTGAGGGCTTGAGGCCTGCAGGATGGCTCGGGGGGAGAATTCCGTCTGAGGGATGGATCTCATGGCTGGGTGGACGAGCAGAATTAAAGCTCAGGTGACTTGTTTTGTTTGAAAAACCATTCCTGACACTGGCAACCAGGTACGGTTCCAAACTGTGAAGTCCCTGATTGAAAATAAATGTGCATTGAAATTACAGTAGTCGAATAGGAAATATGTCTTTTTATTTCTTAGACACTGTCACGATGGGTAGCATACATGTACAAATGTAAACTTTAAAGTAAGGGACAGACTGTCAAATAATGAACAGGGTCTGGGCTAGTACTCGGTAAAGAAGGATACACAGAAATATTAAGCAAGACTGAATACTGGTATAAGGAAGCATTAACCGAGGTCTGGTTACTGTGTAACGGACTCAACCCAACCTCATTAGCGAGGTTAATACACTGTCAGTTAACGAACAGTTACCTGTGAATCAAACTGTAGTGAATACTATGACAGTTAACCGAAACAAATGATGTGAAATGACAATGGAACGAGGGTTTAAACCTCCGAATCTGAATAGAAGAGCACCGACTGTAGTCGGGTGTTACCCCCTCGACGGAGGAACAGTGAAACAGTTGTTAGCATGAATGATTAATGACCTGTGCATAAACCGATATTCGTGAAACTGTATAAACAAAGAATGGAAATCATATTGTATTTCATTAACCTATGTCGCCAAGTCGCAGTACTCGCGGACATGATATGAATATAAACCCTGTGTATCCAAAGCTATAAATGGAACACAGTGAACATATGAATATACAAACCCTGTGTATTTAAGAGCTATAAATGGAGTACAGAAAGTATATGTAGATATAAAAACTCTGTGCATTTAGAGCGATAAAATGAGAAACAGCGAGTATACATAAACAATACCATTCTGTGCATGCAACTTCGTTAAGAAGATATTCATGTTAAAACAAGGAAACCTGTGCGATAACAGTAAAGAGAGAACAGCAAGCATGCATATAGTGCAACCTTTTCCATAAAGAGAAGAGCATATAGAAATCACAGAGCGTGTAACCAAAGCTATTAGCATAACTTGACCATATATAGGCGAATGCCGTTATGAAAACAAGTAGAATCAGCAACAAAATGTAAACTCCATGCTCTGTTTCAAATGTCGAAAAGCTGAGTCAGAATCATTTAACTACAGGCATAAATAATACCCTGAGGGTTAGACGGAGTCTATTCTCTGTACACAATTACAAATAGTACCGAATGGTGAAGCTTTAAAAAGGAAAATATCAGTACACATTCGATAAGGGGAAAAACCCAAAACCCTCATGTCCAGATCTGTGCGTGAAGACCAGATCTGCAAACCATATGGATAAGAGTAGGTGTATCAAGCTTGCCTCAAGGGCAGCATTGTTAATCAAATGGAAAAACGTAACACGAGTATAAAGAACCCAGGAATTCGCTGTGAGTAATGAATTATCCAGCGAAGTCACTGTCACGACCAGTCTACATAACAAAGGCAAATGGTAAGGGTTCTCTTCAGAGAATACCCAGCGATTGAAACGAGGAAACCCGCGTTGGGGCAGTGGTCTGCACCAAACCACGAAACTATAAATTATGACCAGTATTCTATTCACTTTGCCATATAAACAGAACATAGGTTGCCGATACATACCTGTGTTTACCGGAGGGTTGCGTCGCTGTGTGTAGCTATCCCGATTCCATCCGAGAGGTAGCAAGTCTCAGCTGCACATCATGGCAAGGAAAGGGAATAAGATCCTAAGAAATCGCCATGGTAACCAGAACAGTTAAATAATATTGTAGAACGAATATCCATTGGCCAGTACCTTTGAGGGTTTGTTGACGGGCGGTTCGTGGCCTCTGAGGCATTTGCAGAACGAAGAATTGTTGCTGGTGAATTCGAGTCGAAGATGGAGCATTGAACCGGGTCCGGAAAGACCGCAAGTGAAAATGAGCTCAGAGTCTGTGTGGAGACGATTAAGTATCACATGGAACCCTTGAATGATTCTCGTCCATCCGATCTCTGGATGGGATCCAAGCCGTCTAAACAAGGCGGGAACCAAAAGCGATAGAACCGAGATCTGCGTTTCCAAGGTGTCACATGGCCAAGGGAACCAGGCCATGCCACCTGCCCCGGTAAGGACGGTTGTCTTAAAGACAAAGATGAGTTGGCACCTGTAAATACTGCGGCAGGACCATCAAGGGCCGCGCCATATTAACTCATGTTACTGTTGATAACCTATAGCTAGGTTCTGTCATAAGGGCAGGGTTTACACCCAACGCCCAGCTAATAATACATTACAATGCCGCGTGGTATATGGAAAATCAAAGTCAACAGAAATAAATATATGACCGATGACAATATATATTGTGTAATGTATGTGTAGGGTCGTTAAGGTAATGTGTATACATAAAAGAAACAGGAATATTATAAAGTGTATCGTTAACTTGTTAGGTTAGGCATACATTAATTTTTTTTATGTATATGTGGATATAGGTGTGACAATTTCTCTTCCAAACAACTCTTGCTACACACCCTTCCTCTTCTATTCAGTATTTGAGTCTCACACTTCTTGAGAAAATCACTCTTTTAATTATAATGTGTCTTTCACCTCTCCCTTGGGCTTATTGTATAAGTTTATTTAATCCCTAACTCTAATTTCCTAAGTGATTAGTGCCTCGATTTAGATCCTAAGCCTTACTTGATATCATTAATTGAGATTAGAATTAAATCATTTAGATAATTTATCCTTAAAACCTTGGCTTAATAATCAACATTAATTAATTTATTTATTTTTGCTAAATTAAACCTAAAAAAGAAATCATAATAATTACTTACTCCTCTCAACGAAGCAACTAAAGAGACAATTTGACATCTTCTACATGATAGACACTAAGCTTATACAAAAGCACCCATCCAAGCTAATAACATCAACCATAGATACATTATTAATTTTATTAAATATATTAAACATGCGCTGAATCACAATACAAACATTCAAGAATTAAGAAGATATGACATAGGAAAAATATATGAAGAAATTATATTAACCCAATTCACTATATTTATTTCATAAGACAGTTTCTCTCCATGCATCAACATCAATCAAATAACGACATATATCTCTTCACATTCGTCTAAATAACAACTCATATCATTTTCATGTATATTTTGTAAATAAATAATGTCACTAATAACACATAGGATGTATTCTAAACTCTTTCATCACTAGGGACCAGCATGTGTTTCTAAAAGATAGGAACATACTGGACGCGGTTGCTATGACTCGGGAATGCTTATTTTCAGTATTATCAAATAACATTGATGCGGCCATTCTAAAGATAGATATGAGAAAAGCGTATGATTGTGTAGATTGGGGATTTCTTAGAATCCTTCTGGCCAAAATCGGTTTGAGGTCACAGGGTATTAATTGGGTAATGCCGTGTGTCGAAAATGTTAAATACTCAGTTATTATTAATGGTATCCCTTCATCCTTTTTCCAAGCGGAGAGAGGTCTTCGCCAGAGCTGCCCTCTCTCCCCTCTCCTCTTTATTCTTGTGATGAACTCTCTCAGCACTCAGATCAATAATGCAGTGGCTGATCGAAGATGCAAGCCGATTAAGATTTGCAAGGATATATTCCTATCTCATAATCTTTTTGTTGATGATATTCTTATCTTTGCCATGCTATGCAAATCAACTTGGCTCTGCCTAAATGAGATCTTTCAAAAGTTCCAGTCAGCATCTGGCTTGGTCATAAACAGGAACAAATCCATGTTGTATCACAATGAGTCCAATCTGGAGTTAGTTCAATGGATTGCAGCGCTGTTCGGCATCAACTAGGCATCGATTAAGGAGGGCTTTAAATATTTGGGTTTCATTCTGAAAGCAAAAGGAAACCGCAAACAGGACTGGCAATGGCTGATTGATCGCTTCTATAAAAAAATATCAAGCTGGGAGATGAGATTCCTATCTCTGGGGGGCAGATTTATCCTGGTTCAGACAGTTCTATCTCAACTTGCGGTTTATTGGGCCCACCTATATCTTCTTCCTGCTTCCATTATAAACAAAATGGTTTCATTAGCTGCCAATTTTTTATGGGGTGGAAGATCTTATCAATCCAAGTTCCATTAGTAAAGATGGATTCCATCTCAAGGTCGAAGAAGGTGGGCGGATGGGGCCTCTTGCATATGAGGTCTTTTGGAAAAGCCCTCCTTTGCAAATCCCTTCATAGAGGCATCTATGGTGAGGGAAAGTGGAGCAATATCATCAACCAAAAATATCTAAAAGGCAGGAGCATGGTTTTCTGGTACAGAAGAAAATCCCTAGGCATTAAAAGAGGGTCAGCCATCTCGCAAAGTTTCAGGAAGATTCAGTTTTTCTTCATGGGAAATTTAAGATGGAGAATCTTTACAGGCTCGAGCATCTATTTCGGCATTGACCCAACAGTGAATGGTCTGGAATCGCTGCTTCCCCCCGAACTGATTTCCTTTTTCCACTCAAAAGGCTATTTTACGTGGAACAAGCTGATTAAATCTTGGTCATCATCTTCTCCAGTATGGAAGGACGGGGACGATTTAACGTTGCCTCTTTCTCTTCACCCCATTTGGTTGTCGGCTGTCAACAATCTTGCAGGCAAAGGTATCAAGCAAACAGGCTCAAAGGATGTGCTGGTGTGGTCTATGCAGAATTCTACACAGCCTATTCGTGTCAAGGACTTATATGCAGCTTTTTCATCTGGCCTTCCGCCACTCTCCGTTCCCATCTTTCCTCCCAAATTTTGGAAAGCGTCTTGTCCGCTCAAAATGATTTTATTTTCATGGTTGGTCTTTTCTAACAGGAACCTCACATGGGAGGTCCTTCAAAGGAAGGGTTGGCAGGGCCCGGGCAGATGTCCAATGTGTTGTTTTGCGGCTGAAACAAATGCCCACATGTTCTTTCAGTGTGCCGCAACTTCACAAATCTGGTATGAACTGTCTTTATCTCATGGTTTTCCTCACCGGGTTTTCTCATCTATACAGGAAGGCTTCAAATGGTGGAGCGAACAACGACTAGATTGGCGATCAATATTTATCCTCACATGCTGGTTTTTGTGGAAATGGAGGAATGCTCATATCTTTCAAGACTCTAGGGTGCCCCTTGCCTCTGTCCTGGTTCACATTTTGGCTTTCCATGACCCTGCTGGTTAAATCTCCAGCCATGGTTTCTGTCTATATGACCTTTATCGTTTTTCTCGGTTTTTGTGGATGTTTTCTCTCTTTTGATCTATCTCTCTGCTTTTTGGATGGTATTATAAAATTCTTCTAAAAGAAGGTATATCTGTAAGCTATTTGGACAGTCATATTTTTTGTGGAAGTTCCCGTTTAATCTGCAATATTAGACCTATCTGATTTGTTCCAGGATGGGACGGTCATGTTATGTATTTAGAACTTTATATTCTCTTAATATAATCCATGATGATTTTCTCTCTAAAAAAAAATGAATGGGAAGGGAAACATATGAACATAATGAGATATCAACTTAATTTGGAAAAATAAATTACATATTTTGACATATATCTGTTAATAGATGATATATAAAACTGGAAAAAATGAAATGGTATGAAAACTTTGGATGAGCAATATCAACATTGCTACAGGTCTAGGCATAAAAGCAATTTGGGTGACAGAATATCTTATTTGAAAGTCTAGAAAATTGTGGTATTGTTAGTCCTTGCTTTAGCAATGGGGGGACTATAGCTATCGTTGAGATCGTTGACCCATCGTTGACGGCTTATTAATTTAGGCATCACCACCTTTTAAACAAAAGTTTCAACAAATATTAATTTAAATTAAAATTTAAATACTATTTATTTGAGAGATTATTGGCAGATGAAATTTGAAGTCTTATTGCCCAGTTGCATCGTTTCGTGACAATATTTGTGTGTTTTAACCAAAGTTTTAGACTAACATTTCTTATGATTGAAATAATGCTAGAACTACTTCTAACATTAGTCTTCTAATATTAAATGTAAGATATCATATATCTTATAATACACTTTGAACAAAATCTTTTGCTTCCCTGTTGCCTCACTGTGATGTGATGGCATGCTGTCAGTTTTCTATTAATTTTAATTCTTTGACTGCCATGCGCTGCCACACGGTGCTCTGCCGCTTCACCACTTGACCATGTTTGATATTTATTTATGTCTAGGCCAGTGCCTAAGTCCTTTCTACCTTCAGATTGTAGAAGATGGTAAACCCCCATGACAAGAACAAAATATGTGGTTAGTTAATTGTTAGAAATGTGATGTGATTTCAATTAGTAGGCCAACGATGTTAGAAATGTGGTTCAGTCAGTAGGCAGGCACCCACTTAATAATGAGTAATGAGTTCAAGCATAATCTGTAACTGGGTAATATCAGGAAAGTTACAAAACTCTGATAAAAATTGCAGATAGGTATGCGTAAAACTGAATTTTGTTATTCTTAAAATAAAATCAACAAATATGAATACAATACTTACCTTTCTCTATCACTCATTTTTTTGTAGGTGACCTAGGCAGAGACTTCTTCTTCTTGGACAGTAGTAGAAAGTTCTTCTTGGACGGTAGCAAAAGTAAAGGTCAAATATTTATTCAAGGTAGATACCTCACCCTCCTGGAACTAAGTTTCCAACCTAGTTGGTCCTTAACCGCCGCTTCAACCATTTTTTGTTGTGCAAAAAATTGTGAAGAATGATTATGTGTCTAGAGACTGCAAAAATATGTAAACCTAACGACTAGGGAAAAAAATTATTAGGGTAGAGTTAGTTCTAATACTTTTAATTTAAAAGAAGCTAGTAGAGTGAGTTGAGTTAGTTCAACATAAATTTTCATGACAAAAGATATATTTGGTATGTCTATTCAGGGTAACACTACATCACCCAACACCATTCCAAACTGTTGGAGCAAACCAAAAGAGATGAATGTCTTTCGGGAGAGGGAAAGGTCTCAGTTGAGGTATTTTTTCAAAGTCTGCATTGTCTTAAAGGCCTGCTAGGAAGGGGAGAGAGGACAAGTGTTGGACAAGGTAGGAAAATAGGAAAAGACCATGCTTCTCTGCTATCCCTTCAAAAACAATAAACACATACATACTTGTCACCTTTATGGGCATCCCAACACTTGGCTTAATGAAAGGCTTCTTGTTGTATGAAATTGACCATGTTTATTCAGTTGTAACATTGTATCATCTAATACCATAAAACAATGTTGTATTTTTTTTCTTGTGACTTAGAAATACCATAGTTTAGTTTTATGGTATTTATGAGAACCCCTCCTGTAGTAGTAGGGTTCTTAGAGGCTTCATGGAAACTTGAACACTTCATACGCCATATTTAGAAGATGCTACTACTTTCCATAGTAAACCAGAGCCAAGTGCCTACACAAAGCAACAAGATAACATAAATTTTGTAGAAAATAATAAAAAACTAGAAAAAACACTAGGCAAGAGCCAAACCATAGCTAAACAAATATGATTCAAGAGGGAACAATTCCAAAAAACATCACTTAGATTTTACACATTTTTTTTTGTCCTTGTTGTTGTTCTTATTTAATCTGAAACTTTGAAACAATCTAAAAATCACAAATATACTCATCTCTGGGTGGATTGGCCTGTGCGAACAAGCAACATAAGAAACAAGATTTGTTGAATTTATGAGACCAAGCTACACAGGAAACAAGCACTAAAGGATTTGTTCGAGGTGAAGTCATTAAGGGTGAAACATAGGTTGCTTGGAGACCTGTTTCTCCAACAAAGCAGATGATTATTTAGGAAGAACTTGTAATGCATGCAAATAGGTCCTCAGCCTCAGCGACACTTGACAAACTAACCATTTAACTGCCTTGTTGTTATTATTATTATTATGAAGAGCTTATAACATTTTATTATTATTATTAGTGGATATTTATTTATTTAGTCAAATAACCTCTATTAAACATATGCAACACTTTTTATGATTATAAAACAATTTATATTCCTAGATTTATAAAGGGAAGTTTAACCCCAACCAATACTAAAATATTTCTGCAACCTTTTCGCCGGTAATAGTTTTTTCGCGGATAATAGTTTTATAGCTCTTTTCGATACACTTAGGCCCTCTATATCTCGGTAGTTTAGCGGGTTCCAACATCCTAATTAATCCTAATTTAATTGGTTTAACGAGATGGCATTTCTTACTTTTGACCAGTAGCCTAATTAATTTAATCAGGTGGTAAAATTTTTGTTCTCGATAAAAAAAAATTGGCCATTTCCGTTTGTACTAAATCCATGAACAAAGTTATAACGTATATAACTACATAAATAGCATTTAGATTATATAAATCTTTGACAATACATAAAATTTGGATTATATAAATCTATAGTCATAAGTGAAAAATCTAACCAAACTTAAACTTAAAATGTTAAACCTATTTATCATTCAATAAACTATATGTTTTCCAGTAGCCCCTGAGTGCATAGGTCACGCGGTGGGGGTTATCAGCGTTCTCGCACCCCACCCATGATCAAATCTCTTCATTGTGGCGCTGCGCGGTTATCAACGTGCAGTGATATAACAATGTAATGTGATTGATGTGACTGATGACACTCGTATATATGTAAATATTGATTAATGAACCTAATATAAAAGCTTCTGCAAGGCACTAACCCCCTTAAAAAAAACTATATGTTTTCCAGTAAGTATATTATCCTATTCCAATAATATATCTCACCTATGGCTATTTTCCCACCTCTCTAAGTGAACTCAGAGCACCCAAGTGTAGTCCATGAGGGTGGGTTTTTTTAATTGTGTTGGCATGGAGGTGGTTGGGTTTTGTTTACTTGTGTTGGCATGCAGGGATAATGAAGGCGGTTTCTCATATTGCCACATTCCATGTCCTTAACAATATATAAAAGTAAATTAGTGGAGTTTAAACACAATGTACAATAACAATATTTAAAAGGAAATTAGTGGAGTTTAAACACAATGTACAATAAGAGTGCAGTCTACCACTAACAACGTCAAATTTAAATTCTAATCATGTTTATTTTTTTATTTATCTAATTGGTATATTTAATATAAATATGTGTTAAATAATATAAATATTTATATACATATGGTTCATTTTAACTTGATTCTTGTAGTGTCAATATTATTATCGTGAAATGATAGCGTAACGTTGTTGGTATTAGTATTAATCCTTTGGTTTATAATATCAAATTTTTGGATTTATTAATCTATGGTTTCATATTCTTAGGGTATAATAATATTGATAAGGTTTATAATAAATCCCTTATATTTATAATTCATTGGGTTTATAATATAAATTCATTAGGTTTATTAACCCCCTTGGTTTATATACCTTGGGTTTATAATATTAGTCCCTTGGGTTTAATAATATTCCCTTGGGTTCATAATTCCTTGGGGTTTTAGTATTAATCGCTTGGGTTTATAATATCAATTATGGTCAACCATGGTCAATCATAGCCAACCATGGTCAACCATGTTTATTTTAGTGTTTACAATATTTATCTTAGGGTTTATATACCTTGGGTTTATAATATTAGTCCCTTGGGTTTAGTATTATTCGGCTGGGCTCATAATCCATTGGGGTTTTAGTATTAATTCCTAGAGTTTATAATATCAATCCCTTGGGTTTATTATTCCCTTTGGTTTATAATATGAATAATGGTCAACCACAGTCAATTATAGCCAACTATGGTAAACCATTGTCAACCATGGTCAAATGTTGCATTTCGACAAAGATTGTCTAAATATGAAAATTAGCCATGGCTAACCATGGTCACATTGTGTCAAAGATTGTCTCTTGGTCCAAAGTCACATTGTAACAACCATGGTCAACCTTGGTCCAACGTCCAATTGTGACAAAGATAGTCTCAATATGAAAATCAATCATTGTGAACCATCGTCAATCATGGTCAACCATGATCCAATGTCGCATTGTGAGAAAGATTCTCTTAATATGAAAATCGATCATGGTCAACCGTGGTCCAATAGTGCATTGTGACAAAGATTGTCTCAATATTAAAATCAACCATCGTTGTCCGTGGTCAACCATGTTTATTTTAGGGTTTATAATATTTATCTAAGGGTTTATATAAATTGGTTTTACAATATTAATCCATTGGGTTTATTAATCTAATGTTTCATATTCTTAGGGTATAATAATATTGATAGGGTTTATAATATTATTCCTAGGGTTTAATAAATAATAATAATAATTTTATTTTTTTCCCCAGGAAAAATCATAATTTTATTAATGAAAACAAAATTACATATTGTAGATGCTTGTAAAGCATTCATCAAGCCATTCAATACTGGTGATCATAGAGCCAATAAAAATAAACTATTTTAATATGTTGAGAAACATGTTACCCTTTTCTCCATTTATTCTTTTCTACTTTCTGCCATTCTCCTTGAGATGGAGTGGTTGATACAAGAGCTAGTTGGTTCTCTTCATCCATTTTCGGAATTTCCTTATCTGAGTCTGAGCTTTCTGAGATGTGTTGACGTTTTGTTGAAGGCTCAAAATTCTCTGCCTCAACATCGGGGAAAACCACCTGGTTGGGAACTTAGTGTAGCTCATTTTCCGTTTGGAATGGTGGCTCCAACTGGGATTATGGGACCAATTCCCCTTTAAAAAAGATATGAAAATGGATGAAATATATATAGGTGTGAAGCTAATGAATGTAGATAAAACTGAGAAATGAATATAACTAATAGGCTTATAATATCTATCTCGTGGCAATGTTTCTTCTATATATCTGACTTAAGAAAGTGTTCACTTATAACATGATAATGTACATCATCAAAACATTCATGAAGTTAAAACAAATAATGATAACTAATTTAATTAAACAATTAATTAAATTAGTTGATATAATTCACTACACATATAAGATATCGTTGTTCATCTATATACTTAAAAGATTTCGATTTAAACACATCAATAGTGATAATTATTCAATCACATGTAATAACATATATGACAAACTAAAACACAATAATAATTCAACTCATAAACACAACATCAATATATAGATAATAGTACTTGATAAACATTAACTCCTCTCATAAGTAAAATCAGAGTGGTTCCTCTTTCTATTAAGATTCTTTTCAGCTATAGTAGTGCAAACCAAAAGCTTTCTTGCAAAAATTCAGAACCCCTTCTTCATAACAATGAAGGGGATTTATAGTTTGTAATCAAAATTCAAATATAGAAAAGTTCCATAAAATGTTGGGGTGGTTTAAACAAACCACACTTAAAATAAAATACAAGATAATAATAGCTTGTTGTTGTAACAACTTGATCATGACCGGGAAGAAGACTTCTCTGTCATTTGCTATTGAAGCTCACATATGTCTATCAATGACTTCAATTTAGGTGGATGATGAGGATTAATAAGCATCCATGCAGTGAATAACACATCGTTGAGTGTTGGAAGAAGATGACTGGTTGTATTTGAAAGACACCTCAACATCAACCACTAACTATGGGGTTTGACTAGGAAATGCCAATGGCATTCCAAGTCAATCTTTGACATAGCCTTAATTCCCCCAGACTTCTTCTTTGATGATTCTTGCCAAGTTTTTGTTAAAAATTTTACATCGGGAAAGGTATCTTCAGGGTAGTCTGAAATCAGGTTAGCCTGTAGTAGGTTGTCGTTGATTGATTCCATGATATTATTTGATATGTCCCTAACACTAAATATTTCCATATCTGCATGTTTAAGCCTTATCTCCCATTCTTGGAAAACAATGTATTTCTGAGATTCTTCGATTTTAGGGAGATCGACTGATCGACTCTCAGAACTATCTTGCCAGTCTATGAAATCAAAAATCTTTTCCTCGACCTCTCTACAGTATGTCCTCAGGTTGAATAGTTGATTTACTAGTGAATCACTTGATTGGCATAGATCTTGGATGATGGCCAGTTTCTGACAAAAAGAAACTTGCTATTGAGCAAGGAGGTTGTTAAGCTCTCCTGCTTACTTCCTGAACTCTGTTATTTATGGATTGGATTTCAATTGCTCAATCTTGTGTTGCAGGTCCTGTATTTGAGAATATTAACTTTTTATATCAGATTCATATTGAATATTTAGGCTATCAAAACTTTTGTGTTGTTGTGCAAGATGAGAAATTCCTTGTTTTTCACTCTCTAAACCTTGTTCAAGCTACCTAATATTTTCATCCTTTTCTCTTAGGAGTTGTTGCACCTCCAAGGCTTTATCAATTGTTGCATTGGAATATGCTCCTGCATACTATGATAGCCTTCCTAGATCATCGACAAGAGCGACTTGAGCATGTTTCCAAAGTACTTGGAAGGAAGCATTACTAGTGAATAAGGCCTGAATTTTTTTCAGTTCTTCTAATTTTCTTTTGTTTGCTGAACATTGCCTTATGCTTCAGGCTGTAAAATACATCAAGAGGGGGAATCTCCTCAACTTTTAGAATGACCTCAAAGGTGATAAATAATGGGATGATCTCCAAATCATCAGTGTCCATAGGTTCCTTGGAAGCCTCAACAGTGAACGAGGTCTTCTCTGTAACTTTAGGAGTCTGTGTGATCTTCATCTGGAATGGAGTTTGAAGATTTTTAGGGTCAGAATCTTTGGTAAACTACTCCCAAATCGCTTCTAGATTCTTATCTGTTAGAACTTCCTCTGCCTGTGTAGAAGAAGAAGCCTCTGTCTATTTTGTATGAGCTACATATGAGACCTATGATGTGCTCAGTCCTTTGTCCTACTCTGTGCTCTGCTGATTAAGTTTGAACAAATTTGTGGGCAAGTGGACAATCCTTTTAGTCCTATATTGATTAAATTGAATCAATTCTTCAGGACTCAACTGTGTTGTTGTTTGTTTCTCAACCTTTGCATAATCAGAGGCTGACTCAAACAAATCATCAAACTTTTTAGGTTCATTTGCAAACTGCCTGAGTTTTGCCTCAATGGTAACATTCTTGCCAGTATCATTAGGTTCATACTTCCTATTAGGAATGGTTGGAAAGTTCAGATTCTATATTTCATCAATTTCCACAGTAGCACACTTTAAATTTTGAAGGGAATAGACACCACAATGAAGGGGAAAGGTAGGCCACATTGTCTTTTTATTTTCTTTCATCACCTTAGATAGGCCATTCCCTATAGTCTGGTAAGCTATCTCTCGGGCTAGGAGCTTGTCGGGAACATATAGGGGTAACACATGTGGGTGTGCAAAACTGCTGAACACTTTGATGTAGGTAAAGGATTCCTCCCCAAACCATCTTCCAATTGATAACAAATTATTATTGGCCTCAGGTGAGATCCTAGGGGCTTTCTCATTAAAGACATGTTGGTGGATTGGTAGCATAACACCATGACAAATCTTGTAGAAATGGAGATGGTATTTTTATTCCCAGAGAATACTATGGTCGATGTGGATAGGCATAAGGTCCTGTATGGTCCATTTCCATCCCATGGATGGGAAATCATAAGTAAAAATGATAGAGTCCATTATGTAAGCACTCATGTAGAAGGGGGGTACAATATTCTCAGAAAAAGTGTGTTTCTTCCTATAATCTAGGATTTGGGAAGTTATGTTATTAGATAGAATGGTTCCCCAGTCCATAACATTACTATATGAGGCAACATCAATTAGGGGTACCCATTGGTATGTAAACTTCTTGGTATTACGATAACCAAACAGTCTACACATCATATAAACAATATAACAATATGGTCCGACAATAGAAGCTATAGAGTACATACCCTTATCCTCTCGCTTGTGCTTGATAGAATCTCTTCTCCATCCTTTAATGACGTCTGACTGGTACTCACTCTCTTTCATGAATTTCTCAATGAATTCCTTTTCGTACTTCTTTTGGGGCGACGATAGCTGATACATGTGGGACAAATATTTGCTGGTTAATGAGCCGATGACCGTGTTCCTTCTGGTCATGAAATTTCTATATGTGATATTTAGATGGTCAATGACCCATATAATCATATCTATGTAGGGAAATATGTTTGGCCGAGTTGCAATTATGTGGAGGAATGAATTGGCAACCGCAGTTCGCAAAAGGGGAGCAGTCGTATGGAGTACCAACCCTGGTTCCCACTGATTACAATTTGTGATGAGGCTTCAAATCTGATAAATTATGAACTGTTTAATAAGCATGTTGGGTCCGCTGTTATTGCAAGGTACCTATTGTAAAGGCTTTGGTCTGTACACCAGTGGAAAACGCCGATTGCGATTTGCGACGAGGCTAACTACGTTGATGGATTATTCTATCGTTTGAGGGTTAATGCGAAAACAATTTGTGGACTATTTTTCTATGTTTAAGAGGGTTGTTACCATGTACTATTCAGGGGCCCAAGAATCTTTGCCTGAAACAAACCCACCATATAATACTCGTCATATGTTGGGAACTGCCTGAGAATTGAGGGGTTAGCCACCAGGTATGTATATTGGACTAACAACACAGGAAAAAGAAGGAGACTGGCCGATAGTTCAGAACATTGTACGCAACAGTAACCCGATTGGCACCAGGGGCCGGAACATCACCTTGAGCAGCAGGGAGGTTCCGAGAAGGTGCAGAAATACCAATTATCTGAATTGGGTGTTTGTATAGGTGTTTTTACACAATTGTTTCGCCAATATTTCTGTGATACTATCTTTTTCTGAAGTTGGGCTCTCCATTCTTCTTCCATCCTATAGCTTGGAGGTATAAGGATTGTAAATTAATGTTTCTTGTACTTTTATCTCTTTTTATGCCACTTAATGAAAGAATCCCTCCCCATTATTGAGAAGTACCACAAGATGTAGTCCAAATTGGTCAAACTTCGTAATCAAATCTTTGTTTCATGGTTTCTTTCTTATCATGTTATTTCCGCATTGTTTTATGTTCTTTTAAGTTCCATGGTTTATAAGATCTGTTTCATTTAATTCTGATTCATCTATAAGTAAAAGATCTTGGATCAAGTTTGGTATCGAAGCAAGTCTTTGTCGATGTGATTTGCATGAGTATATGCTAACCTAGAACAAGCTATGAAAAGGAGAAGGAACGCTTAAGTCCTTTGATCCTGAAGTAGGATGTGCACAACGAAGAAGAAACATGGAAAATGAAGAAGCTCGTTGGGAAGAGGAACATAATTTCCGCAAGGTATTCTACAATATGGCAGAGAAAGTGGACAAGTTGTTTTCAGAGTATGAGAAGGCACTTGGGCACGAGAAGGAAGATGTCGATGACAATAGATCAAAAAATCATGAAGGTGGTGGAGAAGAGCCTCCTCCCTCTCCTTCTTCAAGTGATAGTTCTCATCACTCTAATCACGATTCCAAACATACATATAAGAAACCATTCTTCAAGCTAGATGTAAATTTTGACCTGCCCATGTATAATGGAGAGTGTAGTCATAAAAAACTTAATAGTTTGATAAGACAGATAGAGGTCTGCTACTAGATTCATTAGATTGAAGAAGATGAGGCAAAGGTCTAGTTAGCATCTCTTCGGCTGAGTGGCATTGCTCCTGTTTGGTGGGAGAAAAAGTTGCATAAGGGCAACAAAATGTCAGGTAACCTTCTTTCCTCTTGGTCCAGTTTTATTTCTACATTGAAAGACCAATTTTACTTTTTGGGTTATAAACAAAAGGCGCTAATGGAATGGAAATATCTAAGGTAAGGTAAAGGCCAAAATGTGAAAAGCTTCACTAAAGAATTTTGGAAACAAGCATTGAATTTGGGCATCTCATTAGATTTGCCTGAGACTGTAACTAAATATGTTGGTGCGCTACATAGTTACATCAGACACTCATTTTTATTATTCGAGCCTAATACGATTTATGCAACCAGCGTAAAGGTGATTCATCTTAAAATCCAAGGCAAAATGACAAAGATGATCAAGCCAAGAAAACATTGTTCAACCCTCAGCATGGAGAATTCCAGAAGAAAGGCAAGGGGAAGGCTAAGAAGATCGTCATTGCCAAGAAAGAGGACAGAGAAACACCATATTGCACACATTTCAAGAGAAAATGCCATGACGAGGACCACTATTGGAAGCTACATTCAGAGCTGAGACCAAAGAGATTCAGTGGAAAGGGAAAGAAGAAGATAGTGGCAACAACGCAGCAGAACCTTGGATCAGATTCTGGCGATGATACATTGATCACAACCATGGGCACAAAAGGTACTCCTTCTATTAGTAATAATTCTGATTCACTGGAAAGTACTAGTTATTTGAATGAGCATGTAAGTAATGAGTGAAAGAGAATTGAATTACTCCACATTAGAGTTATTATAAAGGTGGAAACTTTGTTCGATTCAGGTTCCCAAGAAAATTTAATCTCAGAGTCCTTAGTGAAAAAGTTAGGCCTCAAAACTAAGCCTCATTTGAGTCCATACCCTCTTGGTTGGCTAAGTGATAAAGAAAAATTACAAGTAACCAAGCAGTGTAGGGCCAGATTTGTTATTGCTTCCAAATTAGTTGATAAGGTATGAGTTAGATGTTGTATCTTTGGATATATGTGGAATCATCTTGGGAAGTCCATATCTATATGACATAAAAGAAGTGTTCTTTCGGCATGAAAATAAATACCACCTCACAAAGGATGGGGTAGAATATATAGTCAGAGTTCATCAAACGAAATTCAGTGCTATCCTTGTAATTGAATAACAAATTAAACATTTGGTTAATCCCAACAAAGGATGCATGCTCATGATGGTGAGAGAGAAACAGGTCGAGACCACTGACGCTTTCAAATGTTGTGATCCTGATCATAAGAAAGAATTGTTAGGAATTATTTTTGACTATGATGGATTGTTTTAGGAACCGAGGGGATTGCCCCCAAAATAGGAAATCCAACATGAGATCCATTTACAGCAGGATGCTCCTTTACCAAATATTGGCATGTACATGATGGCTTCTATCGAGATGGAGGAGATCAAGAAACATGTGCAGGGATTTATAAATCAAGGGGTCATCAGACCGACTTCTTCTCCATGCAGCTCACTGATCGTGTTGGTGCCAAAGAAAGATGACACATGGAGAATGTGCATAGAATATAGGGTGCTAAACAAAATTACGGTGAAGAATCGATACCCTTTATCTCGCATTGATGAATTATTAAATCAGCTGAAAAATGTTGTCTACTTTACAAAACTGGATTTGCATGGTGGATATCACCAAGTTAGAGTTGGAGAACAAGAAATTTAGAAGACTACATTCAAAACCAAACAAGGGTTGTTCGAATGGATGTTGATGCCATTCAGAGTATGTAATGCTTCGGCCACGTTTATGAGGTAATGAATGATCTGTTTAGGCCTTTTCTTGATAATTTTATGCTTGTATATCTGGACGATATTCTTGTGTATAGTAGGACATGGGATGAACATGTATGTCATGTGAAGAAAGTGCTTGATGTTCTGAAAAAAAGAAAAATTGTATGTAAAATTGTCAAAGTGTGAGTTTGGGAAGACCTCTCTAGTTTATTTAGGTCACATAGTCAGTAATGGGCAATTGAAAATATATCCATCTAAAGTAGATACAATTATGAAGTGGCCTGAGCCCACAAATTTTATAGAGGTACGAAGCTATTTAGGTGCGGTATAGTATTGGAGAAGGTTCATTGCGAACTTCTCTGTTATCGTAGCCCCCTTACACGCATTGACAAGTGTGAGGCATGCCTTTCAGTGGGGAGGAAAACAACAGAAATCCTTCGACACACTGAAAGGCAAGATCAATACAATGCCAATGATATCCCTACCAGACTTTTAGTAGGATTTTGAGATTGAAACAGATTCTAGCGGATATGCCATGGGCGTTGTATTGATGCAACAAAGGAATCCTGTATGTTACCATTCAGAGACTTTATCCCAAGCTGTTGTGAATTATCCCACATATGACAGGGAGTTGTACGCCTTGGTTCAGAGTGTAAATAAGTGGAAACACTACCTAATTTGTAAGGAGTGTAGGAATTTACAGGGTAAGTTCCTCAGACAGAACACCAAAAGGACACCGCTCACAATCAGATCGCAGATCAATACACCAGTATTTTGACGTGGTTAAAACCCTCAAAGAGGGAAACAGTCCACGGCCTGAGCCAACGTGGCCACTTCAGGCAATTTATTAATAAAAGAATGAAAATTTACATGTGTTTCTCTCATGCACGGATTACCCTACAAATGACCCTCCATGCGCTTTAAATAGAATTCATGGACCAATCGGGTGTCAAGCCACGGATCAAGTGTCGGTAATACCGAGGAGAGAATGAACCGTCGGATCACTACATATCGTGACCATCGGATTGTAAGTTACAAAATGTACAACGGTAAAGAAACACACTTTACCTAACTCTATACCTAACTCTACACTAGACCAAGTTGTACTTAACTATTTCCTATGTGTCGGAATATCCTAACATCCCCCCTTAAGAACAACTTGGGATAGGATTGAAGGATTTACAAATATGAAACAATAGGAGAAGGAAGGAGGCACTAGAACCTATCCCCCCTTAGTGACAACTTCCTAAACTCCAACCATAAATCAAAGTTTAGTGAACTTCGCCTCTGTGAGAGCCTTTGTGAAGATGTCTGCAACTTGATCATCTGTTGAAAAATAATGCATTTCAAGAACATGGTCGTGAATGAGCTTTCTGATGAAGTGCATGTGCAGTTCAATGTGTTTGCTGCGCTGATGTTGAACTGGATCTTTGCATAGCTGAATGGCACTTTGATTATCACACCAAAGTGTAGTCGGATGCTGCTGCTGAAAGCCAAACTCTGACAGGATCTGACGAAGCCACAAGGCTTCCTTACTAGCTTCTACGGCACCACGATACTCTGCTTTTGCTGATGAAAGAGAAATGGCACCCTGTTTCTTGCAAGCCCATGTAATAGGTCCTGAACCAAGAGTGAACACATAACCGGCAGTAGACTTCCGATCATTAGGGTCACCAGCCCAATCGGAATCAGTGAAACCAACCAATAGAGGAGCTGCTTCGGCACTGTAACGAATCCCAAACTGAACTGTACCTCGAACATAACGAAGTATTCTTTTAGCTGCTTTCCAATGACTTTCACGGGGGTTTTGCATGAACCGAGCAACAAGGCCAACAGCAAAGGAAAGGTCAGGACGAGTATGGGTTAGATACAAAAGTTTTCCTACAAGTTGACGGTATAAGGTAGCATCAACTTCAGAAGAAGTACAAGTAACTGAAAGTTTGACTCCAGACTGAAAGGGAGAAGGGGCTGGCTTACAGTCTTCCATGTGAAAATGACATAGAATATCACAAGCATACTTGGACTGGGAAAGGGAAATACCCTCCTTGGATTGCAAGACTTGAAGACCGAGAAAATAGTGTAAGTGTCCTAAGTCTGTCATTTCAAATTTCCTTTTCAGGCTAGACTTCACATGGTTTATAAGGTTGGGATCACTACCAGTAAGGATAAGATCATCAACATAAAGAACAAGGATGATAAGAGAGTTTCCCACTTTCTTGGTGTAGACAGTATTATCATAATGACACCTAGAAAAGCCAGATTCTAAAAGAAAGCTATCCATTTTGGCATATCAAGCCCGAGGAGCTTGCTTGAGACCATAAAGGGATTTCTTAAGTCGACATACAAGGCTGGAGTCTGTTTGTATGAAGCCAATGGGTTGTTCCATATAGATTTCTTCATGCAAGTCCCCATGCAAGAAGGCAGATTTAACATCCATCTGATGGACTTCCCATTTGAAAGAGGCAGCAAGGGAAAGAACAAGGCGAATAGAGTTCATTTTGGCAACAGGGGAGAAGGTTTCAGTGTAGTCAATGCCTTCAACCTGTGAAAATCCCTTAGCAACAAGACGAGCTTTATGTTTATCAACTTTCCCATCTGGTCCATACTTGGTTCTGTAAACCCATTTGCATCTAACAAGTTTTCGTCCCTTTGGTAAAGGAACAAGATACCATGTATCATTTGCCAATAATGAATGATATTCTTCATTCATAGCTGCTTCCCAATCTGGATGGCCTGAAACTTCTGCAAAGGTGTCAGGATCATAATTTACTAGAGCTTGAGCCAATAAATAAGAGGCTCTCTCGAACTGAGAACGTGTACGTCGCTGATCTGTAGGATCACCGGCAAGATCACCTGCTGCATCTCGAGTAGCACGAACCCATTTTGGAAGCTCAGGAGCTGAAGGAGGATCCTGAGATGGTGGGGGAGGATTGTCATCCTCACTTTCATCATCTGAAGAAGAAATGTTTTCAAAAGTAGAAGAGATAGGGAGAGGTGGCACAATCGCCGGACTAGGCTCGCAGGCCGATATATTTTCATCAAATTTTACATCTCTTCTCATGATAACATTTTTGGACTTAAATGGAATAAGTCTATAGCCTTTGACATCTTCAGAATATCCAACAAAAGTACATTTTTCACTCTTAGGTTCTAAAGCTTTATGCTTTTCATCTGGAATATGGGCCCACGCTTCACTTCCAAAAATACGAAAGTGACTTACATCTGGTTTGATTGAGCTCCATGCTTCTTCTGGAGTGATATTCTTTAAAGCCTTATTAGGAGTGCGATTTATTATGTAATTTGCACAGTTAATTGCTTCTGCCCAAAAACTAAGACCAAGTCCTTTAGATTGTAGCATACAATTAGCCATTTCCTTTAAGGTGCGATTCTTCCTTTCAGCTACACCATTTTGTTGTGGAGTATATGGAATAGTATGTTGCATTTGAATTCCATTCTCAGTGCAATAGTTGATGAATGTGTTTTTAACATATTCTCCGCCATTATCAGATCTTAACTTAAGAATTTGATGTCCATATTGTTTTTCAACAAAGGCCTTGAAGGCCAAAAAAGTGTTAAATACTTCACTCTTGAGTTTTAAGAAGTATACTCAAGTGCGTCTGGAGAAATCATCAATGAAAGTTAAGAAATACTTGCAGCCAGAGAATGACACAACTGGAAGTGGACCACATAAATCACTATGCACAAGCTGTAAAGGGGCTGAGGCGTGCCAAGAGGCACGTTTTTCAAAACTATCCCGATGATGTTTTCCGAGTACACATCCGGAACAAACACCATCTCTGCAAGATACCATAGGAAGACCTGTCACCATATTTTCTTTACATAGATGTTGAAGGGAGCGATAGTTTAAGTGACCAAATCGCTCATGCCAAAGTTTGCTCACTTCATCGTTATGAGCAACAAATACCGAGGGAAGATTTGATGACCCAAAGTTGTGAAACTTATACAACCTTGTAGAATCATCAGCAATGCCAGTAGCCAAAATCTGTTTAGGATCTCTTAAGTCCTTGATTACAACATCATGAGGTGAAAATTCAACGATTTTACCTTCACCTGAATGAGTTATCTGATATACAGATAGAAGGTTGCAGGATAAGGTTGGAACACATAATACATCATTAAACTGACCATTGTCTAGATGAACAGTTCCAGTCCCTACAACATTAAGAGATCTATCATCACCAACATATATATTTTTGGTGTTACAATCATTTAAAGAAGAAAACATGGCTTTGTTTTTGGCCATGTGATAAGAAGCTCCAGAATCAATGAGCCACTCATGAGAATGAGAAGAAGAAGATACATTTAATTCATAGCCAGACCGAGATGCTTGACAACCACATGCAGAAAGTGCCATTCCTGAAGATGAAGTTGAAGTTGAAGATTGCCCCAAATGGATGTTATGCTTCTTCATTGCTGCTTCCAAGGCTTCCATCTTCTTAAAGCATTTTGATTCTAAGTGGCCATCTCGATTACAAAAATTGCAGTGTCTATCAGTCTTCTTCCCTTTGTTTTTATTTGTCTTATCATTTTGTTGAAATGATTTTTCATTTTGGGGCTGAAATTGCTTAGGACCCTTGTTTGGTTTAGGACCATTCTTTTTAGGATATGACTTCTTGGGATTCTTTGAATTTGGTTGCTGCTGGGCGGCTAACGCTTTCTTGGAAGAGTTTCCAAGATTAAGAAGACCAAGGTGTAAGAGTTTTTCTTGTTCTCTTATTAAAGAATCACAAAAAGAGTCAAAGGAAGGGGACTTGTAGTCTGTTCCTTGAGAAATGAAGGCTTCTCTTGTAGAATGGAAGGTGGAAACAAACACAGAGTAGGCTGGTCCCAACTTTGTAAGAATGGAATAGATAAGATTACTATCTTCTTTCTTAACTTTAACACCTTCCAAAAGATATCTAAGGGTCTTGAACTTGGACAAGAAATCTTCAATGCAAGAAAAATTATTAGGGTCCAATGTAAGCAACTCATTTTCAAGTTGATGGGCTCTAATTTCATTTTTAATGCCAAAAACTTTATTGATTTGTATCATTGCTTCATCAGGAGAATCAATTTCTGCAATATGGAATCTAAGATCTGGAGAAATAGACATCCCTATCAGTCCACGTGCTTGATCTTGCCTATTTTCCCATTTAGTAGACTTATCTTCATCCTTCGGTTTCTTTTCTTGGCCTGAGGCTATTCTGAAGAGACCTTTACTTCTAAGTAAATCCTCAATGTAAGCCAACCATTGGAAGTAGTTGGTGCTGTCAAGGGTAACTTGGTATTGACTTTCCATTTCAATGGAAACTGAAGCTAAAGATGCTGAAAATAAGTGTTCCAATGGATAGATCTCGAAAAATTAGGCTGGTTTAAAAAAAAAACGGCTTCCGGATGAAGAAGTTATGGCTTTTTGAAAAAAAGTTGTTGAAGTTGCCGACGAAGTGCGGGAATGTGTGGAAATGAAAAAGTCCGCCCCCACAAAATGGAGACTTGAACCCAAGACCTCTACTCTCTTAAAATAGATTTGAACCAATTGATCTATACAAAAAATTTGAGAGAGAGAGAGAGAGAGAGAGAGAGGGGGGGTGCTTTGGGTTGCGTGCTTGCCTTGAGAAAGTTCTTTTTCCCTACAAAATACAAAACACAAAACCAACACGGACATGCAAAGAAAACGAACCTTATGGCTCGAAGTTAGCTTTAGTTGAAAAACTAAATATTTTCAAAAATGAACCTTGCGGCTCAAAGTTAGCTTTGGCCGGAAACTAAATATTTTTCTCAATGTTTCTGATTTTCTGAGATCACCCTAAGGCGCAGGGAAAAGATCATACGCATGAGAAAAATCCTTCCTTTTCTGTTTCTGATTTTCCCAGATCGCACAGAGTCGCAGGGAAAAGAGCATACGCAGAAATGAAAGGTATAGATCCGGTAATAAAAAGTCTAAATAAACCGAAACCGAAATAAACAGAGAGAAAATAACAGTAAACTGCAAATAAACACTGTATACCTCCAGATCTTAAAAATGACGCAGCTAGGGCTACCGAAAACCTTTTCGCGTGAAACGAAAGGGGTTCCTCACTGGAACAGATGCTCCGAACACAACAGAGCAGTCCTCTCGGCCCGAAAGCAGTTAGAAACAATAGATCTAGGAAACGACAGTCGGATGCAGTTCTACCGGCTTCAGATTTGGATCACCAATGGACGCGGCCCTCAAATAGCTCTGATACCATGTAGGAATTTACAGGGTAAGTTCCTCAGACAGAACACCAAAAGGACACCGCTCACAACCAGATTGCAGATCAATACACCAGTATTTTGACGTGGTTAAAACCCTCAAAGAGGGAAACAGTCCACGGCCTGAGCCAACGCGGCCACTTCAGGCAATTTATTAATAAAAGAATGAAAATTTACATATGTTTCTCTCATGCACGGATTACCCTACAAATGACCCTCCATGCGCTTTAAATAGAATTCATGGACCAATCGGGTGTCAAGCCACGGATCAAGTGTCGGTAATACCGAGGAGAGAATGAACCGTCGGATCACTACATATCGTGACCGTCGGATTGTAAGTTACAAAATGTACAACGGTAAAGAAACACACTTTACCTAACTCTACACTAGACCAAGTTGTACTTAACTATTTCCTATGTGTCGGAATATCCTAACAAGGAGACCATCATCCATACGGATCATCAACCCTTGCAGTACCTTCAGTCACAGACCAAGCTTCAACAAGCCTGTCATTCAGATGGGTGGGATTCCTCCAGCATTTTCATCTGGTAATAAAATACAAGAAGGGCGTCAGGAGCAAAGTAGTAGATATGCTTTCTCTCCCTCCTATTTTTGAATTTGTAGTCTTGAAAAATGCTTCTTTATTGTTAGAAGGTTATGCTGAACAATATGCTAAAGATAACGATTTTAAAGGGAATTATGAAAAATTGACTCATGGATCACAAGTGGGCAATTATTATTTGCAGGGAAAACTATTGTATCACCTTGGCAAACTGTGCATACTCATTGATGAAAGGGTACATGCAATCCGAAAGGCTCATACCTTTCTTATGTCTGGTCATTTTGTGGTTGAAAAAACTTTATGTCATTTACAAAGGTTTTGCTTTTGGCCCCATATGAAAAATATTGTGACTCGCTTTGTAAAGGGTTGTGTGTCGTGTTTTGTTTCAAATTCCTCTAGTAGAAAAATTGGGCTCTACACATCACT
The DNA here is from genome assembly GCA_031772625.1 of Pinus tabuliformis. Classification (NCBI taxonomy): domain Eukaryota; kingdom Viridiplantae; phylum Streptophyta; class Pinopsida; order Pinales; family Pinaceae; genus Pinus; species Pinus tabuliformis. The sequence continues at coordinate 1,251,670,272 of CM062811.1, forward strand.
CCTTATTTCGAGTCGACCATGGGAAAGTGTGTCCATGGATTTTGTAGGTGGTTTTCCTATGTCTAGGAAAGGTGACAACTATTTGTATGTCGTCATGGATCATTTTAGTAAAATGTGTATTTTAATGCCTTGTAAAAAGAAGGTCATTGTTGAGAAAACTGCTTATCTTTTCTTTCAACATGTTTGGGTCCATTTTGGGTTGCCCACGTCTATTGTGTCAGATTGGGACTCTTGATTTCTTGGCGATTTCTGGACCAGCTTGTGGAGAATGATGGACACTAAGCTGAAAAGAAGTACAAAATTTCATCCACAGACCAATGGGAAGATAGAGGTCGTCAACCACATCTTGGTACACTTGTTATGCGGCTATTGTGTAAAACATCCTAAATTGTGGGATGAACAACTTCCTTATGTGCAACAAGCATACAATCAAGCCGCACATTCATCCACATAAAGCTCACCATTCGAGGCATGTTTTGGTTACCTACCAAGGGATCCCTTAGACATGGTATTTGGGAAAGATGAGGATGGAAATGGATGATATGATAGGGACAAAGCACAAAATTTTATTCAGTGGACACAGGTGATTCATCAAGCAGTACAGAAGCAGTTGGAGAAGAGTCAGGCTTGGTATAAAGCTTGACATGATAAGCATTGAGTTGACCATTAGTTTCAATTTGGCAACAAGATATGGCTCCACATCAGCAAGGATAGAATGAAGGGAGAAGGGAAGAAATAGAGACCCATTTGATATGGTCCCTTCACCATATTGGCAAATATTGGAGACAATGCTTTTCGTCTTGACTTGCCCGCTTATATGCAAATATACTCAGTAGTGAATGTTGAAAACCTGAAGCTTTATGAACCTCCATTGATTATGGATACCGAAGAGGTTGCACAGATTCCTACAGTGGACGATTTTGCACAAGAGTATCTAGATAAGTTTCCCAAAGATATCATTCTCAACAAGAAAACCAGAACTTCACAACGGGGAGATGTGGAGTACATTGGAGTTGGCTTCAAAGGAATGCAACCTAGTAAATCTCGATGGATGGAGAAAGAGAAAGTGAGGGAGCAATTTCCTCACTTGCCAATTGACTGAAAAGGCTTTTGGCGGTCCAAAATCTCTTAGTGGGGAGGATTGATCCATGTGTATCTCTAAAAAGTACTAGTCACATGGTAAGAAGGCTCAAAAATCATAATGGTAGAAACTCTATAAACTTAGCATTGGATCGAAGTGCTCGTCATTCTAATTCTAATGGTACGAACGACACTGAAATCCGAGCTCATATGAAGAAGTTAGAGCAAGACAAAGTTAGGTTTGACTTGGACAGGTGGCAGGACGAAGTGATGTGGAAAAACTCCTCAGCAAATGGGAAAGCGCCAAGTGGCAGGCTACCATTGGTCCCGCATTTTGCTTATCGCAGAAGGCAGAGGTCAACGATTTCAAATCGGCCCTAGGAAAGAAAAGGTGCGATGCGATAATCGCATATCACAAGCGCAAAAGGCAAGTGTTTACGAAGTGGCCCCCGACAAAATCTCGGTTGCGATTGCGATATTTCATATTGCGGATTGGAGGTGGATCAAGTGTTTACGAATCAGCCCCCGACAAATTCAGGTTGCGATGCGATATATCACAATCACAGTTTGTAAAAGGGGAGCATTTGTATGGAGTACTAACCTTGGTTCCCATTGATTACGATTTGCGACGAGGCTTCAGACCTGATATATTGTGAACTGTGTTTAATAAGCCCGTCGGTTCCACTGTTATCGCAGGGTGCCTGTTGTTAAGGCTTGGGTCTGTACGCCAGTGGAAAATTCATATTGCGATTTGTGATGAGGCTAACTACGTTGATGGATTATTCCGTCGTTTGACGGTTAATGCGAAAACAATCTATGGACTATTTTTCTATGTTTGATAGGGTTGTTACCACGTGCTATTCAGGGGCCGAAGAATCTCTGCTTGAAATAAACCGCCATATAATACTTGTCATCTGTTGGGAACTACTCGGGAATTGAGGGGTTAGCCACCAAGTGTATATATATTGGACTAACAACATAGGAAAAAGAAGGAGACGTGTCAATAGTTCAGAACATTGTACGTAACAGTAACTCGACCTGGTAGCAGGGGCTGAAACCTCACCTTGATCAATAGGGAGATTCCAAAAAGGTGCAGAAAGCCTGATTATCCAAATTGGGTGTTCGGATAGGTGTTTTTGCACGATTTTTTCACGAGGATTTCGGTGGCACTATCTGTTTCTGAAGTTGGGCTCTCCATTCTTCGTCCATCTTTCAGCTTGGAGGTATAATGAATGTTGCTTTTACTTTTATCTCTTTTTATGCCACTTAATGAAAGAAGGCCTCCCCACTATTGAGCAAGACTCAGAGACGTAGTCCAAATTGGATGAACTCCATAATCAAATCTTTGTGTCATGGTTTCTTGCTTATCATGTTATTTCCGCATTGTTTTATGTGATTTTAAGTTCCATGGTTTATAAGCTATGTTTCATGTAATTTTGATGCATCTCTAAGTAAAAGATCTTGGATCAAACAACCAGAACTTGAAACGGATTTATGCAAGACTCAAATATATGGATCCAAATTGATAGTTTGAAATGTACCATTTTGAGTCTGTTACCATATCATATGGAAATTCCATTGCCATATGTTTCAATACATAAAATTTCATAGGGTGGTATTAGGTAGGTGTAGGTATTAACTCATATAAACTTTATGACGTGGCATTTAGCCAATGTAGCTCACACGCCATATACATTAGTTAATACATATGCGTTGTTTATGAGTCATGAAATATTATCATGTTTTGAAACTTTGCCTTTTCCATAGTTCTAAAATACTTCACGCTATTATATAATGTGGTTATCTATTGCCACCCTAAAAACCATGTTTTAATAGTTGGAAATAGAGAGATAGGAGCCTTCATAACACCCTTATCAGTGCGATGTACTTAGGATCACATTGTAGCAAGTTCAGATTCAATTTGTTGTAAATGCTTCGAAAAAAACATATATAAATTATAGTAAAACTATTGTGAAGCTTTGGTTATAATGTGACATAACATTACAATTGTTAGTATATTTATCCTTTAACACCATATACATATAAAACCAATTTTCACAATGAGCGGAAGGTTGTTCATTAATAAGATATGTGATGGAAAAGAAATTATGATTTCATCATTAAGCATTTCAAAAGTAAATTGTATGCCATAATTGATTGACTTATATTAGGTGACTCCATTTATTTCACTTTTTTATTTCACATAATAAGGATAAGGCTTTGAAGCACTTTGAAAACCTTCAAAGGAAAATAGGGTTACATATGTGAACAATACATATTAAAGAATCCTTTATATTAAGGAAAAATCCTCAATGAAATTTAAAGAATGTTTTCCCATATTTTTAGATAGTATCCCTAAGTAGAGTAAAAGAAAACCATATTTCTAAATGTTATTCCTAAGTATGCTAATACACAATCAAATTTCTAGATGTTGTTTCTAGGTAGACTAATACCCCTTATTTAGGGGAAGCCAATTAGACATTTGTTGGCTCATAATGAACTAAATACCCCGCAATATTTACAACAACAAATTGAGTTAACCCTTCCAATTGCACATTAAAAAAACACAATTAAAACCTACTTAAACTGATTTATCACATAAAACATAGATTAAACCATTTAATAACATAAAAAAAACAACTCCAAAAACATCAAATACAATCCTTTACACACATGGAAAAACTCTATATCTATTAAAATTTAAAATGCTTTATAACAACTACTAAACCACAACTCACTATACATTCCCTTATTTGCATTATAAAACACCTTAATAATGTGATTAGAAGCAAAAAGTACATTAAACGTGATAATGATAATTTTTTGGAAGACCATATAAGATATGATTTGCTCTGTATTAATATTTTGAATTATTTTCATATAGCAATCATGTATTTGCTAAATGAAACCTACAAAAATATAAAATTGAAAATGAAAAGAAGTTTTGATAGTGTAAAACAAAATTATATGGTAAATTTGATTCTTTATATAAATCAATATTCCATGGAATATTTTTATTAAGCAGATCTATCTAAAGGGGTAATTTCCTTCTAACTCAACTATAAAACCTGATCTTGAGGGTGTTGAGAGAATTGGACCCATGACTTCTTAATAGCAAATATGTTTTAACAATAGAGAATCAACCAATTAAACTAACTCTCAAAACTATATATAAATTAATGTTAAATTAAATTAAATTTTAAATAAAAATATAAGTCACAAAATCTATCTTCATATAAACAAATTATAATTTATGTAAATAAATAATAGCACTGAGCCAATCTAGCTAAATGAGATTTTTTAAATCATTAAATCTTACTTTCATCTTTGAAGAAGAGGATTAAGAGGGGATTAATGTACTCATAATTATATATTTTCTTAATAAAAAATTTACCAAGTTTTTGGTTAGAATAATTAATTAAGAGCGAAGTTTAGAGTTTCTTATTTATAAATAAAATAGTTGTATATATCAATATTTAATATTTAGTTATACTATGTTTTTAAATTAATAAATTATTATTATGATTAATATAAAAATTTATTAATGGTGAATAATTAATATGGTAATAAATTTTTAAAAATATTAATAATTTTTATTTCAAAATTTAACTCAAAGAAGTTCAAGAGCTACCTAATGGATACATAGTAGTGCAAAATGTGCACGAAAAGCATATCTCACATTTAATTTATTTTATTTTGAGTGAGTGAGATGGAGTATTTTTATTTAAAGTATGTAATGTTATGCATGTGATAAAGAAGCAAAAATATAAGCGTGATACAAGTCAATGTGATTAAAGTAAGCACATAGGATGCTTACAAGATTAAGAGTGTAAAGGGGCACAATATGAATAAGGGTATAAAACAAAGTATGTTTGATGATTGCAGAAGGAATATGGATTAAAAGAAAGAATGTAACAATAATTTGGTATGTAAAGGGCACGCCAAGTAACATGCATATTAGTCACATTCAGAAGGAATACAATTTAAAACAGAGTGTTTCACATTAGTTAGTCATAGTTTAGATGCTTCTGAGAAAAGTGCATTGGAAGGTACCTAATGATAAGCATGTGTGACAATGGAGACTTATTAAAGTTGAAGATTCATAAGAGAAATTGAAAAGTGTTAATGTATAGAATGAACACATAGAATTGTTAGAGAAAGATGAATAAATTGAGGAAACTAGACAATCAATGAATAAGAAGGTTTAAAAAGATGGTTTTTTAGAGAGTCGAGTTAGGAACAATTACCGAGTTTATATCAGTGTTGAGAGATCAAGGTATATTTGCATAGCGAGATGATTAGAGTGAGGTATTATATTACCACTGAATTGGCACAACCACCACTAAAAAAAGAGGATGGAGGAACATAAGTTGGCACCCATTTGTTGAGATAAATTGAGAGCCAAGGGAAAAGTTGGGGACAAAGGGTAAAAAGGCCACTTGATTATTTATTAAGTACAAGCTAATATTCACCCAAGCGCGGTTGAGTTTACAAGGCACTTTTATTAGGACTCAATATGCTTTAATAACATCTAAAAAGGAAGATAGAATTAGAAAGAAAATAATATTTACTCGAACTAAACTATGCATTGTAGCTAAGAAAATGTAAATAAAAATAAAAGTGAAAGAGGAAAAATGATGGATGCTACATATGCTAAAGAAGCATAAACCACCTATTGAAGGGTCTAATCTCCCATTAGGCTCTAAGATGTTAAGATCCCTTTACTAAACACTTGAAAAATCACCCCAAAAACAAAGTGATGTTTATACAAGATAAGAAATACTAAGAAAATAACAAATAAATATTACATAATATGATAAATCAAGTGTGCCCATAGTTACAAGGTTCAATCTTTGAAACTACGGTGTTGGTAATTCCATGGGGTGAGATTGAAGAAGATCCAAGAAAACCTTTTGCGAGAAACCCTTATTTAAATTAATGATTCAATAAAAGGAAGAAGGAAAAACACTAAAAACAATAAATATGTGAGGTAAAGTCTCCATTAAAAGAGAGTTGATGGAGACAACTAATAAAATAACACAATAATCTCAGAAAAATCTAATAATTAGTTTTGATTGCAAACCCAACAAAGTTTTAATACTTTAAAAAATTAGAACTATACATCTACACTTTTAAAGTAGCCATTTACAATTTTGATTGAAAATAGATAAATTTCCTAAAAAAATAATAAAAAAAATCACAAGTTTTTCACTCATAACAAAAGTAAAGTATTTCTACAAAAACAAATTAGGAAAATAATAATTACAAATTAACCATACAATGAATATATTATATACACAAAACACAATGATGATGATGATGATGATAATTAACGTCCATTAAGACCAATGTCGTCTATCAGACCTCAATAAAAGAGAGTCTAAATGCCATTCTTCAAAATCTTGTTTCTGTGATCAAAGTGCAGGGAAAGAAGCGTTCCAAGATCGCTATAGCTGGGTTGACTTAATAAGTCAAGAAAATTAGAGGTGTGACTGATGATAGGGAATTGAGAGTGGATGTGGGCAAGAGTTGGGCAGTCTAAAAGGAAGTGCTTTTCATCTTCCACCTTCTTAGTATCACAAATATGACAAATTATATCTTCGAAAGGAGTCTTGGGAGTTGACCACTGCCCTGTCTCACTCCGAAGCACATGAGAGTCAGTTCTAATCCTAGCGATGCTCATTTTCTTCTTAGTCCTAGTCAACATAGAGGGATAATTCTAGTTATCGAGGGTGGGGTTGATCACCTCCTCATAGTACCTTAGCTTCCTTTTTCCTCCAGCTCCTTAGCATCCCACATATTTTCCTTAAAACTGGAGGTAATAGTACCTTTGATACTGTCCTTTCTAATCATGATGATCTCCTCCTTAATCCCCCAAAGGTTGAGCCAAGATTGAGCATCCTGATGCCACCCGCGCTTAAGGCACAGGTGGGGGTTTTGACTAAAGTTAGAAGCAAATTTTGGGAGCCTCTTGGATTCCATATTGTGAACTTTCTTCTTATACATTAGATATCTAAACATGGCCGCACTTTCAATGGGGGACATGCCAGCTTCGATCAAGAGGATAGGATATGGAGTATTTCCCTTGATCTTGAGGTTATAGGTTATGAATTGCTCATAGATCATCTCAATCTTTCTCCACGACTCCCTAGATATATTGCACCTCAAACTTCACATCCATATAAGATAGTAAGGGTGACGAGAGTCTCAAAGAATAACCTTTTTTACTCCAAATGTAAAAATCGACTAACTTACCATATAAAAATAAAATATCAAAATTCACCCAGTAATCTCAAATATATAAAAATGTTAGACATTTCCATGAGCATGTCTAACTAACCACCTAACTAAATCAAACTCATGTGATAAAATTCATGAAAAAAGAAAATCACATTTACACATGGACTTGGACAAGAGGTAAAATAAGAAAAACTAACCATCCCCAAGAATCCCTCATAATAAATGGAATGCATCATGTCATCGTTAAGCAATTAGTGGGGAGCCTCCTATCATCGTTAAGCAGTTAGTGGGAGGCCCCTGTAATTGCTAACCGTTTATTGTACTATAATTTGTCATGATGGTACTTTAAGCTAAGCATAAGTACCGGAGGCCATTGATTGAGCCCACCCATAAATTTTGTTCAACATCCAAGGTATTATTAATCAGATCTAGAGATAAATGTTTTTTCTTGGTTATACTATAATTTGTCACGGTAGTACGTTAAGCTAAGCACAAGTACTGAGGCCATTGATTGAGCCCAACAGTAAATTTTGTTCAACATCCAAGGTATTATTAATCGGATCTAGAGATAAATGTTTTTTCTTGGTTAAGGTACCCATTATTATTAAATTAAATTGTGATTATTCAAATAATTGGATGACTATAATAGTTTAGATAATAGATTGGTGGGGGCAAGAATCATCACCGAGGTCTTCGAATATTTGTCTAGTAAAACATTATTGGATTCTATGACAACAACATATGGACAACGACTCGCGTACAAGAAGGTGTGCTGCATCCTTCAAGAGTAAACTTTGAGAAATTTGTCTACTAAGCAAGAAAAAATGTCGACCATTATCATGACATTTTCCAACGTTCAAATATAATTTGGACTTTCAATCCAGAGTTATTTTGTGGAGGGCACATTAAGAGTGCCCTGGGATTGATGTGGGGTAACTATTTTAAGTCCATGGGTCTTGTTTATTTTTATTTTAATATGAAAAACAATGATAACAAGTATTCAAAATTGAATAATTATGTTTAAATCATCAATGGTAAGCAAAAATGGAGTAAACAAATTCTAAATTACAAGTTGAAATGAGGTAATTGGGCATGCAAAAGGTTATGCTTCATTCTTGAGCTTATATATAAATAAATAAATAAATAAATGATTTTATTTAATATTTAATATCTACCAGTAAAGTAGAATGAGTTGAAAGGATGGTAATTTATTGATTCACTATAAAATATTTAATATTATTTTTTTTCTAATATATTATTATTATTTTTTTATAAATGTGAATATCACAAAAACGATTTTAGAATATGCACCATGTGTTTTGGGTAAAGATGTTATCTTCAAACTTTTGCTTGACGATTTTAACCTATCATCATGTTTATCATAATTATAATCAATTGCGAGTCACATTATATAATCTCTACTTGCGAATTCTGCAAGTTCAACATATTATTGGAATTTTTCTAGGAAAATTTCATAAGTCTAACAACAGTAAAGTGAGATAAGGAATCATCACATATCCTTGAATATGTGTAAGGAACCTTGACCTAAGTGTAGGTCTATGTGATAACATGGTGATACAATAGGATAATTTTTCATAGATCCATGAACATGATTATGAAAATGCAACTTCCATATAAAAGGATTATCGAATGACATGCTCTTTAATGAGAGATTCTTTCCACTAGGATAATTTCCCTTAGGGGAAAAAGGAAAAATAAGAAATGTAGAGATATCCAACTAATATTAAGAGAATACTCATGAAAAAACTCAAAAAGCACATGTAACCCCTCAACATCTAAAATCTTCAACAAAGCTCTTAACTTGTCCAACTAAGGTAGGTGATATTGACATGGATTTGGTCATACTAAAAGAGTGAGACCCTATCAGCATTAGGGTAGGGGGAGTTAATATGCAAAACATTATAATAAACTTTCGTTTTCCATATTAACTCCCTCCAAAATATTATGTTTTTGATATAGCTCCCTCCACTCCCACCCTCTATTATGTTATGCATATTAACTCCCTTCCTTTCTTATCTTTTCTGTATTAACTCCCCCTACCCTCACCCTCATATAATATAATATGTTTGTTATTATCACTTAAAACATTCAAGAGAATGAAAATAAAATAGTATCACAATTTAACATACTTAAATTTAAAAATTTTTTTTTTTTAAAGAAGATTTCAAATAATTATGGGAGTATCCATCACTTTCAAACTAGTTGGTTGAGTAAAAAACCTTGATAAATAAAAGAAAAAAAATGCAAACATATAAACACTCATAAATCCTATTAATTTGAAATTATAACCCAAAAAACATATTCAAAATATAAAACAATAAGATTAAAACATAAAATAACTAATCATAATTATAATTAGATATTTAAAATCAATAAAACAAGATAGACATTAAACTTAATATCTAAACCTATAACTATAAAAAATAAAAACTAAATAAAAAATTTAAACATGTAATTCCACATATAAATTTTCCTTTTAACAAAATCACTCACAATAAATTTATTTTTATGAAACAAATTAGGATGCCTTACATATTCTTCAATTTAACAAGTGAAATATTTTGAAAACAAAAACAAAAATTATTTAATTTCTTAAAACGTGTAATTCAAAAACTTCAAAAAATTTCAAATATTATATATTAATATTTTAATAATTTCTCTATATTATAATTTTATCTATTTAAGTAAAATATATTTAACTCTGCATTTAAAAAATATATATTAAAAATTAAAATATTTATTTTATTAAAATGATTTAAAATTATTAATAATTTAGTATTTAATTATATTGAAACGAGAATTAATTATTTATTATTTAATTATATTAAAATAGGGGTCATATAATAGTTAGCACTTGTCATTTAATTTAAATATAGTTTTAATTAAATTAAAAAACAATAAACACAAAAATGAAATAACTAATAAAATATTATATTGTTGAATGTAATTGCAAAAAATTAAAAACTACAATTAATTAATATTATTTATATTAATATATATACACTTTAATATATATGTTTATTATAGATGTGTTTTTATTTATATATATATATATATATATATAGATATATATATATATATATATATATAGATATAATTTTTTATAATTAAATTTATTAAAATATGTTTTTAATATAATAATGGGTCACCTTAAATTGAAAATATGGAAAAAAAAAAATTATAAGTGGCGAAAATGAATATAATAGAAAAAAAATAAAAATAAGAAACATAAAAAAATTAAATAAAAAGGAAATAAAATATAATAAAAATGAAAAATTAGTAACTAACTGAAATGTAAGTTACTAAACAACCTATAATAAGACCTCAACTAATCACCTTACAAATAAATACATTTAAATAATAATAAAAAATAACAAAAATTGAATTCTTAATGTTAAACTATGGATAAGCAACATAAATTTTTTGTCAAAGTTAAACTAATATGCCATCAAAGGCGAAATGATAGATTAAATATAACTTACTTAAACTAAAAAAATAATATAAACATAAAGATTTCATCACAAAAACAATTAATAAAACACTATATTATTGATGCCATCACCAAAAATTAAGTAATATGATTAACATATATATATATATATATATTTTTTTTTCTAGAGAAAAATCAAACTTTCTATTAAAGCAATAAAAAGTTACATTTGTAGATGTAGTTAAGCATTCACTCTATTGTATGTTCGACAAACAAACATAGAGTGGATATCTTCGGTGAAAGTAAAAACATAATACTATCCAAATCCAATATAACCAAAGCATGAGCTGATGACTGTTCCAGAACCTCTTTCTATTAAGGCAATAAAAAGTTACATTTGTAGATGTAGTTAAGCTTTCAATGTATTGTATGTTCAACAAATAAACATAGAGTGGATATCTGGGCTGAAAGTAAAAACATAACACTGTCGAAACCCATTATAAGCAAAGCATAAGCTGATGACTGTTCCCGGACCTCCTCATTTATGAGGAAAACAACCCACTTTATATTAACATATATACACTTCAAAAATATATATATATATATATATATATATATATATATATATATATAAAATTTTATTATTAAATGTATTAAAATATATTTTAAATATAATAAGTAGTTATCTTAAATTGAAAATATGGAAAAAAAACTATAAGTCATGAAAATGGAAATAATAGAAAAAATAAAAATAAAGTTAAATAAAAAGGAAATAAAACAAAAAACAAAAATTAGTAACTAATAGAAATAGAAGTTACTAAACAATCTATAATAAGACTTCAACCAATCACCTTACAAATAAATAAATTTAAATAATAATAAAAAATAACAAAAATTGAATTCCCAATGTTAAACTATAGATAAATGACAATTTTTTTTTATTAAATACAAACTAATATACATTCAAAAGAAAATTGAATACTAATATCATACATACAGCAGATATAATAAAAAAATCATAAAACATAAATTCACAAATAAATATATTAAATGTTAACTTTTACCAATAAAAAAAAATTTATGATAAGTAGTTGTTTTTTTTGGGTTTCCTTCACCATTTTTTACTAACAAAGATATAACCACACAAATAAAAAAAATGATTATCATTTACTTTCTTTATTTATAAAGTATTTTTTAAAGGAACGCTCTTCGCTCCTCAACTAAAAAGTTGGCCCATACTTTCACCTCACTTAGAAAGAGACTTTATAAGCATTAGCTTGACAAGTACTTAAAAGCTAATAACCTTTACAAGCATGGCCTTATTGAACATTACTTATGCTATCCATGGAAGGGCCCAACCATTAGTTTTGGTTGAGCCTATACATCATTTATATCAATGTCTTTTGGATTTCAGCTATATTTTATTTAAACTATGAATCGAAATTCAAAAGACTTAGTGACTAAATTTCTCTCATTATTTTGATAAGTTTGCTTAATAATATTGTGAACCCAACTAAATATTAGTTTTCAACATTTAGTTTACAATTCATTTATATGGTTATATTATTTAATATATTTTATTTGGTTATGAATCCATATGTCAACTAAGGTCTCTATTTTAGATGAATTTTTATATTATTGTGATAATATTAGTTTTTGTTAAATTAAAATTGAATTAAGTTTTATTTTTTATTAGTTTTATTATTATTATTATTTTGTTGTTTATGTGTTAAGATTATTAGTAATGGATTTTTAATTAATTATTAATTTTGATATATAATTTTATATTTTTATTTTATATAATTTTAAATTCATTTTTATATAATAATATTTTTTTCGAAGTATTTAATTTTATATGTTATTTTAAATTCCATTTTATATAACAATATTTTTTTAAGTATTAGAAATGAATAACAATTTCTTTATCATAAAGAAACTTTAAAGCCTTATTTGGCTTCATATCAAGAAAGTAATAAAACGATTGATTTGAAACTTAAGAAATGAGGATACAAATTTATAATATAGATGGTAAAATAAATTAATACTAAATTTCAAAAGAATATTAATTCAAAACATTAAATATTTAAAAATATATGTATAATCAACTTTTAAATAAAAAATGATCATGACATTAAGTTTCTTCTTAAAACCACTTTACATGACCTTGATTGTCTACCTCATTTTTTTATGAACTTGTTATTATACCCAATGCAATCACTTTCTGATATGCACATATTAGTAATATAGAGTGCTAAATTGGACTAATCCAATTTACACAAGTATTACTCAAAAGTCAATAGGACTAATCCAATTTACAGTTTAGCTTATTCATGAGTTATCCTGGTGTCCTCCCACTTTAAATGCAAACCCGTTAAATTATTGGTTAAAAAAAATATTATTATTATTTTTAATTTAATATTTTAATATTATAAATTGTTTAGTGAGGTTTTTTTTTTTTTTAAATGGGAAAATAATTTTATATTTATTATGTTAAGAGATTTTTTATATTTAAATGTTATATTATTCATTTAAATTAAATAATAATAATAATAAAATATAATGTCGATTCAATAAAAAATTAATTCAATTTAATTGGTTATATTTTAATTTTACTTTAATTTTTAAAATTTTAAATTATTTTTGAAAATTTTATTTTTTATTATACATATTATATTAAAATAAGAATATGCATATATATAGAAATGTGCTATATATATATATATATAAAGAATCAACAGAGATTTATTTTAATTTGGGATTTACTAAAAGTGAGAGGAATCAAATCACTTCTATGTGTAAAACATGAAGTTGTTCTCCAAAAAATGTTTGCAACTTGAGAAATTTGATCCTTCTAAGTACTTGGTAGATCTGGAATTAAGATGGATCTATCTTTGTTATTTGAAACAAGCATAAGTAAGCTAAGTTGTGAGATGATAAGTGTTATAGACATTTTTGTGCCTTACAGCATAGAGCATGAAATGTCAATAATCTGAGGGATCCAAAGTCCCTAAACATGTTGTTCCTACCCCTAGAGGAACAAGGTCAGCAAACCACAGCACTACAGATCAGTTCTCCACTGAAAAACACTCAAAAACAGGTCAATTTTGGATCAAAGCAGCTGCTCCACTAAGCATCTGCGCTGAATGTCAAAAGCTCCATGGTGTACCTGCGCTGCATAGCAAGTGCAACAAAGGCTACTTGCGTTGGGCGTACTTTGACATGTGGAGGAATCTTTTCTCAATGTGCCAGTGCCCAGGAAGCTTCCAAAATGACACTTGGATCAGAAGATTCGCCTAATGATGAGTTAAGAGCTTCTAAAACTCCAAGTGGAAGGTAGAAACTCCGAGTGAAGGACTGAAGAACAACTGGAGTTGAAGAGGACAACAAGTCACACATCAAGCTGACTTATCTTCACTCCAAAACTCTATATAAGGATCTCATCCCATGGGATCTGGAGGCCAGAATTTAGTGCAAAGAATTGCTGTTGGTTTACAGTTGTGAGTATTGGGTGATTGCTTGAGGGAGGTGAAGAGGAGATTTCTTTCCGTCGGGAAGGTGATGCTGGATTGGACCTCTTACGGTTGTATCACCGCCTGAACCTTACTTCCTTATATTAATAAAGCATTTGAGGTTCTTCTATTCGCATGTGTTTCAATGGTGTATTGTCTTACTTGCATATTTGATTTATGCTAATCCTTGAATCAATTATGAATGCACGCTTCTTGTAGTTTCCTTTTCTTGTCTTGTTCGCAGGATCTCGTGTAGCTGGGCCCCTGAGAAGACTTGGAGCTGGGAGCGAGCGGCAAATAGAGGAGATTGGATCGACCATTTGCGCAAGACATCGGTAAGTGGATCTCTTCCTTTCATCTCTTGCATGTCATAAAGAAGTAACTTTAGATAGCTTTGCTTCAGCTGTTGCTAAGGAACTATCACCCTTAGAGTGGGATAGGGTCATTCCGTGTTGGATACTTTTCCCCACAACAGACTGGCGACTCCGCTGGGGATCGTGTCTTGTTGGTAGCTTGTGTTTCTTGCTATTCATTTCCTAAACAAAAGGAGTACCGAATCGAACTGCATTCGAATCCTTCGAATGCAAAGTAGAGGGCAGCTACTCTAGCCCAGTGCTGGGCATGTTTATGATTTGAAGAGCTGATCCACAAGGACTCTTTTTAGCTCTTTGTGATAGTGTTCATCTTCCTCAATCATCCTCTAGAGTATACTTGATTGATAGCCTCTGATTTGGCCAAAAACAGTTGATTTTTGAGCAAACTGTGACCCGGAATCTGAGAGAGACGAGAGTTGTCTCTTCAGTGCAGCTGCAGTAAAGGCTACCTGCGCTGCAACGCAGGTCCCGAAGGGGCTACCTGCGCTGCATGTCAGATTGACAGTGCAGTACCTGCGCTGATCCAGTTTTGCCTTGTGCAACTGGGGTTCCCCACTGTCTGTTGCCCAGTTTTCAATATTGTTTTTGCAGCCTGTTGTCAACCTGTATACCCAGCTGAAACTACCTTTCTTTGCCTTCATTCCGCCTCAGTTGTATGAAGAAACCGTGATTGTTCTTATTGTATTTCTTGCTTTCATTCACAGTTTCCCGTAGCGAAAGTGAACTAGTCTTGCTGTGACCTCTTGGATCTAGACCTGTGATGAAGTGTCGTTGTGATTCTAAGAGCTAGTTTATTGCTGTTCATAGCTGCTTGAACATTTGCTTTCGTTATATGGTTCGGATTTCAGTATTTCTTGTGTCGAAACGAGTGAATCTTAAGGTGTTCTTTTGATTATTGGACAAAAACTTGTTTGCTTTCGCTTGAAATTGAATTCGAAATTATACAACAGCTTTCTTTTTGTAATACATCAACATTAAGAAAGAAGAAAAGAAATACTTGCATTGTGCATGTGCATTTTGACAGTTTGCATGTCGATTTAGGAAAGTGCATCAGTGTGTGCTCTATGATCTGTTTGAAAAGATGATGTCTTTCTTTTCCTTCAGTAGTTAAGATTTTCATAAGTTGAAAGAATTGAAAAAGCTTGCTTATCATTCTTAGACTGCATTTAGGAGTTGTATCATACATCACGTGGTGATCCATAAAGGCAAACTGCTAAGCAAGATCAACCTAAAACGAACTGAATTTACCTAACAACGCTTTGAAACATAACGAAACACAGTATAGGTCTAGGTAGAGACGTGAACCGGCGTCGTTAAACATAGTGACTGTCGATCTCTACGAAGGTGGGTGATTCCTCCTGAGGGACGATAGCACTAATACGGACTTGTGCCCCCGCGTACCGTCGCGTATATTGGGGGACCCCTATAGGAACAAAACCTTTATCCATAGGAAGCCGTGTCGGCCGCCCTACTGATCGCGATGCAGTGAACACAGCATTCACGAAGATCGACCACTCGTACCGTAAAACGTATTCTGTGGTTTCGCGAAAGGTTTGGCACACCCTCTGCCTAGAACTCCAGAGTAGTTTCTTTTGGCCTTTTTCAAACTCTATAACTGAAAAAGTCCATCCGAGCATTTGTCACTTCGGGCTCGTTAATACATCAAAGGAGACTAGAGTCATCTTTAGCTTTTTCTCGACTCTTAAAACATGAAAAAGCAAGTTGTGTCTTAAACAGCGTCTAAAAATAATTCAATTCGAAAACACATTTTACCCTGTGCATTGTTGGTTGATCAAGTAATCCGCAACCGTGGAAGAAAGTCAATCGATGAACCGTCGTTCGCGGAGGCGTACGAGTCAACCGTCTTTGTCCCCAGAATCGAAAACAACCCGGGCAAAGCGATCTCGTTCAACTGGTTCCAAATCTCCTGTCAAAGTTAGAACAAGTGTTCAGACGACATCTGAGGTTCCGGTTACTCCAAACATTTCTGGAAACCCTGCCCCTATTGAAGAAGTTCAACAGCCCCAGAGGGACAGTAACACTGATCCTAGTCTGAGAGCAAATACTTGTGTTACTGAATCGGTTCCATCAGTGATCGGTTCAGAGAGTCTTACTCCTCAAACAACTGTCGTTGTCGAAGCAACCCCTTCTTCGGCACCAGAAATATTCTACGGACCTGACGGTCTTCCTCTTCCACCCGGTCTGATCGCAATAGAAGAAGTTGTAGAAGATCCGCAAGCAACTACTCCAACACATCTTGGAGCAGGGATCACTCTACTTCCTACTGCATCAGAAGCTAGCCTATCACCCAGAGAAGTTCCTGAAGAATCACTAGGCAATCTACTGGATAGACTCAAAATGTCTGAACAACCATCGACATCTAGGACTGTGCCAAATGACACAGCGACAGCAGAACTCCCTGCAGTCATTCCGACAATGTTCGCCGGCATACCATCTGTCCCTAACTCTCAACAGCTGGAGGGGGTCCCTTCGGGGGCCATGACGACAGTATGGTCTGTTCCTGTTTGTTCTCCCGGGATAATACCCGGTAACTCCTATGTTGGAACTCAAAAAATTGATCCTTTCGGAAATCAGTTTGGGCAATCCAGTCCTCGAGGTGTAATAAATCCTCTCGGTTCCGGACCACCACCGTATGGGGGGCAATATGCTTTTTCATTACCCCCTCCGGGAGGTTACCCATACGAGAGTTCACAACCATATTCAGGTTATACTGGAATAACTACAAGTGGTTGGATACCTATGCTACCCCAGCAACCAAGAGTTGTGTATTCTATGCAACAGCAAATGCCTGTGACGAACATCCCGACGACACCAGCGATTGTAACCGTGTCGCAAGTTCAAACGGTGCCTGTTGTATGTCAACCTCAGTTTCCTCAGGTTGTAATGCAACAGCCCCTTGACCCTGCGACTCAACCACAATCGCCGGCTGGCGGGGCGGCACAAGCACAAATGGGTACCACTACCCCTCATCTTGGTCCAGTGGTTAGTATAGCACAACAACCCATGGCATCACAACCATGGTTGGTGCAGTATCAACAACCACAATTCTAGCAAGTGTACCAAGGCACCGAGCAGCAGATTTTTGCGAACAGTGGACAACCGTACCTACAATACGGTCAAAACCAACCACTTTACAGTGGGGTAGTCCACCAACCGTATCAATCATACCAGCATCAAATACATTATGCCGGTATGCAAAGACCTGTTGAAAAGTGTGCAACAAGAAATGCTTGTTGAGAGTGCAACAAGATGATGGAGCTTAGTGAAAAGAGTCGCCTTCACTAAGTGGGCCCGCAGGCTATTTTTGGCGCAAGTCTATTTTTAGACTATGTCTATTTTTAGACATATGGATCATGTCTATGGATGATTGATCAAGTTGGGAAAAATAGATGGACTTCTATTTTTGATGAAAGTGTGAGTGATCACAGTGTGAGTGATTACAGTGTGAGTGATCACAGTGTGAGTGATCAAAGTCAAAAATAGAAAAGTCAAATATTATTATCTCACAATAATATTTGGACTATAAACTTAATCTTATTCTCTTGGAGCACTTCAGTTTGAGCTACGGAAGTGGCACATGCAGCTGTCAGAAGGAAATTCGTTTTTCTTATGAGTCAGTTGAGTTGTTGCATGCATGACTTCAGTTAGAACTCAAGTGAGTTGAGTTTAGTGGACTGGAGGTACAGTTGATGGAGTTGTGTTCAGTTTAGCTTTGTTAAACTGGTTGTATTTAGTCTAACTGATCAATAGACTAAAGATGAGTTGGGTGAATTAGTTATTAATTAATTCACAAGTTATTAACTCATAATGCAACTATAGAATACATCAGTTAACTCAGTTGCATGTCAGTGCATGTTCAGTTCAGCAGGGACAGGTGTTAGAGGATCAGATTGCTATCAGTTGTGACTATAGCTGTGCATGATGATTTGCACAATCAAAGGATTGAGTATGCCAATGAGTTTGCTCATGTATCTTCATGATATTATAGCTGTTGCTCACGTCCAACATAGTGTGGGTGACTATTTTGCAGTGTAAAATCGAGTTTGGGAAGCTATTCTCATCAGTCCTCGAGCAGGTTTGAGCAGTGGAGGCAGGCAAGCAGCGGGAGAGATTTGGAGATCAAATCTGAGCTGTATTGTGTGTAACAGGTGGAGATACTTGTGAGAAGTATTCTGCTTTGTATTGTTACATGATTCAATCAATATAATATACAGATAGTGTGGGGTTTTTAGCGAGATGCTTTCCCCGGGATACATACTATGTTTATGAGTTTGATTGATGCTTCTATGTGTGCCTGTGGATGTTTCTGCTTCTGTAATTTGATGATCAACGTAGAGGAGATTATGTATTATACATGTTCCGCTTAAATTGTATGATCAGGATAATCTCTGTTGAATATGTGTCATATTATTCAAAATTTCTACATGGTATCGGAGCAGCTTGATTTGTAGAAGAGATTTTTACAGGATATCAAGCGAGGATTGATCATCAGATCTACTATTCAGTCACGAATTCTAGATCGGAAGCAGTTGAGTTGGTTGCTGGTGGAATTCGAATTTGCAGCAGTGTTTTCTTGGTGACAACGCAGCAATGTCTTTCAACGGATTGCGATTGGAGTATGCTCTTGAGGGCAGCTCAAACTATATTGCATGGAAGGACAGGATGGAGGCAGTATTGGATGATAACGGGCTGAAGGAGTTCATAGATACGGATATCCCAAAGCCTACTGATGCTACTCAAGCTGATGCTTGGCAAAAGAAGATCGCAAAATGTCGAATAATTCTGTTGGAGGGCGTGAAGGATCACATTGTGTCCAGCCTCCATGGAAAGGCTACTCCATATTTGATGTGGAAATCACTAACAGAATTATTCCAAAGCAAGAGCGATCAGAGGAAGCTGGCGCTCAAAGATAAACTCAGAAACATCAAATGCGAGAAGGGAGACAGTATTCCCAAGTATCTCACGAAGTTCACTCAGTGTCGAGATGAGCTGGGAAGTGTGGGGGTTACTGTCGATGATGAGGACTTGGTGAGCTTGGCTCTCCTTGGTCTTCCGAAGAGTTGGCATTCCTATCAGGACTCTGTCAATGGTCGGGAGAAATTGCCAGGATGGGAGAGACTTTGGTCGGATCTTGTGCAGGAGGAGATCAGGCGGAGCACCAGAGACGGTTCTTCATCCATGCAGGATGAGGAGAACTGTGCCTTAGCGAGTAAGGCGAGGAAGGGGAAGGGGAAGGTTTCTCTTTCCGAATCCAGTTCTTCCAATGATGGGAAGAAGGTTGACAAGGCGAAGGTGAGATGCTTTCGTTGTCATGAGTTGGGTCATTATGCTACTAATTGCCCAAAGAAGAAGTCCAAGAAGGGATCCGGGGAAGGATCTGAAGGTGAGGCAACATCACTTGCTTCACAGTTTGAGTTGGACTTCACACTCTTCGCATGCATGGTTTCATCCATGATGGGAAGTGGTTGGTTTCTTGACAGTGGAGCTTCTTTCCACATGACCGGTGACAAAAGTTTGTTCAGTACTTTGGAGGAGAAAGATCTCCAGATACTCATAGGGATGGGTAATGATGAGAAGTATAGTGTCTCAGGTGTAGGCACGGTTATTTTTCAGAGGGAGCATGGAGCTCGCCTTACCTTGACCGATGTCAAGTATGTACCAGGACTGAAGAGAAACTTGGTGTCGATCGCGATGTTGGAAGACAGAGGATATGATGTGGTCTTTACTAAGGGAAAGGTTTTCCTTAGACACATCATCACTAGACAGGTGAAGCAAATTGGTTCACGGGTCAAGAACCTGTATGCTCTTGAGGTTCAAGATGCATGCAAAGCCTTGAGCAGCAAGGCAACTGATGGAGACTTGGTGGTTGAGAGGGAGCGTATATTACCTCTCAACATGCAGAGCCAGAAGAAGTCTCAGATGATTGTGGAGGAGCCACGATTGGTGCAGCAGCTTCAGGAGGTTGTGGAGCAGCCACAACAAGGGAAGCTGAGAGGAGATCGAGTAGAGACATCTACTCATCCAGAGACCTCCAGTAGGCGGAAACTTCAAGCCAGATGGGCTGAGGGATCGCATGCATCCATACCTCCAGGTAGGAGGTGGGGTGATGTGGATTGATTGTCCCAAGGAGGAGGGGAAAGATCCTTGAGGTACCCAACCTCTTGGATGAGACCTTGCTACGGGAGCCCCGATGTGTAGTAGCAGGAACTGACTGATTGGGTAGAGACAGATGCGGATGGAGCGGCAGAGAGAGCGACAGTGCAAGGAATCCCAGGACAGCGCATAGCTAGCAGGCTGTAGCAATGCGAGAGGCACAAGTGTTTTGCACAGTGTTAGGTGGCACAGAGAGGTGTGCAATGGTGCGAGATGCATGGAGATGTTGCAGTAGCGCAGATGTCAGAGAGGGAGCACTTGTCAGCAGCAGGTAGAGCTTCAGCATCAGAGGATGTTTCTATCCCAACAGGGAGGTCAGTTGGGAGGTGCAGTGCGGATGCAATGCTGGGAGATAGAACCAGCAGCAGCACGGATGCAGTCAGAGATCAAAGTGACAGAGGCTAGAGCAGTCAGATACTGAAGAGCACAGAGATGCAGAGTTTCAGTTGACAGAGGCAATAGCAGTCAGAGACTTTGATGACAGAGCAAGTGGACCGGCCAAATGTGTTGCATGGAGAACATTCCAGAGCTACAGGATCGGGTTTGAGAGGAAGCCTTTCTTGTTGAGAGGGAGTGTTGAAAAGTGTGCAACAAGAAATGCTTGTTGAGAGTGCAACAAGATGATGGAGCTTAGTGAAAAGAGTCGCCTTCACTAAGTGGGCCCGCAGGCTATTTTTGGCGCAAGTCTATTTTTAGACTATGTCTATTTTTAGACATATGGATCATGTCTATGGATGATTGATCAAGTTGGGAAAAATAGATGGACTTCTATTTTTGATGAAAGTGTGAGTGATCACAGTGTGAGTGATTACAGTGTGAGTGATCACAGTGTGAGTGATCAAAGTCAAAAATAGAAAAGTCAAATATTATTATCTCACAATAATATTTGGACTATAAACTTAATCTTATTCTCTTGGAGCACTTCAGTTTGAGCTACGGAAGTGGCACATGCAGCTGTCAGAAGGAAATTCGTTTTTCTTATGAGTCAGTTGAGTTGTTGCATGCATGACTTCAGTTAGAACTCAAGTGAGTTGAGTTTAGTGGACTGGAGGTACAGTTGATGGAGTTGTGTTCAGTTTAGCTTTGTTAAACTGGTTGTATTTAGTCTAACTGATCAATAGACTAAAGATGAGTTGGGTGAATTAGTTATTAATTAATTCACAAGTTATTAACTCATAATGCAACTATAGAATACATCAGTTAACTCAGTTGCATGTCAGTGCATGTTCAGTTCAGCAGGGACAGGTGTTAGAGGATCAGATTGCTATCAGTTGTGACTATAGCTGTGCATGATGATTTGCACAATCAAAGGATTGAGTATGCCAATGAGTTTGCTCATGTATCTTCATGATATTATAGCTGTTGCTCACGTCCAACATAGTGTGGGTGACTATTTTGCAGTGTAAAATCGAGTTTGGGAAGCTATTCTCATCAGTCATCGAGCAGGTTTGAGCAGTGGAGGCAGGCAAGCAGCGGGAGAGATTTGGAGATCAAATCTGAGCTGTATTGTGTGTAACAGGTGGAGATACTTGTGAGAAGTATTCTACTTTGTATTGTTACATGATTCAATCAATATAATATACAGATACTGTGGGGTTTTTAGCGAGATGCTTTCCCCGGGATACATACTATGTTTATGAGTTTGATTGATGCTTCTATGTGTGCCTGTGGATGTTTCTGCTTCTGTAATTTGATGATCAACGTAGAGGAGATTATGTATTATACATGTTCCGCTTAAATTGTATGATCAGGATAATCTCTGTTGAATATGTGTCATATTATTCAAAATTTCTACAAGACCAACTGCTCAGGCGATCCCTTCGTATCTTGGGTACGCTTCGCCTAATCTGAGTCAACAGCTGCCATTCGTGGCAACTCTAGAGTTACCCGATTTACATCGGTTGACGAATGATCCGATTGCTTATGCCCCTTGGTGGCCAGCGATTCCTCACAAACTTCCCTCCAACATTCCTAAATTCAATGGAAATCCAGGTGAAGACCCGTCGAATCACGTCATGACCTTTCATCTATGGTGTTCATCGAACACTCTGAACGATGATTCGATAAGACTTCGCCTCTTCCAGAGGACATTGACAGGTCCGGCGGCCAAATGGTATATAGAATTGCCAAGAGCCTCTTTCGACAATTTCAGCTCCTTAGCCACGACTTTCTTAACCCATTTTCAATTGCCTATCAGGTATGAAACAGGAACCGAGATACTGACCAACTTCAAACAGACGACAGCTACTCACATATCTGATCATATACATGAGTGGCGTCGCCGTCGTAGGATGGTGAAAACATACGTTCCTGATCAGCTATTAGCCGAATGGTTTATAAAGTCATTACTTCCAGCTATAACGGAAGATGTGGCCAAGGGGGGAGTCGTAACAGAGGAGCAAGTCATTGCTCATGCTCAATATTTAGACTTAGTATATACTCAGTCTGGCACGCTCTACGAAAAAATACCTGATGCCCCCAGACCTGAATTTTCAATTCCTCCCCCTCCTAAATCGAATATTGACTCTCATGCCGGAGATGGCGTGATTGGCACTGCAAGCACGAAGTCGAAAAAGGCTTCACCTCAGAAAGCCCGTAAGACTTCAGATCGAAATGCCCATGAAGAGATTCTTGCTTCGGAAGTAAATGCCATATCAGCAGATAAAGGCAAAGAAACCAATCAACCAGGAAGCAAGAAGAAGCAAAACAAAGGGAAGAAGAAGCAACAGGATGATCCGTCACCTGAAAAAACTTCTTCGAACTCTCCTGAGAAAGGGAAAAAGAAATGGCCCTGTATGATATGTGACGAAGATCACAAGACATCAGATTGTCCATACAAAGCTGAGCTCAAGAGATTCTTTAAAAGTCCAAAGAACCCAGCTGTGTTGACAGACCCATTTCCCAATCCAGGTCAAAATCTGGTTGATGGTGGAAATGCTTCCCCGTCGCAAGTGCTGATGTTATCGATCTCCAAGCAGCAAAATGATGCTTTGATTTCGACAAGGAACAAAGATTACGGGAATCCGCAACTGTCAAACGAAAAAGGTAAAGATCAACCTAGTAGTTCGACAACAACTTCGACAGAAGTTGTCCCACCCATAATGCCAGAATTAACGATAAAACCACCTAAGGGTGTAGTACACAAGTCGACTTTTAATCCTCGTGCCAGAGCGGCGCAGCATTATAACATAGTAGAAGATTTGGCTCAATCGCCATCTGCTATGTCGACTCTAAATTACTACAAAATTGTCCATCCCAAAGGCAGGCATTGTTATCGGCAATAGGGGGGGTTGATCCTAAGGATTCCAATCTTGTGTCCTTTGATCACAAAGGGTATGACCCTCAGTTACCAGCTCAACTAGCTTTCCTTATCCAAGTGAAGGCCCTCAACAAAAATGTTCACAGAACAATTATTGACGAGGGGGCATCTACATGTATTATGTCGATGAGCTGCTGGAAAACGCTAGGGTCACCAACCTTGTCGAGATCTTCGACAACACTAAAGGCTTTTGACGGTAGGACATATACCCCTTACGGTATCCTAAGTAACTTGAAGGTTGAACTAGGTGGAAAAACGGTAGAGATTGATGTTGAAGTCATAGATGGGAATCTGGATTACAACATCCTACTGGGAAGACCATGGATTTATGCCATGGCAGCTGTCGTGTCGACTTATTTTAGGAAGATCACTTTCCCGTTTGAAGGAGGGATTACGGTCGTCGACCAACAGAACTTCCTCCTTAATGGTTCACAAGTTACGGGAAGCATTCCCATGATCCATGAAAGCGACCATTCAATTCAAGATATAGGAGTAGGCCTGTTGAAAGACCCCATGATGATGGGGACTTTCTCGCTACCAAATCATATGTACATAGGAAATGTACCATTGGTGGCTACCTGCAACATGATATCTTCCACGAAGGTCGCAAAAGACAAAGTCATCATGGATCGGGCAATGGTCTTGCACCCGAGCCCAATCGAAATATTGTAGCAATCAATGTTTCAGGCATGGGAGGCGAGCCCAAATCAATGCTCGTCAAGCGTTTGGGTCGACAGGTCAGGAGAATGTGGTACCCCTTTGGATCCTTGGTCACGAGTGCATGCAAGTGACGAAGGAATCCTGCAATCAATGTGGATTGAGGGGGCACCATGGGATGATAACCACCATCGTTCCCTTCCTAAGGAAGATACTCAAGGCGACCTGTATCACCCCTCAGTATTTGAATTCCTAACGAATACTGTAAATACGGTGGACTCCGAGAGAAACCTATCCAATATAGAAGAAACTATAGCCATAAATATCTCGACCAAAACAGACATTGTAGAGAATATTTATGTCGGCAAAGGTTGTTCCCCTTCAGAACAAGAAATATATAAAGCTCTTTTCCGCGAATTTAGAGATGTCTTTGCCTGGTCATATCATGAAATGCCAGGCATTGACTCGAGTATCGTTGAACATGAAATTAAGATGTATCCTGATGTCAAACCAGTAAGACAGCGGCTTCGGCAGGTACACCCCAAGAAGGCCGCTGCCATTAAAGCGGAAGTTGAGAAACTTCTCCATGCTGGTTTCATCTACCCGGTTCCTCTAACCGATTGGGTATCGAATATTGTCCCCGTTATGAAAAAACAAGGAACAATACGAGTGTGCGTCGATTATAGGGATGTAAATCAAGCTTGTCCAAAGGACAACTACCCTACACCCTTCATCGACCAGATAATTGATGAATGCGCCGGATGTGAAATCTTTTCGTTTATGGACGGATTTTCCGGGTATAATCAAATTAATATCCGCCCACAGGACCAGTCAAAGACTGCATTTATTTGTCTGTGGGGCACATTCGCTTATCGAAAATTACCCTTTGGTTTAAAGAATGCAGGGGCGACGTTTCAGAGAGAAATGAATTATGCTTTCCATGACATCAAGAACATCGTTCAACCTTATCTCGACGATCTTCCGGCTCATTCGCAGAAGTGGACTGATCATCCGCAACATTTAAGAGCGATATTTCTACATTGCCGACACTACAAGATAAGGCTCAATCCACACAAATGTGTGTTTTGTGTCGGTTCTGGTCGTTTACTTGGCTTTATAGTCTCCAAGGATGGGATTCGTCTCGACCCTTGCAAGGTGCAGGCAATCATTAATTTGCCTCCACCTTCGAACTTGCTTCAGATTCAGAAACTCCAAGGGAAAGCAAACTTTCTGAGGAGGTTCATTCCAAATTACGCAGAACTTGCTAAAGGTTATACCCGTCTCCTGAAAAAGGATGTACCTTTCGTCTGGGACCAGGTTGCACAAGCTTCCTTTGATGCTTTGAAAGAAGCGCTAGTCAAAGCATCATTAATGTACGCCCCAGACTATCTAAGGGACTTTAACCTGTATCTGGCTGCAGCAGATACGACCATAGCAATGGTTTTAGTTCAAGAAGTCGATGGAATTGAACACCCTATATATTATTTAAGTAAAAACTTAAATGATACAGAAAGTAAATATTCTCATGTTGAAAAGCTAGCATTAGCGGCTGTTCAAGCGATACAAAGATTTCGGCATTATGTCCTCTTTAGGAAGACCACCGTATTGTCAGATTGCAACCCCATGACTTATATACTGTCGCGACAGTTGCTTGGGGGCAAATATTCAAAGTGGATAGCTATCCTTCAAGAGTTTGATCTGGAATTTGTGAAATCCAAATCAAAGAAAGCTTTAGTTTTCGCAGAATTATTATGCGATCTCCCATCATCGTCCAACGATGAAACATCCAAAGAATCGATCGTGGACGAAAGTTTGCTTCTGATATCAGCAAGTGATGAGTGGTATGGAGATATAATAGTTTATCTCCAAACCCAAAAGTTTCGGCCAGACGCCTCTCACTCAGAACAAAAACGCATTCGATACCAAGCAAAAGACTACATGATCGTCGGTGATACGCTTTACCGCCGTGGTGTCGATACGGTCCTGAGAAGGTGTCTAACCCATGAGGAGGCCGAAAAAGCCCTGAATGAATGTCATTCAGGCACCTGTGGGGGGCATCAATCTGGATATGCTACAGCACAAAGAATCTTACGAGCAGGATACTTCTGGCCAACCATGTTCAAAGATTGCATAACCGCAGTTAGAAGTTGCCATGCATGTCAGATTTTTGATAGAAAAACCAGAAGACCCCCCGCTCCTTTACAGCCAATAATAGCTGTGGGGCCTTTCGCCAAGTGGGGCATCGATTTCATGCAATGTAACCCCACCTCGACCGGGGGGCATGGGTATATTATAGTCGCAGTTGACTATTTTACCAAATGGGCCGAGGCGATGCCTACATTGGATAACACTGGTGAAACAGCAGCCCTATTCTTTTTTAATCATGTAGTCGCCAGATTCGGCGTACCACAGGCCATAGTAACAGATCATGGATCGCATTTTCGCAATCACATGATGGTTGAATTAACTGCCAAACTAGGATTGTCTCACGATAGCTCTACTCTGTACTATCCGCAAGCTAACGGACAAGTTGAAGCGATCAACAAGGTCCTGAAGCGCATGCTGCAAAGGATGGTGGGGGTTCACAAAAGAAGATGGCATTTGATCCTGTACTCAGCTTTGTGGGCCTACCGAACATCGGTAAGGAATGCCACTGGGTTCACACCGTTTCAACTGGTGTATGGCCTGGAGGCGATCCTACCAATCCAGTGTGAAATTTCGTCCCTTAAACTCGCAATTGATCTCCTCCCCGGAACTTCGGAAGAAGAGGCTCGTTTCTTGGAGTTAATCCAGTTGGATGAAACCCCTCGTGATGCCGCCTTGGCCAACGAAGCCCATAAGAAACGAGTCAAAGCGCAGTTCGACAAAAATGTCAAACCCCGTGTCTTCTCGGAAGGTGATTTGGTCTTGCTTTATGACCAAGAATCCGATAAATTGGGAGCTGGGAAATTCAAGTCCTTATGGATGGGCCCTTATATTGTTAAAAGTGTGTTAGCAAAAGGTGCCTACGAGTTGGTAGATTATGACGGAATTCCACTGGCGCAACCCCGCAACGGGTTGTACCTTAAGCTTTACTATGCCTAATAGTAACCTGTATGCTTTTGTTACATTTTTGTTTTCGCTAAAGCGTTTGTTCCGGTTTAAGTAATCCGCTTTTTACACTTATTGCAGATGTCAAATCCATTGGAACCGTGGGTTGGATATGCTGACGGGGCGAGTCGTAGTTCGAAGAACCTATCCTCAGCAGCATGGGCCATTTTTAACCCAAGTGGCGAGTTAATGAGTTTCAGGGGGGTATGTATTGGTCAATCAACAAATAATATCGCTGAGTATAGCACGTTGATAGAGCTCCTCTCTGATGCCATCACCCATGGCATACGCCGGCTAGTCGTCAGGCTAGACTCACAGCTCGTGGTACTACAGCTCAATGGTACCTACTCTGTCCGAAATCCAGCTATTTATCGCAGGTTCCTAAGAGTTAAAATCTTGGAAAGACAGTTTGATTTTATCCAATATCAACACATTTCCAGAAACTTAAACACATTAACCGACTCATTAGCAAACTATGTGTTAGATAGACATTTGCAAAATTGATAAAAAGAGAAGCATCATCGATGTTTCATACATGGATCACATAAAAACTGGAATAAACCCCGAAAATCAAAAATATATATAACTGTTTACGGTTTACATATAATGTTCTGTAACCAAGACAAAATCGGTCATACGACCCCAAAACTCAAAAATGGCTGGGGGGCACCCTAGCCTAGTGATGCTCGTGATAACATGCCACGGCCTGTGCGATCATGCGCAGAAGACGAGACCATCGTCTAGGAACACCAGCAGTATGTCGCTGCAATCGTAGAGGCAACTCGTCGATCCGTACATCCGGAATCCCAAGGGTAAGACCCTCGACCTGTTCCTGCACAGCTGAAAGAGTCTCGGCCAAGTCAAGGTCACGGAGAATAGCTCTCCCTGGAGCCTCCCCTGCTGGGGCAGCGGCCGGAGCTCTCAGACGAACTGCTGGACGGACGGGACCAACATCTGCATGCACACATGAGTTTGATTAGAGTCTTGATAGAGTAAAGCACAAGGACGTTATAGATAAAAAACAGTAAACAGTGAAAAGGTCAAAATATTTACCAAGATCACCCCACTGCTCGCCATCCGGTAGTACCAAATCCGGATCACCTCGGAAATCCATGCCAATATATGGATACTCGGAAAAAGCCATATCCTGCCGCTCGAACCACCTAAAGAAGGCATCAGTAAAAGTAATCTGAGATTGACCTGCATGTCTAGCCATGTGGTCGACCCACCTCTGCATGCGTGGCTCAGTAGGAGATGGCAAGTCGAGAACAATGTACTGAGGTTGCATCAGGGGTATCTTCTCCAAAGCGAAGGCAGTCAAAACTGAACCGAAGCCAAAATTCTTCAGTTTCCCGTCCTTTACTTTGGTCAACTGGTTTTTCATCTGAACCAGTATTGCATCACACCAGTTAAAAACTTTCGGCTGAAGACACTCCAGGGCGTGCTGCACATAAGACCTGTTGGCAACATGAGGGGATGCACTGCCGGCCATCCTACAAATCGTGTACAGAATAGACCTGAGAGACCTGTCGGTGATATCACGGATAGAAACCTTGCCGTCTCTGCTCGGCTGGGATCCCTCCCTACAATACTGACAGGTATAATCTTTCACGGAATCGCTCCCTCGGGCCGAACCGGACAAGGAAATGGGGGCACCCCGCCTTGACAACCCAGTCAAGAAGTAAATGTCCACTATGGTCAAAGGGATGGACTTGCCCCTAATCTGGAACACTTGGTTAACAGGATCCCAAGCATCAAGCAGGTACTGCAGTAAACGTATCTGTGCCCTCATGCTAGATATGCGGAAGAATTTTAGCAAGCCACAGTTCCGCAACGCGCTCACGGTAACAGGATCATGGAGGGCAATCATGTCCTCCTCTTCATGCTCTCGTTCTCGCCACGTAAGAGTCATTCTGCTCCAATAAACTCTGCAAAACAAACAAGAGGAGGAGTAAGATCCCTGACTCGGTAAAGAAAGTGGCAAAATTCTCATGAAAAAGTATGCAACCAAAAAGTTTTCTGTGCCCAACGCAGGTGGGGAAGGGTCTCACCTGCGTTGGGAGACAAACTGCCTTTGAAAATGAAAACCCCCAACGCAGGTTTCGATATGGGGCACCTGTGCTGATGGTAGAGCGCCCTAGAGAAACCCCAGGTGTTCATGGGGGCAGGAAAACAAGCATAAAACTGAGAAATAAGACCATGAAAAGATAGAGCTAGGGTTTAGCTCCTACCTGGTGGAAACGGCGCTGAAAATCGTCCACAGAATCTCCCGAAATCAGCTGGTGAAAAATCGAGAGGAAGAGGCACCTCCAAAGCTCCAACAAACCAAATGCACATGAAATGGTAAAATGAGAGGTAAAAACATCTTTTAATTGCTTTTTACGTAGTTCAAAGTGAAATATTAGTATTTTTACCTCATGATTATCCGTTTCTAACAAAGTTTGTTGCAGCAATTGATGATACAGTACTATCTCTGAAAAAGAAAAACTAGTCATGGTAAAATATGAATTTGATCTTATCAAATGAGCAGTTTTGGCAAAGTTCATGCTCGTTAAAAAATAAACGCAAGATAACGAGCAGTTTTGGCAAAGTTCATGCTCGTTAAAAAATAAACGCAAAAACCGAGCAGTTTTAGCAAGAGTTCATGCTCGTTAAAAAATAAACGCAAGATAACGAGCAGTTTTGGCAAAGTTCATGCTCGTTAAAAAATAAACGCAAAACCGAGCAGTTTTAGCAAGAGTTCATGCTCGTTAAAAAATAAATGCACATGTGAGCAAGCTTCCCCCAGAGTTCAAGCTCATTAAGAAAAATGAACCGGTAAATAACCATTTGA
Source organism: Pinus tabuliformis (assembly GCA_031772625.1). Taxonomy (NCBI): domain Eukaryota; kingdom Viridiplantae; phylum Streptophyta; class Pinopsida; order Pinales; family Pinaceae; genus Pinus; species Pinus tabuliformis. The sequence continues at coordinate 1,251,700,999 of CM062811.1, forward strand.
GACCGTAAATTCATCAGCCATAAAAGCCTTGGTCGTGTTTGTGCACCGTCACCTCCACTTTTCATTTGGCCGATCATTCACATCCACTTGATTGTTTACCTATTTTGAGGAACAGCTGCGAAGAGTGATCCCACTTAGCCATCCTTGTAATACTGCCGTGATTGGAAAATTCCAACCTGTACCTGGAATCTGCTGCTATCCCTGTTTATCACTCGTTCCTCAAAAGACTAGTCTTCTTTGAGCTCTTTTCACTGACTCGTAAAATATGAAAAGTTTGCCGAGTTTTGGCCTTCCAGCTCGTTAAAAAGGACCGGAAGAGCTATCCCTCCTCTCGATTTTAATCTTTTTGGACCTGAGGGATTATTGCACAAAAAGATCGAGCGCTTGTCTAGTTCGGCTCGATAAAGATATCGAACATTCATCCCTTCTGTATTGTTTTATACTTTTTCGGACTTAAGGGATTAGATGACGAAAAAGGACCCCTGGAGTCCACTTTATGTACCCTTTTCAGACTCTCTAAAAATGAAAAGGACCGAGTTGTCTTTGTCGCTGGGCTCGTTAAAAATATTAGATAGCGACAAACTTGTCTTTAGACGAGAACGAGTTTCCCTATCGTTAAGCTCGTTAAAAACATAGCGATGGGCTTGCCCGAAGGGCAGGTTATAGAACAAGCATATGTTATCCTCCTCAAGCTTGACAAAAATAAAGAGGTACTGGTCAGAAATGACTGGGGAAAAATTGGGAGAACCTCAAAGCTTAATGGTAGCAAGTCGCTCTTGAACATGACACTTTTGCCTCCGTAAATATCGGGTTGGGTTATTATCATTCACCGGTCCCTTCACCATGGTCTCGCCATACCATCCATACATGGGGTAATGCTACCGATCCATCACATCAGTGTCGTTATATGTTCAAGAGATGTCATTCAGAAAGTGTCAACCGGGTCCCATCCACTACCATACATCATCTTTCATCCTTCCATGACCGCCACCCTGAATCATATTTCACAGATTGTTTTCACCATCATCACTAGCTCCGTTCCGTGTCACTGATGTGGGATTCATTAAGGCCCTCCTTTGACGGATCACTTCTTGTCGACATCAGCTCATTATCCAAGAAGTTGATCTAGGAACACCCCCTCAGTACTTTGAAGCTTGCATGCCTCAATGGAAAGTTTCTCACTTCCGGCGATAGGTATACATTAATGACCTTCGACCAGGAGACTTTGCGTGGTGTTCGACGTCAGATCCTATATTCACGCCACGTGAATTGTGCTGCAGTACCTTGAGGGTCATCATCATTATCGGTGATTCCTCTCGCGCTTGTTAACAGTTTACATTATTGACTGGTAATCAAGCGATGTCTTTCCATGTTCGACTTCAAGAAATTCTCACATGGATTGACTTGTACTAGAGTGAAGATCGGACAAGTTTGAAGACCCCGGATCTAGTTTCATCCATCCGGGCTGCGATATATATTCAGGAGATAAAAACATAGACATGTGCAGCAGATGATCATCCTATTAAAAGGATGATAATTAAAAGCAGAGAATTATCAGACGATCGTCTGTTTATGTACAACAAATGTATTTATAAAGCTGAGCATGGGAAATGCCCGCATCAGCTAGATCATGAAAAGAAAGTATGAAAAGATAATGTATTGTATTGTATTTTGTTACAGGTCACCTCCCGACGATTGAATGAACTTCGGATCCTCCTAATAAAGCATTTCACCCGATAAACGACCTCATACTTTAGGGGGCAACTGTTATAGACATTTTTGTGCCTTACAGCATAGAGCATGAAATGTCAATAATCTGAGGGATCCAAAGTCCCTAAACATGTTGTTCCTACCCCTAGAGGAACAAGGTCAGCAAACCACAGCACTACAGATCAGTTCTCCACTGAAAAACACTCAAAAACAGGCCAATTTTGGATCAAAGCAGCTGCTCCACTAAGCATCTGCGCTGAATGTCAAAAGCTCCATGGTGTACCTGCGCTGCATAGCAAGTGCAACAAAGGCTACCTGCGCTGGGCGTACTTTGACATGTGGAGGAATCTTTTCTCAATGTGCCAGTGCCCAGGAAGCTTCCAAAATGACACTTGGATCAGAAGATTCGCCTAATGATGAGTTAAGAGCTTCTAAAACTCCAAGTGGAAGGTAGAAACTCCGAGTGAAGGACTGAAGAACAACTGGAGTTGAAGAGGACAACAAGTCACACATCAAGCTGACTTATCTTCACTCCAAAACTCTATATAAGGATCTCATCCCATGGGATCTGGAGGCCGGAATTTAGTGCAAAGAATTGTTGTTGGTTTACAGTTGTGAGTATTGGGTGATTGCTTGAGGGAGGTGAAGAGGAGATTTCTTTCCGTCGGGAAGGTGATGCTGGATTGGACCTCTTACGGTTGTATCACCGCCTGAACCTTACTTCCTTATATTAATAAAGCATTTGAGGTTCTTCTATTCGCATGTGTTTCAATGGTGTATTGTCTTACTTGCGTATTTGATTTATGCTAATCCTTGAATCAATTATGAATGCACGCTTCTTGTAGTTTCCTTTTCTTGTCTTGTTCGCAGGATCTCGTGTAGCTGGGCCCGTGAGAAGACTTGGAGCTGGGAGCGAGCGGCAAATAGAGGAGATTGGATCGACCATTTGCGCAAGACATCGGTAAGTGGATCTCTTCCTTTCATCTCTTGCATGTCATAAAGAAGTAACTTTAGATAGCTTTGCTTCAGCTGTTGCTAAGGAACTATCACCCTTAGAGTGGGATAGGGTCATTCCGTGTTGGATACTTTTCCCCACAACAATAAGAAGTTAGAGGAAAAAAGGAAGCTAAGATATTATAAGGAGGTGATCAACCCCACTCTTGCTAATCTGAATTATCTTTCTGTCTTGACCATTGCTAAGAAGAAAATGAACATTGCGAAGATAAGAACTAATTCTCATGAGCTTTGGAGTGATTTCATGCACTAGTCTATTCCCAAAACACTTTGGGATGAAAGAATCTGCCTCCTTTGCGATACTAAAAAAATTGAAGATGAAAAGCACTTTTTCTTGGAGTGTTGGGCTCTTACTCCCATCCACTCTCCTTTTCAAAACATTTGTCACACTAGTAGCATTCATGACTCGTTAAGCCATCAAAACAACAGTAATCTTAGAAAGTTTCTCTCACTTCTTTTTAATCATAGAAATAACTTATTAAAAAGTCTCAATTAATCACTTACTTTTTTAAAGTCCGATAAACCATATTAATCTTTGTAGTTGAAATTAAAAATGATGGAAAATGTCAAATCTATTTTTCAATTAATCGTAATTCATTTTTTTTTTACAAGATTATAATTTTACATTATCTAACTTAAAAAAAATCAAATCCATATTTTTTTTATTAATTAAATCTTAAATTTTAAAATAATTAATTTAAAATATTTATATGCATAATTAAAAATTATATAAACCTAAAACTAACTTACAAATAAAAAACAATAATTTCCTTAACCCAAAATAACAATTACAAACAATGCCCTTGAAATAAAAAAATTAACACAAACACTAAACCAACACTAAGAAATAAAAAATTAACACAAAGACTGAACCAACACTAAGAAATAAAAAATTAACACAAACACTGAACCAACACTATGAGAGCATTAAACTAGAGTTCTCAAACACATTAAAAATATAATGTAAACTGCAAGCCTATAAATAAAAGGTTGGGCTCACAAAGACTTTTAAGGAAAATATTCATGCCTTTATGGCCATGGTCTTTACAACCATGGCTTTACTGGGACATATTTTGTCAGGACAGTATTTAATAGTAACAAATATTCAGCGTGTTATAGGGCATGAAATGAATGATGGTTGTATATGTTCACCTTTTAATTTTGTCAAGGTTAAAATCCTATGGTGGGCATATACAACCTCACTCATTTAATATTTTATAAAAAATTATTTATTTTCCACTGTATTTAATTAGAAAGATAAAAAAATACACATATACAACTCCACTCATTTAATGCCCTATAGCAAACTACTTAACCACACTTAATGCCAAACACAATACCTGAATTATCAAAAAAAGCCAAAAGTTGTACTTTTGAAGGCTGAGCCTCTTTACCAAATTTGGCTCTAGATCCAAGCACATGGGCCTAGACCTGAAAAAGTACCACCATCATTAATTTTTGTCACTATTGACAAAGGTTGGGTAATAGAGTCGTTGTGGAGCAGAGCACAAAAAGGGCACCCCACCCAGGGCCTCAAAATCTTGGAGGCGTTGTCACCAAGGCACATCTTTGTCTGTTACATGCCAGAGCATTATAATTGGTTTTTGTGCCAACAATATTGGGAAGGTGGTGCCCAAGTAAACTAGGTGGGACCTGCTCAATCCTTAATTTATTTTTTATCATTTTTCCTGACAAAAAGGATAAAATGTCCTCCACTATCATGACAATGGCTGCTAACGTTCAATTGGAATTTGGACAAGTTAACTCAAGGAACATAATACTAGTCAAGTTAACTCAAGGAATCCTAGACAAGTTAACTCAAGGAACATAATACTTGCCATTAAAATATACTCGTGGAGGGGATATGATTTCTCTCTTAGGATTTAAGACCTTCGATTCCAACTTTATTTTAATTTAGCGGGCATATGATTTCTCTCCTAGGATTTAAGACCTTCGATACCAATTTTATTTATTTTTTAATGTTTTAGAATGCATTTGCATTAAATATATTTGTTTTAACTCGTGGAGGGCATATGATTTTTCTTCGGAGATTCGATTCAAATTAACTTTATTTATTTTTTAATGTTTTAAAATGTAATTTCATTAAATATATTTGTTTTTATTACGTTAGAGGCATTCTTCAATAAGTATAGTAGAGATGTTGTAATGTAATGTTTAACATATTTGTTTTAGGGATGTTATAATGTAATATTTAATATTTTGACTAAGTCAAATTAAAAAAAAATAAAAAATAATGTAACGTAAACATTTTAACTAAGTCAAAATAAAATAAGAAAATGAAAATAAAAATAACAAAATAAAACTAATCTTATAAAAATGGCGCATGAAATTGACTTGTGGTATGCATATTGAATATAAGTTATTTCTAGGAGAAATTAAACCAACTTAGATCCATCTTAACTCTAGATTTGTCAAAGCTTGAGATACATGAAGAATTATGTTATATTCTATATAACCAGTTTAGATTAATCTTAACTATGGATCTACTAGGCCGAGAGTGATTAAATATCTTGAGATGCAAACCACTTTTAGAGTGAAAAGAGAATATCTTGAGATGCAAACCTCTTTTTGAGTGAAAAGAGATTTGATCACTCTCCGCCTAGAGTTAAGATAAATCTAGGTTATGCAAATCTCTTTTGGAGTGAAAAAAGAATATCTTGAAATGCAAACCTCTTTTAGAGTGAAAAGAGAATATCTTGAGATGCAAACCTCTTTTAGAGTGAAAAGAGATTTGGTCTCTCTTTGCCTAGAGTTAAGATAAATCTAGGTTAGTTTAATTATTAGCCTTTAAATAAGAAGAATATATATAAGAAAGGAGATGTGATCCCTCTTGGTCCTTGGTAGATCTTAAGTTAAGATGGATTTAGGTTGGTTTAATTGTTAGACTTTAAATAAGCTACATTAGAGAAGAATACCATGCGAAAAATTATGGGTTAAGAATTTTTTATTTATTTAACCTAGTCAAAATGTTAATAACATCTCTACACATTGTGCTAGAGAATGCCTCTTGGGGCTTTAAATATTTTTATATTTTATATGAAAAATATATATACTCAAATTCAAGAAACTTAACAAGGAGATTTAAAACCATTACAATAAAGTTTAAAGTTTATGATATTACGAATTGAAAATTAAACATATGTGAAGAAGATACTCATCATTCGTCCAACCACGAAATAAACCCAATTAACTTTTCAAATATTTATTTATTTTTTAAATGTGTTATAATAGTATAATTTCATTAAAAAGAAGTTAGGTGTAATTGAGATGGATAAAATGTATTAATTTTGACCATAATGGTATTTACATTTTAATAATGACATATCAAAGAGGTAGGTGCAAGAGGGTTGATTCTCAACCTTAAGCAAACAATAATTTCTACATATGAATAGAAATTTGGATCCATGTCCAACAATCGAGCTAAGGACTATGCATTATTGCAAGGTTTCAGTTTAGCAGTCTATTTGAAGATAAGGGAACTAGCGGTGCTCAAAGATTCTAGCTTGATCAAGAAACATATGGCTGTGAAAACCTCTACTTTTAGACATTCATCTTGGATATGATTGAACAAATTGGTTCCATATGCTTTAGTGGCACAATTCAGTAGCAGGGGTAAAAGCTAATAAGGCTCTAAGGTGGAAAAGGGGGGTTCTATGTATCAATGAATGGCGATATGATAAATCAATCCCATAAGTTTGACCTTGCATCATGCATCCTAGAATCATTATTGTCTCTCCCATATATAAACCACATGGAAAAAAGGCAAGCTAGGATATATTCCATGCTCCAAATCCATTCCATCTCGTTGAACGAAAGCTTTGCGCTCTACACTCAGCTTAATGGTGAGACAATGTCTACCTCCCATTTGGTTTCAAGTTTCGGTCACTTAAAGGGCCGTCATTTAGTTCTAAGGGATGGATTCCAAGTATTCTTAGGCATCTTGAAGTCACCTTGGAGTAGACCTTTTTCCATCTCTATTGCTTGATTCAATTTCTCCTATATAGCTTGGCTTCAAATTCTCTCATGTAATATTTTCCTTCATTGTCCCAATTCCCCTTGTGGACCTCATTGTATTGTCAATTGTGCACAAAATAGAGAATTATTCTCAGCAATTCAAGCTCTCTCGTCTAGACTCACTAGTAAGAAGTATCTTCTTCTAGTCTCAATTACTTAGCGTATATATCCCTAGGTGTCAATTCGATACAATACTAAAAAAAAAGAATTGAAAATGTTGAGAAGAGTGACTACAACATATTGCATATATAAATCTAGACATATCAATTCTATGCTTGGCCTTGATGTGTTGTTGCATCCAATGTTGATATGTTTCTATCAAGCTTCTTCTTAATGCATGATGGTGCAAGAATATGCTAATTCTCATTTCCATTTTAGGAAAGGGGAGTCAATTGAAATGTAACCAAAGTGAATTTATGGATGAGGATGGAAAGAAGGATAAAACAAAATTAACATGTGGGAATTGAACCTAGGTGAGGAGGATCTCAATCATTTCTCCCAACCAATTAAGATAAACCTAATTAACAAATTTAATTTTAATTGTTTCAATTTTAAATTTTAAAAATAAATTATGAATTTCAATTTTTTTTCCTATGTGGTTCACGGATTGGTGAGTACTACATCCACAAAATATTTGTACTAGACAGATCCACCCAAAGGGGTCACTTCCTACCAACTCAACGAGAGAATTGAACCCGTGACCTCTCAATAGAAAAGGTGCTTCAATTACGAGAGCTTGACCAATTGAGTTAATCATGAAGACTACAAGTGAATTCTAAAATTAAAATAAGAATTGATAAAATTTATATTTTTATGAAATAATGAGTAAATTTGTAAAAA